>JADWQK010000551.1:2466875-3700312 GCA_017933935.1 Sesamia nonagrioides | reverse complement strand
GCCTCCTTATTGACCCAGAGACGATCGAAGTCGTCTCTAAAAAGACTATTAAAAATAAAGATATGGCTGTTGCGGCCATACAAACACTATATATTCATCCCTCTCTTAAAGAGGGTCTAATTTATTCAGACTCGGACAAAGGGCCTTTTCTGGTCCACGTTTCGCGAACTGAACCGGATCCTTCATCCGGAACTATCATCCGTCCTATTAAGTTTGGCCAACTTTTATTTATTAATGAAATAAAAAACATCTGCAGGGATGGAATTAAGAGAGTGGGCAGAAATAAAATTTCTGTCCAATTCACTACTGCTGAGGCGGCCAACAATTTTTTAACCCACCCAGTTTTAGACAAAAAATATACTGCCACCATTCCTTCCTACAATTCCACAAAAATGGGGGTCGTCCGTCAGGTGCCGGTCGACATGTCCATGGATGAATTCGTTGAGTCGGTGTTCCTCCCTGATGGGTGCGGGATCATTGTTAAGGCACGTAGGCTAAACAGAAAAAACAAACAGGAGGGCATGTCCTCCTGGATCCCAACTCAATCCATTGTCGTAACTTTTAAGGGTCAGACTCTCCCTAGTCGTATTTTTTTGTACCACACTTCCCTACCAGTGGAGGTATATCAATACCCCACAATTCAATGTCAAAATTGCTGCCGTTTTGGGCACGTCAAGGCACAGTGCCGGTCCAAGGCAAGGTGCTTCAAGTGCTCACAACCCCATTCTGGGGATAGTTGTGATGTTGATGAAACCAGAGCCACATGCATCCATTGCCTGGGCCGGCACTTTGCCTTTTATGGTAGCTGTCCGGAGCAAGGGAGACAAAAATCAATTAAATTGTTAATGTCTCAGGACGGTATATCGTACGAAGAGGCATCCCGCTCCATTCCTAGCTCCAAAAAATCGTACTCACAAGTAACCCAAATTGCGATTCCATCTCAGTCTTCTTATTCTTCTTCCCAACCCCCTATTTTCTCCCCTCCTGTCTCTTATAAAAAAACTTTCTCTTCTACTCCTAAACCTAGAGCTCCTCTAGGCAAGTCTTATGACAGGGCCTCGCATAATGCTATCGTTGCTGAGGTTCCTTCTCCATTACCAAATGGTTTCTCTCTTTGTTCGCAAAATTCTCCTCCCTCAAAATCTCCACAAGAAGACAGCCTCTTAGAGTTACTTCTATCCCTTTTGATTAGTTTAGTTTCCCGTGATAATTCCACGTTACCGCCCCACGTTGCCCATAAACTTTCCCTGCTCCTCTCTAATAATAATAATGGACCTAGTCTCCACACTTCAGTGGAACTCTCAAAGCCTTCGGCCGAAGAAGCCTGAACTTTTATTTTTAATTAATAAATTTCACCCCTCTGTCATCGCCATTTCGGAGACTTGGTTGGTGCCTGGTTCTCGCTTTCGGGTCCCAGGTTACTCCTGTCTTCGTGATGATCGAGCTGACGGATATGCGGGTAGCGCCCTTCTTGTGAGGCGCTCCCTCCCTTTTTCTCTAATATCTCTTCCCCCTTCTTCTCCTGATATTAACATTGTTGCTGTCAGGGCTTTTAATATAACTTTTCTCTCCGCATACATTCCTCATCCTCATTCCAGATTAATTCCTGACCTGCTTTGTATTTTTTCTTCACTTCCATCTCCAATCTTTTTTATGGGTGATTTAAATGCTCACCATCGTTCATGGGGTTCGAGCCATGACGATAACTTTGGTCGTGCCCTCCTTGAAATTTTTGATGAAGTTAACTTATGTGTCATTAACAATGGTTCGCCCACTAGGAGGGTTCGCCCTTCACAAAATCCAATCTCGGCTGTGGATATTACAGCATGTTCTGCCTCTCTTGCCCCCATTCTTTCCTGGAGTATCCTGCCTCATTGTTATGGTAGTGATCACTACCCTATTATTGTATCTATCTCCGATAGAGTAGTACCTGCCCGTAATTTTAATCCCACTTTTAAATATATATTAAAAGATGCAAAATGGTCTTCTTACTCCGACTCTCTTGAAAACAACTTGCTTTCTCTTCCTCCCCCTAACAGTAACAATCTCGTTGAGTGCTATTCGAAATTTGTAGATTCAATTATTTCAAGTGCTGATGACAATTTTCCTTATAAAAAACCTCACAGGTTCAAAGTCTCGACTCCTTGGTGGGACTCAGACTGTACTTCGGTTGTCAAGGAAAGAAAATTAGCAGAAGTGCAGTATTCCAATTCTATGACTCTTCCAAATTTTTTAGTGTACCAAAGAAGAGCAGCCTTTGCTAAAAGGACTCTCCAAAAAGAAAAAAGAAGGTTGGCTTCGCTATTGCCAAAGCCTATCTCCCTGTTCCCCTTCTTCCCTAGTATGGAGGCAAATCAAAAGATACCGAGGCTCCTTCAATTCTGTTGATATATCAGCCAATGATCCTTCTTCCTGGATTGAAGCTTTCTCGGACAAACTGTCTCCTCCTTCAGTTCCTAGTTTGAACTCCTTTCCCTCTTCTCCGTGTTTCCTTGCTTCCGAAAATAATTTCGATGCCCCCTTCTCTTTTTCTGAACTCCGATTGGCTCTTGATGGACTCGTTGATTCCTCTCCTGGTGCAGATGGGATCCCTTACTCTTTTCTGAAAAATGCCTCAAATAGTACAAAGCAATATTACCTCGATCTCTTCAATTACTTTTTTGAATTCGGTTTGGTTCCTCAACAGTGGAAGCACCAGTTAATTATCCCGATCATTAAACCAGGCAAAAACCCGACAGACCCAAACAGCTACAGGCCTATTGCTTTATCGTCTGTTTTGTGTAAGGTTGCAGAGCATATGATGAAGCATAGACTTGAGTGGTTGGTGGAGAATAGGAACTTGTTGCCAACATCCCAGTTTGGGTTCAGAAAAGGAATGAGCACAATGGATAGTCTCAGTATATTAATTTCTGATATTCGTATTTCTTCTCTTCGCAAAGAGTTTTTAGTAGGAGCCTTTTTGGATATTACCTCAGCATATGACAATGTTTTGCTCCACGTGCTCAAGGATAAACTCATCCATCAGCTAAATATTCCCGTAAAATTGGTTCGCTTCATTTGCAACTTATTAATGGAGAGAACCATCTCCATTAAAACTCGAGACTCCTCTCTCCCTCCTAAGACTATCTGGAAAGGCTTACCTCAAGGTTCAGTTTTGAGTTCTCTCCTATTCAGCCTTTACACTTTCGATTTACACCTTTCTGTAGATTCATTTTGTCAAATATTGCAATATGCTGATGACATAGCTTTATACTTTTCTGGTAAATCTCTAGATGAGGCTAGTTCCCGTCTAAACTCCGCTCTGGGGTATCTATCCGTTTGGCTTTCACAGCATGGCTTAGCCTTAGCAGCCTCTAAGAGCTCTGTGGTAGTGTTTACAAAAAAAAAAGATTATTCCTCCTGTTGACATTAAAGTTAACGGCGAAAATATCTCTAGGATGGATAATGTTAAATTTTTAGGAGTTTGGTTAGATGCAAAATTATCCGGTATTCCCCACACTGACTTTGTTTCTCAAAAATGCGAAAGAAACGTTAATGTTCTTCGTTCACTCTCTGGGGTTTGGTGGGGTGCTCACCCGTATACTCAAAAACTAATCTACAACGCTATAGTTCGTAGTCATTTTGACTATGGCATGTTTTTATTAGACCCTTGTAACAAATCTGGTCTCCAAAAATTCGATAAAATTCAGGCAAAGTGTTTACGTATTATTCTAGGGGCGATGAAGTCGTCCCCAATTAATGCCATGCAAGTTGAGTGTGTTGAACCTCCCCTCTCAATTCGAAGACAATTTTTGGCAAATAGATTTATTTTTAAACTTGTGCAAAATTCTAATCACCCTCTTCTTGGTAAACTGGACCAATTATCATCCATCTTTGACTCGTGTCGTCATCGTTCTAATATTGAGCTTCCTTGTCTTCTTCGTGCCTACCTTCAATTCACGCGTCTTCCTAGTCCACTTTTTCAAAACCCCATTTTATATCTATACTCGGTGCCGTATAATGCCCTGGTATTCCAACCAGAGGTCGTTTTGGACTTTGGAATTAGCAAAAATACCCTCGAACCGTATAAGACATTTGTGCAAAAAGTTTCCTCTAATTATAAGAACTGGACTACTTTATTCACTGACGCCTCCAAATCCTCTGATGATAGTCCGGTGGGAGTTGCTGTTTGGATCCCTCATACAAAAATTATTCTAAATTATAAGTGTCCTTCAGTTACATCCGTCTTTACTGGTGAATCGATTGCTATTTTCGAAGCCATTTACTTTGTTTTGTCTCATAAATTGAATAACTCCATAATTTTCTCTGACTCAAAAAGTTGCCTTCAAGCCATTTTAACTAATCCTTTCAGATCTAAGTCGAGATTCCCTATAATTCTTAAAATCAGAGATTTGCTGTTCAAGTGTCATGAACTTGGCATCCATGTCGTCATAGCCTGGATTCCTGGTCATGTCGGTATTCTTGGTAATGAGTCAGCTGACTCTTGCGCCAAAAATGCTGTTCGCACTGGGGCTCTTGCCCACTCTGAAGTTTATTCCCATGATATTTGTACTACTCTTCCTCTGAATTTGTTTAAATCTTGGTCTAAAGTTTGGAAAATCTCTAAGACCGTAAAGGGTAAATTTTATGGAGATATTCAACCTGAAATACCTCACAAACCTTGGTTTTTTAAGTATCAATTGGGCAAAAAATCCACAACCTCAACTATCTGTCGTATACGGTTAAATCATTGTTGCTCTCCCCATTTCTTGGCCAAACTTAGGATTAAGGATAGCTCTCTTTGTGAATGCGGTTTAGATGAAGGAAACGTGGACCATTTATTTTTCTCCTGTCCTAAATTACGCTTCTCCTTTCATGAAATCATTCCCCCTCATATTCCTCGTCCTACCTCGGTCAAATGTCTTCTATCTTTTGTGTTTACGCGTTTTATATTCAAATTAAGCAAATTTATTGAAATTAATAAAATTAAGCTATAACTCTAAGCTGTAACCATTATTATTATTATTTTTTTCTCTCTCTTTCTTCTTCTTCACTGTCCATCGTGAATTCGTGATTTCGTGATATATCGTAAACGTAAAGTCATTTTCGTATCCATAATCTGTGTTCTTCTGTCAATCTGCGAAGAAATATTTTAATTTAACACAACAAGAATTAAATTAATATTATTTTAATTTGCGCTAAATACTCTCCAGCGTTTGATGGTTTATTAATCGTTCGCACGTGTTCTTGGCAAAATTGTGGCGTCTCTCCCACAAAGGCCATTAATCAAGAATTGAATTGAATTGACTTTTTCAGCGTCGTTTTTTGTCGTAGTTGGGTTTTAGTTTTTTTACTTTTTTTTATTTTTCATTAACTTTTAAAACTATTTATAGTGTTGTTTACTAAATACAACTGCGTGATATAAGTAGTAAAAAGTGCATTCAGCAAATTATATTCATAAAGAACAGTGAAATATCGCAGCTTAGTGGCCACCTTATACTAATCTATGGTGGCCACATCATGACTTTACCTCAAACGGGGGAGGTTTGAAGTAAGACGGTTCACGCGGCAGTTTTTTTGACATGCATTACGTGACATTGGCTAATAAAATGCACAAATCGTGCGAAGCCAAAAAAGAAAGAAAGATAATGAGCTAGATTGAAAATAGAAATAGAAAGATTATTCTTTTATGTTTATACAACGTTATTTTTCCGTTATACGACAATAGTTTGTTCAGTGTAAGCAACTGAATAGATTCCAGTCATTTTTACATCTTATTACATTTATTAGAAATTGTTGCAGTGTGGCTACCGAACGCACAAGACAGCTAGCGGTAGATCATAGTGAACGTCCCCCGCCCGCGACACGCCGCGCCGCTGCTGGGGCGGGCGGGCGAACGGCTCGTTGACCATATTTTTGTCAAGACAACCAGATAAGATAACAAGCTCATAACTTTGCGATTTTTCATGGTATCTTTTTGAAATTTTGTACATAGATTCTTTACTTTTAAATACTGGACACGTGTTTCGGGTCACGGCGCGAGGTGCACTGTTGCTCAAGACTCGCGCAAGTTGTAAGTAGGATTAGCAGTCAAGCATCTATACTAATATATGTATATAGCTAAAGAGTTTAGTTTTTTCGTTTGAACGCGCTAATCTTAGGAACTATTTGTCCGATTTGAAAAAACATTTTTGTGTTGGATAGCCCGTTAATCCAGGAAGCCTTTAGGCTATTTATCATCACGCTGCGACCAATAGGAACGCAGCATATAAAAACAAAACACATCGAAACCTACGCGGGTGAAATCGCGTAAGCATCAATGAGAGAGACAGTATTAAAATTCCCCCCTTGTCCCACTGGTAACTTGTGCGGCGTCTTATTTTCAAAGATATCAAACAAATGTGTTGAAAACAAAAGATTTTATATTTTCAACATTTTATTAAGAAAACGGAAACAGTGAAAAAGTACATAACTGTAAATTGCAGTTGGTTACAATATTGTTTATATAAACAAATCTTTCACAGTTAAAATCGGTACTAAATTTTTACTCTATTCACATTTACATAAGGAACATCAGTAATATAATAATGTACAAGACAAAGTTGCGATTCAAATTAATATTATTGTCGCGCCTGAATGACCCTAAACAACTAAACAGTACACAGCGTGGACGAAACCTCATTAATAAAAAACATTTTTTTATTTATCATCTACATACACAGTGTTGGAAATATGGATAGCAAACTCCCTTTCCAGTATCACACATTTGTAGCAAATGTCAATATCAACCAAAAACAAACATTTATCCACGACTGTTACTAAATATCGAAATTAATAATAATTTTCTTTTTGTAAGTAATTACATATTTAAATGACAGTCTAGTCAACACAATCTTCTTCTTACCCCCGGGCGCAAAACAATAAAGTACAATTACGTTTTGTTCATTGCTAAGTGACCACAAAAACGAATTATGTAAAAAAAGGCGACATCCTGAGATGCTAATCAAGCCAAACTTAACTTCTTGGGTTGCTTGTCAATGTCACCGAATTGCTTCTTCAAATTGAAATAAGCTAGAAACATGATATTACACTTTGTACACATTTCATAGGATATCGTCTTTTATTTAGTTTGAATTAGGTATCATACTTTAGAGTAACGAACAGAGTAAAAACCTAGAATAATTATTAAACAGTTAGATGCAAAGCAGATAAATAAAATTTCTCATATTGGTACATATTATGATACAGAACGTTTGACCCATTTTCTGAATAAATAATTCGAGTGGAACTATTTACTTTAGCCACAGATAACAAATCAGAAATCTAATTGGCCACTGAAATGTTATATTATTCATTCAGAAAATGACACAATCGTACAAAACTTATATCTCAGCATTAATTTATTTATACATTTACACTTCGCCAAATAGCTTTCCTAAGCAATATCACTCCATTATCTAAACAAAATAATTACTTTTATATCAGCTCAAGATAATTAATTTTAGCTCATCCATACTTTCATTATATTCTCTTATGTTTATTTTTAGATCTCCAGATACTTGCGTAAAAAAATATTCAAGTAGCTTTTAAAATACGATAAAATTAATAATATTTAAATGGTTATGTTTTCTGCATATTAATTGCAATTTATATTTTATTATGTGGAGAGGCACAAAGCCTCGAGTGTCGACCACGCCGCGCCAAGCCGCTGTGCTGATTCAAACCCACACAAAGCACGGTATCAGAAATTCTATATAAATTATGATGTCAATGCCCACAGCCTGTGCCAAAGCTTTGTATGCATTTGGAGGCTGTTAAGGAAACCTTAATACAATTGAAATACGGGAGATTATGACACTCATATTTGTATCAGTACCAATCAATAGCAGTGTATTAGTCGTGTACAGTTTGAATCAGCGCAACAGGCGTTAGGGCCGCGAGGGCGCGCGCCTCTGTCAAGTCTGTTCCGTGTGTAGTCACAACATCCAACTTAAGAGATCTTTTATCTACAACGTCTAGGATGCACTAAAACGATAAAAATCCGATAATATTCTGCATATCTATATACATATTTTACAAGGGAAAGAAATAATAAATAATTTCTATACCTTTGATATGAGCTTCCTCTCAGTACATTGATATCAATCTCAACAATATTAAAAAACATTATCTCTTTGAAAATAAAATGAAATTAATGTACACTATATTTACAATGTTACCGTTCATACAGTTTTTTTGTTATGATTTTCACTGTCGTCAATCACATACATAATTACGTGATTACTTTTTTTTATTAAAGAAACCAAAATGAGATATTTGGATTACCTTATAATTGAAATAGATAAGCTTGAATCTCAGCTCTATAGTAGAATGGGCTTACCCCAAATAATTATAACATCAAAATCTTCATTTCTAGATTTGACTTGCACAGCAAAGAAGCCTGTTGTTTGGTGTCTTGTTTGGTACTTCATGCTTAAATCAAATATTGCCACCTGGACCTAGAATTCAGGAGCAAGTTTGATGTGGAAGACATAATGACAAGTGATTTTATTGTGTAATTGTTAGATACCTTATATAAATTCATCGCAGTAATTAAGCAGATTCATAATCTTTTGAACAAACAGGATTTACAACTTCAATAAAAATGCTGTTCAAATATGGAATATTCGTTTCAAATAATATCGAGGTATCAAAATGATAAAATACATCGGTAACTACGGACGTATTAAGCATACAAACAATTGTGGAACTACAACTGTAAATCAAACCACTTTTTTCTTCTGTTTACAAATAATTTTTGCATGTGTACCAACACAGAATGCCAATTCTGTAATTTAGAACGCACATTGGCCCCAATTCCTTAGTTCGCAAACTAAATTTAAGTTCAGTGCCTCTTTTTTTTTTACTTTTTTATTAAGAAAAGGACGGAAGATGAAGTGTTAGTTTATACCTGTCAAATTAGTTCGCTTCTGACGTATTTGGAAAACCTAATTTTAAGAAAAGGATAGAAGATAATAGATAGATAGATTTTAATTTAATCCTGTAAAATTAAGTATTCCATAAGCAGTTTAGACGCGATTATCAACATGGCGACCAAAAATACTTCAATTTACGTCAGAGGCGGACTAATCTTTTATCTTCTGTTCTTTACTTAATTAAATAGAATGAAAAAGATGCACTTAGCTTAAAATGAGTTTAGTATGTGAACAAGAGAATCCAATATCTAGTCGCAGTCTCATCTCTGCGACAAAAAAAAATGTCAAAAAGTTGTCAAACTGTAGGGAAATTAGACTATTTGTTTTTGACAGATAGAGACTGCTCAGACTGTGAAATGTTAAAATCAAAAGAATTGCCACTCAGATATAATGCTCATGTATAAGTTGCACACTACACTCTACAATAATTTGGATCATTATTTTCATTTTCGGTATAGCAAGATTTTTGGTTCATAAATAGCTTGTTTTTTTTTTTCATAACAAACACGAATAAAATTATTACAGCGTTTTTTTTTTAATTTTTAAATAGAGTATAAATTACCATTCATTCATTTACAGTTACAATATTGCAATTTAAAAAAAATGCTTATCTGACCAAATAACATATTTTTGAGTTGTTGACAAAAAATATATTTTCTTAGATAATATTCAAGTCTGGCATGCAAGGGCCTCGACATAACGGTAAAAGTAAAAAAGCCAATACAAGACTAATTTTATATCTTGGTAAAATTAGAAATGCTATTGTAACATTTACTTATCTGTGAAAATAATAATATTATTCTAAGTCGCATAAATTTCGTAGTATTATTAGTTACATTTTAGTTTCTCAAGTCGACTAGTTTCATCTCCAATAAATTTAGAATCCAAGATCCGAAGCAACAACACGCAGTACCGCTCGCATGCCAGCACACTTCAAACAATTAGCTAAAAATATTATATTGATCTCTGCGGACTTCAAACAATTGAGATAAATATAGGTAATTATATGTTACATAATGTTTTAAGTGCGTTGTCACTCGAGGAGGCTCTAGCAATGGAGCTCAAGGATGTATGAACAATGTTTTTGTAAAAAATTTGCAATCACACAAAACCTTCGTTTACATAAATGTGTTTGGAGTGATTTTAAATAAACCATGATTTTCATATCTGATGTTTCACTCGTAACCCAATTCAGACAGAAGCCATTTTTTTTCTCATACCCAAAGAAACACTCATTCACTTGAAATTGATTTAAAGAATAATTAACATAGGACATGAGATAGAATGTGTCAGTAGACAATCATCACGACTACGATGAATTTTAAATGACTTCTTAATGACTATATAAATGTTTGGTCAAACTTTTTTAATTTGTCATACAGGAGTTTGTATGACAACAATCAACGAAGGAAACGCCCGGCGTCAAGCGTACCGCGCTATAGCATTTATCATTGCATGCACAAACACGAATCCTCATGTATACATATTAAGATGTTAATTTCTCATATTGACACTATTCCACTTGATCATGATCTTACTAGAGAATACAAATTAAAATTGTATGTACAAAATAATGTACAGACGACAGCACACCAAGCAACCACAATCTGTTAAATTTCTTTATTAGATGTTCAACCTTATCGCTAAAGCATTAAGGCTCAAGGTTGATTGGGAAAATTTGACAGTTTCGGGTAGCTTGACCTGCTGTCGTCCGGACATTGAGGCTCTTAACAAAAGAAAATAATATAAATCACACAGCCAGTGGTGATATTACATAACATACTTACATTATCTAAATTAACTTGTTAAAGTTGATGAGTTCAATGTTAAATCATATCACAGTAAGATCATGTCAAGTGTGGTCGCGCCGCCCCACTTATGGCCATTTACTCCTTATAAGATCTTCATTTTATTTACAGTAGGTAGTATCTAATGGTAAAACTTAAAAATATATAACAAAATAGACTTGAGTGGCTAGTTAGAAATATCTACCAAATATTTGTGATTACAGCATAACAAAAGCATAATAAAAATCAACAGAAACAAAATAATACATTCTTTTACAACTGGGACCAAAACATGAGTAATGCTGTCTGGCGCGTTGCGGGTTGGACCAATGCGGCACGAGATCTACTGCATCTGCCGCCGCGCGCGAAGCATCAGCTTTGTTGAACTTTAGACTAAAGTCTAAAGTTCATTTCAGATATCAGCCAAAGTCCTCCTACCAAATTGCCCCAATATTCCCACACGATAAAAAGGATTGGTAACTCATTGTAGTAAACGCTGTAGTTAGTATACACTTTTTTTGATTGTGTTACCAACACTTTTTGTATCGTGTGGGAATATTGGGATACATTGGTAGGAGGGGTGAATAAACTTTATCGCAACAATATCTGTAATGAACTTTAGTCAGGAACCTTTACTGTGTTACTTCTAAACAGTACATACATTACAAATATACAATTTTTACAAAGTTAAAGCAAAACATGTTGTTAAATGACAGCAAATGCAAATGACATAATCACACGTATTGTTTAGCGACATCTGTACATGTTAAAGCAACTTTTGACTTTCACTCACACACAGAATTATGTTGTTATAATATTACAACTGCATTCACTCGAAACCGTCCACGCGCCAGACCACTAACTTAAATTAGGTCATCCTCTAAATTAATTTTAACGAGTAAAGATTTTTAAAGTGCAAATTGAACTGTTAAATGCTTATTGCCACATTTCAAGCGAAATTAATATTTATTTCAATCACAGCGAGAACACTTTTTAGTGTAATCACTTCACATATTTGATAGAATGAACGAAATATCGATCAGTCGCATCGATACACAACCGTACGACATGAGACGATCGCACTCCAACACTCCGACGACACTCGACGTCATCGCATCACTCACGAGTCCCGACTCGTACCTCTGACCCCTTACTCGGCCATCGACGACACAAATAATACACTAGCATCGTCACCTCACTGGTAATTCATACGATATTACGTCTCGAGGGCACCGCAGAAAGATTCAATCGTTTTTGTTTTTTTTTTTTTTTTTTTAATCTAATTTAAACTATAGAAACATTTAGCTTTAACACCCGCGAGAATCGGTTCGGCGACGATCGACCTCGCACGTCGGCGATCGTGTCAGAGCGTCGAGCAAGCCACTCAGTTCGGAGCGAGGTCCGGGCGGCACGCTCAGCTCGCTCGCCTCGCTCGGCTCGCTCAGCACGGTGATGCAGTCGGCTCCGCGCGGCTCGCGCTACTCGCTGTAGTAACGCACCTTGCCGGCGCCGCACCGCACCACGTCTTCCCAGGCTGCAACAGACAACAGTAGTCAGCGTCGTGTTCGCGCAGAACACGACGCGGGTCGTGGTGTGACTAGGGCATGCAATACCGGTTTTCCGGTTTTCATATTTACCGGTAAACTGCCCATTTTCGCGATTGTTAAATTACCGGTAAAAAATAGAGAACCGGTAATTTACCTGTTTAATGTTTTTGGCCAAAATTGTACATTCATTAACACATACGTCAAACTTTCCATTGTATGTAATGGTTGACACTTCCCGTCGTCGTCGTTTCCAGTTTCATTTCATTCATTAGTTCCATCGTAAATCAGGTAGCACCGCGGAACCCAAAAATTATAGGCCGATCACTTGTTTACCGACAGTCTATAAAGTTCTTACATCCATTTTGAAAATTAAAAAATATATTGACAGTAACTCATCAATCATGTCTGCCTCTCAAAATGGATGTAGGAGCGGGTTCCGCGGTACTAAGGAGCTACTCCTCATTGATATTAGTTAACAGGTTCGACTTTCCCGAAAGGATCTATCGTGAATAGATTATAAGGCCTTTTTTTTTTATTTGGCTTCTCGTAGTTGACCTAGAGAGGTCGTCACTACTTAACCGGACTATCCTGTGGCTGCCTTAAATGAATTTAAAGCCTCCAGCCAGGGCAAGTAAAACTAAGCGACTACACGCTAAGGGCACCCCCTGTGGGGTACGAACCTCGGCTTAGGGCGTCGCTAGAGAGAACAGCAAGGGACGGCTGGATCGAATTTTATTTTAATTCGGTTTGATGACCGCGGCGTTTTCTAGTACTAGCTCTGAAAAGAAACGTCCGAAACAAACTCAGAGGTCATAGTTGGGAATTTATATTTACCGGCTCAGCTGCGGCGCGGGCTGGCCTTCATCGGACAAGGGACGGGGGAGGGGACTACTACGTTGAACGCGTCGCGATGGACCTCGGCGGCGAGGTCGGTAGGTCGGTCTTTTTTTGTGTATTGTGCTGGTGGCCCTATTGGCCTCTTGGAGGAGGGTTATGGGGTCATCGGGGTATGTGAGGGCATGCCATGGACGGCGAAGCTTGGAGATGGTGGAGGGGGTATAGTTAGCAGCCGCTGCTATCAGGGGATTGCGGTGCTTGGCGGCAGTGTCAAAGAAGCGGCGTTTGGAAAGACTTTTCATGAACTGCTGGACGGTGGGGATTTTGAGATCAAGGTGGAGGATCTCATTACGGACGAGCCAAGGGGCATTTGTGGCTTTACGGAGGAAACGGTTTTGGACTACTTGTATCCTATGGATATGACGCGGCTTGGCATGTGCGAAGACTGGACAAGCGTATGTCATAATCGGGCGTATGCATGGTGTGTACAAGCGCAATTTGCACTTGAGTGACAGTTTGCTACGCGAGTTGAGGACGGGGTGCAGTCGACCCAGAGCGAAAGCGGCGCGAGAGCGGACCGTCTCAATGTGCTCTGAGAAGTTGAGGTTGCGGTCGAGAAACACCTCCACGGATGGGGCGGGGGGAGGAGAGCGCTCCTTCGATTTTATAGCGAAAGGTGCGGTTTGACAAAAAGTCCCGTAAGATGAGGACGAGACGATCGGACACACCGAGTTGGTACAGCTTATAGATTAAGCCGTTGTGCCAGACTTTGTCAAACGCATTCGCTATGTCGAAGAAAACTACGTCTGTGTACGCAGGAACCCTGCGTGTATATGTATATGTTCAGTAATACGTAGGATCTGTTGCGGACAGGAGTGTTGGGTACGGAACCCGAATTGCTCGTTTGGGATAGGGCCCTTGTTCTCGGCGAAGGCTCTGAGACGCTTATATATAAGCCTCTCATAAATCTTACCGAGAACTTTGAGTAAGCTGATGGGACGGTAGCTAGACGGTTCGGCTTTTGACTTACCGGGCTTGGGAATGGCTATAACTGTGGCTTCTTTCCACGTTTGTGGGAAAATGTTATTCCCCATTGCACCATTGAGGATGGTGGTCAAGAGGATGATCATCCTCTTGACAGAGTGGTCCGCCTCTTCCCTGCCCACCTGATCAGGTGGGCAGGGAAGAGGCGGACCACTCTGTTGGTGATGCCGTCAGAGCCGGGCGCTTTCCTGGGTTGGAGACCTTTGACGATGTCCTGCACTTCATCTGGAGTGATGGGAGGCAGGGGATCCTCAGGGTCATCTACGGGCGGGAGGGAGGTTCTGCGTTCGACTTCAGCGTCTATCTCAAGCAAGGCAAAGCAAGGCAAGGCATTCAGCCTTGTTATCGTCATCGAAGGCGATGGTATTATCAGGGCGAACCAGAGGAGGCATGGTGGCGAATTCTTTGGATTTTAATTTCCTAAGTTCCCAGAAGGCTAGGTGGGTCGGCTCTAACTCATCCAGCATCTTATCCCAGCCAACTTCACACCACTCCGATATGCGGCTTTTTACAGTTCTCTGTAAATAGCTCATATGGGCTTTATTAGCCGCGCAGGGGAAGTTGCTGTAGGCACGGACCGCCGCGTTCTTCTCGGTCAGCAGTTCACGCAAGTCAGCAGGGAGTTTCCAGCGACAGTCTTCTGTCGCTGTGACCTCCCTTGAACATTCGTTCAGGACTGACTGTACGTGATCCGTGAACGAGTCGATCGCGGCTGTCGTGTCAGCGATAGAGTCGAGGCGTGCAGGTATGGAGTGCAAGTGGGGGGATGTGGTGGATTGCAGCCGATCGCTTACTTTCCTCCAGTCCGTTACCACTTTTGTCTGGGGTGCTTGGCCTGGGTCAGGGAGGCCAGTACGGGGTATGACTGGGCGATGGTCAGACGATAGCTCTAATAGTGCTTCTATAGAGTCCAACCGTAGTCGACGTGGCGCTCCTAAAGAACGTCAATTTCTTTAGGAGCGCCACGTCGCGGACGTCTGGGGTGTGGTCGGGGTCATAAGGGAAGTGAGTCATGGGGCCCACGACATCGAAATTTAATTGGATGGAGAGGTCAAACAGGAGTCTGCCTCTGGAATTGATCCTGGTGCTATTCCAGGCAGTGTGTTTGGCATTGAGGTCGCCCGCTATTATAACGGAGTCACTCATTCGAAGAAGTAGGGCGATGTCGTCTGCTAGGAGTTGATGATTCTCTGCAGAGGAGCTGGGTCCCACCCAGCACCCATGTAGGCCGACACTATAGTAATAGGTTGGTGACCTGACATGCCGAGACGGCACATTGAAACTTCGAGTCGTGAGAGGGGTGGGGGGTCCAATGGGATGCAATATAGAGCCCTTTTGAAATAAATGAGAGTACCGCCTTTGTGACACCGCAGCCTGTCGTTGCGAACTACGCGGTAGTTTTCAATCAAGGGTGTGCGGTGACTAGGCTTGAGGAAGGTCTCTTGAGCGAGGAAGATGTCAATCTGATGCTCACGGAGAAAGGTTGAGATCTCAGTCTTCTGATCTCTAATGCCGTCGGCATTGAAGTGAGCCAGTTTGAGAGATCGGGGCTTGGTTCGCTGGGAGGGTCTACTATCCATTAATTACTTATTGGATGCGAAGGAGGGTAGGGCTTGCGTAATATCGGGATACGCATTGTAAATACTAAGGGTAGCATGTAGGTTGCCAGTTGACCTGGCGACTAGTAGCTCCTACGTTATTTGATTGGCGCGGGGAGTCAAAAAAATGAGGAAGGTCCTCGAGATGACATTAAATGCATCCATGGGACTATTCCCTGCCGTTGGGATTGAGGGAGGGGGTGCGGAGGTTGCTGCCACAGCCTTAGGGGCGGGGGCGGGGGGTGATGGGGCCACCTTTTGAGCTGTGGTCGGACGGATGCGAGGATCCTTGGCCTTCCAGGCGGGGGTGGTTGGGCGAGTGTGCGGGGCAGTCGCCACTAAGGCTGGGAAAGCCTTTTGGTGGTTAAGGAGGTTCCAGGGACTGGGTCTCTGGGGGCTCAGGCTCACCGGGGGCTGGGGGGCTTCCCTTTGCTGGCGAGCGCTTGCGCACTTCACCAGTTTGGAAGAGGAGGATTTGGGTGCTTTGGGGCACCCTCGGTAATTGGCCGGATGGCCAGTTGCGCCACAGAGGACACAACTCGGAGGCTCGGTACAGAGCTATAAGAAGGCCTATGACTCTGTGCCACATACATGGTGTATGCTGGAGTTGTACAAAGCTGATGTAACCCTGCGCACCTTCCTGTTGACATGTATGGGGCAATGGAGGATGGTCCTTCACTATCCAGGATGTTGAAATATTCTATAAAATATAAATGTGCGACATTTACGCTTCACTGTGCCAAAAGGTCATGTTTTAAAATTTTTTGTTCTTGCGGTCATTTTAAGCAACATTAAACATGTTTACTACCAAATAACTTGTATACTTATTTTTCGCTTTAAGACTTAACCCAACCATATTGTTATATACCATATTGGAAAAAAAAATACCTGCGCCCACGTAGTCTACGATCTGCATGAGGTGCGCGGTGTGTGGCGGCGCGTCGGGCGGCACGTAGCGCAGCGCCGAGCAGCCCGCTCGCACCGCCAGCGCACCGCCCGTCTCGGGCGCGTCCCGCAGCAGGTCGCAGCGCGGCCGCCGCGCCAGTCCGCCCAGCAGCTGCTCGTTAATGTCGAACCCGAACGTCACGCCGTCCAGGTCGCGCGGCCGCGCCGCCGAGTCCAGCAGGATGACGGGCGGTCGGCGGTCTGCCACCACGTCGGGCGCCGGGCAGTCGGGTGCGGCCGGCGCGGCCGGGGCGCGCTCCTTGCGGCGCGGCGGGACCTTGTCGCGGCGCCGGGCTGGCTCGGTGCGCGGCTCCAGCGCCGGATAGCCGTCCGTGTCGGCCGGGGCGGCACCGGGCGTGCCTTGGCCTTCCGCGTAGAAGTTGCAGCTCTCGATGAGGTCGGGGATGTTGTGGCGCGTGCGCGCTATGTCGGCGTAGGAAGCTACGGGCGGCGGTGGCGCGGACGGGGCGGGCGGCGCCGCGGCCGGGAGCGAGTGCACGGAGTCCATGTCATCGTTGGAGTCATTGCTGCGGTCGGAGGGCGGCGCGGACTCGCGGCGCGCTCGCGGGCTGGGTGCGCGGGCACGGCGCGGTGGCTCGTCGGCGCGGCGACGAGGCTTGCGCTTCTTGGTGACGGTCTGGAAGTCGGTAAGCTCGGTGACGGGGTCGGGCGGGTCCGGCGGGTCGCAGTACAGCGCGTCGTCGCCCCAGGAGCGCCGTTCCTTGGCGGGCGCTTCGCGCCGCTCCTTCTTGTCGCCGCGCAGTGCGGGCGCCGCCGGATCAGTGAGGTCTTCCATCTTAGTACGGGACAGCTCCTCCATGGAGGTGGCGCGCTTGATCTTGTTTTCCTTATCCTTACGCCGCTCGGTGGAGCGCTTCTTGCTCTTGTCGTCGGAATCATCCTTGTGCTTGACACGCCCTAGCTTGGCTCCGCGCCCGTTGTCGGCATTCGATTCGATGAACCGAAGCAGCTCATTGACGTCCTTGTCTCCTTGGTAGCCGTCAATCTGTTGGCAATCGATCACAGTCTCGTTCTTTGAAGACTTTTTCCTCCGAGGTTTTTTGTGTTGACTAGATCCCGAAAGAGGTGAACTGAATCCTTGTACTGAGTTGCCGTTTTCGTCTAAAGACTTCTGTAACAGAAAACGTGCTCAATTAGTTTTCATAAATGGTATAGTTTTCTATAAAACAAGTAACAAAATCACTATAGGCCTTTGATTGAAACAAATACTGACGCACACATTAGTAAGATTTCGACACTGCCATGTGTATGATATTACTGATTATATTACAGATTTAAAAATTGCGAGGCAGCGAAAGCGGCGGGCCGCTATGTTTTTATATTCAATGTTCACAATTTTTCTGTAGTGTATTTAGTATCAACATTGCACCCTGGCAAATCCGGAGCAGAAGTTTATTATTTGCCAAAAGATATGATTAATTATACCAAGTATCATATTATGGTTTCAAATTACTGCTATTTGCCAAATTCTGATTTCATGGCGATGTATCTTTTAGGATTAAACTTGAAACAAATTGTTTTAATTTAACAATAATTGCTGAAAACAAGAAGTATATCAAAATCCAGGTGGTTTTGATACCCTTTTAGTTTTAACTTTATACAGAAATAACAGCTACAACATGTTTTGGAGGCGTGACGTCGCGCTTCTCTGATTGGTGTCTATGGTCATGATTGTGATTAAATTCCTAATTATGGCGATTTTCCTAAAATATTAATTTTATACTATTTAATAAAAAAGTTGTTTATTTGTTTACTACATACCATGAATTACACTACTACATACTTACATTAGAAACTCCAAGCCATCCGATTTATTTTGAGTGGGACAAGCCTAATACTACGTTTTTGACATTAGGTGAATGAGATTGCGAGTAGATTATCAACGTTTTTAATTACGAGTATTGACCTTTTGGATATGGATCTTATTACAAAATTTAGCCTTTATAGTTTGCTACAGAAAACGTGATATTAGGAATTCAAATATGAGTAAAACCTTGTAGTCATCTGAAACGGAGTTTCCAGTGGAGCCGTAGTTAGGTCGCGACAGCGGCAGACCGTTGAAGCTGCTTGAGATCACGCTGCGAGGCTGCCGGGCGGAAACACATTTATTATTAGTACTCATTTGACACACACTCATATTAAGGAGCCATGTAAAGCAAGGCGATAGTTATATACCTTAGGATCTACGGCGACCGCGGACTGCGCCGTGGACGACGTCGTGTTGCAACTGGACACAACCTCCGGTGTTGTGATGCAACTAAACGATATAGCGGAATCGACCTGCAGAAACAAACAAGTATAAGTGTGACTCCTAGCTAACACTGTACTGTACAAAACATTTTAACCAAAGTGGGAATCCTACCTCATGATTGGTGATAGCTGACACCCCGGAGTTGTGCACTAAGTTCTCGTTAGCATTGTTTTTAAAAAGACTTTCAAACAGTAGAACTTTAAGGACATTTTTATCTAGTGCACTTTTCTTCGTGTCGCTACAGGCGGGGTGTTCGGGGGCCATCTTTTGTCTTTTCTTCTTTACAATGTTCGGTCTACTATTACTTTCGGAGGCGGGAGGTTTGATGTCGTTAGTATTTTCAAGTTCGATTATCTGGACGGGAGTGTTAACATTACTATTAGATGGCGAAACTAAAGGCTTAGGTAATGTTAAAAAAATATAAGCATTGTTAGGAAGCTGGGTTAAAATAATACGATCACTCTTTGGGCTATGTTCATGTTCATCAGGTCTTGTGGTGCTTTCTCCTTCTGGTTGGTTGGCGCACCTTAGGATTTCAATTTTGTCTTCACAAGCTGAATTTGAACACTTTTGTTCTGTGGGATATTGCGCCTTATCATCAGAGTCACTTGTAACACTTTCTGGAATATTTAATTCTTGACATATTTCCACTTTCTCGTCGTTACAAGCTGTTGTCATAATGTTGCTCTCTTCGCTATTTCCTATGGATTCTAATAGTTTTTGTTGCTTTGATACATATTCTGTGAAAGAATCCTTACTTAAAGAATCATAACTTTTTTGCGAATGGCTAGTTTTCACATCTGTCAACTCTACATCTCCACCTTGAGATTTGTTACTTTTTAAACCAACACGAGGTTTTGTTAGCCAAGTATTATCTTCCGTTGATGAATAGAATATTTGGCTGGACTTAACCGAATTTATATCTTCGATGTTGTTTAGTTCACTTTGAACATCATTGAAGATTGTATTTGTACCATCCATTTCATTACAACATATTTTGCTAGCATCTGTTTGTTTTGTTTCCTGGGGATGTTTTTCCATATGATGTGAACCTATAGAATGGCTGGATTGTTGGTTATCTGAGAGGGGTTGAGCTATACTCATTGGTCTAATGTTCCTTGGATTACTATCTGACAATTTCGGAACTGCTAAATGGTTACCTACTCGATCCCTATATTTCTTTTTTAATTTCATATCACAATTCATATCATATTCAAAACTATCGACAATGCCATGCGCTCCTTCGTCAGGATGCCGCATTTCACTAAAGTTTAGAGATTCTTTTGTTTTTAATTCGTTGACTGTAACATATTCTGGTAGTTCAGATATAATATTACTATTATTTATATTATGTTTAAGACTAAAATCAGGAGAATTATTGTGCCGACTAGTTCTTGTAAAAGGCGAAATAAAATTGTTTTCTATAATATTTGTACTGTTCGAGTTTATCGGGTCTGTTGGAACATCCCTAATCGCATAATGTAGCGGGTCGGTATAGTTTGTCGATAGACTTTTATACCAATGGTCTACATAGTTCGCCGACGGCCAGGAATCGTCTGTGCGGTGTTCACTTCTTTGTATTCGTTCGTTTTCAGTTGAACTTTTGAGAGTTCGGTCGCACATTGGTAAGCATCGTTGGTCAGTATGGTGCACTCGGTGGGTGAGTAGGTTCGGGCCGCGCGGTTCCCCGTGGCGAGGCGGGCGGGCCCCTGGGGCCCCGGGCCGGTGAGACAGCAGGCGAGGGGTACGCACCTGGTTGGACGGCGTGGTGGTGGTGACCGCGCGGCCCGAGCACACGCTGCCGCTGCCGATCTCCAGCGTGGCCCGCGCTGTGTACGTCATCGGGAACATCGGCTTATTTCTTCTGTGAACAAATTTCATGTGGGAAATCACGTTCGTTGTGGATATTAAGACTGATGTTTTATATCTATTTATGTAAATTGATGGATTCTTTTCATACACAATTTTGCTATGTCCATTGTGGATCTACCATTACTTTCATTAATTACCTATATATGTCTAGTAAACATTATATTTCTTGTTTAATAACTCACATTGGATACTTCTTCATATTTTGGACTTAATAAATAGTACTCTATGTACCCCAATATTGCTACGTCCCGTACCTGTTGAGTAGTTCCATCTCGCCGGGCGCGTTGGCATCGCTGGCGGACACGCGGCGCTCGGCCAGCGGCGGCGGGTTGACGCAGCGCACCGTGGCCAGGTAGCCGGCGCCGCGGGCTGGCTCCTCACTCAGCAGCGAGGCTGGCGAGACAATATTAAGACCATATTAACTTAGTCATCTGCCGACCTTCTCGCAACTGCGTTAGGGACATCTTTTAGTCTTACCGATTGTAGCTAAACGTCTGTATTTTGTATGAAATATCAACCTACCTTCAGAAGCCTGTAACTGGGAATGAAGATTAAGCTATTCAAATGAAGAAGGAAATTGATAACCTCGTAAGAGACCACCCATGGAGGGCACTTTCTCTCCATTACCCTTCTTTTTTACTGAAACTTATGAAATGACCTCTCCCGTTTTGGTCAGAGCGGAAGGTAGTGTCTTAGTGACTTTTACTGACTAAGACCCAACCATGTCCCATCACTTGCCTTTGCGCTAAGAGCCATCGTATCTCTTTCAAACAATCATGGCATTAAGGCTAGCAGGCGCAGGCTCTGTGGTCGTAATTATAAATCTGTTTTGTTTATTAATTCTCTATTGAGTTCTTGTAATAAATAAACATATTTTTATTTCCTTTGTCAAACTTAGTCGGCGACATTTTTCCGCTGCAGGCAGCATCACGAGCAGATATGTGTAGTAGGATACGAAGACACGCCTCCAGGACCGTCAATGTGAAGATAATAAGAACTCGAGTTTTGGCAGGAAAGCTAAGATGAGTGTCACGCTCATTTTTCATTGGTTATAGTGTCGTTTGCTAAATAAAAGCGCGTGATTTATGTAGTAAAATATGCATTTAGTAATTACAACAATACTATAATTCATAAAGACTAGTGAAATATCGCAGCATAGTGGCCACATCATGACTTTGCCTCAAACCTTCCTCGTGGTCGGTTCACGCGACCGTCTTTTTCAACTGTCATTGGCGATAACCGCCATTATTGAGAAATAAAAATTTCAAAGAATCTCTATATTTTACTTGAAATTAGCACAAAGTCTTAACTAATGCCACGCTGCAAAACGGTAAAAAAAAAAACTCACAGGTGTCGACGCCGGACGGCAGACTGCCGCCGTGGATGGCGCGTGCGGACACGTTACTAGGCGCGGGCGCAGGCGCGTGCCGCACGTGCGCGCGTCGCGGCGCGGGCTCGGCCGCGAGCGCCGCCACCAGGTCCTGTAGCGAGTTGGAGTGCGGTAGCGCACGACGTCCTCGTCCGCGCCGGGCGCCTCGCCCGCCCGGTAGCACGCGTGCTGCCGCCTCGCACGCCTGCTCGTCCTGCTCTACCTCCTCCAGCAACTCCTGAAATGTTCACAACCATATTTAAATGACGTAAAACAATTAGCAAGTCCTTGAAATGTAACTCTTTATCCTAACTCGGGTATGAAATACAATAAATGCCTATAGTTCAAAGATTCAAATTCGCGGCAATGATTGTATTTTCTACTTTTTTTTATGTTGATCGTGAATGGTCTCGTGATCCGCGTCATCTGTGTTTAAGGCATCGGACCACAGCCGATTGACAAGATTTAACCATACCTACTTGACAAGACGGCCGATGTCCACGAACGCGGTCTGCCCCCTAATCGGCGAACACATTTTTGTCAAATGATTACGAGTAGTTGGGATCGTTTGGACCGAACCAATGGGCGGTCCGAACGATCCCAATTGATCCCAACTAGTCGCAATCATTTGACAAAAATGTGTTCGCCGATTACGGGGCTGGTTGTACGATGTACAACGCCATGGGGCGTGAACTCAGCTTGTAAGTAAAAAATCAACACGGAAAATGCACTCTCCCGCAGGATTAACATCGCCTAGCTCCATAAAGAATAGAGGTAAACAAACCAATTTAGGGTTATCACAACTCACGTTTTACGAATCTCCCGTTATTTACATGATTATCGACTTTTACATGCTAGCTAAAAGGATTAAAAAAAAAAAAAGGATTTTTATTGCCACAATAAATAGTACAAAGAGAATACATATATATAAATACTAAGCAACTATGGAAACAGAGTTATTGTCGAGCTCTGGCACCCCATGTAAGATTAAACTTGTGTTTAGGGTGCCAGCGTCTTCGCCCAATCATTGTACACATTAGTTGCAGGACGAGCACAGTACGTCATCATATGTGTTTATGTACCTTTGTGTGTGTGTGTGTCTGAATGTGTGTGTTTTTAGGTGTGTTTGTGTGATAAAAACTATGGGAACCTTTATATGTTCAATTAAATTAATATGAATATATTAACATATTTATAATATCAGCCGAGCGAAATCTTTAATAAGTCTTCAGTCTTATTATAGGTCAATGTCAGGAGCCACTTGGTGACCTCAGTTTTGCATTTATTTAGACACATGGGAGCAATGCGGCAGTATTTATTTATTTTGTTATATAGGTGGCTTGACAGTATATTAAAATGACGGTGAGCAAGGGCCGTTCTACATCCCTGTGTTGCACATACATCGAAGTGTCTACGCTTTTTAATAGCATTCGGATCGTAAACCACACTAGGATGTTTGCGGAGAATAGTAGCAAGAATAAACAGCTGTCTCACTGTGAGGACCTGACATTCGCTGTAGAGAGCCGTGGTGGGATACCTAAATGGCTTCGATGTCACAACCTTTAGAACCGCTCTTTGTGCTCGTTCAAGAGGGATGAAGATTGTCTTAGGGGTCGCACCCCACACCGTGATGCAGTAGTTAATTAAGCTTTGGCATAGGGAATAATAAACAGTTTTCATCGTAAGGCGATCAGCGGAGTGCCTTAGCTTTTTAAAAATAAATATGCACTTACGGACTCTCGATTTGAGATTATTAAGGTGAGGTTTCCAGCTCAGAGAGCCATCCAACCAGACACCGAGATATTTGACTGAATCACATCTGTTGATTTGAGGACAGCCACATTGTGACGAAGATAGACCGAATGAACAAGTGTGGGCTCTAAGCATCATTGATTCCGCAGGAGGAATGTTGGTGGACAATAAGGAGAAAGGTAAGTATACCGTTTTGCTTAGATTTAAAGTTAGGATGTTTCTTGACAACCATTCCATCACTGAGTTTAAAGCAAGCTCCGCACACTGTATTGTTTCAGACCAATCACTACCATGAATCAGTAAAGCTGTGTCATCTGCGTAAGTGAAGATTGAGCAATTCATTAGAGACGTTTTGCATAAGTTGTTGATATAGATTAGAAATAGGGTAGGACCTAAGATTGAGCCCTGAGGAACGCCAAAACTCAAAGAAATGGTGTCACTAACAACATCATTTATTTTAACGCATTGAGTTCTATCACACAGGTAATCCCGGAAGATTTTTAAGGCATGTCCGCGAATACCCGAGGCTTCAAGCTTAGATAAGAGGTGGGGAAAAGACACGGTGTCGAAAGCCTTAGAAAGATCCAAGAAGATAGCCAAGCATTTCATTTTGTCATCTAGCTTAGATACCACATGATCTACCAATGCCGCAACAGCATTTTCAGTCGACCTGCCACATCTAAAACCGTACTGGTTATCACTTAGTAACTTGTTGGACTCAAGATAGTCCACCAGTCTTTTATTTAAGATCTTTTCTAATATTTTAGAGATGGCAGGCAAAACTGAGATCGGTCTATAATTATCTACACCGTGTCTATCCCCTTTTTTGAAGATTGGGTGAACAATAGCCCTTTTGAAGACCCTGGGGAAACATCCCGTTGAGATAGAACAATTGCAGATATGAGTAATGGCTGGGACAATCGCGGGCAGACAGGATTTTAACATTCTCGATGAAATGCCATCCCAACCAACCGCAGCATCTGTTCGCAGCCCAATAATGAGGTTCGATACCTCCACTTCATCAGTAGGAAGGAGTACTAGGGAGTTAGAAGGCTGAGAATCTAGAGAATAATCCGAAGTGCACGAGTTAGGGAAGAATTTGTTAGCCAAGTTCCTACCAACATTGGCAAAAAATTCATTCACTTCATTGACCGAGGACTTCTCATCTGAGGAGATTGTTAACAGCTCGTTAGGAGATTTGGCATTACGACTAGTTCCAGTTAAAGTTTTAATGACTTTCCAGGTGGCTTTAGGGTCATTTTTCGCCATTTGGAATTCCTTCCTTTCGTATGCGTGTTTTAAATTCCTAAGAAGCTTGTTACAGAAATTACGGTATCGCTTAAATATACTCATGAGAATGAAGTTTTCAGGGTCTGCTTTTAGTGTTTGAGCCATACGATCTCTATTTCGGATACAGCGGAGCAGTCCATTTGTTATCCAAGGTTTCAGGATTCGCCGTTTTGAAGAAATGTGTACCGATTTGGAGTTATTGGCGATGACAGAACCAATGGTGGAGACCAGATACTCAGCGGCAGCGTTTGGGTCTTGGATAGTCAATATATCACTGAAGTCCGTTGATAAGATGTCAGTGATTGCGGCTGTATAATCGACAACTATGCGACTAGGTTTAGAGGCAGGGAGAGACATTACACTTTGGATGCTAATAATCGTGGGCCTATGATCAGTAATATAAGTGTCGAGTACTAGAGTCGTATTTTTAAGGTCAGATCTTAACATTACGTGATCGATACACGAGCTAACACGGGTTGGGAATAAGTGTGTAGGAATCAAACCATGTGAAGCAATGAGGTTAAGGTATTGATTCGTTTGTAAGGAGATAGCATTTGGAATGATGTCAATGTTGATGTCACCCTTAATTACAAAATTTTTATGTACTGATGTCTGAGTAAGCATTGTATCCAAGCTATTCAGAAAGTTGTCAAGGTTTCGTGTGGAGGGAGAGCGATACAACGCCAAAAGTGAGATATTGTGAGATTTCACATTGCAGACCAGACAGCTAGCACCAGCCATAAAAGGTTCCGTCACGATATGAGGTAATTCTGATTTTATATATACAATAACACCATCATTCTGATTGATAAGTTTGCTCGTGTGATACGAAACATACCCTTCCAGAGGTGGGATTGTGGCCGCACCCAGCCAACATTCAGATAGTATTAAGACATCACATGAAATTTTTATTCTAGCTAGGAGGACAATGAAACTATCAAAATTACAATTTACACTGCGTATGTTTAGGTGTATTATATTAAGAGCTTTGTTAGTGTCAATGAAACTACTGCATGACTCAGGCGCACATAAATGCGAGTTACTCATACCAAAAGAGTCAAAATCACTTAAAGTGTCACAATCGAATTTTGATATTTTATGTAAAGTGCAAAATAAATTCCGCTATAAATATGTGCATTTTTAGTTATGTGGGTATTTGGTAGTTTTGTTTTTGACATTGTAATTAATTGAAGTTTTGTTGATATTGTCATAAATATGTACGTAATAGTAGATGTTCTGTGAGTTGTGTATGTGTAATAACAGGTTATCAAGTCATTATAATTGTTGAGCGGTTTTGAAAGGTACAGATACAAAGTATAACACAGAGGCATATACAAATTATACAAGACACATTTAACAGAGTAAACAATCTTAACAAGTTTAATATAAGGTAAGTTAAAAAAATATAATAGTAAAAAAATGATTTGTTAAAGGGTAGAACTTGATTTTTATCTAAACAGTAATGTGAGTTTCTAGTAAATTTTATGAGCGTGCAGTTTAAATAACAATGAGACGTATTAAGTTTATTTTGCAGGGGTAAGCAGTTTATTAAGACCTGCCGTTGAGTTAATAACAACGGCGTCCATTCCCTCACGTTCACGAAGAAAAATTTTTCCGTTTTGTGACCAACAAAATTTATATTTGTTCATTTTAGCAAATGAGCGAGCCTCAAAGAATAGTTGTCGCTGGGTGCGAGGTAGGTGGTCGGCTATATAGACTGGTTTCACTTCACCGGGGACACCAATGTGACCCGTGTTTAGCTTTTCAGTTGATGGCAGACCCTTATTGAATGTACGGCAGGCATCCAAAACTTTATTCTTCAAAGGGACAGTCAGAAACTCTGCAATTATCGGTCTATTTGAGCCCTTTTTTCCAGGCAGACGGTAAACATCGCGTAGTTGCGGTGGGTTATCTGATGGTTTGATGGTCTCGCAGGTTTTCAAAACAATAGACATTAGGTCTCTAGCTGTTTCCTTCTCAGTTGCAGGGACATTTCTAATCTCAATACATGAGGATCTCGAGCTTAACTGTAGATCTTCCACTTTCTTTTCCAATTCCAGGATATAATTGCGCTGTTCTCCGTTTTCTCTTTCCAATTTCTGCAGTGATTTTTTAATACAGTCGTAATCGTGACTTAGAAATTCGATACTTTTTAGGGTGTCAGCATTAGTTTTCTGAGTATCAGCATTTTGTATTTTAATTGCAGTCAACTCCTTAGTTAATTTTCCAATCAAGACCTCTTGGTCAGTTTTCCAGGAAGTAAATAACTTAATCATTTTTTCCTCGAAAGAATTCCATTCGCTCTCAGGTGAAAAGGTTGGTCGTAGTCTCTTGGACCGTGAGGTAACGTTAGATGGTTCAGGCTCACTTGGGTGGTTAAAATTTTCCGGAGTTGAGAAAATTGGTGCTTTTTCCATCTCACGGGCAGGAGTGGCCGGCGGCGAGCGCGCAATTTTCGGCATGGTATTTGCAATTGTTTACCTACGACGATTATTTATAACGACGTAGTAACTAGAAAAACAACAAATCAGCAGATTTTTGGAATCGTCCTCCCAGAGGCAAAGCAATGAGGGTATAAAACGTTCCACGATCCGTGTTGTTTAATCTTTGGTAAGGGTCGTCAGTTGCGTTACCACGCGTCGGGCCAAGCGATACTGTAGCTTCTGCGCGTACCGTTAACCGTGAAAGTTCTGTGCGCTGCGCGTAAGGAGTGTTGTGCACTTACCCACCAGCTGATCGATTGTTATTTTAGAACTTTAAACTGTTTTACTTTTTAGTTAAGTTTAAACACTTTATTAGGATAGTTTCCTTAAGATTTAATAAAAGATACACTTCACTGATGTTCTATTATCACTGTGATGTAGTTTATTTCAAGTTTTGGTCGAATCAAGAAGGACTCACGAATATTTGAACTCGGAGCAAATAAACACAAGTTGACCGTACGAATGCCAAGGCAAAGATGATGAAGCTATTTATTAACAATTCCTATTGTAGCATATTTCAATACAATCACCAAAATAACATGCATAATAACTTGATATTTCGAAAAACCATTAAAAAGTCGACATTAATTTTACGTGATAGCCCTACAAAAAAAGAAAGATGGATGAAATCCAGGTGTTAAACACATTTTGTGGACTTCAACCAATGAATAAAGTTGAGGCATTTGTTAATACAATTTTGCGTATTTTAATTACTTTCAAAGCAACTGCTACACATGCATTGTAATACTTTCAAGTATGGACTACTTAATTATAATAGATATGTACCAAAAAAAATTACCTATTAGGAAATTAGCTTACATGTGTGTCATAATTATTTCATTCAAATAGGTTAAGCGTTCTATGCAAATCATAAATATCGAAACATAAATAAACTATTTAGATTAGTAGGAAGAAGGATTATTACTTTTATGAAAATCATCTATGTAGAAAAGGTTGTTAACATCTGTCTTTTAGGCGTAAACTACTCGTTGTCTAGCAACGGTTTGTTTACCTCTATTCTTTCTCGAATTTGGCTCAAATATAGGTATGTAATCCGTGTTAGTGCTAATACTGAAGTGATTTCATAAATTCTTCAAAGGCCATAACATCGGCTGCGGACAGAAATTACCACCCACAAGACAAAATTTTGCCGTCAAGCGAGTCGTCGTGTTCCGGCATGATGTCTGGTGAAGCCGTACCGAGGACGGCTCTGAGCAGTTGTGTTGCGATGCGTGCCGGGTACGATGTGGCAAATGTGGTTGTGTCGGGAGTTCGGTCGTGGGGGATCTCCAGATCAATTTCCCTCTGGCGCAGCATCGTTGATGGTATTGTTAGGTGTAAGAATGTATCACCTCGCTTAACTGCCGTCTTATTTCCTATTCACTCAGTTTTTTTTTTTGAGTGAATAGGCTCTTAATAAACCGCTTTACCATCAACGATTGCATTACTGCTTAGCATCAGCGGGATTGCGGTCAAGCACTAGTTTCTAAATATATATTTAAAAAAAATCATCTTTGGAGGAGGCCTTTACCCAAACCGGGGTTCTTGTGATTAATAACACTACTAACATATTATAAACCTACATACACACATCAAAAGTGTCTAGGGATCAAGCATTTTTATGCGGATTTCTTGAGATTGAGATGTGGCTTTGTAATAAATTTATGATTTTATAAATTTATATGGATCCTTTTTGGTGCATTTCATAATTTGAATCAGGAACTGTGAATCAAATTCGAGTAAAAGATGAAAATCAGCTGTCAATATTTTCCCTATAAAACATACAACGCATTGAAGACATTATTAGTGCTACTGTTTCCCTACTACTGATTAAAACCAACGTTATTATGGAGCGGCGACGTCATTTAAGCAGGGAAGGAATGCTCAGAGCCGTGGGAATGATAGAAGCTGGTTCCCGGCAACGTACTGTGGCTTTAGCTCTGAATACAAGTCAGAGTGTTATCAGTCGACTTTGGACACGTTACCGAAGCACTGGTACCGTGGCTGAGCGCCATGGAGGACGGTATCGCTGCACCACACGGAGACAAGACCGATACATTCAAATCTTAACTCGAAGAGCTCCAACAATAACCGCCATGATGTTAGCCGTGAGGCTTCATCACTCTTCAGGGAACTTAATTAGCGACCAAACAGTCAGAAACCGCTTGCATGAAGTGAACCTTCATTCCCGAAGACCGCTACGGGTACCACCTATAGCAATGCACAATCGTAGGATTCGATATCAATGGGCTCTTGAACACAGAAATTGGGCAGAAGAACAATGGCGTTTCGTGTGCTTTTCTGATGAGTCTCGTTTTGGTATGAGACCGGATACAAGACGTATACGACACTGGAGAACCCCTGGACGCCAACAGCGATTAAAATCCTGCCAGGAAGTCCATCCTTATAGTGGTGGAACCATCATGGTATGGGCGGGTATTTGGATCGGCGGAAGAACTGAGTTGATTTGGATCAGAGGCAACCTCAACGCTCAAATTTATGCTGAAACGATTGTATCAGACGTCATCGTTCCTCTACAAGTGCAAATCGGTCCCTTATTTCAGTTAATGCATGATAATGCACGACCGCACACCGCAAGAGTTGTAAGACAGACTCTCGCCGCAGCTAACATCAATGTCCTGCCCTGGCCTGCTCAGTCGCCAGACTTGAACCCGATTGAGCATGCATGGGATATGCTACAGAGAAGAGCTCTGCCGAATATGGAGGGTATCCAGTCGCAAGAAGACCTTTTTTTGTTGTTGCAACGAACATGGGCGGCCATTCCACAGCGTGATTTGGATGAACTCATTTTGAGTATGCCAAACCGATGTTCTTGTGTTGTTAGTGTTCGCGGTAGAAACACGGATTATTAATTGTTTAAGTTACCCAATAAAATTTTAAAGAAAACTGTTATTTCAGTCTTTTTTTCGAACTTTTGTGTTAGTGGTTCAAATGTCAAATATCCCTTTATTAGGAAAATGGCAAATTTCTTTATTAATGCAAAGGTGACTTGGTTTATCGTTACTGTGACAAACGAAAACACTTTATTTGATGAATCCTTAAAGAAAATTTTAATTAATATCAATCAGGAGAAAAGTTATTGCAAAAATATATGTTGATCCCTAGACACTTTTGATGTGTGTATATTACTAACATTACTAATACTTAGAAATATAAATTGTGTTTCATGTAACATTATTACTTACTATCAATTGTAAAACAAGAAATAAAAAGGCTTATTATTATTATTATTTAAAAAAAAAAAACGAGGCCGGTTCAATTTGTAAATCTTATTCATTCAACATCTTTTTCACGGTAAACTTGGGTGATCATTTATAAGTTCAGAACGACTTCCTTTATGTGTTGATTTACGCAACTTCTAGCTAAGATTATTTGTGTGGTATAAATATAATTTATTTTTAACACTCACCTTAAATAGACTGCTTTTACCCTCTCGGTCTTTGGGACATTTATATGTGATAGCTTCGTCCAATAATGCTCGTAATTGTCCGTCGTCCAAAGTCTCTACGTGTTTGTTGTTCTGTTAACAAAAGATAATGTTTGTTTTACAATTGTGATGCACTACATCTAATCACTAATAAAAATGAATTTAAAACAAAACATTTTCAGGGTAAAAAACTGATAGATCATCAATATCAATTCATTTTTAAGTTTATGTAAGCCGTAATAGGAGTGAAAAAAGAAGTCGAAAATACATAATTATCTGATATTTATACAATTATACATAAGAAATACAATTATACAATATGTAAAGAAAACCCTGTCCGATCCGTGAAGGTATTGTTAGGTATCGTTAACTGATTCTAATAATGCCTACAAAGCCGGGCTAAACTTAAAAAAAAATCCCCAAAAAAAAATAAATATTATTTCGAAAAAGCGAGGTAACTTAATGCATGTGCGGTAGGCAACCCGATAGCCCCGCCCCCCTTCACCCGCGCATGTATGCGCGGGTGAAGGGGGGCGGGGCATGCGGCACGTGGTCGCATCGCTATTCGCTCCGTCACAAATGGTGTTGTCAGTTTTTTAAAAATTACCAAATTTCGGGGAAATTGGAATTAATACCCGGGAAAAAAGATTATTTCAAAATTCATTATTATTGTTACTGTGATGATTATGTAAAATTTTATATTATATTTGGTCAAGTGTTTACCTAACCTTTATTATCCTTATGGGTCGGACAGGGTTTTCTTTACATATTGTATATAAGTATAGGAAATAATTAATCTTAATAGTTGCTTGCCTCTGCACGGTAAACACGCAAGTACGAAAATATTAGAAATAGGTAGCACCAATTATTTTTTCAGATACCCACAAATTCATTATTATCGTATTAATGGCAAATGACGAAGTAAAATATAATGTAAATAATGGTCATCTTTATCTATCTAAAAACTAGTTTTGTATGTACTCGAAAATAATGCAATTAAAAATAGGTAAACAGGTGGGCTTATCACCACACTCCATCATCATCATCATGTCAGCGTTTATCCCGGTTGCACCCGCGGCTTTCGCATTGGAGCCCGGGGTCCGCTTTCTTGCTCAATTTCCTCCATTTCCTGTGGTGCTCATTCTGTGGTGTGAGATTGTTGGCACGCATGTCATCTCTTACAACGTCAAGCCGTCGACTTGAAAATACACGTTTTTAGGGTTCCGTAAACAACTTGGAACCGTTAGAGTTTCGCCAAGTCTGTTTGTCCGTCCGCGGATAATTTCATTGAACGTTCGCAGTAGAAATATGTACATATATCAATGACGCCGACAAAGTGGTAAAAAGTGCATTTTCTTATTAGGGTATCCCCCATACATGTTAAGTGAGGAGTGTTTTATCATTACCACCCTATCATGTGATATACAACGTGTAACAAAAAGGGTATATACATACCAAGGGCATGGCATCTTTAGATGATATCAAACGAAATCGGAAGGGTTTCAACTCAAAATAAAATACTCAAAAAATTGGTACCAAATTTTCGGTTTCGTGTGTTTCTTAAAATCAAATCATAACAAACGTGGCAGCACACTACATACGTTAATAACTACTCGTTACCCGTCACGTTACTTGCCAAAATCCGATAAATGTCTTCAAGATCTCTGTGCGACTAGTATGATAGTAGCCTATCACAGGCGGTGTTTTTCCTCATAACTTCCTAACATAAAGAGATAGGATTAAAAAACCGTTGGATACATATTTAAAATTAATAGGGGATTACTAAAATATTTTTTTTTTATTTTGTTAATATTTTCTGCGCCCCCTCTAACTTTTGAACGCTAAAAAATAAAAATATATATAATATAAAGAAATAAGTTTGTAATTTAACCGTATTTGCATGCATTTTTTAGGGGCCCGTAGTACACTAGGAAGCCTTATAGTTTCGCCGAGTCTGTATGTCTTTCCGTCCGAGGATAATCTCAATGACCGTTGTTAACACTAGAAATCTGAAATTTGTTACCAATATGTAAATCAATCACGCCGACAAAGTGGTAAAATAAAAAGAATTATAAAATATTTTATTACTTGTGTCCCATACAAGTAATAAAACATTTTATTATTCATTTTCTTCCATACAAGTAAAGTGGCGAGAGATTTTTTTTTTGTTGGATACGTATTTCAATAGAGAAAATTAACCACACAAAAATAAGATCTAAAACGAAAACAATAGATGCACTTAGTTACAGCCAGAAATTAAAATGGAAATGGGCCGGTCACATAGCGCGACTTAAAGATCAAAGATGGACAAAAACAGTCACGTTATGGAGAGGTCCATCAGGCAAACGATGCAGAGGAAGACCATACGCAAGATGGGATGATGAAATTAAGAAGATAGCTGGCCCACAATGGCATCAATTAGCTCAAGACCGCGAAAAATGGAAAGCTTTGGAGGAGGCCTTTACCTGAGGGGGGTTCCAGTAGAAAAATAGAATAAATTTTGAAACATGTTTTTTATAGTATTTTAAGAATGTTTAATATTTACTGGAATTATAAGGCTTTTTTTATTTTTTTATTTTATTTTATTTTACGTATTTCAAAATGAATAGGGGATTACTAAAATAATATGTTAATATTTTCGGAAATAACCAAAAAAAGTAAAAACGAAATGTGCAGCGGTTTCTGAAGTTATCGTAAAAAGTATGACACTAATAAGGGAACGGAAAACCTCTATCTTTTGCGGTTTTTAATGTGATAATTTACTGATTAGTTTGCGGTATTCCTCATTTTAAGGCGCTGTGTTCAGTAAAAATAGGCTTCTTAAAACAATTTTTTAGCCAAATGTATACATTTCAGAGCAGCCAAAAATTTATATGTTAATCTTGATTATATGTAGCAGGAAACCATTGTTTTCAAAACACGTTTTGAATTAATTTTCTCGATAGAAAAAAATCCTAAAGTAACCCCTAAAATTGAATTTATAACAGTTGTAACTGTATTATTAATCATCAAATCTTGATAAAATTGAGAAGAGCGATGTAAAATATAATAGTAAATGAAACCATTGTTTTTGTTTATCGATTTAACTAAGATATTCTAAAATAAATAATGTATTTAATGATAAATAACGTGAACGAAACGTCGCTCCATCGCGGCGTCCATTGCCTTCTCTTTCACTTCTATGCTTAGCGACAGTGACCGCTGAGGCGCAGTGCTTGTCGGACCTATGTCACTTTTTGCTTTACCCCGCACAGAAAATAATTATATTTATAAGCCCCGCACGATGATATTGCGATGGAACCTTGTCACAATAACAGCGTTGTGACGTCATCTGTCACACAAAAGGACAGCTAGCAAAAGAATGCTAAATGCAAAATTAATATTAGGGTTACGGGTTTATTTGTATTTTATAATTTTGTTACACTCTTTATAAAGAGTGTATGTATAAATTAATATTAGGGTTAAGGGTTTATTTGTATTTTATAATTTTATTACACTCTTTATAAAGAGTGTATGTATAATAAAATTATAAAATACAAATAAACAAATAATTCAAATGTTAAGTACAAAATTAATAAAAATTACATTCTTTCGTAGGTATACCTACACACCCATATTCTGACAAATAAACTTTCATTATTAAAAATTTCAAGGAAATAATTTTAGTAGACGTAAGAAAAATATACTTATTCGTATCTTTCTTACATGTATACTATTTTTTTCTAACTACATTTCTGTTAATTTGCGAGCGGGAATTGAACCAGAGTCCACTGTGTAGCAGTCATGTTTTAATTACTACCCACATCTATCAGCTTATAAATAAAACCAGGATAATATGTAAAAAAATGTATATAGTCTTCCGAATCAGAACTGCTTTCTGTGTCTGTCGTTTCCGATTCACTGTCGTCGCCGTATTTATGACAAATAACTCGTCAGTTATTCGATCTTTATTCCAATATTCCTCTTCAAGCCGTTTAACATGATTGACTTCCTTTCCCCAGTCATCTGGAGTTATTAACGCCAACGCCTCCAACGTCAGAGCTTCAATGCGACTTTCCAACTGCTCCACATTCTTTTTTGACACCCTTATCTTTACCAGGTTCCAGATGTACTCAATGGGGTTGAGGTCGCAGTTGTAAGGTGGTAATCTAACGACTTCATGGCCATTGCCAGCTAATAAATTGTAAATTTAAAACTCAACAAACAACTGTTTTTTATTGTTCATACTTGGTGGCCTATTCTCATCCCTACTGTGATAAGGGGCGTTGTCCATCACAATTTTGGAGTTGTGTGGTATGTTGGGTACTAATTTTTCTGTAAGCCACTTGGTGAAATTCTCAGCATTCATTTGATCATAGTAATCCCCCGTTTTGGTGTCTGCTTTAAACATTAAAAGGGCATTGTCAACAAAACCGCTTTAACTTCCCGCGTGATCCATCGGCGGCCGGGGCTGTCGTTCTGTCTCACTCCATCGGTTGCTGTTAGCAAACATTTTTCTACCGTGTAGTGTGCGTGTATCCACGTTTCGTCGATATAAATAACGGGTCTTTTGTTATTACCAAGCGAGTCATTTTCTTTCATAGGTCGTAAATATTTAGCCCTCCACGCTTGAATTTGGGGTCTTTGAATTAGGGCCAGTCTTTTTTGGTAGCATCGTTTAAATTGGTAGCCTAAATCACATTTAATTATTTATCTTAATGTAGTTTCACTACCAGTATAATTAAGGTCTACTTTTGAAGTCGCCAAGATTTTGCGCATTGTGGGTATTTCTCTCCTCACCGTATACATTGAATCTATAATATTTCTTAAAGCTGTTAAGGAAAACCCGTCGAAATATTTATTCTTTTGTCTTTTTCCTTTAGTAGGAGTTCTCATTTTGTTGCCACTGGCTGTTGCTGACTCATGCTCTCGTCTCAATTTCGTTACAGTATTTTTTGCAACGCCTGTGGCACATGCCACACACTCCGTGACTTTGATAGAATTTTGCAAAATATTTTTAATAACTGTAAGCAGTTGCTTCGGTATTAAAATGTCCGAAGCACTTTTTAAAGCATGGTTTATACTTTCAAGAACTAACTTACAGTCCTCTTTCTCTTTAACAAAATAATTGTCCACTTTAATTATAATTTCACGAGCACGACTATTAATTAATTTCTTACTCATTTTAACGAGTAACAGCTAACAAAACTAAACAACAAAACTCAAGAACAACAATAAAACAGGATAACAAAAACAAAAAGCTAACAAAAATATTCGATGTGCGTAAGTGGGTAAGCGCGGACTGAACTTGCGAACGGTACCGACGGTGCGAGTTCGACTACGTCACCAAGATGGCCGCCAATCGCAATATCATCGTGCGGGGCTTATACGTGTCTGTTTGTTGATGAATAATCATATTTCGTTTTTGCCCGGGTTCAAACCCCAGGTTTACATTATATGCTTTTTGTAGATTTTAATTGAAATAAATGCTTTTTAGTTTACTGTTGTATTTTTGCCGATATTTTATTTGATTTTTTTCTGTAATTATTCTTTTTACTTTTTCGCGGCACATTTTTCTTCACCTGTATGTGTTCGGGTTCAAACCCTAGCTTTACGTTGTATGCTTTTTGTTGGATTTCTTATTTGCAATTGTTTTTTTTTTTAATTATTATTAATTTATCCGATTTTCTGTATTTTTGTAGTAATTGTTCCATCTTTTTAAATATATTCTTTTTGTAACAATTATAATGCAAACTAATATTTAAAATCAATTCGTTATAATTTTCTTTCTACAAATTTCTAGAAATTAATAATAAATAATAATAATAAGCCTTTATTTAACCATGAATTTCTTAGTTCATAATATAATTTAACAAAAGAAAAACAATAAAAATAACAGTTAATTTGATAATAGTTCAAAACAGTAAATTTAGATTTCATTTTGTTGCATTATTCATGGCCCCTTTCAGTATAGGCCTCCTCCAAGTGCCTCCATCTATTTCACTCGTACAAACCCGATTTCGATAAGAGTTGCAGTTTTGAAGAAGAAATCTTTTATTTTTTTAAATATCCGAAAATGCATTTTTTTTAACAGTTACTCTAAACAGCTGTTTATAAATAGTAATTTCTAGAAATGATATATTTCTAACAGTTTCATGAAAAAAGGACATAACACAAAAAATTTAAGCAGAACGGACAAAGCGCATTATAAAAATAAAAAAGAAAACAAAAAAAATAATAAAAAATGAAAATATGTATAAAATACACATTTTCGAAAATCGCAAGGTAAAGTGGGATTCGATCCTGGTGCTCGTCTAATGCGAACCGGGACTGTGACGAACAGAGCCAACCATGCTACGGGGTTGGGTTGTGAAATTACCCTTCTAAATGTAGATGGAATAGAAAAGAAAAACAATAAAAATAACAGTTGATTTGATAATAGTTCAAAACAGTAAATTTAGATTTCATTTTGTTGCATTATTCATGGCCCCTTTCAGTATAGGCCTCCTCCAAGTGCCTCCATCTATTTCACTCGTACAAACCCGATTTCGATAAGAGTTGCAGTTTTGAAGAAAAAATCTTTTATTATTTTAAATATCCGAAAATGCATTTTTTTTAACAGTTACTCTAAACAGCTGTTTATAAATAGTAATTTCTAGAAATGATATATTTCTAACAGTTTCATGAAAAAAGGACATAACACAAAAATTTAAGCAGAACGGACAAAGCGCATTATAAAAATAAAAAAGAAAACAAAAGTAATAATAAAAAATGAAAATATGTAAAAAATGTACATTTTCGAAAATCGCAAGGTAAAGTGGGATTCGATCCTGGTGCTCGTCTAATGCGAACCGGGACTGTGACGAACAGAGCCAACCATGCTTCGCGGTTGGGTTGTGAAATTACGCTTCTAAATGTAGATGGAATAGAGAATGGTTGGTATAGATTTAATAGAACGTGCGTATTTCTCGATGCACGACGCCTCACCTCACGCATCGATGTACTCGCGCGGAGCGCCCCGCGCCCCGCAGTGGGCGGGGCTAGTCGTGTCCCACTTCGTCTGCTTCACCCCCTCAAATACCTAAAAGTTTGCTATTCACAGCGTCTTAATATTGTTTATTGATTACAAGGTATTCTACAGTTAGCACTCATTTTGCGATTCAATTTTAATAAAACGAAAAATGCACACTACCCTCATTTATCAAATCTATACTAATATATAAGAAGAGTTTGTTTGAACGCGCTAATCTCAGGAACTACTGGTCCGATTTGAAAAATTCTTTTGGCGTTGGATAGCCAATTAATCGAGGCTTTAGGCCGCTGCCTCGAATCTTGCGGGCGGCGGGCGGGCAGCGAGCGGTGATCGAGCGTTAGGAATAAATTTGAATCAAAAAGATGTTACCGCAATTGTTCAGACATTTCTTTCGCGAATAAAAACAAATATCTCGTCGACACAATCGTGAACACAACACTACGCGGCTATAGTGACGCGCGATCTACCCGCTAGTTTCGAGAACCGGTCTTCGATGCCCGCTCGGCTCCCGCGCCGCTGCCGCCGCCGCCCCGCTGCCCGCAAGATTCGAGGCAGCGGCCTTAGGCTATATAACATCACGCTGCGACCAATATGAGCGGAGCATAACAAACTCTACGCGAACGAAGTCGCTGGCGGTCGCTAGTTATAGGTACATATTAAAAGAGTAAATTCACTTGATGTCACTATTACAAATTCCTAAAACTAGACAGACAATTGATTGTTATGTTTCATTGCTAAATTATAAAATGACTAGAACTTTCAAGTGTTCTAAATGTGAATTATTACTCCATACATCGAAGGAGTAAAAAGCTTCAAGCTTTAAAAGAAAATTATCTGAAGACAACATCCGTTTCATCATAGTGATGGTAAATGCTGAAAAATTTGCCAAGTACGTCATGGCAACTGTCCGAATCTATTTGAATAATAATGATTGGTACTACATGCCAACTTAAGTACATAAAATACTAATTAATGGTGAAAGTATTATTAAACAAACTTTATGTTTATTTTTTTATATATTATAAACTAACGCTTGACCGCAATCCTGCCTGATGGTAAGCAGTGACGCAATCGTTGATGGTAAAGCGCACTAGTTTATTAAGAGCCTATTCACTCTAGTCTTGAAGACACTCAAATTGTAGTCCGACGGAAACACCGCCGCTGGCAAATTGTTCCAGTCCCTCGATGTACGCGGTATAAAGGAAGAGGCGAAACGCTTCGGCCGGATCGTAGTGGTGTTAACAACGTAAGGGTGGAAACCAGCCGTACGACGGGTCGTCCGATGGTGGAACGGAGATGGGGGAATTAAATCATGCAATTCCCTCGCACACTCCCCAAAATGCATCCTACAGAACACCGAAAGGCTGGCTACTCTACGCCTGTGCTCTAGGCTTTGGAGACCATCTCGAGTTAGATCAGGGTCACCAATCAGCAAATTTTGCTGTGCTTCCTGATGATGAACTGTTAGAGGATGCGCAGGAATGCCGCAACAAGGATTATAAAAAAGTTTGGCTACATCATTCCAGAAGAGCTCTCGTACAGCTACAAATAAGGATGTATTTCATACTCTTCTCTACACATCAGATCCAGTCTAAGAAAAACGTATACAAGCGTATATAATACCTATATGTTTTTGTTTATGTTGATGGTAACTTTTAAATTTTTGATTTTCAAATCTGGTCATAAACGCCCATAATCCTGAAACTATGCTACATATTACATACTAATACATGACTTTTTTAAAATGATTTGCGAGATAAATAATTATAAATTTAATTATTGTTGTTTTTTAATAAACTAATGTAATAATACATATTTATCCTCAATACAAATAGTTTTGTCGCAAAGAAAATAAATAAGTCATTTGTGAAAGTTTATATTTATATTAAATATTTTTTTTTTTTACTTTATAGGTACTGGCGGTCGTCCGCGTGTAGTTATTTATTGTGCTCGGCGCCTATTGGTCGCAGCGTGATGACATATAGCATAAAGCCTTCATGGGTTAATGGGCTATCAAACGCAAGAAGAATTTTTCAAATGGGACCCGTGGTTCCCGAGATTAGCGCGTTCAAGCAAACAAACTCTTCAGCTTTATATATTAGTATAGATATAGATAATTACAATGTTTGATCTTTATCTAAAGCACTATTTAATATTCTGCATACATGTGCAAATACATTTTTTTTTTCTTTAAAAATAACGTAGTTATTGATTTTTGATCTGAAACAGACTTCGATTTTCCACAGCGACTTCCTTTGGTATGTGCATAAATACCACATTTCAGTTAGACGTTGGAGTAACTGTTTTATGTAGCAATTGAATAAAAAGAGATTTTCATTTGAATTAAGAACATGAAAACATTAATTTTACTGAATGGTAGTACTTAGATAAAACTAAGACACTATAATAAACACAATAACGTCTAAGAATATTATAAAAACTATACAGCCACAGCAACCAACCGCAGCAGTCTATCAACCTTCTAAAATTCGATACGGTAGCACTATCTGTGAGCTCGAGTATACTCATAATAAAATTATTCAACTCAACATCAGTGCGTTATATTCAGCCTTAGGCGAATTTTTCTTTCTTTATGGACAGCTGAAATGCTGCTTCTTTCTTTAGAGTTCCATACCCAAAAGGTGTAAATTGGACCCTATTACTAAAACTACACTGTCTGTCTGTCCCCAGGCTGTAACTTATGAACCGTGACAACTTAGACGGTTGAAATTTTCACAGGTTTCCGTAAAAACAACAAATTACTAAACTTTTTTGAGTCAGACTCGCACTTTGCCGGTTTTTACTTTCCCTTTTTTACTTCATGTCTTGCTGTAAATGAAATAGAAAACAATTTAAGCTACGATTTCTACCATAAAAACAAAGATAGTTTCTGATTTGTGGAAAAAGGTTATTAATTTAAGTAATAAAGTTTAGCGTCCACAACTCTACGTCATCTACGTCGTGTCTTTTGCGTACAGAGGGACAATCTCGCTAAATAAAAGAGTAGAAGTTAAACTCTTGTTCGTATCTAAGTAATCCAGTTGTGGTTTAATTTCGATCCGATTTCGAATCGCGCTAAAGTTTTAACTTCGGTTGAAGTGAAATCAATGTATGAGTGATATATTTCAACTAAATAAATTATAAGTAAATCCAATCGTTTAGATTACGTCTAAACGATTGGATTTACTTTTAGTTTGAGAAATGGTACAGAAAAAGTTAGGTAGCTTTGTTTCAACTTTTTCATTTGACAGCGGTTACGTTCCAATTGTTATCCAGTTATGGTTAAACCATCTGTCAAAAGGTTAGCGCGATACGAAATATAACTAGTTTTGGTTTGATTGCGATGCAATTCTGTTTTGGTTGAATTATTGATGTGGAATTATTAATATTTTATTGTAGTTTACTTTGGTAAGAAATTCATGACGTGTCTCTTTGGGTCTCATTCTGAACGGAGCTAAATGAAGGCTCCGAGTCTGTGGTATGTATTCATTATTAACCTCAGTACATCATCTACACACGATAGTCACGCGACAAGTCACGGGGCCGATGTAATTTCAAACACTAATTAACTTAATGGCAAGCCAGTGATGTGCTTTATTCAACATCGAAACATCAGAATTTACGAACGCCCCAAAGTACACAATTAGGAAAAGTAGTATTTGTTTTAAATGTTTCTCATATTGCTTTGGGCTTTCAGACGTCATTGGTAACAAATACCAAGCCTTTTTATCTGATGGCTTGGCTAACTACATTCTTAATGGGGAAGAATAATGATGACATGCTATCTCGATATTTAATGCTACTAATTAAAACTTACTAACGATTCAAGAGTTAGTTACCCTGTGGTGGCCGACAGTGGAGACTGGTCATCCCTTAGCTGCCAGTGGGCTTAATTCATTTTCTATCTTTTAATTAATTTTTATATTTATACATTGTGTTCACGTGATAGATGAAGCAACAGAAATATGTAACGAAGAAATGTAACCCATACTATGATTTTAAAAGAGTGTCCATGGTCACGTTTTGGAACGTGCAATTTAGCTTCACTTTTCTTGGACTGACCGAGATTGACTGTTCAAAAGCACCAACGGATGGTTAATTTGAAATAAACAATTTTGATTTTAATTGTCCGTTTAGATAGCGTGATGTTACAATTTAAAAACACATTTTAAATTGTAACATCATTTGCACATTATAAATTGATAAAAACTATAATCACAATGAATTATACCAATTCTACTTAAATAGCATTTGCTATAAAGCCCGCCCCGATGTAAGCCATATTCAATCCGATTACGATGATAAGTATTGACAGGTGTAAAGTAAAGCAACCGCGTGCGTAATGTACGTACGGACAGCTGGTCAAGCTACCCCAAACTGTCAGATATTCCCAATCAACCTACCTTAAGCCTTAATGCTTTAGAGATAAAGTTGACAATCTAAGAAGGAAATCTGACAGATTGTAGTAGCTTGATGTGCTAAAACTTGTGTGTAAAAACTTTTGTATGACAAAGCAGAATCTGTTCAGTGATAAGAATCAAAGTCTTACAGATAATAGAGAGATAAACAGTGCGTCACATAATATCCCTAACATTATACCTATGAGCTCATAAGACAACTGACGAGCAAACATGGAAAAATGCCAAAATTCTGACGACATTACGAGACACACTGTCTGGTCTCGACAAATTACATTATTAGGTATCCGGAATTCGAATGACACTTAAAACATTAATGATAAGTAATTTCAATAAATGAACTGACCATTTCCCATAATGAGTCCATTTGTCATTTTGCAGCAGTTTCAGATTTAGTGGGAAGATTGTATTAGACAAAAGATAAGATTCAACGACGGAACAAAAACGTACGATATTATATAATTACCTAATAGCAGAGAGAGCATAACCTGGATCTGGATCAGCCCCCTAATCGGCGAACACATCTTTGTCAAATGATTGCGACTAGTTGGGATCAGTTGGGATCGTTCGGACCGCCCATTGGTCACTTCGGTCCAAACGATCCCAACTAGTCGCAATCATTTGAAAAACATGTGTTCGCCGATTAGGGGGCTGATTGGGCTTAAATCAAGATGGCATCGACATGACGAGAAAGGGTCTTATCGTTTGGGAGACTGCTACTTTTATTGTAGATACCGACAGCCTAAACCTAATGGGCAAACACATTTTTGTCAAATGATTGCGACTAGTTGGGATCGTTTGGACCGCAGTGTGAAATGTGTTCGCCGATTAGGCTGCAGGATACATAACATAGAGAACTCTGAAAACTAATTTTACTAAATTTCTCTCTCGACCTGTGATGTGACTAAAGATATGGGATTATTGGGCACTATAGCCGCGCCCCGCGGCTTCCCCCGCATAGGTTGCAATATCTTGAAAATATCCCAATAAAAATTATCCTATATGTTAATGCTGGTTATAAACCGTCTGCGTGCAAAATTTAATCCAAAGTCGTTCAGTAGTTTTAGAGTTATAAAGAGAGAGTAGGTCTGTTTGTACATAGCCTCGTTTTGTCCGCTTGAGATAAAAACAAAACAGTTGCACAAACCACAAAATAAATGCGCTGAAGAGTTCCTTGTATCAGCTTTAAAAGGTAAAGAAAGTTAAAACTTTTACGCGAATCCCGACAAACATATAATTGCAATATAGTTCTGAGTGAAAGGATTGACGTCATCATATCGGTGCGTCCTACAGGCCACACGGGGCTTTCCGAAGAGGTCAGGGTCAGGCCAGGAGCGACCGACGATAGACGGGATCGATGGCGCGCCCTTGTCCCTCATATTAACCGTTTTCCGTTCACGCTAGATAGCAGAGATATTTTTTAACTCTTAGCAAGCCACTTGTTGCACCGAGCATATGTGCTTGGATCATCGTTTGGAAACGCCTAGTCATCTTCGTATGCGTAATAAATGTGAAGGCGGGTGAGAAAACTACGATTGTGTGTCATACTGTTTAAGCAGTTATCCTTCATTTACTCATTCGTTACAAATGTATGCCGTAACTGAAAATACATAACGACGTATTTTTTTGTCCTGTTTTCCTGTTGTGCCCAAAAAAAGGACCATCGAGGAGACATCGGTTGTTGGCCATTCGAAGTCGAACAGTGCGCAAACCTTTTTGCGCACCACTGTGTGACCCTCCACATACCTAAATGGCCTCTATTGCGTGCGCTCGCACTCCCCAATGCTCTCCTGCCATCAAGACCCACTGGTTTAATACTATGCCCTATCCTGATGACATATCTTATATCGTTAGAGTTTGAGATTTTGTGACTTTATTCCAATTTTGTAAAAAATAAATTTACTCAAAGTGTGCCAAAGAATACGATGTAGATACATGTAAAATAACAAATAGATTGCATGATAATAACATGATTAACAAATATGATATAGTATAGTGTCTGACCGCAATTATGAGTACAAACATGTTTCGTGACTCATTAGCGAAATAGCGTTAAGTTGGCGAGCACTGAAAAAAAAAATGGAACATGCAAAAGCTAACCTGCAGTATTGGACCATTGCCAAATAGTTTTCAGAGTTCTGTAAGTACAGCTAAGATCCAAATTTGCGTGGACATGTTCACAAAAAACTTACAAGTTTGGTGGTGCCTTGGTCTGTCGTAGTGCCACAGTTCTGATCAGACAAATTAAAAGTGAATTGGTGTTGACCACCCACATTAAATTATTGTTCTAGTAACCAGGATCACCTTGTTTTTTATTTGCTACTAGCTTCCCGCTGCTTCTTTTGCGTAGAAGTACACAATATACGAAATTAACAGGCACATTTTTATAAAAAATACCTTATATACCTAGTTACTAAAATCGTAGTTTTAGTCTCAGCAGTCAAAAATGTATGTCTCGCTTAAAAGGTTAAATCTGTAATTATTTGAAATATTGTAGCATTTTGGTCCATCGTTACACATTTGCAGTTAACTACATAATTATATACATATTTCCACCAGTCACCAATTGACGGCTGGTGAACTGCTACTACTGTTGTTGAACAGACGACATCTTGGGTATCTTAAAAAACTTATAAGTTATATCTGCTGTAGGCGCGGTAAATGCAGCAAAATTATTTTTATTAGGTCGCATCTCACATGCTTCTGAATGATTAGATAATTAAACTAATAAGTCAAATCAAATCGGATTTCTTTATTGCATCATCATAATACGAAAACATTTCTGTATCGTTCACATCCATAGCAAACATCATATAGACGGACCAGACTTGTAGGACATATTAAACAAAATCTATCCTGTAGTATTTTGCGTGATACCTACTGCAATGTTTTTTCTAAATGTCAATTTAAACGAAAATTCTGAAAATACATATTTGGCATTATTTCCCAGAAATCGCAACCTCTCAAAACAAAAATATACACTGACGGACTTATTAACTGCATCAAAGTAATAGACGACTTTGAAATAAATAATTTAACCAAGTATGCAAACTTTCTATACAGATTTAAATTGAAACCTCTACATTGGTTCGTGAACTTTAAAACAGCGTAGGGTCATATCCTTAAGTTTAAGTTTGTGTACTGGGAAGGGTCTTAAGACTTTAAGAAAAAAAAAAAACAGAAATTTAAGGAAAATTGGTTTAATAAAAAAATTGGTTTTAACAATAGCCACAAACTTTAGGTATGCAAGGGTTTATTTATGTTTTAATAAGTTGTATTACCTCCACGTGCCCTTATTACGGATTCTAATCTGTTCTCTATAAATATTATTAGGGTTATTAAAAGATTTTGCGGAATATTGTCCCATTCTACTGAAAGTGCTGCCACTGTCGTGGGCACACGATTTCTCGCATATACAGCTCTTTTCAAATTGTCCCAAACATGCTCAATGGGATTAAGATCCGGGCTGCGTGCTGGCCAATTCATTGTACGCAAAGAGATTTAAGAAAAATAGAGCGGGCATTTGTCAAAATCGCTTAGAAAAACTGTGATCCCATGGCTCAGTTCCGCCATCTAGTACAATGTAGCAAAATTAGATCGACAATTGGAGACATCACATAGTAAAAACGAAAAAAGTTTATATAAAATGTATTCAGCTATTGCCCGGTAGATGTCCAGTGTGGTCTATGTTGCCAGATCCGATTTAATACCCTAGTATAGTTCAAATCGGGTAAATAAATATTGAAAAGTAAACAAATTAAGTGAAACTTGTCTTGTACAAACATCAAAAACTGTTTTAGAATTTTATTCGCTACTATTAATTTTCCGTGACACCGTCTATTGGCATTTTAGATGTGTTATGATTACGAATTATTATAACAATCAGTTTATTGCGATTTTTGAGTGTAATAGACTTTTTACGCCATAAAGCGCATTTTGTTTTGCAATTTTCGTTTGCATTTCATTTTTAACAAAATTATTCTTTTTACACGTTTGTTTGCAAATATTTTTAAATGGCAATGTAAAAATCTGTGGTAGGGTTTGTATCAATTCGATATAAAGTTATCGATAATATTCAAATAAGTTACTACGACGATGTTTTTTCGCATTATGATAGCTTGAAACAAAAACAAAAAAATTGTAAGAAGCAGAAAAATTATAGGTAATTTTGAGTTTACAAGTTTCTTATTTATATAATTCTCTTAATATAATAGGCGTTAAAGGTTAAAATTATCGATTAGTACTGAAAATGTAAATAATTGTTTATTTTTTAATTTTTAACTAATTCATTTATAATCAATATATAGGAAGGTCGTTTATACCTTTGTGGTAGAACTCTGATCGGATCTAGACTGCACCAACTGTGTGAAAGCAGAACTGCCTCCTAGGAAGAAAACTTCTTATCACGTAGATAATTGTCCAAATCACGACAAAAATGGTAGTCTGCTGAAGCAAGACCTTTACCAGATAATGGTACGCCATTATCTTTAAAAACGGCAAAAAAAACACGGTTATTGTATGGGAGCCCGCCTTCAGTATTTATTTTATTTTCATTATTTATTTGTAATTTGAATATATAACCAAATATTTTGTGAACAGTTTAAGCGTCTATCTGTTTCCGTTATTAATATGGAGCAAAAACGGCAAAAAATCATGTTTGTTGTATGGGCCCCCATTAAATAATAAAATATTTAAGGGACCCTTCAATATTTTATTATTTTTATTCTTAGTACTTGTTGTTACAGCGGCAACAGAAATCTCTGGAAATTTCAACTGTCTCGCTATTACGGTTTATGAGATACAGCCTGGTGACAGACGGACAGACGAACAGTGAAGTCTCATGAATAGGGTTCGTTTTACCTTTTAGGTACGGAATCCTAAAAATCACAAAGTAGCTCGCAATCTTTGTACTACATACAATATGTAAAGAAAACCCTGTCCGATCCGTGAAGCTATTGTTAGGTATCGATAACTGATTCTACTAACTACCGGCATACAAAGCCGGCCAAAACTTAAAAAAAAATCCCCCTAAAAAAATAAGTATTATTTCGCAAAAAGAGGTAACTTAAAAAATGTGCGGTAGGCCATACAGGCGCGGGCGAAGGGGGGCAGGGCACGCGGTCGCATCGCTATTCGCTCAGAATTATACCGTCAAAAATAATGTTGTCACTTTTTAAAAAGTACCAAATTTTGGGGAAGTGGGAATTAATTCGCGGGAAAAAAAAGATTATTTCAAAATTCACGAGTATTGTTACTATGATGATTATGTAAAATTTCATATTATGTAATTTGATCATGTGTTTACCTAACCTTTATTATCCTTACGGGTCGGACAGGGTTTTCTTAACATATTGTATACGTACCTACCAGTGGCGAAGAGTCCATACAAGCCGATTCCCATCGGGTTACCTTTCGAAAATCAGTTCCATATTCATACAAAAGTATTTACATTCTATTTCATTAACAAAGTATTATTAATTAAATGCCTGCGCGATTTACAATAGCAATAGTAATTCTTAGCAATACCCTAAGTATCACATTTCATTTTATAGTCGTAAAGGTAACTCGACGAATTACAGCTTATCTCGGCCAACGTTTTACTATGAGGCGAAAAGAGACAGAGCGTGTCACCATCTCTTTCTAATGCTCGCTAACTGTACGTAAAATTTAAAGAAAGATAGGCTATTCGCGACCGGGTTGCAGTTCTCTCCTCTCCTCTATTAGAAAGAGACAAAGAAATTATTGTTATTGAAGCACGGCACGGGAGAAAGAAAACACGACAAAATTAAAAAGAATTAGCGTTATAATGAAATCCTTCGCAAGTCATATTCTTTTTATTTTGGCATATTTTCGTGTTCCATTTCGTAAGGTTGAAAATAAATTATTGTTAGTATGTGACATGTTGCTATACCACTGGTGCGTGATAATTTCGTTTGTTATATTTTAATATTTGTGTTATTTAAACTGTGACTGATTCTGTAAGGTAATTTAATCGCAGATTTGGTTAAATACTGTGGATTTTGTTTGTTATTATGGCTTATATTATTCTACCGGCAATATTATTCAAGATATCCTGCAGTAGGTAAGTGTTTAAGTGTTTATTTTTTTGGACCGGCTTCCCTTTGTCAAAATTTCACCCTTCGCCACTGGTACCTACATATTTTATGAATATATTTCATTATAAATAAGTTATGTAATCTATGTACTTATCCACTTAACCGTAAATTTTATTCCAATTTTTACGGTTAAGTAGAAAAGTACTGAAATTAATAACTTACTATTTCATTTCTAATACAAGGTACCGATTCTTTTTTTTTTAAATTTGATCGACAAGTCTTTCCAAAGTAGATGTCTTCTCTTTTAAAATGCATTGAGCATAATTTTGACGAAGCAGACGGAAGCCAATTTTCTTCTCTACGGTCTATCTGGACAAATCGTATCCACTTTTCCCCTACAACATTATTTTTATTCGGAAACCTAAAATAACAAAAACCTAGGTAAATGAATAGTAATTGTTCATTCAATTTTGTTTTTTAATATGACATGATTTTGTTTAAATAGAGTTAATAATAAATACACTAGAAATATAGCAATATTTTAAGTTTATTTAGCTATATTTGAAATGTCAATAAAATATAACAAAATGTTTTCAACTTAATAAGTATTATCGATAACTAAATCGATAAACAACATTACTACATCTCTACAAGAAAATAGTAAAACTACTCAACAATAGAGGGCGCTTATTACAATAATGGAAAATTTTCTAGAACAATTTAAGAATTTAATTAAATTTGAAATACAGACGAAATATAAATAATTCATAGAAAAAGATTTTGAAGTTAGGTCCAGTCGTTTTACCATAACAAGATGTACAGTAATACAAAGCGCAACATAACATATTTCCTTAGAAAATATTTATTTTTGGTGGACACAAATACGTCTTGACGCGCAAACTAGACTGAGCGACTTTTGACCAGTTTGCCAGAAGTATTGAATTACGATTTTGTTCTTGATGTCCTGTCTATTGTAAATATAATTTTAATGTCTTTGATTGTACGTATCCCAACCTCTTCGCAATATTGTCGAACTTATGCAGCAGCGTGCGGCCGGGCATTATCCTGCATTAAAGTAAAATTTTCGCGTATGAATTCCATGTAAGGCACCACGAGATCTTTTAAGATCTCTGTTATGTAACGATGTGCAGTCAAGCCCCCTCTATTACCGTTTTGATGGACCATGTCTAAGAACACAAATTGTTTTCGCCCCTTCATCGATATGCCACCCCAGACCATACACGAACCGCCTCATCTCATATTCATTTTTTTTTCTGCAATTCTATTTTTAAATTTTGCTTTTTTTAAGTTTAAGAGCCAGTCTCTCCATATTTATATAATTTAAACTAAAAAGTTTGCATACTTATTAAAAAAATCGTTTCAAAGTAATCCTGATCTTTGATGCAGTTTATGAGTCCGTCAGTGTACATTAAGTGTAGTTTTAACTTACGCTGCGACTTTATTTTACTTTTAGATTAAATAATCTTCAGTAACCAATTAATGGCTGGTGAACTGCCATTACTGTTATTGAACTTGGGTATCCTAATAAACATACCAAGAGAAAAAATTAACTATTAGGTAGTCAGATCACCTTTAAGACTAATTAAGAATACTTGCCACAAGAAAGTGGATACAGAAAGTTACCGAAACCCGCAAAGTAACCGCGACCAAGTTATAACAGAATATGACACGTGTTAATCTAGAACATGTGGTCAAGACAGGAGGCCTACACTTGCTAATGCAACTTGTAATTTCATACAGAGCCTTATGAATAATATGTACTAACTACAGAATGTATACTTGGGTAGTAAGTACATACAACAGGATTTACCAGTTAGAAAACGGCGATGCAAGCGTGATTAATACACAAGAAATATATTTAGAAAAAGAAAACCAAAATGTATTAGCGTCTTTATATCAAACTATACAAAATATTGTTTTGTTCCACAATCCAAGAGTAACGGAATTTGGGCGATCCATGTATGTTATGTTGGTTGTGTATGGTCTCCCTATGACAAAGTTACTCTATTTATGTCAATACTTGAGAAAAATCTCAACAAGAATGCAACTTCAGCAAAAATAAACTGGGCCCAATTAGCGAACTGACTTATGGATTTGGTATTGTATGATTCATATCACGTAACGTTTGGCGTTCAAAGCGATCACGATACAGGTCGGTAGCATGCGCCAGAGAAACAATAAGTCAGTAGGCCTTGAAGTTTTTTGATCCCTTGCATAAATTCATTAAATCTATATAGTTTACAGACCGTAACTTGTGCTGGATATTGTTAAAGTGAGTTTCGTCACAGATTTAAGAAGTTTTAGTAGACTTGAGCATGATATCAAAATAACTAGGCCAGAAGACATCAATGCTAAGACTAATATTAATCTTAGCCTTTTTACAACTTCTTGATCAGTTGCGTAAAAATATATCGTCAAGCAAATACACAACGGATGTCGTCGTCGACATGAATCAAAACTCATAAGCGAGCGGAGCGCCTATTCTAGTTTTTTTAAGATTGAAATGCAGGTGATAAGAATGTTGTAAACTCTGCTTATTCGCCTTTCAGCTTTTTGGTAAAGGCTGTGGATCTTAATTTTTTTTACCATAATATTGTTACCACGACGTTATACACGAGACTGGACTGTGGTAAGAGTGCGCAAGTGGCAACTGTGGCGGCGGCCCGCCGTGACGGGGCAACAATGCGGTGCCCGAGCTTCCGTTACACGACCAGGCCGCAACGCGTAAACCTACACCGCCTCCTACTGTCACCACACCATTGTCACCGATCCGTACCACACTGTCTACCTTTACTGTTCTGCTCGAGATAATTTGACATTTGACCCCAGTTTTCGTCCAGCTTCGTGTATACATCATTAACATCATCATCATCTCAGCGTTAATCCCAGTCGCATCCGAAGCTTTTTCAGCATTGGAGTCTGGGGTCCGCTTTACCAGTCTAACTGCTGATATGGCTAAACTTCGACATTTTCCGTGAAGCGACTGCCGTCTGACCTCCACAACCCGAAGGCGACATCGAAGCATTGTAGCCAGACTGTAGAAGTTTTTGAGGGCTCCAACAACCCGTAACGACTGCCATTAGATGTTCGTATGGCAACCGGGGTCAACGGCTTAACGTGCTTTCCGAGGCACTACCAGACCAGTGCAAATATTCATATTCATGCATACAAATATTTGCACTGTGCGGGGATCGAACCCGCGCCTCCTTGCGCAGCGGCCGCGTTCGCTACCGCTAGGCCACGGAGGCTGTCCGTGAATACATCATTAACAACTTCTCAAAATTGGGATCATGAGAGGTAGCAGATTGTGTAAAAGGCTATTGTCGATTTAAATTCTGATCTTGCATGCAAATGTCATAATTATTTCTTTTTTAAAGCGCATCAAAATTTGCAGTTCGCATGCTATTGTATCTTTCTTAGATGATGCTGTGAAATTGTAACATAGCTCAAAAGCACGCAATTAGAGAGTTGTTGCAGAACTGTTGCTTAGTGCGCTATTACCTATACAAGCGAGCTTAGTTTTTCTAGGCTAAATAATGATCTACTTTGTAACGTGGTACAATCTATGTATGATACTTTCCTTTTCATCTCGTGTTGTAGTATCGTTAAATACAAAGCGATGGATTATTATATTTTTTAAAGTTGAACACGCCAAATATGTGCCGATTTGACGGTTGTGCCAGTTGAATGCCATTTTCAATGAACCATCTGTTGTTATAACTAAGCTGTCGAAAAGGTGACTCACTTGATTCAAGTTTGAGCAGTGGTTTAAATTAAATGGTCAGTCAGATGTTCCTTAATGGTACCTAAAATATTATCTACCTCTACGAGATAAACCAACATAACAATACAAAACCTGAATGAAACAACAGTGTTTCTCATTAATTTTAAACAAGAGTGTGAATATCTATTGTGAGCATATAATGTATCCAATTAACCGTATTTTTTAAATTTAATAATGAATATTATAAAGAGCAAATGTAGTATTAAAATAAATACAGCATTTGGCATTTATTTTACTAGCTTTCCGCCCGCGGCATCGCCCGCGTGGAGTTCGGTTATATCGCGCTTTTTAGATTTCCCTCTGGAACATCAATTTTTTCCGGGATAAAAGGTAGCCTATGTTCTTTCTCAGGGTCTAAAGATTGTCTGTGCCAAATTTCATCAAAATCGGTTGAGAGGTTTAAGCGGGAAAGCGTAACAGACAGACAGAGTTACTTTCGCATTTATAATATTAGTATGGATACTAGGCATCCGCATCCATTTGACATTAATTGGTATTGCCATCGCCTCTATTTAAGACTGCCTAACTTTTTTAGTTTTTGCTTTGGTAACTAATGGTAATTTTCGCTTCAGTAAATATAAAACCAAATTTTACTTACTACCCAACAAAATTAGATATTTTGCCACATTTCACCACGTCAGTAAATTGGATTTAAGTAAAGCATGGCTAATACTATGATCCCTAGAGTTTTAAATTTTAATTAAAACCTGAAAGGTACAGAAGGTTGTAAATGCTTGGCCACTTTTCATTTTTTTTATGGACACTGCTTTACAAGCTTGATATCTTTAAAGTATCATAGAATCGCACAAATGACGATTTATTTGATAAGGGTGATAATCCTAGGAAACCTGCTTATCAAGAATAGTATGTACACTATTTATCCCAGAAATCTTTAGACATACGGTGAGGCGCAAGACACAAGGCGTAATAGTTCGACCCAGGTAACATAATTATACTAGCTGAGAACAATCCAGGGAACCTACCCCAGTAGAGTTAGTAGCCAAGCATTTAAGTAACAGGTCCACACTGTGTTAATATCTAAATCTGTACAAGTAAGCTGCAGGAAAATAGAGGACAAATAAAATCAAGGTGCTTAGGGGGAGTTTTGCCCAGCTTAGTCACACAACTCAGAAATTAAAAAAATAAAAGTAATTCTGTAACTTTTCTGTTTTGTTGCTTTGGAATTTCCGTAATTTTGTTTTCCTTGGGATCATTATGCTACAGGATTGTATGCAAATCATTACTTTCCATCATGGTTGCCAACCAGAATTCAATCAAACTTTGGTTTTGTTGAGATTTTGTGGAGACTTTCATGTGTTTATTTTCTTTGTTATGGTCAACTACTGAATTTATAAGCAGAAAAGGCAATTAATTCAATTCTTACTTGGTTTCTTTTCCTAAACACATAAAAATTTATTTAATATTCTTTGACAATATTCTAAAATAATAAATTTCATTCAATGTATAGAAGTTAAATAGTAATGATAAAATTACAATATGACGACCCGGTGGCAAATATTATCTTTTGCGTTAATAATGTAACTCAAAAACTTCAGATCTCTTCAAAACCTTAAGTTTAGTGATGCATAACTATATTGTACTAGCTTTGTGACAGCACCTACTTTCTTGATGTTATAATTTTTTATTGACTACGGGATCTGATCAAACAGCTATAATAAATATCACTTGAAGAGCTGCCAACTAGGGTATGTTCTAATAATTTATTAATTTCTGTAACTACATTGGGTAATAATTCATTTTCATTAAAGCTAGTTTTAGCTGGTGTTCTACATAATCCTGGATAACTGTTCAAAGAGAAAGAAGAAGAGAGCAAAGAGATCTTAGGATGGAGGACAGTAGCACATATGCTTCTAAACTGCCTAATGATCACCCCATACAGAAAAATGTACTTTGGGACCCCAGGTAAACTCGATGAGACAATCAGTCATGTCAATGGTACATTGATGGCCTCTGACAAGCTTGAGTGGATTGGATAATCAATATTCCCACCCATACATAAAATATGCAAATAGGCATGGTGTCATAGACACAAGCCCATAGACACAGCAGCAGTGCAGACTTTATCACCAATGCTCTCAAAATGGTAATTTATAAAACTTTTATAAAACTGTAATTTCTAAATTTGCAACATGTTGCACATCCGCTCACTCACAAAGTCCTTTGTCCCAGCAATGGGTACATAATAGGCTGATTTTACTATACACTAAAAAAATCACCAGTCAGTCAAAAAAAAAAACAATTCTCCCACAGGACAAAGACAGCCTTTGCCATTGTCCTGTGGGAGGAGAATTGAGTTTTTTTTTTTTTGTATTGACTGGAGAATTGTTTAAAATGGCTTTCTCTTTGGCATGGCAACAACATTCATTAGGTATTTTCATTTTTGAACAAACAAACTACATATGTATTTGTATACCAGAAAATGATTCCGATTGTGGCAGATCATTTGTATTAAAATTAGGGTGCTGTTCACAGTCCGGAAACCACCATTGGTTAACATGAAAATGGCCTTTTTCATTCTAAACATAAAAAAGAAAATATTCTTCTCCTTGAATTAAACAAATACATAGATTTCAAGTTTATTTACTTTAACATGGTTTGCTCTAGTGGAGCCAGATTCTTGGTCAATGTGACATTAAATTTATTAACCATAGAAACTAATTCTGAATAAAGTAAACTTATATTTTTTGAGGGAATATTAAAATTGTATCATTTATAGTTTCATTCAATATATCATATTATTATGTCGAACTTTAAAAAGGTACATACATACCTATATGTAGCATTGAAATAGTTAAAATAAATTTTATATCATTCACAAATAACACATGTTTCAGGTAAATACTTTTACAGCACAATATTTTACTATAAAAACAAAGAGAAGGTACAATTCAATAACTTTTCTAGATAGGTCATGGCTGTTCTGTGTGCATTTGTATGAAATTATATTTTTATTATATACACACTTAAAAAAAGACCATGTGTTGTGTTGAAATTAGAAATTGGGCAAAAGATTAATAATAACTTAGTTAATATTACAAAACAATATATATCTTTCTATCAATATTTACTTCAGTATGAATGAAGTTTACAAAATATCCATACTTTTAATGGATATAGTGTTCCATTACTAGAACTCTACAGTGTATGTGTTTATATTTGCTAATTAAAACAGTTCCAATAAATGTAGTAAATTAGCGTGCACAAACGAATTTAAAATGCATACTCATGCTTCGCGTACACCAGATAAAGCAATTTAATTGTAATTTTTGACAGAACTGATATCCTTCGCCATTTTCACCTACCTACTTTATTATTACAAATATTGTTTGAATAGATTTACAATTAATGAAAAAATAAGTATACTTGAGAAGCTACTTTAGGTCCGTGAGATTATATTCAAGATAAATGTAATTGCCGACGAATAGGTTTCTACTTTACACACAATAAAATCAAAAAATGGCAGCAGAGATCGACTTACCTCAACTTCAACGGCTGCGGCCGTATTTGTTGGTTTGTGGTCTGAATTGGTATGCTGGTCATTTATTAGATTATGTAGAAGTTTTGAATCCTCAGTGGAAATATTTGTAGCACTTTTGTCCGGGGCTTTGGGTTCCTTATCATACTCCGGCGGAGGAGCCATCTTGAAGGAAGAGCAGTCAGATGACACAAGTCGTATGACTTTCGCACACCAGAATCACTCTTTTACTCTACAAAATGTCTTTTCCACTTACTAGCTACTAAATCGAATCATGATGAGTAATATAGCTACAACATAATGAAAGTTCTAACCATTTGCAAAAACGAATTCATCATTTTCGAGAGATTCCGACCAACATTTTTAACGACTACGAGAATGCCCTCTAGCGACGTGAATTTGAAGATTAGTTACAGATTAAAAACTTTTCTCTCCAGTTGACATGACTTCACAGCCAGTTTTGCAGAAAAAATAAAAACAAATAATAAAAGATGTTACAATTCCTCGCTTGATTTGTGTTCTGAAAGTTTTTATTTTAAAAAGTTTTATTTTATTAAATCTTATAAGAATAAGTAGTACTCTACCACCCGCTGACGCTGTGCATTACACTCAGGGGATTTTAGACGATCAATCTGCTATAGTCCGGGAGGCAGCGGCTTTTTAAACAAGTCATTTTATGCCGGCTGATGTTAATATAGAAGACAGAATGCATGTGGCTTATGACGAAATTGATCGTCAGCTGGTCCAGTTGCGGTGGATGCGAGATTGGGAAGCTGCGGAATAAGTTAAAAAATAAAAATCTAAAAAATATTTTATACCACATGAATTTTTTTTTCACGTGTTATTGACATTGATTACAATTAAAAGAAAGTAGTCAGCTGCACGACTGAGGGTGGATTATGCGTCAGCTGAGCGTCTGAACTAACCAAAAATAAAATAAAATAAAATAATTTTATGCCGATTGAAATTTTTTTTACATGATTTTAGACATTTACAGAAACTTGATATTGATAATCAGCTGCATATACAGTGGGGGAAAACACGTCAGCTAGAGCAGGAATGTATGACTGCGCGCATATATCTCTACGACTCGTGGAATTTTCAATGCTCCGACTGATGTCTTTCCCCCCAACGGATAATCAGCTGACGAATATTTTCTTGTATCTATATATTAACAGTATAATATAACAAACATTTCATGTCGTCTTTTAACAATTTACCCAAGATTCATGGGAGTGAAGCGGTAACAACATTAATATGATTTCTATTAGTTTGTAATATTCGGATTAATTTAAACGTAATTTTATTCGATTATTTTTATTACAATTAACATAAAAATCGTAATATACATCAAACAAATATTTTTTTATGAATCATCTTCGTTTGCATCACTGTCGTCATCACAATTATCGATGCTTATGTCACACACTCCATCGTTCTCGGTTTCGTCGTCCTCTGTAAAAATATCAGTCAATTAATTAACAAAATCATGTAGGTAAATATTATTTGCCAGAAATCAAAAGAAGATAATATTTTTCATACCATGTGGGTTCATGTCGAGATTAGTGATGCTAGTGATGGATAGCGGCAATTGATCACCCATAAACCATTTAAAATAATGTTTTTCATCAGATTCTTCCCATCCATACTCAGTTGGCAACAGGTCAGTTGGGATGGAACTGTGAGCATGGCTCCAAAGGTGGGCGATATACAGAGTGGTGCTGACAATACGACAATAAATTAAACATCATGTACCTCAACACATTATCAGTGTACCCATAAAAAAATATATAAATATATCCATTAGTTTAGTCACAGGAAATCATTTTTCACATTTTCTACATGATGTACATGTTGAGAAGGAAGCGCTTACAGGTTGATGACCGCCGCATCCAGCGGTACTAACTTTAATAATAAAGGCGCGAAAAAGCAAGTCGATACAAGTAACGCGCTGTCGCCCGCTGATTAGAGGTCATTGAACCAATATTTTAAAGGATGTTCTATTCCGTTTGCAATTTTATGAGATTTAGTTTGTTTGTGATTTTCATTTTTTAATTTTTGTTGCTAGGTTTTTTTCTATGGTTCAGGATTATTCCTATGAACCAGCATGGTCTGTGTTTTCATTTATTGTCGTATTGTCAGCACCACTCTGTATGCCGTTCGAAAAAAATGTTGTTGCAGTTCAGCTTTACAGGGCGGGAACAACGAACCATCGATTCTTTTTTGCAAGTTCAATGGATTGCAGTCATCGGTATTGCCATACGGACGGCACTTTCGCATCACTCATTGCCAAATCTACAGTTTGACGTATTTCTAATATGTTTTTACACTTCTGCATTGTATCAGCAGTGAAAATAATTAATTTTGCAGACTTTTTTTTATTACAAAACACACAAAATGGTTCATCCTCAACCTTTTTATCGTCCCACTGCTGGGCACAGGTCTCCTCTCATACAGAGAAGGATTGAGCGTAATCACCACGCTTGCTCAATGCGGGTTGGCGATTTCAGACTTATAAAGTCCAGGTTTCCTCAAGATGTTTTCCTTCACCTTCAGTCATTGGTGTCCAAGATATACTTAGAAAGTACATATAACTTTGGAAAAGTTACATTGGTACTTGCCTGACCTGGAATCGAACCCGCACACTCATACTTGAGAGGCTGGTGCTTTAACCACTAGGCCACCACGACTTCCAAAATGGTTGAATTGACGTTATTTTCTTTTCGAATAACACCACACGTTCTCTTAGTAGGAATGTCTTACTTCAACTCATCATCATCATCCCAGCGTTAATCCTAGTCGCATCCGAAGCCTTTTCAGGTTTGGAGTCTGGGGTCCGCTTTACCAGTCCAACTGCTGATATGGCTAAACTTCGACATTTTCCGTGAAGCGACTGCCATCTGACCTCCACAACCCGAAGGCGACATCGAAGCATTGCAGTTAGACCAATTGTTGGACTTTTGAGGGCTCCAACAACCCGTAACGACTGCCACTAGATGTTCGTATGGCAACCGGGACCAACGGTTTAACGTGCTTTCCGAGGCACGACCAGGCCAGTGCAAATATTCATATTCATGCATACAAATATTTGCACTGTGCGGGGATCGAACCCGCGCCACCTTGCGCAGCGGCCGCGTCTGCTACCGCTACGCCACGGAGGCTGTCAGAATGTCTTACTTCAACTGAATGTCTTACTTCAACTGTTGGGTATAAATGAAGGAATAAAGCCGAAACGCAGCTCTCCCTTTTGGGGAGAGGGACGCAGGAACGCAGGTGTAAAATACTTGTGTACGGAAGACAATAACCTGTAAGGTAAATCTTGGGTAAATTGTTAAAAGACGACATGAAATGTATAAATATTAGAGTGTTAATATACAATATGTAAAGAAAACCCTGTCCGATCCGTGAAGGTATTGTAAGGTATCGTTAACTGATTCTAATAATACCTACAAAGCCGGGCAAAACTTAAAAAAACATCCCCCAAAAAAATTAATATTATTTCGAAAAAGCGAGGTAATTACTGCATGTGCGGTAAGCAACACGTTAGGCATACATGCGCGGGTGAAGGGAGGCAGGGCTGGCGGCACGTGATCGCATCGCTATTCGCTCCATCACAAATAGTGTTGTCACTTTTTTTAAAATTACCATATTTTGGGGATGTTGGAATTCATTCCCGGAACAAAAAAAGATTTTTTCAAAATTCATTAGTATTGTCACTATGATGATTATGTAAAATTTCATATTTTATTTGTTCATGTGTATACCTAACATTTATTATCCTTTTGGGTCGGACGGGGTTTTCTTTACATATTGTATAGATACAAGAAAATATTCGTCAGCTGATTGTCCGTTGGGGGGAAAGGCGTCAGTCGGAGCATTAAAAATTCCGCGAGTCATAGAGATATATGCGCGCAGTCATACATTCCTGCTCTAGCTGACGTGTTTTCCCCCACTGTATATGCAGCTGATTATCAATATCAAGTTTCTGTAGATGTCTAAAATCATGTAAAAAAATTTCAATCGGCATAAAATAATTTCATTTTTTTATTTTTTTGGCTAGTTCGCACGCTCAGCTGACGCATAATCCACCCTCAGCCGTGCAGCTGACTACTTTCTTTTAATTGTAATCAATGTCAATAACACGTGAAAAAAGTTTCATGTGGTATAAAATATTTTTCAGATTATTGTTTTTTGACGTGTTCTATGGGGTCTCATAGCAAGCGCCCCCGCAGGTGCGTCAGCTGACCTTCACTTTCGTCATCAGGAACAGCTTCTTCACTAGTATTGTGAAGTAAAGATCGGCATAAAAACACTAATGAAAATAGCCGCTGCCTCCCGGACTACTATTTCTATTAGTCAAACCTTCGACATGACTTTAGACCAACTTTAGACCATGGAAGTAATAAGTACTTATTACTTCCATGCTTTAGACTATACATTTTAAACAGAGTACGAGAAATTAATATCATCGTAAAATCGTAAATTCTAACTAGTCTGTGGTACACATATAAGCACGACTGCTGCGCTCCCGTTGTTGTATTGGTGATTGTAATTTTTAATTTTACCATTGGGTGTGATACTTCCTTTAATTCTCTAAAGATGACTGAAACTAAGGAAAATATTTTCCTTTTTGTGCCTAATATAATTGGTATGTATTTCAATAAACGTTTTTTATTTAAGGATAGTGTATTTGCGCATCTCATTCTTATTGTTTTCAATAATTTTATAATAATGTTTCAGGGTTTGGGAGGGTAATCCTTGCGATTATTTCTTTTTATTTTATGCCGACACATTGTGTTCTGGCGTGTGTATGCTATGTAACATCTGCTTTACTGGACGCTATCGATGGGCATGCTGCAAGATATTTTAATCAAAGTAAGTATTTTTATGGTATCATATAATTGAATTAGTTTACACTTATCTACACACCACAAAGACTGTTAGCTGACAAGAGATAACATTTGGACTGAAATATATAACATGTTTTAGTTAAATAGTTTTATTGTAACAACAGCTTAGGATAATGATAGCTATGTAGGTGGACTTATAATACAACAAGAATGTTGTGTTGTGTCTCACCACAGTTCTCGACCTTAGAAGCATTAGATCACATGTATAGCTCGATCTTAGAAGCATTAAGTCGTTTGTATAGGTCCGATGACCTACACATACAACCTACTGTGTCTAATGTTGCACTATAGATACAACCTAGTGCTTCTAAGGTCGAGAGTTATGTTATCAAGTCTGGTAATCTGACATCCTGAATGTGTGTCATCAAGAATTGTACTTTAATATCTCATTAAAGTAAATAAACTATGGAATCTATATATAATGGAAGTGTAATTACTCTTTAACTTTTGTTTGTTATTATTGTTAATACAGTAATAAGTTTCCTAATATGGTACTAAAGCAATTGGTACCTAATTTATACTCAAAAGACAAACATGTTTTACAGGCACAAAGTTTGGTGCAATACTGGATCAGCTCACGGACCGTGCAGGCACTGCCTGCCTTATGATGACCCTGGCAACATTCTACCCACAGTACACATTCTGGTTCCAAATATCTATGGCAATTGACATAACATGCCACTGGTTGTACCTCCACACTGTAACCCTGCAGGGCAAGGCTTCTCACAAGTTTATTGATATGTCAGAGAACCCCATCATGCGTATCTACTACACAAACAAATTGGTCCTCTTCTCCATGTGTGCAGGCAATGAGGCTTTCTATGCAGCTCTCTATGTCATGTACTTCTATACTGGACCTACAGGTAATGTAATTCTTATTTCTAAACTTTTAAGCTATTGCATATGCTTTGAGCATAGTGACCAAATGAGGTAATTCCTTAACGAAAATAAAGCCTAACATTGTCATCGTCATCAAAGCAATGCGTGTAAAATGTTGTTTCAGTTTAAAAGACTTATGCTGCTAAGTGCCTATAACTGATCCTATCTCTTTTAGACATGATACTAGGTTCTCATTTATTCAATAAAATAAAAAAATGTTTCTTATTGGTCACCATGCTCAAAAAGCGTAAGTTGAATTATTCATCATCAGTCTATAATGTTTCCACTGTTGGGACACAGGCCTTCTCTCGGTGAGAGGGAGTCGGCCGTAATCTACTACACTGGCCCAGTATGGGTTGGTTACTTTTTAATTATTTCAAAGAAAAAAAAATACTGCATAAATAAATAATTATAAATGCTTAAGTTGATGAAAAATGCTATGCAATAGCTTTACTGCGACACGCCCGGGTGCCCTAGAGAAATAAGATTTTAATAAATGATTTCTAATTTCAGTCCTGGGTGTCGGCCTGTACAAACTGATTGCTATCATCTCAGCACCAGTTGCTATAGTAAAGGCGGGTATATCAGTCCTGCAAGGTGTTGTAGGAGCTATTAATCTTTCCACAATTGATATCAATGAACGAGCTGCTCTGGCTGCCAAACAGAATAAATAAACACAACATGGATCATTAGCAAAATGTTATCATTCAAAAATTTTAACTCACATGGCATTTGGTTTCACTGAAGCTGATAAATTGAATTAGCTGGTCCTAATCAAAATTATATGCATAATGTTTACTGAAAAAAAAAATAGAACCTAGTCACCTTGAATTTACATTAATTTATACTAAAATAATATAATCGACTATTGACTAATTTTGTTAACAAAATGTCAACTTTTTGTATTTGTGTGTAAATCGTGTTTCTAAAATTATTCTTTAGTGAGTTTTAAGAGATTATAGTAGTGCTCACTTTCTGAAAGATATAAAAAAAAATATTTTACAGTGTACTTGTTGTGACTATTTAAAAGAATTAACAACAGCCAACTGCATTATTGCTTGTATTTATGTTGATGTGGCAATAATTTTCGTTCCAGAAATGGGACATGAAGGGTTACCCCCAATTTCATCATGAACAGATTCCGTTTTGTTAACTATTATTGTTATCTCTGTTATTTAACATGTATATTTTGTTAACTGATATTATTATTTAGACATATGTTTATTGAGTCTCCTACTTGTTACGTTGTTAACTTTCATTAGACTAACTGTTGTATTATTTAAGTAACCAGTGACACCCATAATTCATAATCTCGGATACTAGTAGCTACCTCCTCACGTTTATTGAGTCTCCTATTTGTTACGTTGTTAACTTTCATTAGACTAACTGTTGTATTATTTAATTAACCAGTGACAACCATAATTCATAATCTCGAATACTAGTAGCTACCTCCTCACTGTAAGGACCTCCTATAGGAGCGTGACCATTAAATTAAAAGAATTTGCTAAGAGTTATTTAATGAAAAACCCCACATTTTAAAATGAAAGTTTTAACATATTAATTTAATGGTAATGGTAGAATGTAGATGGTGGTGTCTTAAGTGTAAAGTTTGTAGAATAAATTATGTATGTAGTGACTACTAATACCTAAACAGACAGTCATGTATCTGATGACCAGCATCTATTTTCACTGCTTAATTGTTGTTTTAAGTAAGAAAAGAAAGTGTATTTATTGATCACTGTGCTAAGTTACTCCAATCGCATTTATCTTTATTATTATACCTATATATTTTTTTTATTTTTATGCGCTTTTTTTTATTTTTTATTTACATTCCATCCAGAAGTATTATAAAGTCTTGTTATTTAAGTTTTCTTTAGTAATTACATAGTTAAAGTTCACTTGACCCACTACAATGAAGGATATTTAATTGTACTTAGCATGTTACTTAGGGTTTCACAAAGCCATGAAGTCTGCTAGGAAACTTGTAGTAAGGGGCAGGCGGCATTGAAAAAAAGAAGGTTGCCCCACTCTATGACTTTCTTTTTTTTTTTGGGATGAAAAATCATCAAATGACTTCTCCCGCTCTGGGCGGAGCGGAAGGGCGTGTTAGACTTTTACTGACTAAAACCCCACCCGTTTTTCTTGCCTGTGCGACGGCCAAGGCCATGGTTTCTTTTTTAATCAACGCTCAACCTTGACCCAGGAGGCATCGGTCTTCGTGGACCCCGTCACGATGTACTGACATCTCTGAGGCGCGCGTGAAACAACGCGCCGTCGACTCGGGCCTGGTCCGTACCGGGCGGCGAGCTGCCCACTGCTCACCGCTCGCGCGCCTACTGTGAGTTCGATGTCGTCTCCCGACCAGGGCGTCTCCTGCGGACACTGACTCCTAACTCCTGTATCGTGGGTGCGTTTACAAACTTAAATTCATACTGGGACAGCACAGTTCTGATTGTGTGTGGAATATTGGAGCCACATATGCGCTGTTCCTCAAAAATGCCATCTAGTAGCTTTGACTCTATGGAGGGGCACATATAGAATGCATTTTAGAGAGTGTGCGCTGTAATTACATAATTTAATTGCGCCATCATCGGATGCCCGTATATTATTGACACTGCTACGATCATCTGAACGAAGCGTTTCGCCCATTTTCATACCACATACATTGAAGGACTGGAACAATTTCCTGTAGCAGTCTTCCTGTCAGATTATAATTTATGTGTCTTCAAAGCTAGAGTGAATAGGCTCATAATAAACTAGTACGCTTTACCATCAATGATTGCATCACTGCTTACCATCAGGCAGGATTGCGGTAAAGCACTAGTAAAAATTTGTGCTTGACCACAAAAAAAAATGTTTCCATGTTAGAATACTAGTAAGTTGTACTTCAAGTTTAGTGATATATGTATAAGGACATACATACATTATACCCTTAATATATACATAATATTAAGGGTATAATGTATGTATGGGTATAGTTAAAAAATGATCATTTTTATCCCTGGACATGGTATACAAAAATATTTTAAAGTGAAGTTGTGGTGAAGAAGAGGTTATTTATTGGCATTTATCAATTTTCAATCATTCTCGACCCATAATTATAATCGATCTATTTAAGGATGAAAATGAAGTACCCAAAAATATATATTTGTGTTAACCCCAATAAATGTCATAAAAGTTTTTTGTTTTTTTTTTTTTTACTTGACCTAAGTATTTAGATTCACTTTTTATGTAATTGAAACAAGAAATTTATTAGTTTATTCATTTATTTAGTTTTAGCATTAAAGAAAATTATAAGTATTATAATGTTAATTTTCCTGTTACTTTCAAAAGCAATATTTAAAATAACATAAACACTGTTGCATAGTGACAAATAATACTATAGAATTATTATTTTTGAAATGTAATGATAGCTGTTCTCAAAGCTTAATTATTAAAATGATATAAAATTATCCTTTCAAACTGCTCATACCAGCTCTCATAATCTCATCAACAAGAAGGAGGTTGCTTGCAATCACGGAACAGGAGTTGATGATTTGCTTTTTGACAACATAGTTGTCAATTATACCCAAGTCAGTGGGTTTGATAGCTTCACCAGTACTCAGATCGAGACCTATCGGATCGGGGCTCAAGCGCGACTCTTCCTGAAGTTTCACAATAGTGTCTTGAGCGTCATAACCAGAGTTAATGGCCAAGGTCTTGGGAATTACTAGTAGAGCTTCGGCGTAAGCCTGAATACCCAGCCGCGCCTTTCCTTTGATAGTGTCTTTAAATTTCAACAATTCCATGTTAGCTTTAATCTCGAATGCGCCAGCGCCAGGAATGACGCATTTATCTTCAATGGCGTTATTGATAGCTCTGAGGCCATCACGGACTGCATCCTTGATCTGTGCAAGTGTGTGCTTGTTGGGGCCCTTGATAAGTATGGTAACAGACTGAGGGTTCTTACACTGCTCCACAAAGGTGAATTTTTCTTCACCAAGAATATGTTCATAAACAAGGCCAGCATAACCAAGACATGCTTCAGTGAGACCATCAACGGAGTTCATAGCAGAACCGCCGCATGCCAAAGCCAGGCGCTCCATGTTACGCCTCTTAGCTCTGCGCAGTCCCATGATGCCTTCTTTGGCAAATGCGTCCAGAGAAATAGGGTCAATACCTTTCTGGTTGATGACAACAAAACTCTTGTCAGTGCCATCACACACCTTTTTCTTCAGGTCAATGATCTGTAAAGAAAAATATTTATAAAAATCCCATTTAATTTTTTGCGTTTTTATGTAATTATTTTTATTTAGATTTCTCTAAAGTTAGTATAGCGAAACTTGTAAACTGGTTCAATGGCATAAACCACCGTGATCTAGTCATTCATGCTGCATTTAAATGTTCTATTTACACTGTAAATAGAACATTTAGTTAAAAAATACATATATAATAATAATTAATAGGGGTTAATGCCATAAAAAAGTGAACAAGAAGTGTCAGCCAGCAAAACTTTAATTATGCTGGCAAAGGCAAGGAAACCTTTTTAATATAGTTGAAAATTAGAAGTGGTTATTTTTGCAATAAGGTTTCAATAAATAAAATTATTTTTACATACCGCCTTAACGCGTTGGTCAATGAAGTCTCGTTCAGCAGAAATCAATTTCTCCCTGTCCTCAGCTGATTTGTAGAAGAACCCGGAGTTGACCTCAGTCTTCTCATACTCAAGGGAAATGTTGCAAGTGAGAATGTAAGCATTCTCAACACGCTTTGGCATGTCAGGGTGACGCGCTCCATGGTCCATCACAATTCCTGTGCAAAGACTTCTTTTAACAAAATGGCTTAGCTAGATTTGTGTAATTTAGGTGTGGGCTCCAAATCAGTGTAATAATGTACATATATGACCAATAAATTACCTTTGACTAATGTAGTCTCTGTAGCAGTCTTGTGCTGCATCTCCATGATCTCTACCATGTGCAAATCAGCAGGTTTATCTTGTGTACGAATGGTCAACACTGCATCTACACAAGCACTAGTCAGCACTTCGGATAAACTTGCATGAACCTAAAAATATTAGTAATTACATTAATATACAAGCTATTTTATAATGTTGAAATATCTTTTTGGGTTATATATGTCTCCAAAATTTGCGGATAATTTTAAGTACTACTTTATTTACTAAGTGACTAGCTAACATACCTTTGTCTTGAGAGATGTACGAGCAACATCAAGTAAATCTGACCGCTTTATTTCAATAGGAATTTTAAGTGACTCAAGAACTTCTAGGGCCTTACCACGTGCTATGTCAAACCCTTCTGTGATAATCCTTGGATGCAAACCTGTGAATGTAAAATTTTATATTTGTAATTTAATTATAGTGTTTCATTCTATGATATAAACCATTGTTGGAATGCGTGTTAGAGACAAGGTTCAGTGATTAAGACTAAAAAGTGTTCCTTAAACAAATACAATTTTGTAGGCAGTTTCTTTAATTACAAATATGTTAACCATATTGTACCTTCGCTGATATAAATGTCAGCTTGTTTGAGAAGTTCTCCAATAAGCAGTACAGTGGAGGTTGTTCCATCTCCAGTGGCATCATCTTGGGCAGTAGAAGCACGGGCTATCAGTGATGCAGTGGGGTGCTGAATTTGCATCTCATGTAGAAGAACATTTCCATCTTTAGTGATTTTAATATCACCTGCACCAGAAACCAACCTGAAATAACAGATTTCAGATTGAAGTATACTATAAGTCCAACTTGACACAGGGAAATAAGGCCTAGGCTCAGCAGTGACTGAGTGGCTGAGAAAGATAACAATGTCAAAGAATTTACAGGTTTGTAGTTTGTACGACCAAACCCAATCATGACCAAAAAGATAAATCGAGATCATATGACTTTTTTAATGAGAATAAATCAATGAAAAATACAAATTACATTCACTTTAGTAATGAAATAAAGTATAAGAAAGTGAAAACTTGAATTTTTAAATACTTATCCAGCGAGAAATAGCGTAAAAACTGAAAAATTATTACATTTTCATTGTTCCTTTGGGACCGAGGTTAGTTCTCATTACATCTTGAATTCCTTTTGCTGCAGAAATATTCACTGCCAGAGCTTGCGAAGCCCTTGCTAATTCAGCTTTAGGATTAAGTAGACTGATTGCGGCCATTTTAATTACTTATTTCTCCAACAATAAAAAAAAACTTAAACACGAGGATGAACAATGGCGAACAAATAGTGCTCAAAGCCTCAAAAATGGGCAATTTCAATTTGACAGTTTAGTTAGGGTAGCCAATGTTCCTTGTTAAAAAGAATGGCAACCCTAAGTGTGGGGCAACTTTTTTTTTTATATCAACTCTTATATAATAATTATATATATAAAAAGATCCAAACAATACGCACAAACCATGAACCTCTAAAAAAAATACCGATTTAAAAAATATACACTGTTATTAAAACATTGATTAAAGTTACAATGAACGAGAACTTTATTTTTATACCACGTAAATCGAGGGACTGGAACAGTTTGCCAGCGGCAGTGTTTCCGTCGGACTACAATTTAAGTGTCTTCAAGGGGGTCTTCCTTCCTATTCACTCACTTTGTTTGTGTGAATAGGCTCTTAATAAAGTTGCGCGCTTTACCATCAGGCGGGATTGCGGTCAAGTGCTCAATTAAATTGCTGTTACGGAACCCTTTATGGGCGAGTCCGACTCGCACCTATTAGAGGTGGGCAAAACAGTACTCTATAAAGTACTGCCATATGGCATGAGATGACATTTCGTCCCGCGTACTGTAGCACTTAAGCAGTACACATTACCCTAAACATGACCTGATGCATGAGATACGCAACGCAAGGTATATTATTCGACAAAGTTGATTTCCTTTCATACTTAACCCTTATTATGGTATACTATACTAAACAATGCGAATAAGGGCTTCCTGGCATAGGACTGGCAATATTCGTGACCACAGCAACTTCAAAATATTTTTTAAAATGTCGTTGCATAAATACGTATTTAAAAATCAACTATGTACAATGATTCTTTTTGTATCTATATACAATGATTCTTTTTGTATATTTATACAAAGATTCTTTCTTTTTAATTGTTTTTAAATTTTTAAACCGATAAACCGGCCGCCGTCGCTGACCCGTTCGTTACCTTTGCGTACTGTTTTGTCAGGACGTGTCATGCTTAATTTTGCCGGGTAATACGTACTGTTTCAGTACGCGGTCATGCCATATTACGCGCCATACATTACTTACCCATCTCTAGCACCTATGCGCTTTTTGCGATATTGTATATTAATCGGATACAATTACGTTCAAAGCATTTGATTATTGTATCGACATGTTATTTAGTTACAAAACTTTTGTTGTTGTCAATTAATAAGAACAATATTTCAAATTACGACATATTTTAAATACCTTTAATATTTTTTGTAAACAATTTTTTTTTTTAACAAATACTGATGGATCTGCAAAACGCAACTGTCATGTGTATCTTTCTTGTCATACTCTTTTGGTCTTGCTTATCTGTATCACAGAGATCTGTATTCTGTCTTCTTTCCACCACATACTGGTTACAAAAATACATTTCTATTTTAGTTCTTAGAGCTACTTGAGATGAACCAACCAGCATTTACTAGAACAATCTTTAAAGCTGAGTATATAAGTGCTGCTGCAGTAATATTGACGTCTAAAGTATAATTTATCTGAAAGAGACGATGGGTGTTCATAACGAAGAAGCAGAAACTTACAAGAATAAAGGAAACGAAGCTTTTAAGGCTGAAAACTATGAAGAAGCAATATCCTTTTACAGCAAGGCTGTCGACCTCGCTGAAAAAGACAGCCGCGACTTATCGACTTACCTGAAGAACCGCGCTGCCGCTTATCTGAAGATGAAGGACTACGATAAAGTTATAAAAGACTGCGATGAATCCTTACGAATTGTTCCAGAAGATCCAAAAGCCCTATTTCGACGGTCGCAGGCCTTGGAATCTTTAGAAAGGTTTGAAGAAGCTTACCGTGATGCTAAAGCAATATTTACTGTAGATCCTACCAATAAGGCTGTGCAGCCGGTACTGTCGCGCTTACACGCAATTGTACAGGAAAGAGCAAGGCAAAGTGCTCAAACCAGCAATAAGGTGGAGCAAATGTTTAAACTAGCCTTTAACTTACAGGAAGATACTGAAAAACGAGAAAAAGCAATTTCTAACCTTGTAGTGCTTGCTAAAGAAAATGCTGGTGCTGAAATAATGCTGAAAAATGGTGTAGTTCACAAAATACAACAACTACTTAAAGTTGAGAAGCATCCTGAAATATATGTTAACGCAGTGAGAGTTATTAGCCAACTCTGCAAGAGAAGTGTTGAGAGGACAAAGGCTGTTATTAAGATTGTTGGCATACCCTGGCTGCTTGAAGTCATTGACAGTGAAAATGAAGATAGGGTCAATGCAGCCCAATATTGTCTTCAAGTCTTACTAAACACTTTTTCTGGAATGGATAACAAGAAGGACTCCAAACCAGATCCAAAACTCTGTGAAGAATATAAAAGTGAAATAGACACTCTACTTACCTGTTTAACTTACTCTATTACAAACAGAGTAATCAGTGGACTTGCTAGGGATGCAATTATTGAATTAATCATGAGAAACTGCCACTACAGTGCCTTAAACTGGGCTGAAAGGTTTGTAGAAATTAAAGGATTGCAACGTTTGCTTGAGGTTTGCAGTGAATTGGAGGAGTACAAATATGAATCGGCATTGACCATCACCCCTTCATCTAGAACTATATCAGCCGCTTGTCTTGCAAAGATTTATGAAAATATGTATTATGATGAAGCCAAAGAAAAATTCAACAATCAAGTTGATGATTTTATAAAAGACAAACTTATGTCACCTGATTTGGAATCTAAGGTTAGGGTAACTGTAGCTATAACCTCTTTGCTTAGAGGTCCCCTGGATGTTGGAAATTATGTAATTTCTAAAGAAGGTATTATTGAGATGATATTGGTCATGGCTCAGACTGAAGATGTTCTCCAACAAAAGGTAGCTTGTGAATGCTTAGTGGCTGCTGCATCGAAGAAAGATAAAGCTAGAACCATAATCAATAAAGGAGTAGACATCTTGAAGAAACTATATCAGAGCAAAGATGATGCGGTAAGAGTGAGAGCATTAGTTGGTCTGTGCAAGGTTGGCAGTTTTGGTGGTGATGATGCATCAGTGCGCCCTTTTGCGGATGGTTCTACTCGAAAGCTAGCAGAAGCCTGCAGGAAATTCCTTGTTAACCCTGCTAAAGAAAACGATGTTAGGAAATGGGCTGCTGAAGGGCTTTCATACTTGACTTTAGATGCAGATGTTAAAGAAAAACTAGTTGAACATAAAGCTGCCCTTCAAGCTCTTATTGAGTTAGCTAAAAGTGGTGATCAGTCTTGTCTCTATGGTGTTGTTACCACATTAGTAAACCTGTGTAATGCATATGAAAAACAAGAGCTTATGCCAGAAATGATAGAACTAGCAAAGTTTGCCAAACACCATGTACCGGAAACACATGAACTAGATGACCCAGATTTCATAAACAAGAGAATTACAGTACTAGCTAAAGCTGGAGTAACTACTGGTTTAGTTGCATTGGCCAAGACTGAGAGTCATAATTCTAAAGAATTAATTGCCAGAGTATTTAATGCTATTTGTGGCTTACCAGAACTTAGAGGAATAGTTGTGCAACAAGGCGGTGCAAAAGTGCTAATACCAATGTCTTTAGAAGGCACTCCCAATGGTAAAAAGCAAGCATCTCAAGCATTAGCACGTATTGGGATAACCATTAACCCGGAAGTTGCTTTTCCTGGTCAAAGAAATTTGGAAGTGGTGAGGCCTCTTGTGGCTTTACTACATCCTGAATGCACTGCTTTGGAAAATTTCGAAGCCCTGATGGCCCTTTGTAATTTGGCTGGAATGAATGAATCTACTAGAAACAGAATACTAAAGGAAGGGGGCCTAGCCAAAATTGAGCATTATTTGTTTGAAGACCATGAAATGTTGCTAAGAGCAGCAACACAATGTATTTGTAATTTACTGCAATCTGAGGATGTTCGCAAAACTTATGAGGGCAACAATGATAAAACAAAGTTTTTGTACATTTTGTGTCAAGAAGAAGACACAGACACTGTAATGGCATCTGCAGGTGCTTTGTGCATTCTAACATCTGAAAGCAAAGCTTGCTGCCGAAAATTATTGGATGTTCAAGCATGGCCAGAAATATTGCGGTGCTTGTTAGCTAATCCAAACAAAGAAATTCAGTTCAGAGGCACATACTTACTGAATAACATCATTTCTGGCGATAAAGATATTGCTGCAAAAATATTAGAAACTGACATAATGGAAATATTAATGGCTTTGACGAAATTAGAGGATCCAGAATTAAAAAGGACTATTGAAAACGCTCAAAAATGTCTTGATGCAGCTGAGAAAATGGGAGTCATCAGAAAGCCTGGTGAAGAAACTTTGGTAGATCCATTTAAAGAAGCAGAAGCCGAAGCTTTAGAGGAAGAAACATAATAAAAAGAACTAACAAGTTGTATTATGGTAGAATAATGTGAATGTAATTTTAATGTTGGTTTTGTTTGACTATAAATTCAAAAGTGTATGTCTATATATGTATGTGCAACAGTGAAACTCGAAATTAAGATTCGATTGCTTTTTATCTTCCAACTGCGTGCCAAATATTGCAGTCGTGATGCATGCTAAACCAAAAGAAAGTACTTTTTTTGTATAATGTATTCTGAAGCTAAAAGTTTGATTTTATACTGTTCAATTGTTGTACTTTAGGTATCTATTATTTTAAGAAATAAGTTATAAAACACATTCTTTATATTTATGATTTATTTTACAAATAAACAATATAATTATATACATAGGTACTCATAAATTATTATTATACCCTTATGCATCCATCCACATTCAACTCCACACAAATAATGTTTCGGGCTCACCTAGACTTTATAAAATCTATGTGGCCCATCAAAAACTATGCTGAGCTCCCCATCGTGACGTTATTAACAAAGTTAAAAATAACCCCCTGTCCAACCAAAACTAAAGATCCCAGGATGGTGCCTCGAATGGGCCTCCCGCCAAGACGTAATAAATAAAATGTCCCAGGTATTCGAAAAACCAGTACCGTTTATTTTTTGACCTTGTAATAAGATAATTGTTTATGTAAAGCCGGTTACACATGTTGGCCATAGCGCACGCTAGATAAGGCTAGCGTCCGACTAACGTGTTGTAGATTGTAGACTATCTTACCGTTTCTCGTCACCGCTCGACTCTATTTATTTTTGGTGTAAAACCTTCAAAAGGCATGTGGCGTATTGTGTCACAAAGGCACTACAGCATAGCTATCTACAGAAGGACAAGAGGATCCCTATATTAATAAAAAAATGCTTGATGTCCGATGCGGTACGGAAGTGTATCAATTGGTTGTATGCTGGGCTTTGCAGTTAGTCCACTTTACAGAACGTCACGCGTCACTCAAAACTCAAGCTCTACTTAGGTCTCGTTTCAAGCCATTTGGTTGAAACTAGTTTTACGTAATGTTTGTAACAGAGATCAATGGTTTAGTTTCCTTCTGGAATAAGGCCCTAAGATCTCAATATCCTGCTTACTTTGTGTAATGCAAGGTGTGTCATGTCAGTTTTTGGAACTGCTCACCGCAACTCTTGTTCAACAATGTTCTGTTGAATCAATTTAAAACCACATTGGCTTCATGTGGAGATAGACCACATTCCGTAGCCAGCCTTGGGCTCACGGTGAGGCAGCAATCAGCCTATCCCCCCCTCTCCAGGTTTTTTTTTTGTTTAATTAGGCACCTTATAGATCAAGAGTACAGTTAGGCATCTTTGAAAGTATATCTTGGACACCAATGACTGATTACAAGGTGAAGGAAAACATCTTGGAGGGACTTTTAAGTCTGAAATCACCAACCCGCATTGAGCAAGCGTGGTGATTACGCTCAATCCTTCTCTGTATGAGAGGAGACCTGTGCCCAGCAGTGGGACGATAAAAAGGTTGATGATGATGATGATAGATCAGAGCCAGGGTGGGGCAAGCGCCCCAGCTTGCCCCAGTGTGGCTACGAACATGGACCATTCTCAACTACACATGGAGTGGAGGCATGTCTGACCAGTATGCGCTAGCCTTCTCCCTATAATTGTATCTATAAAAATATATATGTCTAAATAATATTTATTACATAATATTATGAATTTATGACCAAAAATGTAACATCAGATTATAGTTTTGATTTTTCAAAATTCCCGCATTTTTGTTTAATATTTCTACACTATAAAATACCGCGTCCTTCCCCCACTAAATTCCCTCCCTTTCCCACCATTTTTAAGTTAAGGTTATTTAATAAGTCACGATGACGCCATTTTCTATTAAAGCTTTTTACAACTAGAAATAGTTTATTAGACAGAATATTGTTTCACATACGTTTTATCTAGTTTTTTCGTATTTAAAATTCAGTGAAGCATAACTTTTCTCATGAAATCAAAATTAATGTAAGCGGTTGTTAGTCTGCTTCGGAACGTGACATATTAAAAATCTTTTGAAATGACAGCTTGATTTGGTTTGGTTTCCGCTACTGTGCTATTGTGCTATTTTTCGGTTTTTGATACGAAAATCATCAGAAAATGTCAATTTCGACTGCTACAGGTATTTATCCTAACACTCAGTATACTTATTTGTATAAAATAATTATAATCTTTGCGTGTTTACCTCCAAACCTGATAGGAGTTGTTTTTTCGGAGAAATGCCATGGAATCCCATATGGCGGTCCATACTCCACATGATTTAATGACGCTATCTGATAAATGAAAATATGTTTTTTCATGAATCAATTCATAAATGCTAATTTTGAAACACTAGACATCAGTTTTATCACGCAATCGCTAACGTTAAGGTTACTACAATATCTAGATTTTACTGGTCTTTCTAGCGTCTTCGTAATTGCCGGACGCTCATGACTGCCAATACGAGTTAACTTTTAGTTATGTCATATAGCTGTGAATATTATCTTTGTCAAATAATGTGTATTATGCAGAAACCATACTTTGAGTAATGCATATCATGCAAGTTAAAACAATTATTTGTTTTGGTTGTAAAATAAATGAGTAAAAATTTTTAACAGCCTGTGACTGTCATTTTTTTACAGATGAACGTACAGAAGGCGATGATGATACATCACAAGGAAGCCAACCAAAAGATGATAGTAGTGACTCAGAAAATGAAAATGAAACTGAACCTCAGAGCCAAAATGGGGTTTCTATGGCCCCTGAGGTTCATGAAATCACAAGTGATGATGATGAGGATTGTGTAGTGACTAATGATGATGATGACGATGATAGTTCAAATTCTAGTACAGATAGTAATGATAGTTCAGACGAATCACAAAGTGAAAATAAAATTAATGAAGAGAAAAAAATTGAACAACAACATTTAGAGAATGGTGATGATGAATCTGACATTGAAGAAGTGTCTTTGGAGGATCCTCTCAATGAAGCCTCTGGTAATAAGAACAAACCCATAGTAGTCAATGATACTAAAAGTTTGGCTGACTTAGCTACTAAGCAATCAAAGTCTAATGGAGATCAGAATAGTGAACCAACCGTAGTGATCATTGACACCAATTCTATTTTGACTACTAAGCCACCACCCTCAGCACCCAGCAAGCCATCTTCTACAAGCGCTATGGATGCACACAATTTGTGCCAGAGTATTGCAGCCCGTGGCACAACAATTACTCCAGTGAGTCTTAAAAATACTCCCATGAACAGCAGCACCCCTGCACCACAGCCAAACATACTGCCATCTCTCACTGATGACATGTTTGTTGTTGAAGCACCTTCTTTTATAGTTCCCTATGTATATGAAAAGCCCTCTGTCAAACCTTTTAGGGAATTTGTGGACAAGTTAGGAAAAGAATTGGAAGAACTAAAAATTAAAGAAGAATATGAAAAGCTTGAGAGAGAAAAAGTAGAAAAAGAGAAAAAGGAAAAAGAGAGGCAGGAAAGGATTGAGAGAGGTGAACAAGAAGATGAAGGAGAACCTAGTGAAACTACAGCTAGTGCAGATGAACCAGTGGCAGATAAAAAGTCTGAGAAAAAACAAAAAAGGAAGCGTGGAGAAGAAGATGATGACTCTTGGGATGGAGAGTCCTCTTCTGAATCTGATGATGCCACTGATGATGATGCTATAGTTATCAAAGACAGAGATGATACTATTGATAAGCTTAAAGACCCAATCAGCTTGATAGCTAAAGGTCTCAGTGGTGGCAAACCAGATAGTTATTTTGATTGTTCCCTTGGGCAGTTTTTTATCAATATTGGTATTAATTTAGTGCAAGAATATGTTCAGAGTGACCTATTAAAACATCAAAACCGAAAACTTTACAAGGAAAAGAAATCTGGCAAAAGCACTAAAGCTACTGAGGCAGCTATTGCATCACTTACCCAGAACTTGGAGTTCAGCAAGAAAACAAATGCACCTTATGCTCTTGTACAGAGACGCTGTGACTTTTGTAGTTTTAAGACTGAGTCCATGTTAGTTATGGCACATCATTTAGAAGCACCTCATATGCGAAATAATATCTACAAATGTAATTCATGCGAGTTTGAAATTCGCAGTCCTCATGACATACTATTTCACATGGAGGCAGAGCACAATATTAGGGGCAGATTGGAAAGAGCTCCAGCATACCAGCAGTGTGCTAATTGTCACTTTGAGGATAACAGTAAGACAAAGTTAGCGCGACATCTGATTGCATGTGCAAAGAAATTCAAACCAGATCTCAATTTGGGACCTCCGATAGAGTGGGAGCCACCAGCAAAAATACCGAAACTAACAAGAGCCCGTAATAACATGGTGGGCTCTTATCAGTCCAACTTTAATAGGACACAAATGAACATGAACAATCTAAATCGGCCTCAGATAAATATGGCAAATGTAATTCCAAGCATGCCTATACTTGGCAGACCGCGCGGACGGCCGCCAATCAGCGGGCCGCCACGCCCGCAACCCGTGTCGGGTGTGCCGATCATACGCAGTGGTGTCATGATTATGCACAACACACCTGCTGTAGGTACCACTATTGCCAATTATCCTATGATACAAAACCAGACCAATAATGCTACACCTAAGATATCTATCACCCCACTTCCACGGGCCCCACAGCCATCTTCTTCCCAAGCATCACAAAACTCCAAGGCTACCTTTGTCATATGTGAGATCTGTGACGGCTACATCAAGGACTTAGAACAATTGAGGAACCACATGCAGTGGATACATAAAGTTAAAATTCATCCTAAGATGATTTATAACAGGCCACCATTGAATTGCCAAAAATGCCAATTTAGATTCTTCACTGACCAGGGATTGGAAAGGCATCTTCTTGGGTCACATGGCTTAGTTACGAGTTCCATGCAAGAAGCTGCAAATAAAGGCAAAGATGCTGGTAGGTGTCCCGTGTGTGGGCGAGTGTATCAATGGAAGTTACTAAATCATGTTTCAAGGGACCACAATATGACTCTAAAGCCTGCACACCTCTCATACAAGTGCACAGTTTGCACGGCTACCTTTGGGATGTACAAACAGTTTGAGAACCACGTCTACTCAGCTCACAGTGTTGTGGCTAAACGTGTGATGGATAAGAGCAAGCCACCTGCGTCTTCTTCCAAGCCTGATGGCGATTCTCTATTGAAACCACTGAAAATAAGTGATGAGATTACAATTATACCACAACCTGCAAAATCAACTGTTACTATCACTGCTAAAGGTAAATAACATAAATGTTTGTGGGAGTGTGCAGACTGTACTAGCACCAGTAGACCGACAAGCCTGCTTCTTCAGGATGCACATCCATTGTATCAAGCAGTATTGTGTAAATAACTTATGCTATATCAACTTATATAACAATATTAATGGAAAACCATAAGTATGGTGAAATTTAGATATTCAATTCTCTATTGATGGTGTTTTATCACAAAGTAAGTGTAAATTCAGCCAAGTTGTAAATCCACTGTATAAAACTATTGCATAAGTATTTATGTATCAACACCACAACACAAGAAATTATGAAAGCTTTGCCCCTATTTATAATATGTATTGTTAACATGATGGTTTGAGTGCTATGTGATTGTTTGTCACAAATTTCACAATAAGTAAATTCTGTTAATATGGACGTAGTTATTCTACAACATTCCAATCTACACGCTGGTCGAACTGAGTAAATCGGGATTTTGTAATTTTGTGGTATGCTTTTTTTTGGTAGAGAGTATAACTAAGTAGTATGTATCACTTAAACTAAATAAATAAACATTATTATATTATATACTTGTCATTCAAACTAAAGCAATCTGCTGGAATAGATTTGTAAACAGATTGTAAATCAGCCAATTTAGCTGGAGCAATGGATTTCCCTTTAGGCCAGCGGTCGGCAACTTTTTGGCAGTTACGGGCCACATGGCGACAAAATGAGGTGAAGGCGGGCCGCGGTTTTACTTAATTTTGATAACAGGTCTATCAATTAATATTCTTTATGGCACCAAAATAATAATGTGCGGACATAAATGCTTTTCGAATGAGTAAAAGAACTCTCATACTGAACACTACTATTTACAAGTGATATTAAAAACGCAAAATTCTTTTTTTTTTTTGCTTCATGCCAACGACAAATCGTTACTAGTTTGTTTGTTTGTTCCGCTTTCACGCCGTAACTACTGAACCTATTACTTTGAAATTTTGCAGACGTAAATTTAGAAGTCCGGATTAAACAATAAGGTACTTTTATCCCGGAAAAATTTGATATTCTCGAGGTAAATCCAAAAAGCGTGATATAACCGAACGAAAGCTAGTCAATAATAAATGGAAATTAAATGAGGAAAGATAAAAAGCATAAATGTGAACTTGTATTTGAACGCAACAAACACTATCTTGCTATACATCACACTCATCTCCAAAGAGTAGGCAACTCGTTCATGGGTCAATGTATACACTTTTACAACAAGCTTCCCAAGTACACTCGAAACGTGCCCATTAAAAGATGTAATAGCTGTATTAGGACCAAACTTTGCAAAAAGGGGTATTATAAAATCTCAGATTATTTAGAAGACAATCAAGCTTGGCATGAGCTGCTCGGTCTGCTAATCAATATGCGTAATTATGCTACAATTATGACATTTTAATCACTGTTTTTTTTTTTTTTAAATCAAGTGAATTGATTGTTATTTACAAAGCAAACACATATTGCTAATGTAAACATTTTCATTTATAATGTTTGGACTTGAAAAAAAAACGGTGGTCCCTGAGTTTGTTTCGGCTTTTCTTCTCAGAGGGTAGTAAGTTAGGAAATGCCGGCTCCAGCTAGTTAAAAAAAAATATGACGTGTAAAAGTGATCAGTGATCCTATTTGCATAAGAAACAATTTAATTTCGTTTCATTTCATTACATATACTTTCAGTGTGACTTCTGAGGCTGTATTTGAGTGGCTATTTTTTGTACATCAGATTCCATATTTGTCGTTGAAATTCTAAGAATGGCTTCAAAGTGCTCATCTGTAAGTCGGGAAGCCTGTTTATGTTTTCTACAATTGAGGATAGAAAATGTTTGCTCGCTTATGTAAGTACTGTCAAAAATTGTAATAAACTTTTGAGCAAATCTTTTCAAATTGTCAAAATCAGTTGCCAAGCTGCCATAAAACTTAACATGATCATTGTTCTCATAAAATGAGCTTTTGAGAATGTCATTAGATTGAAGATCAATTACTGTAATTTGTAAATTATTCGGTACATCCTCAATGTCACATGAAAAAGGATTTGCAAAAATCTTCATTCCAATAGAAACCTTTTCAAAGTCGCCAATTCTGTCACTGAACTGATTTTGCAGTTGTATTAAAATACCTTTCATTTTATCATTTATAGAATTGTGGTTTATTTTACAAAACAGTCGCGGGCCGCAAGGAAGAAGGGCGCGAGCCGCGGGTTGCCGACAACTGCTGTAGGCCATAACTGTTTCAGATCAGATCTATGTATAGTCGAAATTTCTCCTTTTTTCGTTTTTTTAATGTTCATTAAAATCCTCATCAAGGTACTTTTTCATAAAAGTAGAATATAATCTAGCTTTTTCAATCTTTGTTTCCTTTGTCAGCAGCCAGTTTCTTTTACTTTTATTTGTGAATTTGTTACGATTTACTGTTTTTCCTCAATATGTTCAGTGCTATAAAAGTCATTTTTGTCCATTCTATATAATTGAAATGGTTTCTTTTTCTAGCATTTTTCATAATGTTTATATATTCGTCAGCTGTATAAACACGTTGCTTTTTAAGAGCAGTTTCAATTTTTGAAAAATCGTTATCGTTAGGTAAAATCTATGATTTGACTCAAGATACCGAAAATTTTAATTTATAATGGGAGTCTTAAGATAACCTTCAACATTAAAACAATTTTTATTGTTTCGGTTCTGTCCACCGCAACAAATACTCGATAGTATGAGATGTTCTATAGTATGACGGAGTTTGTTTTCAATATATTTGGCAAGACATGATCCTACTTCTTGAGCGCCTCTTCCGGCTTCACCTTCCACCTAAACATAACAGTGCCCTACAGCATCTGATGCTGAATGTAGGTATACCGCTATTATATAGCCAAAGTACCCTATTATTTAATCCGGACTTCTAACTTTACGTCTGCAAAAATTCAAAGCAATTGGTTCAGTAGTTACGGCGTGAAAGTGGAACAAACAAACAAACTCACTTTCCGATTTATAATATTATTAAGGATTACGTTTGTCGGTATAGGAGGCAGGGGCAAAGTTTTCATGATCATTATTTTCATGTTATTCAGTCCAAAACGAATTAAAACAGTACGATTCAAATGAATTGTCACATTTTAATATTTAAAATTAACTATTTTTAAAACGTTTCAAGATGATTGGATCCTTGTTTTTATTACATTCAGTTCAAAACGAATTAAAACAGTATGATCCAAATGTAATGTCAATTTATAAGATTATAATTAGAGCTTTTGATTCGTTTTATCACTTCGCTTATTTTTTTCAATAGTTATTGTCGGAAAACACTCAGTGTCTTCAGCACTAAATAGGACGATCCAAAATACCTAACTTGGGCTCAATATCCCAATTGTGACTACCTTGTGCATTGGAACGTTGTAGCATAACTACGTCCTTAAGATAATAATATGGATCTGTATGACATTTGTCTAATTCCGATATGCTTGATGAGTAATTTATTTATTTCATTCTCATATATAATTCTGTATGTAGTATGCTATCAGCCTGTTCTAGTTTGAATTAAGTTAACAGAATATTTGTAAAAAAATGTGTTAGGTAGATACTTTCCAATATGTGTGTATATTATTAAATCAATTGATTATAACAGATTAGGTAAGTTTAGATTACATTCGTAGACATTAATTGTAAGTGAGTACCACTGACCCGTGAATTACCTGTTTCTTTGAATATCTACCAACAGTGCTATTGGATACTACCAGAACCATTGCAACCTTCATCGTCGGTCTTATTTATTTCTGATCTCAGGTCAACCAGATGGAAGTGTTGATTTGGTAAAAGTTTACTGAATTGTTAATGTACTTATAGAACTGAAAATGATGTATTTTTTTTATTTAATAAAAAAGACCACTGTAATTGAAAATATCTTTCATTACTTTATTGAAATGAAGCAATTTTATGAAAATTAATACATATTGCATTGATTTGGTATAAATTCCGAGTCCACGCATGTGAAGAGCCATGTGGGACCTTTACTTAGCTATAGGTCCCGAAAGATAGGGCTTTGAGATACTTCAGAACTGCTAGTTGATTATGAAAAGTCGTTAGGGGCCGTCCATTAATCATGTGATGTTTTTTCGGAATTTTGAACCCCCCTCCCTCCCCTTGGTGATACATGGTGAGATTCTAGACTACCTCCCCCCCCCCCCTACCTACATCACGTGTATTTTTAGTACCTACCTAAAGAATCTATTTTTTTTAAGAACTACCGTAATGGCCTTAAGATGTAGATGTACTGTACCAGTATAAATACTGAGGTACATATCATAGAAGATTCTCCTACTGAAGCAACAACCCCAACAAATAATCATGAAAGAGATTGGGTGCACGCAATGAAACAAAATCACTTCAGGTAACATTTACTACCCGGCGACAGACTTGTCCCCCCGTCACACTGAATGCTGTCCAGCTTCCACAATCTGACGAAGCGAAATATATTGGAATGTACGACGCCTAACATGAAGAATACATATTTTTACCAAACGCCTAGCAATGGGACAACAAGTGCGCAAGATGTGGCCAATAGTGATGAATAGAAACAGCCAGTTCTCAATGGAAAATAAACTTTTGTTATACAAGAGTATAATAAAGCCAATATGGGGCACGGCTGCCAACTCCAATCTGGAAATCCTACAAAGATTTTAATCAAAAATGCTAAGGATGATAGTAGACGCACCATGGTATGTCACTAACGAAAAATTTCACCGAGAGCTTGGCATCAAAAGTGCAAAAGAGGAAATAAAGGAGAGAGTCACAACATATATACACAGACTGCAGCAGCACCCTAACATATTGGCACACCACCTTATGGACGATTTACTTCCAAGTGCAAGGAGACTAAAGAAGAGAGTTCAAGACTTAAGTCCATTAATTTATTTCAATTTAAGTCCTCAAGACTTAATTGTTTAAAACACCATTTTGGAGGGCTTGTCACTCTCACTGGACCTGTACCTCACATACCATACATAATTTCTGAAGTATTGTTGAATGTCTACAGACAGATTGCAATAAGAAATAAAGAGAGAAAAAAAGAGGTAAATAGAAAGGTTGTAAGTTCTCTTGGACTGACATGAAAATAATGAAAAAAATGCGAAAAATCAAGGTCACACTGCAAACCGCTTACGAATTTGTATGCGTTTGACGAAAAAATAAATACACCTGATATATTACTACACCCCTCCTCCACCCTGGTGATATTTCGTGATTTTTTTGTGGATCCCCCTCCCCCCTTCGAGCCTCGCATGATTAATGGACAGCCCCTTAGATGGATGGCATTTCTCAATGCTTGTGCAAACCAAAGATGTATCTTTATACTATATTGAAAGCAAACACTCGATATACAAGAGGTACATAACCTTGCTGATATCGAGTGAGTACTTAAATAATACATTCAATGACCATTTGCAGGTAATCTTAGTGGAGTTCATATACCACCTAAATTAAATATATAGTTATTATAAAATTGAAAGTAAGGGACATTTAACAGCCTATAAGTTGTTGCTAAGGTGGTTGAGTTAAAAAAAAGTTGTAGGAGTAACGCTGCGCCCTACCACTAGAGAGCGCTAGCGACTCTAGTCCTCAACGCCACACGCCGCACGCCAACGCCAACGCCATGTGCCATCAAGCCACGCCATGACCCCATGACGTCATACCCTGTTTCCATTGCCTAGCCTGCCATCTGACGGCCCAACATGTTAAAGTATGTTGCGCAACGCCAATCATATCGATTTAAAACGTATAGGTAAGTAGGTATGTACCTACGGACGACAGCAGGTCAAGCTATATTCTCAACATTATCTCTAAAGCGTTAATGCTCAAGATTGATTGGGAATATTTGTGAGTTTTGGGTAGCTGTGTGCGAGGGAATTGCATAATTTAGTTCCCCATCTCCGTTCCACCATCGGACGACCCGTCGAGGGTGGAAACTCGCCGTGGAGTTTCCACCCTTACGTTGTTAACACCACAACGATTTGTATGAAGCGTTTCGCCTCATATTTTATATCGCTACCGTTTCCGGCGGCGGTGTTTCCGTCACACTACATTTTAGTGTCTACAAGGCTAGAGTGAATAGGCTCTTAATAAACTAGCGTGCTTTACCATCAACGATCGCATCACTGCTTACCATCAGGCGGCTCGGGAGAAGGCACGGTTCCCTGTCGTTCAGGGTGACGCAGGTACTGTCGGGGCACGGCTGCTTCGGCAAGTACCTGTGTCGCCTAGGCAGGGAGCCGGACGCTCGGTGCCACCATTGCGTCCAATGCGGGGAGGACACGGCGCAGCACACGCTCGCCGAGTGTATAGCTTGGGAGGAGCAGCGCCGTGTCCTCACAAATGAAGTAGGAGGCGACCTGACGCTGCCGGCAGTAATGCGGACTATGGTCAGTAGCGCAGTGTCGTGGGACGCGGTGGTGTCCTTCTGCGAGGACGTGATGTCGCAGAAGGAAGCTGCGGAACGGGAGAGGGAGATCTCAACTCCCTTCCCGGTCCGCAGAAGACGCACCGGGCGCCGAGGAAGGGCGGACGACGCCCTCTTCCGCCCCCCATGAATGGGTCCAGGGGCGAGGGACATGGGGAAGTCCCCGCCCCCTATTCGATGGACCCCGAGGCGGAGGCGCGCGCCTCTGAGGCGATGTACTTAACACCCCACTACCCCGTGCAGGAGACGAGGCCCAGACAGACCGGGCCAGCACGAGAGTGTGGGGCTGCGGAAGAATTTAGACTCCCGCGGCCCCACGCGCGCTCGTGATAGAAGAGACACCGGGGTGGTTTTAGTCAGTAAAAGTCTGACAGACCCCGCGCCCACCCTAGGGCGGCGGACATCCTATGAGGATTTCCAACCCGAAAAAAAAAAGTGTCGAACATTATGCTTACGCGCAATATCCCTGTGCGTGTCGGATTCACGCACATAGGGTTCCTTACCGTTGATTTATGAAATTAAAGGATTTATTTGTATGAAAGATTACGCGGTAATAAGCGGTGTATACAATAAAAATATTTCAGAAACCTCTATATCATTTTTGAAGACATACACATAGATACCCCACACGTATGTGTTTGATAATAAAAAATGTTGAGTTTCAGGTCTAAGTATGGAGAGCCCTTTTTGCATCAACATCTTAATGCGGTTCATAGAATACATCGACCTACCAAGTTTCAACACTATAGCTCTTATAGTTTCGGAAAAAAATGGCTTTGACATACGGACGGACAGACGGACAGCATTACGAATCTATAAGGGTTCCGTTTTTTGCCATTTGGCTACGGAACCCTAAAAATCAGAAACTGTAACATTTTAAAATATATTATGTTAACATGATATGAGAACAGGGCCGCGCATGGGCGTACCCAGCTACTGGCCTCGGGGGGAGAGGAGGCAAGTCATACTTTTACAGTGGGTAATCTTTGTCCGCTATAGTCGCACGCGGTTTTTGGCAATGACACCGTACATTTTGTTAGTGTCTACTGCGTAGTTTATTTAAAAGTCAGAGATAATTCCTCGTTTAAAGTTTGTTTAGTAATTAGGGGAGTTCATACATGTTCTGCGAGATTTCGGAGGGGGGGATGCCACCCCTGCCTGGGTACGCATGGGGCCTCGCGAAATTTGTCTTGCCCACACCAAATTTAGGTCTTGCCCCGCCTCTGACTGCTCACCATCAGGTGGGACGGCGGCGGTCAAGCGCTAGTTTATAACTTATAAAAAAAACCGCGTACACCGAGGGACGGGAACAATTTGCCAGCAGCGGTGTTTCCGTCAGACTACAATTTGATTCTCGTGTCTTCAAGGCTAGAGTAAAGGCTCTTAATAAACTAGTGCGCTTTACCATTAACGATTACATATTATTTATAAAAAAAAGCTTGACCTGTCGTTCGTACCTCACCTTAAAAACGCGTACTTTAAAATTGCCGCTCAAGTTCGCCGGCGATCCAACCTGTTTGAAATCTTACTTGTAGCTCGTCTCGGCTCGTACGTGTGGCAGCGCTGCAAGCCGAGAGCCGAGCAAAAGTTCTTCATACAGTGGTTCAGCCTTCAGGCATTCTGAAATAATTATGGAAACCTTCCTTCTCTTCTTATTTAATAGTTAGAGATAAGTCCTCATTTATACTTTGTTCATACATGTGCGAGATTTCCAGGGGGGGGGTGTAAAAGCCCCCCTCGGTACGCCCATGCTATTACTAAGTTTACATGCGATGAACGCTCTCTTTCGTATTGCAGTGCTTTACCCACATTCGTCAATTTCGTCTTTTATTAATTTTTAAAATGTAGTATGATATAATTCCCAAATAATACAAAGCTTCTTCTCTCAACGACATCACGATATAGTATGAGCAAGTTTCACGTGTGTCACCGACGTCGAGCGAGTAAGTTCACGATCTTAAAAACCGCGTACTTTAAGTTCGTACATCAATCACTGTGGATTCTTATGGATGCCATCGTCAGAACTGGACCTAACTGAAATGAGATCAATCGGAAATCGGAAATTACAATTTTTCTTTGAAATTCTTCTTCAAAAAAGAATCATCAAAATCCGCCCAACTAGTCAAAAGATCCGAGGTAACAAATAAAAATACCATCATATTCAGTAAGAACCTCCTCTTTTTTTGAAGTCGATTAACACGGCCCCAAATGCTACCATCAAAACCATGAATTGAATTAAATACAACACGATCGCTAGTTAACAGACACAGGCATTCCTGCATGTAGCTATTGTAACATGTAACTATAGGTACAAGTCATACACTCTCCTATTACGAACTTGCTTCGCACATAATTGATATAGGCGTTATAGACTTCTGATGTTAAAAACTCTCAGATTTCTTTATTAGAGTTTCAACTTGATTTTTAAAGTATTAAGGCTCAAGATTCATTGGGAATATTTGACAGTTTCGGGTAGCTTGACCTGCAGCTGTCCTCCGCACAAATCCAACATCGTAGGTATTTCTCTGCTTGCATATAGGTATAAGGCGGTGTGACTCAACGCACGAGTTGGGTGCACCCGAGATAAGTAAGGAGCTTATCATGATATAAGTATATAGAAGTGGTGAAGACAGTGAGAATATTGCATTAACAATAATAATTTAATTTATTAAATGACAGCAAAGGTCCAATGGTTAGTAACTTATCTACTAAGGGTTAGTAATACTTAAAAAACTAATCAAGACTGGCGCACAAGTAATGCTAACCAGTGTCTTAGCACTGGCGCATCGAGCTTGTCGGCCATGGTTTGTAGGATGCTGTTAGCGCTGGTCCTAGTTCTACCGAGCAACGAGGCCGCCTTCTTTCTCATGATGGCATAAAAGTCATCCACTCGCGCCAAAGCGAACATGCCCGACAACCAACAGGCAACCCCAACAGCACCCGAAAACCATTATTATATTGCACACGCAGGGCGTCTAGAGCTTTCCGCGTACAGTTAAGAATCCCATGAAGAAGGTCGCATTCCTCCGTCTTCTCTTGCAGGAGTAAGACATCAACGTGGCGCTTATTCTCGGGATACCACGTATATAAGACGGATGGGAAACCCACACACACCAATAACCGTTATTACCTACCTACCTACCCAGGCCTGGTGGTGATGGTGAAGCGAAGAGTCGTTCACCAGGAACTACCGCCCCCAGCACTCAGAAACGTCACAGGACTGGGTGTTCAGCTGCACGTCGCCGTCAAGCACGTGTGTGTCATACGTGGCATACAAAACACCGTCAAGGACTTGTGGTCGCTGATATACACACGCTGCTAACATCACCGCACTTCATCATCATTGCCATTTGACGACACGGTTGGTGTAGTGGCTGAGCGATAGACTGCTGTGCTGCGAGTCGCTGTTTCGATCCCCGCATGGAACAAATATTTGTATGATCTACAAGTAGTTGTTTCGGGTTTGGCTGTTTATGTATGGGAGTTTAAATGTTTGTTAATGCACCCAGGATACAGGGGAATTCCAAGTGTGGGCCAATGTTTTTTTTCTTTTAAAAGAAAAATAAAAAAAGTTGAAAAACTAAAACCCAACTACGACAAAAAACGACGCTGAAAAAGTATAAAACAAGATTTTCAGAATACTGAACTGAACAAAGTTGCTAATATAGTTGCAAGTAAATGGACACAGTAGACTCTACCAAGATGCCTTCGTTGTAAATTGACAATAATGTCTTACGATACTATTCCGAAGTATGCAATATTCACTATTTAGAGATAAATTTTCATGTTTGGAAAACCGCAGTCACACGTTATGAAAGTGCTACGGTAGGTATATGTAACGTGTGACTACGCCTTTCCAAACATGAAAATTTATCTATAAGTTAAATTGACGAACTAAAAACTAGGTAGTTAACATACGACATCTCTTTTGACTTATGTATCGGCGTATAGTAATATGTAGAGATGTCCTATGTTACTATTTCGTAGCGCTTGGAGCGTAGCGCGTATAGCAACGGTTTCCCCGTATGAAGCTCCCGGTTTTTCGTAGTAGCGACGCACATTTGCGTCGATGGCACAGAATGGGTCATGAATTAGTGGATGAGGCCGTTAGTATAAGTAGATTGGATGTTTTTCTAACGGTGGTAGGCCATAACATCGGCTGCCGGCAGAAGTTACCACCCACCAGACAAAGTCTTGCCGCCAAGCGATTCGTCGTGTTCCAGCATGGTGTCTGGTGAAGCCGTACGGAGGACGCGTCTGAGCACTTTGTGTTGCGTTATGTGGCGAGTACGATGCGCCAAATGTTGTTGTGTCGGGAGTTTGGTCGTGGAGAGTCTCCACATCAATCTCCCTCTGGCGCAGCATGGTTGGTCGTGTTGGTCTTGGATTTAACATTGCATCACCTGGCTCAACTGCCGTCATTCTTGCTATTCCTAAGTTTTTTAAGTGAATAGGCTTAATAAATTAGTGCGCAGGCATCAAGGATTGCGTCACTGCTTACCATCAGGCGGGATTGCAGTCAAGCGCTAGTTTATAATTATTAAAAAAAAAAACTTATATTAAGACTATTAAGAGGACCTGAGGCCCTAGCCAAAGTAACATCGCTTCATAGCGAAGCGAAATCGAATACCAAACCAACCAATGGCGGGAACGATTCATCACGTGATTTATCGCGTCGCGTGGTCAATCGTTCCCGCCATTGGTTGGTTTGGTATTCGATTTCGCTTCGCTATGAAGCGATGTTACTTTGGCTAGGGCCTCTGGGAAGATTTCTTAATCTATCTAATTCTGCTAACGATCGACTGTCATGTGGATTTTTAAGTAATTTATTATGATCCAAGGCACTTATAAATAATCCCTCTATGGTTTTAACTCTACTGAGAGCGACATAGGCCTGTCCTTTAGCTAACAATGACTTACCTAGATCTGTAACTTTTTTATCTAGAGTTCAATCTTGTAATTTATGTACAGTACAACCCGAAGAAAGAATCAGCAGGAGCATTTTACGCTGAATTTGCCCAGAACCCCTCAAGCCGTCAAATTCAGTGAGGCAAGGCTCGATTTTGATAAGTCCGTTAGTATCTGCTTATATGGATGCGTCGTCAAATTGTATGAATTGTGTTCTCCTGTTCCAACTGATCGCGCCCAAGAGCAGGCCATTCGAAGGCCTTCACCACTCCCATCGCTCCGTTTACTAAACCCTGGTTTACATTTAAATTTCTACGAAGCATTACTAGGGATTATGTACAAACATAAAGTACTCGTGAAGCTCTTTCAGATGATACCAAATACGGTATATTTGATTTAATTTTGTATTAACACAGAACTTTTTGTCCGCTAGAGGGCGTAATACTAAATTTGGTGACAAGCTTTATAGCTCATAACCAACAGAATATCAAGGCCCTTCTAATGGTTCTGCAGTGGTCTTATTCTGATAAGTAGTAAAGAAGCTATCTATGAACGAAAAAATGTGAATTATATGCAATCAGCCCATGAATACAGGTAAAGTCACAAGCAAATGCTAGTAATATATATATATTCAAAATGTACAAGCTAAGCCCTGTCAAATGATACCAAACACGGCATATTTATCTTAACTTTATTTTTTTACTCTGTATATTTTGTCCGCTAGAGGGCGCCTCGTTAGATTTTGTGAAACTCCATATAGCCTATAACCAGCAGACAATTCAGACGCTTCTAATGATATGTCATTTATCGAATTCGAATAAGTAGTTTAGAAGTTACGAGGGAACAGATGAACATACATACATACATACATACATACATACATAGCCTGTCAAAATCATAACCCTCCTTTTGCTTTGCCGTAGTCGGGTAAAAAAATATTGCCGGCGATCTACACTGCATGCATCCAGCACGGAACAGCGGCACAATAAACACGTGGGGCCGACGGCCCATCGTCGAAGCTGAGGTTCGCGGGTACCTACGACGTGTCAGGATCAGAAAACCTACCCACTACCCTGAATAATAAAGTAAAAGTAAGTACACACACCGGACGTCCTGGACATCGTCGTGCACAGAAGCCTCACCTGAGAGTTCGCGCAGGAGGTCTGAAAGATGAGCTGCGATCAGACCACCAGCTGGTGCTCATCCGTTTATCTGACCACAACACCCGAGTTGTCCATCCAGCGTCACGTCGACACATGGACTGGGACAAATTCAGGAGAATTATTGAGACCACTACACCCACTCGGTCCACCACCAGCGACACCAGCGCCATGGACGTGAACGTGTTGGCTGAGAATGACGAATGCTCAAGACCACGTCGCAGCTGTCTAACAACACCTTGGAGAGTAGTTCAAGACGCGGTAGCTCCTGAAGAAGACGAAATGTTTATCTTCAGGTACTGGGGGCAATGAGGCGCACCAAGCCAAGAAAAGCAAACGGTGCGAACGGTATAAAAAACACCGCCATTTGACACTTGCAACCTAAATCGATGACTGTAATAGCTCGCCTTTTTAATATAATACTCCGCGCCTTTCCCACCTCCTGGAAGTAGTGGAAGGTGATAATACTGCCCAAGTCTGGGAAGAACGTATTGAAGCCAGAAAGACACCGGCCCATCGCGCTCCTCTCCATCATCTCCAAGGTGTTCGAAGCACTCCTATTGTGTCACCTGAAACCATAGTCACCTGACATAGGTATTCGGTTTCCGGGTCGAAAACAGCTCCAGATGTCGAGGGTACTGCATATCCTCAAAGTGGTCAAGAACAAGAGGGAGTACTCCGCTGCAGTATTCCTCAAAATGAAAAAGGCATTCGACAGGGTCTGGGACGCCGCACTAGTTTACAAGCTTACGAAGACCACAACAGCCTATCGCTAGATAGGTACAGATGGTCTCTCTTTCCTCTAGGACAAAACTTTCAAGGTATTTGTAGAGAACGAGCTCTCCAGCACGCGCCTCATCAGACAGGGCGTGCTACAGGGGAGCTGCGACTGCGACTCGCCTGCGTTGTACTCTGTTTACACCGACGACCCTGCCAAGCACACTGCGACAGTACTGTATCACGCTCAGATGCTGATATCGCGCTATATGCTGATAACGTCGCGTACAGACGACAACACATCAAGCTACTACAATCTGTCAGATTTTTTTATTATATTTTGAACTTCATATCTAAAGCATTAAGGCTCAAGGTTCATTGAGAATATTACTATTATTGGGTAGCTTGACCTGCTGTCGTCCTTACATCACCACGTCGCTATTGGTCGACCACCCGGCCATCAAAATGCATCGCGCCCTTTACGACCTCCCCGACTGCCTCAACAAGTGGAGACTCGGTGAACGCAGGTAAGATGCAGGCGATCATGTCACGGCACGAGGTCGTCTTCACCCCACCGAGCGTTTAGCTCATGGGGACTGAGGTTAGTTGGACCAGGACCGTTAAGTACTTGGGGGTTACACTCGACAGCCTCACCATGGCCATGGGCTCGCACGTCTGCGACGCGACACCATCGCGCGAGTTTAGGTTACGCCTGGTAACCTACTGCGCCTGGTCTTCTCGTCACACCACACACACTGAACATCGAGGAATTCAGCACTGGAATGTTCGCGCGTGCCAGCACCTCCGAGCATTACCACATCAAGGCAATTGCGCCCTGGCACATAACCGCCATTCTTAACCCTGAGTACTAGAGGTATTGCTAGACACACGCTACACGCGGCCTACTCAAGCAATTGAACTGAACTTTACACACGCAACGCAACACGACGCACGTCGCGGCTAAGTTAATAAGCCGCCGAGCGCGCGTCATTCCATACGCCGGAGGAGAGGTACACCCCCCATCCTTTCTTTTTTTTTTTTTTTTTTTGACGCTGTGGGAATGCATTTACGCACCCTACCCCGAAGGGCGTGTGTGGGACTCGCCCAGCCGAAGCCGGGAATACCCACTAAACCCACAGCGGCACTCCGGCATCACCATAGTGGCGGGGGAGTGGGAAACTAGCGCAGCCTGAGCTACCTCTCCTCCGCCTGTGAAACCCGCCTAGAACGGCGGGCCCTCATTTAGTGGCTTAGCCACCTACGTGGTGAGCGATGTAAGGCGGGCGTCGGCACCTTCTCGTGCCTCACGCCCGCCGCTCACCTCAGGGAGGGAGAAAGTGGGCGAAATCATGCCGCCTGCGGGGCGCCGGAGCGAGGGGATCCTCCTCCCTGTAAGTATGAATAGTGACACCCTGGCATTTCCTCCCGCCTTATCGGAAACAAGAACCTCCCGAAACAACCATGTCCGGTGAGGACCTGCGTTGGGCGGAAGGTGAGGGTGCCGTGGCGCATCTCTAGCCACTCCTCAAAGAGGGGACTTACCGCCGCTATTCTAGCGTGCCCAGTACTGTCTAATCCTTGATTTCCAAATCGCTCAATATGGCTGGCTAAAAAAGGATCGAATTCCGCTAACAGTTAACAAAATCATACAATAATTCCTGTTATGTGGATTGCCCGTGTGGTACCGGGCATAGAATAGTACCAACCCATATCCTCCCGCGTGGGTGTCGTACAAGACGACTAAGGGAACTCTCACCAGGGAAGCGGGCAGCAGTGCTTCTCCTGTGGAATAAAAAATTACTGTAATCCCCATCCGCTTGCCAAGAGTGGGGATTATGGCAATGGCCCTCAATATGATGAAAGCCTTGGGGAGGTTGGGAGGTCTTTTTCCAGTAGTGCACCTCTGTAGGCTGAGAAGAAGACGAAGTTGTGGATCACCGAATTTTTAATTTTTCCCTTTGAAAGCAAGGCCTCTTGAACACAGTCGCTTCACTATAGTAACCATTGTCTTAAGAACATTTCTTCAATATGTAATAATACGTAAGTTATAATAATTATCAATCAACGAGGCGGTAGAGGAATTCCTCTCTGTTTGTATTTTTTTGTTTGGATTGTATCAGTGCATGTAATTGAAGTTTCTGGTCCTAGCACTGCTTTTACTTCGACAACTGTCCATTTTTATCGTTTTACGGATAATCTGTCCTTGTCCTTCTTTTTCATTTTGGCCTTCTTTTTATACTCAGCTCCTAAATGGAGCTGAGTATAAAATGTCGCTTTCTTCCATATAATTATATGGAAGTTCTGTATAATATTGGGCTAAATTTACCGCCCCTCTAAATCTGCCGCCCTAGGCTCCAGCCTACTTAGCCTATTGGTAAATCCGCCACTGTGTCACCGAGAGAGGATGGAAGCAGCGTGACGGCAATAGTTTCTTCAAATATCTATTTTCCAGATTCCTCGGCACTAGAATCCCCTCTTAAGCCTGATAGAACACTGGCTGACACGGCGAAAGAGAAAGCAGTTCTATTTGCATCTCTCTTTGCCCACAATTCACGTCTTGATACTAGCAGTGCTACTCCACAAAATTTGCGGCAGTAAAATGCGCGAGTTCACATTAGAAACAAGGAGGTAATGAGAGTACTGTGTCGTCTAGACGTGAAGAATGCTAGTGGACCAGATGGCATATCAGTAAACCAGCGTGGAAGCATTAGGAAAAGGGAGTTAAGTTCACTCATCCTCCATAGAAAAGGAAGGCTCCTCCTACCAGACGGGTGTTATGTCCGGCGGGCACTGCCCAACCGTTAAAGTTGGGAAGTTTTATGTATGCTAATTGCACGGTAAACTCTGCTTGCGAGATGTATAATTCGTGTGACGTCAGTATGATGCATTGTTTATTTGTGGCGTTTGTAGGTACCGCTACATCAGCGATTGTTCTCAAGGCTAATGTGCCCGAGTTGTCTCCTGTATCGCCTCTCATTCAGGATTGATATAGTGTCCAAGTCATGGATGTTTGCTAATGTGCAGCCCATGCCCTAAAAGGGTAGTCATGCCGATCCTACCAACTATCGGCCTATTTAAATATCCTCCATATAATACAAGATTATGGAGCGTGTTTAGAACTCGCGCCTCTTGGTAGGTTTTCCCTGGTGATTTTGTGTTTACTTTGGCATTTTGATAACATTTGGTAGCAAATATTTCTCGCTAAAATTAATTCTCTCTCAAGGGTTTTCTTCCTAAAGGGGTAAGGGTGTTCGTTTTTTTTTTGGGGGTTTATGGGATTTTCATCTTATATTTTTATTCTTAAAATTAAATATACTTAGTAAAATTAAATTATAGTTTTTAAAATTAACTCATTTAATATTTATTAGTTGGAAAATGTAGTTTTTAATGAAAGCTCAAAAATATACAATGTATAAAAGAAACGCCGTCCGCCCGATAATGATAATAAAGGTTAGGTATAAACATGACCAAATAAAATATGAAACTTATTCATCATAATAACAATGGGAATTAATTATGAAATAATATTTTTTTCCCCATTAATTGGTAATTTTTTTAAATGTGACAACACCGTTTTGATTATAGAATGAATGTACAATACTGGCGGCATTTTGTTTGACCGCGTGCCCTGCTCCCCGTCGCCCGCGTTTGTCTTGCCATGTAATTTACTTCCTTTTGCGAAATAATACTTATATTTTAGGGTTTTTTTTTTAAGTTTAGCCAGGCTTTGTAGGCATTAGTAGAATCAGTTATTGATACCTAACAATACCTTCAAGGATCGGACAGGGTTTTCTTTACATACTGTATACAACGTTATTTTTTGTCTACGCGAAACACAGCTTACGATAGATCGTAGTACTGCGCACGCCCGTGCAACCGCTGATGCCAGAGGTCAACGTACCGTTCGCCCGCCCGAGTGGAGCGTGGACTATATTTTTTTTGGGACAGCCAAGTAGGATAACAAGTAAACAAGCTCATAACTATGTGCTTTTTCATGATATCTTTTAGATTCTTTGCTTATAAATACTGAACACGTGTTTCAGGTTTCGCATAAATAAAAAGTAATCTATACTTACTAATACTAGCTGACCCGGCGAAGGAATATCACATGATCTTATTTTTTAAATTAGGATAATTAAGTAGCACAAAAATGTTGGAGTAGTCAAAACAATGAAGCTCATCATCATCAACCTTTTTTTATCATCCCCCTGCTGGGCATAGCTCTCCTCTCATAAGGAGAAGGATTAAGCGTAATCACCACGCTTGCTCAATGCGGGTTAGCGATTTCAGACTTAAAGTCCAGGTTTCCTTAAGATGTTTTCCTTCTTCACCTTGTAATTCGGCTTGTAACAACATTTCATCATTAAATCACAATAATACATAGAAGAAATTTCATTTTCTCTACTTTGTGTAGGTGCAAAGTACCAGGGTAGCCCAAAAGTGTAGGAGAAGCCGAAACAATGAAGCTCATTCATCATTAAACCATAATAAACTTAAAGAACTTTTATTTTGCCTAGTTTGTAGAGGTGCACGGTGCCAGGGTAGCACAAAACTGTTTGAGAAGTCGTAACACTCGTAACAATGTTTCCGAGATCACATGCATTTCAAGCAATCGGCGCCATCTGCCGGGCTGATTTGTGAATCTAAATGCTAAACCACCCAGGCCGCCACTCAAACGCAAAAAGGAAAATTTCTTTTAAATCTGTCAAGCCGTTTAGGAGGAGTTTAATGACATACACACATACAGCAGGCTATAAAGAAAGCTGGAGAGTTTGTTTGTTTGTTTGAACGGACTAATCTCAGGAACTACTGGTCCGATTTGAAAAAATATTGTTGCATTGGATAGCCCACTAATCCAGGAAAGCTTTAGGCTATATAACATCACGCTGCGACCAATAGGAGCGGAGCATATAAAAAATACCTACATATCGCTAACTACGCGAGTGAAACCGCGTGACGCAGCTAGTGTTGTATATTTAAGATTAAAATAAGAAAATTGAATTTAATAAATAAGCATTACCGATTATCTAGACCGGTTCTTCGATGTTATTATGATATTTATTCTGCATTCCAAGAATGTAGGATAAATGTTAAACAAATACGGATTTGAACCCAAAGGTGCACTTCAAGTAAATATAATAAAGCCATTGCTAGATCACATCTAGCGAACTCATATGACAAAAAATAACACATGGAGTCTGAGTGGTACCAGATAAACAATGAAACAAGTACTTATCAGTACTACTTCTTCAGCTGATTTTATTTTGAAGTTTTTAATTATTGTGATGTAGTTGGCTGTAAATGCTTTGAAAGTGTCTCCTGATCCGGACATGGGCATTGGCAGTACTATATGAACATGCATTCTCTATATATAATAATGTCAAAAATAAATTACGGAATAGACTATCAATTGAAATACTCCAAAGTGTGGTCAGAATCACATTGCCACGGCATTGTGAATTATAAACAAAATTCAACCAATTTACAACTGCTAAAATGTTATAATGATTTTCAAAAGCCTAGAACCAAATCAAATCAAATTATATAATTTAGGGCTTCGCCCGCGTGGAATTCGGTTATATCGCGTTTTTTAGATTTCCCTCGGGAATAAAACTAATTAAATTTAGGGTTGGACTACCCCTAACATTTAGGGGGATGAAAAATAGATGTTGGCCGATTCTCAGACCTACTCAATACGCTCACAAAATTTCATGAGAATCGGTCAAGCCGTTTCGGGGGAGTATGGGAACGAAAACTGTGACACGAGAATTTTATATATAAGATTAACAAAGGTAAATATTTACAGATCTTACATAGAATAATGCGCTGTGTTATGCCATTAAGCGTACAAAAATATAGTGTTCATGTGTGTTATAACAAAATTTTAAGCACTAAGGATATACTTTTAGAAATCAATTTAATGTCAAAAAATCCAAGTCAAAATAATTAAAATCATCATTATAAAATCATGCATAATTACTTTTTAAATTAAAATATAGGTATATATTGTATTTAATGTAATATTGTATTTATATATTTTTTTATGATTTTGTATTTATTGTATTGTATGTAATGTAGTATTAAATAATTAACATAATTTTAAAATATTTTTCTTATGAAAATAAATATTTTAGCGCCTTTTTTCAGTAATTGTGGCTATGTAAAAGGTTTTTTATCTGTAAAATCGTTAAATATTTCTGGAAGTTGGTAACATTTACATTCATTTTTCGGGTAAACCGGGGCAACCCACTGAGTGACGTATCACCCTTTCTTTCAATTTTCATCCTCTTTAGTCTTTGGCTTTGCTTTGCTTTCATCTTTGGGCAATCGGCGAGCGTGCATTAGGAACACGAAGGTTAGTTTTTAAAAAATTGGTAATATCAAAAGCATTAGTTAGATAATGATAATGGGAATACAAGTTTGTACATTAATCAAATTTAATATTCCTACCCCATTACCCATAACTACATCTTACTTCCGTCTACCACGTGCCATTCACCTCTCTAAAGGAAATTCTTCTTTATATTGAATTCAATCATATTCGTCGGTGAGATTAAATTTCAATCACTTCTTTCTTTCGATTATTTGAGATAAGATTTTTTACTTGTGTTTACATAGTACCAATAAGTGATACCTGATAAGATTATTTGGTTAGGCCACGCGGGCGGCATGTCTTGTAGCAAAGCAAATAAATCGATGAGGTGTTGTTATCTGCTACATAAATCGTATTTATCTAGATAAAATGATGACAATAACACGAGCCGAAAAGTGTTTAAATGATATTAACACGTGATATTAAATGATAGGCCTGATGATCTTAACAATACATAAATGCCTACTTCTTTTAAATAGCATTTGTCTAATCGCCCCCTTATTTTTAATTTTCCAGGTTAAACATGTTTCTGCACTCTTCATGACAGGTGAGAAGCGTTAATTATAAAGTTTTACTTTGACCCAAAGGTTTTATCAATCAGATTTCTTGGCAATGACCATGCCATAATTGGTACGTGCCTTCATTTATTCAAGAGTTACTCAATCTAACAGTACCTACAGTTGAAATAAGAGCCTTCTTTTTTTTTAAAGACAGAAAAAGATATCTGGGTCTACTGTATCATAAAATAATTTACTATCAGTTATTATTTAATTTAAATGAAATATTGAATAAATAAAATAATGAAGATTTATGATTGGTAGCCAAATAATACTAAAATGATGAGAATCAACATGAGCCAAAAAATGTTGTTTTGATAACAATGTGATATTAAATGATAGGCCTGATAAAAAATGTCATAATTTTAAATACATTGTGTTCATTGATGGAATTTCTAACATTTGTGTATTTCTTCTGCAGGTAAGCTGATGCACTACTCCATAGTTCACAAATCAATACCTTAATTCTCAAATCTCCATGTAAGCAATTTTGTCTGGAGATGCTTAAAACTGTATATTTTTATAGGTACATCATATACGGAAAAATCGAAAATACATGTTAGATAATATTGTAAGTTAGTATTTTTGATAATGTAACGAGTAAGGCTGCTTTATACCTATCAATTAAAATATTAGTGTTTATAGGAGCTAATTTTTTTTTATTTTTGTCTACATGTGGAGTTAGCGGATTTATGAATTAAGGTATTGTAATGTTCAGGGTTACAGGTTAAGTCAACCTAGATCGTTTATGAGGTTTTAGTTTTCATAATTTCTAGCTGATTTGACCTTTTGATATTGGATTTGGATTATTTTTTAAATATAATGAAGATTTCTTATATAATTGTTCTTTCCACAAGTATGTATTCAGAAATTTTTAAGTAAAATCTGGCAAAATTATAATTTTTTATAACTTTTGTTTATTAGAAAGTTCTATATTGATATTACTTATTTATAATCTTTTATTTAAGTTTTATTTATTAGATTCTATATTGATATTATATTAAATTGTTTTATTGTGCATGTTAATAGGTTTATAATAAATGCTGAATTTTCCTATATTTTTATGTTTTCTTTACCTGCTGCACCTCTTTTCTATACATGGATTTATACTAGTTTTACCTAGGCACATCAAAATAAAAGAATTCATAATTTTATTTCATTATATTTCACTATATTAGTAAACGGGTCTATATCTAGATTCAACATAATTCTAAATTTTATTTACAGTATTTACACTTAGTTTCTTGTAACAGAATATAATCAGCCTTTATTTTTTATGATGCTAGTTACTTAACATTAATATTTTTATAAATTTCCTTGCCTTAGTTTTCAATTGTGTAGACAATTTAAACAAAATTAGTTAATAGTGGGGTTTCTTGGATTTGCCTCAACTTGGTTAGTCAGGCGAATTGTAACATCCTGCAGTGCCATGTTTGGTAGAATGAAGTCTTCTATGTTAGTGGCCGTGCTTGAAGGTCTGTCGAAGGGGAAGCCCATGGCGCGGCGGTCTGGGTACTTCTTGTCTCTCAGACCACAGAAGCTGGATGCTTCAACGCAGCTCATCTGTGAACCATCGGCTTGCTCCACCTGGGTGTTCAAAATATATTAAGAAAAATTCTGCATGTCTTGTCTGCTCATAATTATATCGCACCTAGGAGGCTGGATTACTTACGCTGTCAAGATCGTAGTTGGAGAGCATAACGAAGAGTTGGTAGGCAGAGCCAGCTTCGGTGCCCTTGGGGACGAGCATGTGCTGGGGCCAGCCACAGCCGCAGAAGTTGAACGCTGCGAGATTGGGCGCGCGGGCGTCGTTTCTCTGCGCCGATAGGTCGCGGAATGTCTGCTCGAACGGAATAGTAACGGAAGACTGCGTCGATAAACGTGTGATGGTGTTTTCGCCGGCGTTCACTGGAACAATTGCATTGACAGCGTATATATTTAAGAGAAACCGGTGACTATCTCCCAGTCTCTTCGTTCGGACCTGCGGTTGAACATTCAAATCCGTAACAACTACAATACTAAAGTTGAGTTATAATATACATATATACACTCACATGGCGTGACGAATCTGTCCATTTCGATGAACATCTTGCGTTGGTCGGAGAGAGCCCAGGCCAAGTTACGTTCGTCAAATTTAGGGGCAAGGAAGATACGACAGGTTGCACGGCGGGCGGCACCAGTGTTGTTACATTTAATACTGAAAAATATTACACAAATTGAAAATAAGGGTGATGTCTACATATTTTATGATGATTTTAGTTTTAATCATATTTAACTTACACGTAACTGAAGGGTCGGTTATTAAGATGAGTGAATCGCGCATATACGGGACCACGGTCGGAGAAGTCCAAGCCTCGAGAGAGATCGACATCACTAGACATCCAGAAGGTATTCAATGTGTTAGGCTGGCCGCCCTCGCTCTGCACCATCACGGATGTCACTTGAACACCAGGGTTTTCAAGCTAAAAACGATAGAGCCTTAAGTAAGGGCTGCACAAGCGCCATTTATACTTAACATAGTAACTACCTTAGTTACTATGTTAAGTTCATGTCTGTTACTTCAATCATTAGGTACTCTTCAGGCAGTTGCTGAGTTGGCTTTTGATAAATTAATGTTTTTTACCAAGAACCAACCTCTGAACGAGTGTAAGCGCGTACAGCAGCTGACTCCTTGTGCGTCTGGCAGATATCGTCGATCCACGCGTGCCAACGGAAAAAGAACGGATCACGCATCGTAGTTGCTTCATCAGCGATGACTCCAAAGCTTTCCTGCAAGTAAATAATTATGATATAATTGTTAGACGTACCGCAAGGCTCAATACTGGGTCCATTCTTGTTTTTAGTATATTTCAATGATTTACCATTCTCTTCTGTGACGTTGTGCTGTTTGCAGATGAAACCTATCTTATTTTTAAAGTAGACACTCTCATACTTGCAGATTGGTTTATGTTAAATAACCCATTACTTAACAAGATACCCTCTTTTTTGCTAGACTTGCCAGTTGCTTTATAAATGCGTTTAAAGCATAAGTAAAATGCTCTTTTCAAAGGCATACTAGGTATACCATCTTTAAACAATAAGAACAGTTGGTCGACCTTAATTCAAGACAATGATGTTCTTTCTTCAGAATAAGCTTACTGCCAGGTTATAGGCAATATGAGTTCATATAATTGTTTATTTTTTTAATATGTAAGCAGTCACGCCTTTTATGCCTGGAGGCTTTCATTTAGCAGACATCGTTTGTCTGTACATGTAAAAGATGACTTGTTTCTTGGTTCTAGTCGGAAAACCGCTTGACGCATAAGCAGAAAATATCACTGTTCAGATGAATCTGAGTTTATTGTTGAACACAGTCCGTTGATATTAGTCCGTTGTTGGGGCATTTTTATTTTAGCATTAGAAGTCAAATGCAAGTGACTGTTACGTGTTCTGATAATTCGTTTTTTTAACATTTCGCAAAGTATTCGTTTAATTCAATTTTATTAGTTATTTAATTTTGTACGGATCACTTACCAGATAACGGTGTGTAGGGTCGTGCATGTAGGCAGAGAAACTATGCCCATTGTTGTGTATGCTCCCGTACAGCTCCCTGTTCGGGGATAGAATGCTCGCCTCCAGCATGTTGCCGAGCTTGTCGATGTCTAGTTCACTGGTTGAACCATCAGCCTGCATTCATTCAGTGGTTAGGTAGTATTCATAAGTAGGCCGAGGTAGTACTTAATACTTATGGAGGTAGGGCATGTAGGTAGATATTATATTACCACCATTACTGGAATTAAAATACTGTTACGAATGGACCTTATGTCGATGGCATAAGGTTCAATATCGCGTGACATGCAGTGTGTCACTTTTGAGCCCTATTTCGCCAGATCTAGACATTTCCTAGGTACAATAATAAAACGCATTACTAGACTTAGGACGGCCTATCGAATGGTACAGGTCTCAACAGTTTTGTCAACAAAGTGTCGACATCGAAATTTCTAGAAACCCGTTTCCGGGAACTACCGTAGGTACTTCCGAGTGACCTCGAAGTTATGTGCTATTATTATTACGTCTAGAGGAATCTGGAATGTTCGATCAGCTGGACTATATATAGCACCGTGACGCCCGCACAGAGTCAGTCTACACTCGACTAGCGATACGAAAACAGCGACAGTTAAGAAGCGATCTTAAAGAAGACCTACTGCGACAATTACAACGAGAACTTCGAGTACTACGTGAAGTAACATCTGCAGCGTTATTGTGTGTTTACAACACGGACTTCGTGGACATAAGGGAAGACTTCGGTGCAACGTCAGCGACATTCTACTTGTCATTGCCTACAATCGACTGTACCTTCGTTGCCAATAAACTTCGTAACCCTTAACCGGCGTTTTAGTACCCCTAGCCCGTAACAATTGGTGTCAGAAGCGGCATGCCGGTCACGCCAAGGGAAGACGAAAGAGTTCGCACGCGACGACAAGCAGCGATGGATTTGGCGCGTCAAGAGGAAGAATCGCTTGGTGTCCCTGCACCCGAAACAGAAGCGGCCGTCGTAACATCTATTAGTGCGCCTACTACCACTACTATTCCCGGAAGCAGTGGATGCGATTTATCGGCGTTGCTGGCCCATTTGACGGTGCAAATAAAAAGTATGGCAGAGTCCCAGGCAGCAACCCAAGCACAGATTAAAAGTGTGGCAGAATCCCAGGCAAAATCCCAGGCAGAAATCCAGGCACAAATACAACAATCTCAGGCAAAATCCCAGGCAGAAATCCAGGCACAGATACAACAATCTCAGGCGGTAACTCAGGCACAAATAAAGGAATCCCAGCAGCTGGTATTAGAATTAAATGAAAAATGGGAAAAAACCAAAGAAGAGGTCAACGAACTTAAAATAAAAACAGCACAACAAGATGCCCGTATGGACCAGCAAGATACGCGCATAGACCAGCAAGACGCTCGTATAGACAAATATGATGCGCGTTTCGATAAATTAGACAATACCATCATGGAGTTTGGGAAGGAAGTAGAATTTTTGCATGAGAAGGTACAAAAAGGAGTTATTAAAGGTGTGGTACCGGTACCCAGTGCTTTGCCGACTTTCAAGGTACCTCATTTTGACGGGACAACGTCATGGGTGGCCTTCCGTCTACAGTTTGAAAAGGTCGCAAAAGGCAACAATTGGGACGACGATCAAGCCGTAACCGCCCTTACGCTTGCTCTGCGTGGTGAGGCGGTCCAAATCCTCGAAAATATTTCCGGCGATTGTAATACCCTAGCCTGTTTGTTGGAAGCGTTAGAGTCTAGATATGGGGAGAAACACCTGGAACATGTCTACAGGGCTCAACTCCGCGACCGCACACAGAAAAGCAGTGAGGGTTTGCAACAATGGGCATCGGAAATAGAACGTATGGTTCGGAAGGCGTATGCATCAACACCGGGATTGATTGGCGCTACTACTCTGCGATTCTTTACTGATGGGATTCGAGATGCAGATGTCAGGGCTGCTGTACGTCTGGGTCACCATCAGACCCTGAAGGCAGCTTTAACGCATGCTCTGGAGGTGGAAGCAGTACGTCAAGATGTCCCACAACACGACCGTATTCGAGAAGTAACCGCACAAATAAAAGCCCGACGAGGACCAACTTGCTATGAGTGTGGCGAAAAGGGGCACATTCGAATTGATTGTCCCAGAAAGGCTAAGGGAAGAAGAACTTCTTGGTCACGTGAGGAGGCCGCGGTGATGGCGTGGCGCAAGCGCGATGCGAAGGTCCAGCCCGAGCGCCAGTGCGAGCGAGTCGAGTGGCGTGAGCGGAGCGACCGGAGCGGGCACCGCGAGCGACCCGCTGAACGAGAGCGGGAACGCGTCAAGGACCGCGAGCGAGACCGAGACCAGGAACGCGAACGTTCCGGCAAGCGAGAACAAGAGCGCGAGCGGTCGTGCGGAAGGTCGTGGACTAAGGCAGACGCAAAGCGGGACAAGGAAGTCGAGGACGAGGCGCGTGAGAAGAAGCGCCTCGAGAAAAGGGCAAGACAAAAGGACCGCCGTCGCCAGGTTAGTTCAGGAAGTAAGGGCCGACATTGTGACAAACAGAAAGAGAACGTAAGGATTATCCAGGTGAACGCTTTGGACGAAGACTGGGATAATCAATCATTGGAAGACGCACAGAAGGACGACAGTGACTTGAAGATAGTAATCGAATGGAAGAAACGTGGCCAAAGGCCCACTTGGAGTGAAATATCAGCGCTTAGCCCAACAGCAAAAAGTTACTGGGCTCAATGGGACAGCCTGATAATTAATAATGGAGTTCTCAAGAGGAAATGGGAATCACCCAGTGGACAGGAGGTCACCTTACAGATAGTTGTTCCCGGTAATAAAGTCGCGTCAGTGCTACGACAGGTGCACGACGGAGTATCCGGAGGACATCTAGGAGTAAAGAAAACCCTGGAGAAGGTGAGAAAAAGATTCTATTGGGTGCATTGCCGCGAAGACGTAGAGGACTGGTGTAGAAAATGTGTAGCCTGCTCGTCAGTAAAGGGACCGCAAACGAGGGCCAGAGGTCGGCTGAAAGTGTACAATGTTGGTGCACCATGGGAAAGAGTTGCTGTCGATATAGCTGGGCCATTCCCTGTTACTGAAGAAGGGAATAGGTATATCATCGTCATGCAAGACTATTTCAGCAAATGGCCAGAAGTTTTTGCAGTACCTAACCAGGAAGCTCATACTGTCGCCGAAAAGCTAGTTCACGAGGTGTTCTGTCGATTTGGCGTTCCCTTGGAGTTACACTCTGACCAGGGTAGAAACTTCGAGTCTTCACTATTTCAAGAGGTTTGCCAACTACTCGGGATACATAAGACTCGTACAACACCGTATCACCCACAGTCAGATGGAATGGTCGAAAGATTCAATCAGACGTTGGAGAATCATTTGGCCAAAGTAGTGGAAGAACACCAGAGGGATTGGGACCAATACATTCCACTCTTTTTAATGTCATACCGCTCTGCAACACATGATAGCACAAATTGCACACCGGCGAAAGTCAACTTCGGCCGAGAAATTAGACTACCCATAGATGCACTAACCGGAACACCTCCCGATACTCCTATCCTAGCCGTCGACTATGTGGCCGACCTACGGCGTAAATTAGATGGAATACATGAGTTAGTGAGAAAGAATGGTCTGAAAACCAGTGAGAAAATGAAAATCCGATACGACCGCAAAGCTAACGTGCCCGGATTTGAAGAGGGAACTTTGGTATGGTTACATAATCCCATAAGGAGAAAAGGAAAGAGTCCGAAATTTCAAGCCAAATGGGAGGGTCCGTACACGATAGTAACCAGAATAAACGATGTCACCTACCGGATTAAGAAAGGACCTAGAGGGAAGCTGAAAGTCGTACACGTAGACCGCCTAGCTCGCTATTATGGATCAAATCATGCTCGGGACGAGCATGACTAAGAAGGGGGCAATGTTACGAATGGACCTTATGTCGATGGCATAAGGTTCAATATCGCGTGACATGCAGTGTGTCACTTTTGAGCCCTATTTCGCCAGATCTAGACATTTCCTAGGTACAATAATAAAACGCATTACTAGACTTAGGACGGCCTATCGAATGGTACAGGTCTCAACAGTTTTGTCAACAAAGTGTCGACATCGAAATTTCTAGAAACCCGTTTCCGGGAACTACCGTAGGTACTTCCGAGTGACCTCGAAGTTATGTGCTATTATTATTACGTCTACAGGAATCTGGAATGTTCGATCAGCTGGACTATATATAGCACCGTGACGCCCGCACAGAGTCAGTCTACACTCGACTAGCGATACGAAAACAGCGACAGTTAAGAAGCGATCTTAAAGAAGACCTACTGCGACAATTACAACGAGAACTTCGAGTACTACGTGAAGTAACATCTGCAGCGTTATTGTGTGTTTACAACACGGACTTCGTGGACATAAGGGAAGACTTCGGTGCAACGTCAGCGACATTCTACTTGTCATTGCCTACAATCGACTGTACCTTCGTTGCCAATAAACTTCGTAACCCTTAACCGGCGTTTAAGTACCCCTAGCCCGTAACAATACATACCAAGTAGTCTAAGTAATGTACTGTTAGATACTTACGTGAGTCACCCTGCCGGTAGAGATGGCTTCCTCAATATTCCTCCTCCATCTTTCCATTTCGGAGATGGTGATATTAAGTCCGTCAACGGGACGGTTGAGGTCTTGCCAGCGCATGTTTGCCTGCCGTGGCGGCCAGCCGCGTGATGACGTAAGACTGTCTAGTTTGGGGAAGTAAGCCTCGGGGATTGGCTCTCTCCAGTTGCTGAACTTCTTTACTCTCTTCAGAGCATTGTCGAGACGCTCACAGTTGTAACTAAGAAAATTAAAAACGATCAGAGACTATTTTATTCCTGTCCTTATCTGACAAAGGGAAAATATACACGCAAGATAAGCAGTTAGCGTAGTATCTGGCAGAACTAGTGTTTCATATAGAAAACTTTGCGGCTGTGAATAATATGTGACCAGCTACCCTATAAACTAACGAAGTTATAGAGAAAAATGTATTGGCATTCATAAATAAATAGGGAATAGTTACCGAGCAATTAATTGTTGATGCATGTAGAAGAAGAGCTCGCCGCGACGATCTTTGGCAACAATTGATCTCTGTGATGCTGTGAATGGGTAAACGAGATGCCAATGCCAGTGATGTAGGTTAACCCCAATATCTTCACGCCAATAGGCCAAACGATGTTCTTCTTCCAAATCCGTCGCAGTATAGTCCCGAGGAATGATGATCGGTGTACGCTGTATAAATTAAATCAATTATTTAATTATAAGTCTAAAGCTATGAGGGCATCATTTTGCCGGCGGGCTATGTTGGCGGCTTCAGTCATCGCAAGTCGTAAAACCTTGCCGGCAGCATGTCGGCGGCTCGACATCAAAAACTTATTTGGCAGTTAAAATACTAGCACGTCACTACAGCTGAAATGTCGCCGGGCAACTAAGCGTAAGCGCTTGCGTACACTATTCGCCGGCACCCGCCGACATGTCGGCGGGCAACACGCGTGGGCATAGTTTGCCGACATGCTTCTTTCAAAATAAGTCGGCGGGCTTTGGTGTGTAGTGCGCTTTAGGCCTTAAGGCAGCCTTAAGTTTAAGTAATCAATGCACCGGAGACAAGACCGGAAAAAGGCGACAATCATGAGGGTTATTTATCAAGTCAGGCAGCTGATCTAAAGATCACCAATAGTCGCTACAGATGATGGTTTAGTGTTCTCACCACACACCTACTATCACCACAGATATATCAGATTGACATAAAAAGCCTATGATGTCCCCACTGCTGGGACACAGGCCTCCACTCAAGGAGAGGGAATGGGCTATACAATATGTTAAGAAAACCCTGTCCGACCCGTAAGGATAGTAAAGGTTAGGTAAGCACTTGACCAAATATAATATAAAATTTTACATAATCATCATAGTAACAATACTAATAAATTTTGAAATAATCCTTTTTACCGGGGAATTAATTCCAATTTCCCCGAACTTTGGTGATTTTTAAAAAAGTGACAACAGCGGTATTATTATAAGCGAATAGCGACGCGACCACGTCACAGGTGCCGCGTGCCCTGCCCCCCGCCGCCCGCGGAATGGGGTTGCTTACCGCACATGTGTTAAGTTACCTCTTTTTGCGAAATAATATTTATTTTTTTTAAGGGATTTTTTTTTTAAGTTTTGCCTGTCTTTTATATATTTGTCCATTTGTGTTTTATGTAGGTATATACGAATAAAATCCATACTAATATTATAAATGCGAAAGTATCTCTGTCTGTCTGTCTGTCCGGCTTTCACCCCAAAACTACTGAACCGATTTTGATGAAATTTGGCACAGACATTCCTTAGACCCCGAGAAAGAACATAGGCTACATTTTATCCCGGAAAAATTTGATGTTCCCGAGGGAAATCTAAAAAGTGCGATATAACCGAACTCCACGCGGGCGAAGCCGCGGGCGGAAAGCTAGTGTAAAATAATTATCTGATTTTGTATCACTATGATTACTAAAACCTACAACCTTTCCTGTTTACATTCTTCTTATTATCTTAAAAACAAAATTTCTAAAAGTTTCATTTCTACAGTAGAAATAAAACTTTTAGAAATTTTGTTTTGAAATATGTATGCAATCACACGTAGTAGAAATTCTACTGCGTGTGATTGCATACATGTTTTTAAAATTTTGTCTGCCTATCGTACCTAATAATTAATGTTGATAACTGTCAAAATGAAACTCATTGCTACTGCTTTGTGTTTAAAATTACCCTGTTCGTCCTTGGCCACTGGTCAATACATCTTTCCGGAAAAAATAAATAAATTGACTGCACCGTTAGTGCAGTGGAGCAACGTTTGTAAAAAAATAAAATATAAATGGGAAACCTTCTAAATTCTACTTACTTCTATGTATTTCAATCTCGTGTGCTAAGATTATTGGTATAATTTTAAATTATGCTTATTTTTTAGCTTTTTGTTTCACATTCAAGGACTCATCAGTCACTAGTCACTAATCCTAACAATAATAAATAATATGAAACGTGTAATGGAACGCACCAATTTGTTATGTCAATTTAATCGTTAACTAAAAGGTACAGACGACCGCACGTCAAGTTACTACAATCTGTCAGATTTTTTATTGAATTTTCAACTTTATAACTGAAGTGTTAAGGCTCAAGGTTGATTAGGAATATTAGACAGTTTGAGGTAGCTTGACCTGCTGTCATCCGTACTTACGAGTCTTTGACAGCGTTTTTTGTCAATTGGCCGTTCCGTTACAAGTACAGATTTCAATAGAGAAAAGCCTTAAATTGAGATAATATGTACGGACGACAGCAGGCCAAGCTACCCAAAACCTTGTTGAGCCTTATATGCTTTCTATTAGAAGTTTAGAGTTATCAAGTTATGAAAAAGTGTAACAGTAGGACGTAATTTTTAATTTTTGACAGATTGAGAATGAGATCAGACTTTGAACGTTCTTAAAATTACTAGATTTGCCCCTTTGTTTTATTACAAAACACAATAGGCGATACTCTTTACCATCTTTTTTCCTAACAAACTGATCTAATGATATCCGTGAATTGTAAAGTGAAACGGAATGCAATTTCATGCGAAAAGTCACGTAGGCCATCGCGCGTGTTTATATTTTGATTAAAATAATAACCTGCGAAATATTGTTTGTTGCATTTCTAGCTTTCTAATAAGTAAAGATAATGTTTTTATAGTGTTCCTAACATGGAAGATTTTGGTTTAAACCCAGGCGTAGTCGTAGTACGCGCAAAACCAGAAGGCCAAAGGAAGACTTTCAAACCAAATATACGCGCTGTAAACAAAATTCCTAATGAATTATTAAACGACCCTCTTTTAAATAGAGCAACTGAATCATTACCACAAAATTACAATTTTGAAATACACAAGACAATATGGAGAATAAGGTCTTTGGGTTCGAAACGAGTGGCTCTTCAACTACCTGAGGGTATGCTTATTCCTGTGTAAACAATATGTTTTGTTTTGATGAAAATTTACTGAAAAATATTTCCTTTTCAGGGCTGACGATGTTTGCGACAACATTGTGTGATATAATAGAAGCATTTACTGAAGCTGATACTGTTATAATGGGAGATGTAACTTATGGTGCATGCTGTATCGACGATTTTACCGCCATTGCACTAGGGGTCGACCTGCTGGTACATTACGGGCACTCTTGCCTGATACCTATAGACCAAACATGTGACGTCAAGGTACTCTACATTTTTGTTGATATAAAGATTGATCCATCACATTTTGTAGAAACTGTTAAACTAAATTTTCCAAAACAAACTCATTTAGCTTTAGTTAGTACAATTCAATTTGTAACAACCTTGCATTCTGTTGCTAAGATTCTAAGAAATGAAGAATATATAGTAACTGTACCACAGTGTAAACCTTTATCACCTGGAGAGATCCTAGGTTGCACTTCCCCAAAATTAAATTCTGATGTAGTCATATATTTAGGAGATGGCAGATTCCACTTGGAATCTGTTATGATAGCTAACCCAAAAATTGCAGCGTTCAAATATGACCCTTATGAGAAGAAATTTACTTCAGAGTTATATGAGCATAATATAATGCAGTCAAACAGACAGAATCAGATTAAAGTAGCTGCAGAAGCAGACAGTTTTGGCCTCATACTTGGAACATTAGGGAGACAGGGTAGTACTAAAGTATTAAGCAATTTAGAAAAACAAGTTAGCAACTCTGGTAAAAAATTTGTAAAGATACTTCTATCAGAGATTTTTCCTAGTAAATTAGCATTATTTGACCTGGATGCTTTTGTTCAGGTGGCTTGCCCAAGACTGTCCATTGACTGGGGAACAGCTTTTCCGAAACCATTGCTGACTTCATATGAATTTTCTGTATCATTAGGTAATAGCAAATGGTTGAAGGATGATGGGACATATCCTATGGATTTTTACTCAAATGACAGTCTTGGGCCATGGACACCTAACTATAAACCTGTGCTATGTACAGACACAGACAAGAAATGTAATAACTGCTGTGGTGGCAAAGATAATTAATGTTACTCACTGTCACAGCCTGGGGAACCACAGCCGCTACTTCACGGGCTCTCTGGAACACCTGAGAGTCCATGAACTTAGAAGGGAAAGTTTCCGCAAAGTTCTGAATGGGTACATTCTTGGTGTCCTCACTGAAAGAAAAGTTTTGTTTTAGCTTAATTAATATGTTTCTATCGAAAAGGAATAATTTAAATATCTGTTGTTTTTTAAAACCTAAAATAAATCCAGTTTAATAAAAAAAAAAAACATAATAAGTTTTATATTTAATATATATAGTAAGTAGTAATTATAATAAGCTTTATTTGAAAGTGTAAAGTAAGTAAAATAATGGAGCCATATAATAAAGTAATTGAATATGGTTTGCCTACCAGCATAATTTAAGTCAAATGACAGTTATTTATTATTTTAATTAATTAATTATTTAAAAATGTGTGTCAAAAGTACTAAGCAATGAATTAAATGAGAAAAATGATAAGTAACAATTTTGTTATATTCCTGTAAGCATATGTTTCTGTGACAAAAAAAAAACAACTGAGTTTCCAAAATAGGAGGTACATTATTGGCAAAACAAATGAAGAAGACAAGTAATTTTGACACCCATATCTCAATAGTTAACTTAATTTTATAGACAAATATGGGAAGACAGATGTTATTGAATTGTATAAAAGCTTGTATGTTTTGTATTCTGCATGTTGATTAAATTATAATAAAAATTAGGTTGATGTTCACTCACCGATGGGTCAAAGCTACAGAGTAACAGTAGTTAAAGAGCTGAGGGTTAAGATTAGCTCTTGCAAACACACATGTTGAGAGAAAGTCTTGTAGCTGATTCTCAGGGACATCTACAGAAAGAAACAAATATTTTATAATGAGCTGCTAATAATGACTTAATTGATTGTTAATAAATGTTGGTTTTCATGGTAATTCAATGTTTTATTTAGTAATTTGTGAGAACACTAGGCTGGGGACACTGAGCCTAGTGGGGCAGCTATGAAGGGCACGAATGATAGAGAATGCCATATCAGTCTATGGAGCACTTTATATTCAGCCAATTTGCCTAAATTCATAGATTTGTTGTTCTTACTAGGTAAAGTATTAAATAATTTTGAAGACGAGCGCTTCCGGTTTTTAAACGTTACTTACTCAAAAGCGCGTCAATGACTTCAGTAGCCATTTCCTGGTGTTTCGGCAGGAACAGTGAGAAGTCCGCATCGGTGGGTAGTTGCTTTGCCAGGGTGAACGAGGGGTACGAATTTAAGGTCTTCAGCGGAATCTTTTCGCCAGCATCGTCACCGAAACGATCGTTTAATTCGACGCCATTGTTTGCGTACTCCGGGGGCTGCGAAAAATGATTAAATAGGTAATTTACATGATTAATGTAATGTTGGCGGTCGTGCCTGTTGGATCTTCAGATCCATCACAACACTACTAACACTACTATATAGGTTTTTACTGCTAATACTTAGGTCAATCCACCAGCGCAGGGTCTTGATTTGTGGCCGATCGGTATAAACACTACTTATTAAACCCCTTATTGCCCCGTTATCAAATTAACCACTTCAAAGGGGTAAGTAAGTACTTACTATAAAACATTTACTTACCACAAGTTTTTCTGTGAGCTGAAAGACAGCTTTGTTATCGCCTTTCGGAGTTATCAACGGTTCGTTTGGCCGATCGAACAGCAACTTAAGGCTTTCTACAACGTCTGCCATTTTGGTAGAATTAACTACTAAATAAATTAATTAAAATAATACTCACTTCACAGAAACTGTGAAGTGGAATGGTTGTTTCAAAAAAATCCCATCAATTTATACCATATTCCTGAATAGTATGGGGTGCAATATTCGGAGTGCAAAACCGCACGGAAGTTGATAAAAAAATATGGTCAGATATGCATTGTTATCAAAATTGTGCGGTGAGTTAGCATAGTGTAGGTAATATTCCAGCAGTGACAATAACAACGAAGCAGGTGTCGGTGCGCAACTTGTTACCATCATCATCATCATCAACCTTTTATCATCCCACTGCTGGGCACAGGTCTCCTCTCATACAGAGAAGGATTGAGCGTAATCACCACGCTTGCTCAATGCGGGTTGGCGATTGCAGACTTATAAAGTCCAGGTTTCCTCAAGATATTTTCCTTCACCTTCAGTCATTGGTGTTATTATTATTATTATAGTACGTTCCTGTAGGGACAGCCTTCGTGGCGTAGCGGTAGCGAACGCGGCCGTTGCGCATGAAGACGCGGGTTCGACCACCGCGCAGTGCAGATATTTGTATGCATGAATATGAATATTTGCACCGGTCTGGTCGTGCCTCGGAAATCACGTTAGGCTGTGGGTCCCGGTTGTCATACGAATATCTAGTGGTAGTTGGTAATGGTTGTTGGAGCCCTCAAAAGTCCAACAATTGGTCTAACTGCAATGCTTCGTTATTACCTTCGGGTTGTGGAGGTCAGACAGCAGTCGCTTCACGCAAAATATCGAAGTTTACCCAAAATCAGCAGTTAGGCTGGTAAAACGGGCCCTAGACTCCAAAGCTGAAAAAGCTTAGGACGCGACTGGGATAATGATGAGTACTTTCCTGTGGGATACTTTTCGATGACCACATGGGCGATGTCACGGCACAGAATAAATTGTATGCCACGGGCAAAAGCCTTAATATACTAAGCTAATTTTCATTTGGATCTAGCCTCTGGCTTGTTGTGTAGTAGGTACAATGGACTTATTTTTATAGATAAAATGTTATATTCCTATAAGAAATTCGACAGCCTCTGTGGCGTAGCGGTAGCGAACGCGGCCGTTGCGCAAGGAGGCGCGGGTTCGATCCCCGCACAGTGCAAATATTTGTATGCATGAATATGAATATTTGCACTGGTCTGGTCGTGCCTCGGAAAGCACGTTAAGCCGTTGGTCCCGGTTGCCATACGAACATCTAGTGGCAGTCGTTACGGGTTGTTGGAACCCTCAAAAGTCTAACAATTGGTCTAACTGCAATGCGTAGATATTGCCTTCGGGTTGTGGAGGTCAGACGGCAGTCGCTTCACGGAAAATATCGAAGTTTAGCCAAACTCAGCAGTTAAACTGGTAAAGCGGACCCCAGACTCCAAAGCTGAAAGGGCTGCGGATGCGACTGGGATTAACGCTGAGATGATGATTCCTATAAGAAATTTGAACGTGGCCTAGTGGTTAAAACACCAGCTTCTCAAATATGAGTGCGCGGGTTTGATTCCAGGTCAGGGAAGTACCAATGTAACTTTTCTAAATTATAGGTATGTACTTTCTAAGTACCTATATCTTGGACAGCAATGACTGATTACAAGGTGAAGGAAAACATCTCGAGGAAACCTGGACCTTAAGTCTGAAATCGCCAATCTGCATTGAGAAAGCGTGGTGATTACGCTCAATACTTTGTATGAGAGGAGACCTGTGCCCAGCACTCGGCAGGCAGCAGGGGAGCGATAAAAAGGTTGATGATAAATCATGATTTGCATGCCCATATGATGGCAGAACATGGAGAGCTAAATTTTATGAAAACATCTATGTACCAATTATTTACCATGTCTGCAAATAAATGATTGAATACTACCTACAACTTTGAACTTTCGTTAATATCACTGGTAAACACTGTTTTTGTCACATGAACTTGTAATGATTTCCGTCTTGTGTGATTTACGTCTTCCTTCCTATTCACTCAGTTTTTTTGAGTGAATAGGCTTAATAAGCTAGTGTGCTTTACCATCAACGATTGCATCACTGCTTACCATCAGGCGGGATTGCAGTCAAGCACTAGCTTAGCTAAAAAAAATATGTTGATGTGCCCTAATTAAAAATATTTTTTTTTATTTTTTTTTTTATTATTAGTTATAAACTAGTACCCGTAGTAGCCGTACGGAGGACGTCTTTGAGCAGTGTTGCGATGTGTGCCGGGTACGATGCGCCAAATGTTGTTGTGTCTGGAGCTTGGTCGTGGAGGGTCTCCAGATCAATAAATAAATAAATAAAATAAATAAATATATACGGACAAATCACACAGATTGAGCTAGCCCCAAAGTAAGTTCGAGACTTGTGTTATGGGATACTAACTCAACGACACTATATTTATAATAGATACTTACATAGATAAACATCCAAGACCCAGGCCAATCAGGAAAAGATCGTTTTCCATCATGACCTGGCCGGGGATCGAACCCGGGGCCTCCACGTCGCAGGCAGGCGTGTTGACCGCTGCGCCACGGAGGTCTCCCTCTGGCGCAGCATCGTTGGCCGTATTGCATCACCTCGCTCAGCTGCCATCCAATTCATTCAGTTTTTTGAGTGAATGGGTTTATTAAACCAGCGCGCTTTACCATCAACGATTGCATCACTGCTTACCATCAGGCGGGATTGTGATCAACTACTAGTTTACAATTATTAAAAAAAAAGTTTGGAGAAAAACTGAATTATAAGGAAAAACTCGCCTGGAAATGTTTTGTGAATGTTGTTCAAAATTTTCTAGGTAACTTTAAGGATACTACATAAGGAATGAAATCTATGGGGTGTAATGTCCTTGAAAATACATATGCTGGACTCTAATCTGGATTTCTTTACTGCTGGGTGCTGTGGTTCTATCAGGACATTTCCTTAATGGAGAAGCGTTATCAAGGGAAATGGAGTCCAGGCTAGCAGACTATTGTTGGGGGCTTGTAAGGGATCTACCAGAAGTCAAATATTCAAGAAAATCATAAGTATCTATTAGATATTAGGAAATAATTCTGTAAGGGTGGCTGATTTTTGTACTTTTTACCAAAATATATGTTTTAATGTCACAAGAAAACCTGATGTGTACTTTTTTTTTCATTGAATAATATATTATAGTTTGGTGGCCCTAGTATATTCAAAATTTGATATTAATTTTCATAGGTATGACAAAAAAAAATACAATTTTGTTGACCAGTGTATTTTGGGTTTATTTAAGTAAGACATTAATACAAATATCAAAGACATTAAAATTATATGTAATAAATATGAATCATATTCTCATCTCAATATTGTTTATATTGTAAAGCTTTTCATTCAGACAGTTTTTAATAGATTATATTAGTTTTGCTCAGAATTTAGTCAGTATTTTATAGACAAAAAAGAATAGCTGGCTTGTCTACATGGATTCCTTTTATTATCGCTTTACGACATATTATTTTACCACAAGAGGATGTGGTTCTTGTGTTTGGGGTCAAATACACAAAGTATAATAATAAAATTATTCATATTAAGTATATCACATTTTATTCATCCAGTATGGATATAACAACAAATAGACTAATAACAATTATTTATCTACTCAAAAATTTATAACTACCTACCTAACTAATTTATTGAGAATGGCAGTAAAGTATAATATTAGCCTGATATTCTTATTTCTCTTGTAGAAAATTACAAACTATTTCTAGGAACTTTTCTGGCTTTTGACTATGTACCCAGTGACCAGCGCCTTCTACGAATGTCAGCTCAGCGAGGGGGAAGTATTCCTGTATTTCCTTTAGGTCATTTTTACTGCAAAATCATAAAAAAATGGAATTAAAAGCAAACCAGTGATAAAACTCTTACATTTAGGTAACCTAGATATGTAAGCCGTGTTGTAATATTTTTTTTTTTTTTTATATTGGGCATAGGTTTGAAGTAGACAGCAATATGTAAGCTTGGTTGATCCTCTACTATATTACCCATGTATGTACAGCCTTCATGGCTGACCCTCTCAATCAATACCAATTAGCTAGGTACAGACGACAGCACATCAAGCTACTACAATCAGATTTTTAATTAGATTTTCAACTTTATCACCAAAGTATTAAGGCTTAAGGTTGATAGGGAATATTTGACAGTTTTATGTAGCTTGACTTGCTGTAGTCCATACTTGAATATTTCGATAAACATGGTCTTTTACTATACAAGGTCTCTGTTACAAAGTCCATAAGATGAAGTGGGAATCCTCACAAGGAATAGTTACTACAAGTAGTTATTGTTACTAATATCTATAATAATAAAGGCTAGTTTACAATAAGTTCAAGAATCTGATATATACATACCCTATGTAATCAGATAGAGAACCTCCTATAAATAGTGTTGGTCCACAATATTGAAGTCCTCTCAAGTTTGTGGGAAAACATGATATGTGTGATTGGAAGTTATCCTTTAGAGCTGCTATGTTAACTCTCCAAGTATATGATCCCGTATTTGTTTGTACTAAATTGGTTATTAAGAAATTCCTGAGATTGATATCAGGAGTTATTGCTTTTAGTTGCTCATCAGCCAACTTCCGCGCTTTAGACATGGCAATTCCTGGTCTGATTGCTACTGAAGTCATAGCATCAAATAAACTGGCCATTGAGAAGATTTGTGGGCTCGTTTTCACAGGAGAAATATCAACCACAATGAGACTCGATATCATGTCGGACTGAAAATATGAGTATGTAATTAATGACTAAGTATTTCTTCTATAAGATTAATATAAATGTGTATGGTACTATTGCAATATAAAGATTATGGTAACAAAAAGTATGTGCAAACTACGTACAACTTACACAGAGCAGTGACAGCACCATGGCTGTGCGTCCGCCCATACTGTGGCCCAGGATTGACACCTTAGACAACTCCAGCTTCTTCAACAGCTTCATGACGTCATGAGCCATGTGCACGTACGAGTGCTGCGAGGAATGTCTACTGTCCCCATGGTTCCGTGCATCTACGCTAATTACCTTCCTACCAGTAGTCCTATGAATGGCTTTGCTCATACTATTCCAGTTGTTTTTCGATCCTAATAACCCGTGTAATATGACAAGAGGTGGCCGTTCTGAAATTTGTGGATCACTTGTACTTTCGTAAGAAGCGTAGGCCAAGTCCACAGCTTCTGCATTGTCTGAAACAGAGGCCAGGAATCTGTGGGCAATTTGTGTAGCACCAGGGAGTAATTTAGGGCACACGTTTAAGGTATTGAAAACGTTTTTAACAGTTATTACGCTAAGTAACATTTTTAATTTAGTTTATTTAATGAAAGATAACAAAAATTTTGAAGGTTATTTGTTCGACATTACGTACTCTTGTAGAGTTTAGATAAATTTTCATGACATTTTCAAAAGTGACTGTTGATGTTGACAGTAATGACAGCTATAAACACATGTAGAAAAAAAACCGGTCAAGTGCGTGTCGGACTCACGCAAAAAGGGTTCCGTACCATTGATCTATGAAATTAAAGGTTATTTTTATGAAAGATTACGCGGTAATAAGCAGTCCTTCAGAGAGACGCCCAACATAGCCCGCTCCACAGCTCGCTGAGCGACTTTAAACTTATGGACTAGTCTGACCGTTAGTGTCCACGTCTCGGCTCCGTAAGTCATAACGGGTAGGACGCACTGGTAGAAGATTTTGGTCTTCAAACATTGGGGTATGGGCGACGAAAATACCCGACGAAGTTTACCAAATGCTGCCCATCCCAGCTGGATCCTTCTATTTGGCTCCTTCTCGAAGTTATTTTTCCCTAATTGCAACGTTTGCCCGAGGTATAAACATACTCTGAAACAACTTCGAGCCGCATTCCATTTACGGCAACCGGTCCCGGAGTGACCCGTTCATTGAACATAATTTTGGTCTTGTCTAAGTTCATCCGGAGACCGATGCGTTGGGAGGAGTCAGCTAAGTTGGCCAGCATTTGTTCCAGCTCTTGCTGCGTTTTCGCCATAATGACGATATCGTCCGCAAATCGCAAGTGTGAGATGTACTCGCCATTGATGTTAATGCCCCGACCCTGCCAATCCAGCGTCTTAAACATATCCTCGAGGGCATTGGAGAACAATTTGGGGGAAATAACGTCGCCTTGTCTCACTCCTCGCTTAGGGGGATATCTTTAGTCTGCTGGTTCTGGACTTGGACGGACATTGTGGCGACATTGTAGAGACATCTTATTACTTGGACACATCGCCAATCGACTTGGCATCGCTGCAAAGATCCCAGAACAGCCCAGGTCTCGATGGAGTCAAAAGCTTTCTCATAGTCCACAAATGCTAGACACAGGGGCTGATTATACTCTTCGGTCTTCTGTATAATCTGCCTCACTGTGTGTATGTGGTCTATGGTACTAAATCCTCCTCGAAACCCGGCCTGCTCAGGCGGCTGGAATTCGTCGAGTCTGCGCGCTAGTCGGTTCGTGACCACTCTCGAAAACAGCTTGTAGACATGGCTCAGAAGCGAAATGGGTCTATAGTTCTTCAATAAGGTTTTATCACCTTTCTTGAAAAACAGAACCACTACGCTTCTGTTCCATGCCTTAGGAGTTCTCCCCGAAAAAAGAGCAGAATTAAATATACGCTGAAGCTCTTTTAGCACAGGCGTACCTGCAACTTTCAAGAGCTCCGAGGTAATCCTGTCTTCTCCCGGGGCCTTCCCATTTTTAAGCTGTCCAAGAGCCATCACGATCTCGGCTAGGCTGATCTCAGGGATGTCTTCGGTGTAGTGCCGTGTGAGAGTGGCTCTGGAATCTTCGGTGCGGGGAACTGGTTTAGGCGCTTGCGAGGTATACAGCTGACTATAGAAGGTTTCGACTTCCGCAAGTACCTCCGGCCTCAAAGTAACGACTCTCCCATCCGATGTCGTCAGCCTCGTCAGATGGCTCCTCCCAAGCATTTTTTACGAAGACTTTCGACCCCCGGTTTAGCTCTATCGCTTCCTCTATGGAGCGTGTGTTGAAGCTCCGGAGGTCTCGCCTTACCGCTTTTGTGATGGTCTTATTGAGGGCCCTGAGTTCTGACGAGGTTGATGGTGGATTTTCTCGTCGATCCTTCATAAGTCGGAGAGTCTCTTGTGAAATTTTAGACCCTCTGCCAGTTCGTTTCATCCCGTCGAAATTCGCGCCTTCTTCCCGCAAGATTCCAACTACCCGATCGAGGTTCTGGTCAATGTCAACGTCGATTGTGGTTTCCAAGGCTGCGAATCGGTTCTCCAGTTTTAGCTGGAACGCTTCAGATCGAGCAATGTTTCGTTTCAGGTTGGGTCGGAGCGTGGACCTCATCAGACGGTGACGTTCAAGCTTGTAGTTGATATTCAGAGTGCATCGAACTAATCGGTGATCACTTCCGGTTTTAAACCTATTGATCACAGAGACATCTCTGAATATCCGCCTCTTGTCCGTCATGATGAAGCCGATCTCATTTTTCGTCATAGCGTCGGGGCTCTGCCACATCCACTTTCGCTGGGGCCGTTTCTTGAAGAACGAATTCATCAAGAAAAGACCCTCTTTTTCAAGAAAGTCGACGAGCATTTGCCCCCTATGGTTTCTGATACCGAAACCATGTGATCCTACTACCGACTCACCGCAAGTCTGTACTCCCACTTTAGCGTTGAAATCTCCCATGACAACGTTGAAGTGGGCCTTTGTGGTGTCTTATCTTCTACTTCCTCATCCGAGTGTGTCGACGTTGGTGCGTACACTTGTATTACCTTCAGGGTATACCTTTTGGTTAGCCTCAGCACAAGGTACGCTACTCTCGTCGACACACTCGAGATGTCGACAACGTTGCCACAGATAGATTTATTGACCAGAAATCCTATACCTCCCTGTGATGGCTGGTCTCCCTCCCTGAAATACATAAGATGGCCGGAGTCCAATGTGACCGTATCCTCCCCCTCTCTTCGGATTTCGGACAATCCCAGGATATGCCATCCTATGTACTTCAGTTCCTCCTCTAACTGCTCGAGGTGGGCATCGAGCCGCAGCGTGTGTCCGTTAAATGTTGCCAGGGTCAGTTGGTTTTGGGTTTGGCGGCCTGCCGTAACCCGGGGATTCCTAGCACCCCCTGCCCTGACGTTACCATGGCCGCCGCCTTGGCCAGGGATATCAAGGCCGCCGGGAACTGGGGGCCATCGATTCGTTGTGCCTTAAGACAGACTTGACGAATCTATTTATTTATTTAAATAGAACGGCAGAAGCCAATTACACTATTTAAACACAAACTACACTAAACATTAATAAAAAAGAAGAGAAACATATAACAAACGATACAATAAAATCATTAAACAGACACTTTAAACATACACTTATTTAATTCAGTCATGCATTCTTCTCACAAAACTTCAAACATTCTGACAGTATCATCTTCCATTCATCCATGAAAATATCGAGATCAGTGTTTGAGTTCAGGAGAGCGTTAATAGCTGCTAATGTCCGAGGAATAGGCGACTTGGAGTGAGCAATAGTTCAGCTGGTCGGAACAGCCAGTAGCCGATGTTTTCTGCCACGACAGTAATTGTCAGGGACAAACACATTGCAGATCTCATTGTGCAGATCATGATCATCCGTAATCCCTCTGAGTATTTTAAAGACTACAATCATCTGATCGCGCGAACGTCGTACTTCAAGTGTGTTGAAATTTAAGCAACCCAGCAAAAAATTGGTGGGATATAAATAGGGATAAAACCCATACATGTGCTTGTAAAGATAACTGAGGAATGCTTTTTGTACTTTCTCTAAAACTAACACATACTGCTTATCAAAAGGATTCCATACACATGCATTAGACTCAAGCTTGCTACGAACCAATGCCCCAAAAACAAGCTTGATTACGTGGGAGTTATGGAAGTCACGACAGTTGTGAGAGAGACAGATGTGATGTGGTCATGAAGGTAAGTTTTGGGTCGAATATGATTCCCAGGTCTTTCATGGAATTAATTCGTGTGATTGTATCCCCATTCAGTTTGAATAGAAAGTTAACTGGGTGCCGCATTCGACCAAAAGACATCACGTAGCATTTTGATTTATTGAAATCCATTTTATTTTTTGAACTCCACTTATACACTGAATCAATATCTGATCGCAGAGCTTGGCAATCGAGCTCAGATTTAATTTTATAGAAGAGTTTTAAGTCATCTGCATATAAAAGGGATCTTGCATTCACAATCACATCGGGGAGGTCGTTAATAATTAAAATGAAAAGGAGAGGACCGAGTACTGAACCTTGGCTTACGCCCGAGCGAGTGTGGAAAGGAAGTGACTCGTACACGCCCAATCTAACAAATTGCTGTCGGTCCCGCAAATAGTCTGCAAGAAACCGTAGAAGCCCTGGAGCAACTCAGTCATTGTTTATTCTGTCGAACGCCTTCTGGAGATCAAAGTAAAGAACGTCAACCTGGTGTCTGCGATCAAGACTAGTAGAGATGAAGTTAACTAGTGTAAGCAGGTTAGTATTGATGGCTCTCTTTTCGCGAAAACCATGCTGTGCATTGCACAGATACTGTGCCACTTGCTTGTAAATGCCTCGATGTAAGACATTCTCAAAGACTTTTGCAGGAGAGGACAGTATCGCAATTGGACGATATTCATCGACTGAAGATTTATTTGAAGACTTCGGTATGGGAGTCACTCGTGATGTCTTCCATGGTGGAGGATAGACTCCGGATTTTAAAGCCAGATTAAAAATATGGTTTAGGGGCCGTATGAGAAATTCCTCTGCCTCTTTGAGGAACCAAGGAGGAATCCTATCCGGACCAACAGAACTGTTGGGTTTTAGTTTTTTTATTCCAATAATAAGTACTGGAATCATTCTCAGCGAAGCTCAAAATGTTAATATAATTACTGATATTACTATTCCGTGGATTGGCTATATCCTCGATGGTTAGCTTTGGTACTTCTGTATGAAAGACGCTCGCGAAGTATTCTGCGAAAGCGTCGGCAGCCGCTATGCCCTTATGCATTTGGCCTTTATGGCCTCTATAAGGGTTCCGTTTTTTGCCATTTGGCTACTGAACCCTAAAAATAAATGTCAGTGGAGTATCGAAGCGTATGCTCTAGTTTAGTAGTCTGTGATCGAAGCATTCGAGCAACATATGGTGTTGCGATCGAAGCTTTCAAAGTTTAGTTTTTACTATTTGAAAGAAAAAAAATTATTATTTAAAAACCAAACTTTGAAATAGTAAAAACCAAACTTTGAACGTGGGATATAAAGCTTCATTTCCTCGCCTACGCCGTGCTTTGCTCTCTCTCTCCATCTTAGGTATTTTCGATCAGGGGCCTTAGTCGGCTACTTGTATAAATTTATCGTTCCAGCAGGATTCCATTGGCATTGTGCTTAAAAGATCGTAATCAGCTAAATTCATAATGAACGAAATTTACCGTTATTATAAAACCCGTCAATGAATGCAGTGAGAAGGCCGGTCTGTAGATGAACATCAGCAAGACAAAATTTATGGTGGTCTCTAGAAACTCCAACTTAGACCCTAGCATATCGGTGGTAGGCAAACAACTTGAGCGGGTACCACAGTACAAGTATGTCGGTGCTTAGGTAAATGAAGCATGGAAGTCCGACCAAGAAATTAAGACCCGGATAGAACTTGCCCGAGCTTCTTTTAACAAAATGAAGAAAGTTCTGTGCGGTCAGTAACTCCCACAGCGTCTTGTTTTTCTCCTCCTGGACGGCCGCTTTGATCTGCGTGCACGTGTACGCGATGTTCACACATAAAGCTCCGAGTCAGGTTACTGATCTGCTACGTATGGCCTGTCGTCATATACGGCTGCGAAGCATGAACTCTGAAAGATGATACTACCTACTTACTACAGGACGCTTACAGTCTTTTGAAATGTGGTGCTTCCGTCGTATGCTGCGCATAAGATGGACTCAATAGCTTAGAAATGACACCGCCCTTCAGCGCATCCAAATGCCTCGAAAGTTATTACCCACCTTAGAGAAACGCAAAAAAGGTTATGTTGGTCACGTGCACCGACACGATAGATATATGCGCTACTCCAACTAATTATGATGGGCAAGGTAGAAGGAATGCGCGTTGGACGAAAGAGAAAATCGTGGCTTCGAAACATCAGGGAGTGGACCGGCATTACTTTCGTCGAAAAACTGTTCCGACTCGCGGTTGACAATACCGAATACAAGAAACTGACGGCCAAAAACCAATACTCAATTTGAACATTTATTAATATGGAGTGCAGTGTCAGTGATTGACCACTGGAAAGTCATAATGACGCCATTTTGTTAGTAGATTACGAAACTTGTCAAAGTCCATCATTATGAGATCACTGATCGACTATTTTGACACTATTGCAATAGCAGACTAGGGTGATGTAGGATGACCACGTACCCTGTAAGAGTTTACATTTTTTTATAAATCTTAAAAAAACTGCACAAACCCACTAAAGAAGTTTTCACTTCAAAAAACCGTCTACGAAACCGTACGTAGCAGCGATACAACTAAGGTCCGTATTCCAGAAGGAAACTCAAGTATCGATCTCTGCTTAAGCATTACTTAAAACTAGTTTCAACCAATCAAATGGCTTGAAATGAGACTTAAGTTTTGAGTGACGTTCTGTAATACGAACCTAAGTATTTCAGATTCGGTAACCTGCTTGCAGTAAAGGCTTTTTTTGTTTGTTATGGAAAATCATCAAATGACCTCTCCCGCTCTGAGCGGAGCGGAAGGGCGTGTCAGACTTTTACTAACTAAAACCCACCCATGTTTCTTCAATTACCTGCAGGCCAGGGCCACGGTTTCGTGTAGTAAAGGCTTCATGATGATATAATTATTTAATAGAAATTTATTACTAAAAGTAGGTACACTAGACTTTTTTATTCCTCTCATCTAGCAGCTAACACACGCAAATTCAGAGATCTGACTGATCGTCTTTGAGAACTGAGGGACCACACTCTATGGGTCGCAGTTTAATATGTTTGTTCACAAATTCTCACACACAGACTCTTTCTCGTCGTCCTCCGTGGTTCGATCCCCGGCTAGGTCATGATGGAAAAACGATCGTTTCCCCATTGGCCTGGGTCTTGGATGTTTATCTATACAACGTGTAACATAAAGGGTATATACATAACAAAGGCATGGCATCTTTACATGATATCAAACGATATACCCTTTTTGTTACACGTTGTATATACAGTATCTATTATAAATATAGTATCGTTGAGTTAGTATCCCATAACACAAGTCTCGAACTTACTTTGGGGCTAGCTCAATCTGTGTGATTTGTCCGTATATATTTATTTATTTCTACAATTGTTTTAAGTCTATGACTAAATCCTAGGATTTTCATTTCGGGAATTCCGAGTGTGATCCCTCAGTTCACACGCACATTCATGGTTCCTCTCTTGGCTAATACGGGCCATTGCATGTTGTATTTTGTTGAAAGAGTTTCATAACATTTGATTTTATTTACCACATTCCGCCAACGACAACTGACACTGAGTTTTTTGTCAGGCCGGCTTCATAGTGACTTAATGCATGGTCTATCCTGACACTGAGTTTTTTGTCAGGGCTTCACAGTGACTTAATGCATGAGGACCTAATTTGGAATCAGATATGAATATGAGCAAGCAATCATTTTGTTAATCCAGATTCCCTAGTCTATTGAATGTACTACTCGGCCCACCACCGATCCACCTCAGGCCGCTTTCACTTTCGGCTCGGGATACAATCCCGTGTCGGCTGCAATGACAAGTGGTAAAGCGTACCAGACCACGTTTTTCAACATACTTGATTGATGACCCTATTTAACAGTTCCTAAACAAATTGTCCTCGAGTTGAGACCGCGTCTCGGCAAACGTAGCGTGGAACGCCCTTGGGCGAGATGGAGCGACGACATCAAAAAGGTGGCTGGTAGTGGCTGGCGGAGAACTGCTCGGAATCGAGCTTGTTGGCGTGCCATGAAGGAGGCCTATGTCCAGCAGTGGACAAGTAGAGGCTGATGATGATGATGATGAAACAAATTGTATTCTAGCAATAAACAAAATAAACAAAATTGCCAGTTATATGCAAGTATATTCCTACTTACTGTATTCGCGAAATTGTTCAAAGTAGGTAGTAAAAAACAATAGCTCTAAAAATAGATGCAACATGTAACACAACTTATGTTATGTTTATGTTTTAAATAGATGCTACATGTTACATATTGCAACTATTTTTAGACCTATTGTTTTCTACTACCTAATTTAACAATAATAACACGTAGCGTGTCATAAGTTACAGAAGACACGCTACGCGTTTTTTTTTAAACTAAATTGATTGTGTTTCATGCAATGCTTTCAAGATATAAATTCTTTGACTGCGTTCAAAAATTCATTTGGTTTTTCAGCATGTGGATTATGTCCAGCGCCTTCGATATAGACTAAAGTTGCGTTAGGAAAGAGCTTCTGAATCCCTGTCATGTGTTCAGATCTGAAATAAAGCAAGACTGTCGATAAAAATATAGATAAATAAGAATACATTTTATGCTACGTTTCATAACTTAATTTTAGCTTACGGTATAAAGTTTGAAAGCCTGCCGCCGACGAATAGAGTAGATCCTTTATACTTTTTTCCAGCCATATATGGAAACGAGACGATATTGTCAAAATTCTTCTGCAAGGATATAACGTTGCACTTCCACCCAAAAGATTTATCAGGCAACTGTCCAACATTCATTAAAATGAAATACATGGACCCTTCGTCTGGAAATAATTGAGATTCCAACAGTTTCTTTTTAGCTGCAGCCTTTGCTTTATTTAATGTATCCATCCCAGTAAAGTCAACACTAGTCATGACTGCTAGGACCTTCGGAAAGAAGTCAAGAGGTCTACCACCGGTTGTCGGGATGATAGGTGATATATCTACGACGACCAATCTCGCTACTTTTGACGGCTGCAAGTAAAGAGAAAACAGGTAAGTTAATAATGCAATTATTGAAAACTGTTTATTTTTCAGAAGACAAACTGGATGTGTTAAACGGGATTGAAAAAAAAGCATTTAAATTAAAGTTATATCATATGTTCGTACTTGTGTCAAAGCTAAAACCATTCCTGTCCTGCCTCCCATGCTGTGGCCAATAATAGTACTTTTTTTGAGTGACAGTTTCAATATTAGTTCAGATACATCAGCGGCTAACGTAATGTAGTCGTGGACATCGTTATGTGGGCTGTCTCCATGATTACGAGCGTCCACTGCAACCACCGGTTTCTTCGTATCAGCTGTAATCTTATCACATATGCTCTGCCAATTTCTTTTAGACCCAAGCAAGCCATGGAGCACCAATATCGCCTCTTTGCCTATGGGACTGGGGCCGTGGACTTTATAGGTTAAATCAAGTGTTGAATAGGAACGGACTGCTTGAATTTCCCTGTATATATTTTTTAACTCAACGTACTGTTGAGGTCTGATTCTGCGGATTGTACACAGAATAATCATCTCATGTTTGTTTCAAAAGCTAGATTACAAATTAGTAAAATGTAACTATACAGTTATTCGTGCCTGACTCGGTAGTCCGATTGGCAATTTCTTATGTACAGACGACAGCACATTACGCTATTACAATGTGTCAGATTTCTTTATTAGATTTTCAACTTAATCCCTAAAGCATTAAGACTCAAGGTTGATTGGGAATATTTGGTAGTTTGGGGTAGCTTAACCTGCTGTCGTCCGTACATTTCACACGAGGTCGCCAATTTTGGCAACCTGATACTAATTGTCAGTATGACAAACACAGCGAAAAGTTTATACTTATATATATGTATAAGGTATGTTTGTATACAAGTACAAACTATTTGCTGTGTTCGTAACACAAAAAACCGGCAACTTTATATAAAAGGAGATGGAAGATTCATACAGATATGAGGAACAGGGCGGAAAGTTCCTTATCCTCCATAGAAAGAGAAGAGAGATCCTCCGAACAGGCTAGTATTGTATCTGGTGGGCTAAAGGCCATAGTACACTTAAACGACTCTGTTCCGAAACCCCTCCCACCCAACACCGCCCTTAACTAAGACGACTACTCACTACACTACTACTACAGTCTGCGCGGACGCCGCACTGTCTGCTCGGCTACAACGAGCGGCCAGCAAGGCATCAGCTAACAAGCAGTACGACGGCGGTAAGCTTGCTGACAGCGAGCTATGTCCACTGCTGGACACAGGCCTCCCCCAAGGCTTTCCACGATGACTGGTCTTGTGCTGCCCGAATCCATCGACTTCCCGCGATCTTCATCAGGTCATCGGTCCACCTTGTTGGAGGCCTCCCTATGCTGCGTCTTCAGATACGTGGCCGCCACTTCAGAACCCTACTGCCCCATCAGCCATCTGTTCTACGAGCAATGTGCCCCGCCCACTGCCACTTAATTTTCACTCTAAGGTCCATGTTCATATTCAGGGTCACCAGTTTAGAGGGATGAGAAACAGAGTGTAAAGTTCACTCATCCTCCATAGAAAAAGAAGGGTTCCGAACATGAACATGAACGTCAACGCAGCCTTCGTGCAAAAAGTTTAGCGTGCCGTCATCATCATCACTCCTGTCCACACAGTGTGTCTGGGACCCACGGCTTCAACAGGTATCTTGACCACAATCATGCAGTGACCGCGCATACCTGGTCATCACCATCAGCCTCATCAGCAACCTCGGCACGGCACACTGCGCTTTCTGCCGTTAACAATAAGAGCCCTCTCCTGGTTGACGCAACAGCCAGCCTGAATCCGTCGCTGTACGGCATACGACGCACTGGAGTATAAAACAGCGCCACCATCCCGATTCACTGGGGAATCTCCATAGACAGTTCCGACTCACCGTGAACTTAAGCGGAAACCGGTTACGACTCACTGGAACCTCAGGTGGCCGCAAGCATCGTAAGTTATAAGACTCAACAACCCACTAACGAACCATCAAAAATACTGACACAATTGCACTAAAAACCTATAACGTACTTCAGGGGTTTTACGAGTCTTATAAGCTTCTTCTTTGTAATGGAGATAATAAAATGCAAAAATATATGAAGAGAAAAATAAAACCAACTTCGATCACTTCAGTGTTTTTATTAAAGTTGTTGTTATATTTTAGCACGGAGACGCCGCTGCTAGAGGTGGCAACGTCAACACACATAAGTACTGGATCAAACGTCTGGTTACTCGCTAGTGCGAGTAGGTATAAGTATAACGTGGCGTCCTAGTGACCGATTCAATATGAAAGCGATTTCGGGAAGCGATATTGTATCTGAATACAAATAAAAAAAAAATAACATTAAAGATTCGATTTGGTTTACGCAAATTAAACGCGAAATAGTACTGCAGTTCGCTTCGCTTCGTCCCGCATTCATGTGCGGTTGGTCACTTGGGTAACCGCAATTCCCTTCGTGCCCGTTGGCCATATGAGTAATCTACTCCTGTGGCTTCGCGATCCCACGGACTACGTAGGATACCGGGAAATTGCACTGACGAATAAGCGGTTACACCAAAACCAAGAATAGTTGAGTACTGTGGCAACACCTTTTGGACAATACTTATTTTATTAGTACCTACTGCTTGCTCTGTACATCTGCTGCCAGTGCGACTATTCCGTGCTCAGTGTTTTGACAAAACACCTTTTTTTTTGTATTTACAAAAGATACAAATTTGTCACATCACAGACATGCAGATTATAACTATGACGGCGTTTTTAACACGGCGCCATAGTCAAACGAATTAACAACTGCGGAGACCAAGCCATCTGGGTCCTCAAGGTGTACGTTATGTCCAACGCCATCTATGTAGATCAACTTTGCTGAAGGAAACAGTTCATGGATGCCCGACAAGTCTTCAGGTCTGAAACAAATCAGACGTTTCGTAAATAACATGATGGGAGCTTTTTTTGGAGATTGAGCGACTTTTCTGTAGAAACCTAGACCTACTTAAATCGTATTTGTTAATCTTTCCTTATAGATTTAGAATTGTATTTTGACACAGCGGTACTCTATTCAAGCTGAGCAGACCTCCACCGTATGCTCCACCGTGACCTCAGGGTGTTCCCCACAGTTGTAACACCCTGGGGTTTCCTCTCGCCTTATCCGGAACAGGAACTCCCGAAACAGCCGTGTCCGGTGAGGACCTGCTTCAGGCGGAAGGTGAAGGTGCCGTGGTGCCTCTCTAGCCGCTATTGTGACGTGCCCAGCACTAGGTTGCGACAATCGCACTCTCCATTTCGCCATGAGATCCCGCCGGAGCTCTATCCACTGTACCGCGATTTCTCGCAGCAGCCGAGTTATGCCTAGGCGTTTTGCCTCCTCTCGCCACTCCCACATGTGGGCGAAGGTTTTTGCCCAGGTCCCAAGGCGGTAATCCGGCAAGGGGGCTCGCCACCTCAGCGGAGACCGTGCGGTATCCCTGGACCAGACGAACATACCAGCCCGGAACAGACCAGCCGAACGGCCATGACGCTTTGGGAAACTCCAAGCCCTGACGATGATTTCTCTTCCTTACTCTACATCAGAAGCCCAAAGATAATATACCTTTGCTCGGCCCTACCCTTTTGTCACCTTCATGTATATAAAACAAACAACAATAAAATTGCCTATGTTCAAAATTTATAGTTTGTACGGGTAGAACAGGTAATCTATTATTTCAAATATTCAAATGTATGAATCACAAGCTGTGCCCCGCGGTATCACCCACGTGAGTTTCTATCCTGTAGGAACAGCAGGATAAAAAGTATCCCTTATTTCTGGTTATAAACTATCTGTGCGTCAAATTTCATCTAAATCCGTGCATTACTTTTTGAGTGAGAGAGTAACAAAGACCCAGCCATACTCACAAACTTTCGCATGAATTATATGTTAGTAGGATGATGTTAATATTCGTACTATTTATTTATATATATATATTTTTATTAAGTGTGGTTATTACAATCTGCCTTCTTAATAAAATGTACGTGCACCCAACATTTAGAAGAAACTTCATAATAAATAAAGAAGAGTGATTATATTAGTGTAAGAGAAATTAAAATTACCTCAGTAACTATACCTTTGGTAGTTAGTAGTATCCGTATTATGCATTTTTAAAACAAGCGACCGCTTACGTTTTCTTCTTTTTCTTCAGCCTATAGAGGTCCACTGCTGGACAAAAGCCTCCCCTAAGGCTTTCATTGCATTGGAGGGGTTTGCCATATTCCCACCTTGGCTGGCGGGTTGCGGATCGCAGAAATTAGATATTTCACAGGAGAAGCGCGGCTGCCCGCTTCCCTGGTGAGAGTTCCCTTAGTCGCCCTTAACATGGGCGTAGCCACACTGGGGCAAGCTGGGGTGCTTGCCCCACCCTGGCTCTGAACTATAAGGTACCTAATTAAACAATTTTTTTTAAAAAAAGCCGGGAGATTAAAATGGGTTGACTGTTGCCCCACCCTGAGCCTAAGGCTGGCTACGCCGATGGCCCTTAAGACACCCATACGAGGATATGGGTTGGTACTATTCTAAGCCCGGTACCACCGCTATCGTCAGTCCTATTAAATCTATATGTAGTAAGAACTAGTGGATTAGAAATAGTAAATCTATTGTGGGTTCACACACTATTTGCAAGTACTACATACTATTAGAAATGACAGTAACAAAAATCTTACGGAACACAGTATGACAGCTTGCCGGCAAGGAAAAGAGTTGGGCCCAGATACGTTTTGAGAGTTGGTTGAACCTCTGGGAATGTGGCGATGTTATCAAATTGTTTCTGCAAAGTTTTGAGATTGAATTTCCACCCAATAGATTGGTCAGGTAATCTTCCTATATTCATTAATAAGGCTTGTATTTCCTCATCACTTTGAAGTAAATTGTGTTCCAAGATTTTTTCTTTTGCTGCCTTCTTTGCTTCATCTAAACTTAGCTCTTTAAACTTGACAGTCTGTAGTACATCTATCATTTTTGGAAAGTAGTCAGTTAAAAATGTTGATGTAGATATAGGCGATATATCAATGGCGATCAAGCCTGCTACTTTGTTAGGCTGCCGAAAAAAAGGCAAAGAATTATGAAGTTGTATGCATAAGAATGACACAAGGTGAACTGATGTCCTGTGATGATGCCTTTCTGTTAAATAGTGATAGCACAGAGCGTCATCTCGATACTCTTCTTCTTCTTTTATCTAGGCAATATTATGTAAATCTATAAAAAAGAAGGAGTAAGAAAATAGTTAAACAAAGATACATAAAATCTCGAACCTTATTCAGAGCCAAAACCATTCCTGTCCTGCCTCCCATGCTGTGGCCAATAATAACACCTTTTTCAATTTCAAAATGAGAGTACAGTTTTAAGACATCGGCGGCTAATGACGGATAGTCGTGGGTGTCACAAAAAGGGCTGTCCCCATGGTTGCGAGCATCCACTGCTATCACAGGTGTTTTATAAGCAATTAGTAGCTTTTTACAAATCATCTCCCAATTGCTTTTAGTTCCAAGACAGTCATGGAGCACAATAATTGGTACACTGCTGGGAGTGGGACTAGGACCATAGACTTGATGCGCTAACTTCTGTGCCGTTGATTTGGTTCGAACGTCTATAAAGCATTTTGATCGAAGAGTCCGAAGGACTCTATTAGACTGATTTAAGCTGATGTACTGCATAAGTATATTTTTGGTTAAGTAAGGAAAGAATAGGTTTACGTTTTTAATTTATTTTGTAGAATAATTAATTACACGAGTCAATTTTGGATGTCGCTTGCCAGAAGATGTCACAACAATGTGTCAAGATATATATAATGTACTCTGTGGTGTCAAGATCGTCTTGAGTTCATTGTGGCCACAGAGTACATGATTGTGGCTAAATGTGTGGTGCTACAAAATAGAGGTTTCTTTGGCTCTGGTAAACATTATCCCACCAAAAACATTCTATAAAAACTAGCCAAGTCTCGATGGAGCTGCTTGTTTTCGGTGACAAAGTCGTGCCAAGTCTAAGGTTCCTTACTGCGATTTTTTTATTATTATAGTTAATGTTGTATGACTTGGCCGTTGAACATTCTTTACAAGTTAGTATATTTTATTGATTTATTTTATTAGATTTTCCTATTTGACATAATTTTTTTCTAAGGCTAGGCATTTGCCCAGCCGTAGGACTATAGGCTAGATGAAATTAGAAGATGTGTCCCACTAAGCTGGATCTTTGGAACGATAGTCGATTTTTAATGTACCAATAGTAGAAGGGGGTATTACTATATCTCTAATACAGCTGAGACCAGCTGAGGGTTCTTCGATTTTTCACATCAAATAAAACTTATGTAAAGGCGGTACGTTAATCTCTAATAGTTTGGTTGGGCTCTTGGTGTTTTCTAGACCATCGCCAGGTATTCCAGGTACCTTTGACTAGGTATTCCAGATCTTTGATTATCCTACTTTTTACAGTTTTCCCTTTATTTGGCCATTGAAACCCTAACTCTGTACCAAATTTTAGCTCACTGAGTTCATGGGAAGTATTAGTTCTATTCTGATGATCTTGAGTGAGTGAGTGTCATAAACACCAAACTTTACTTTCGCTTAACTTCGGAACTCAATGATCTACACACTTGAAATTTTGGATTTTAAGTATGTAATTATAGTTTACTGGATGACGAAAATTTCTGTGTTCTGGTCTTATCCAGAGGTTCACAAATAGGGGCCTGAAAATAAGACGAAATGGTTCCAGTAAAGGATGGTACGGGAGTGTTTGCTTCGCACTCGACTTGGCGGTGGCACTGCCGTGCTCACCGATGTGAAACTATTACATAAATAGTAATTACAAAACAAGGTGGCAGCATTAGTTCCTTATTAGCTATGTGCCAAAATAACACCCCAATGGCCCAATGCCAATGGCCCTTGTTCAGGTACTTACCAAGTAAGATACGTATACTATAAACCGCGCCAATAAAGAAACAAATCTAAAATGGGGTCTGCTACTTGCAGTGATAGATAGTAAGGTCAACAAAAATAATGTGATGGAATAGCAGATCTCAAAAGTTTTTAAATAAACCCTTCGGAACTGAAGTCGGATAATAAGTTATTGAAGATACGTTTAGCAAGTGGTTATAGGTTTTCCATAATAAAAAAGACTAATTTCTGTAAATGGTTTATTTTGAATACATTTATTAAATTATTCAATACACGCATACACATGAATGCCTGACAGCCTCAATGGCGTAGGCGTAGCGGTAGCGAACACGGCCGCGGGTCGGGCCTTTTCGCAACGAGGCTCAGGTTCGATCCCCGCACAGTGCAAATATTTGTATGCATGAATATGAATATTTGCACTGGTCTGGTCGTGCCTCGGAAAGCACGTTAAGCCGTTGGTCCCGGTTGCCATACGAACATCTAGTGGCAGTCGTTACGGGTTGTTGGAGCCCTCAAAAGTCTAACAATTGGTCTAACTGCAATGCTTCGATATTGCCTTCGGGTTGTGGAGGTCAGACGGCAGTCGCTTCACGGAAAATATCGAAGTTTAGCCAAAATCAGCAGTTAGACTGGTAAAGCGGACCCCAGACTCGAAAGCTGAAAAGCTACGGATGCGACTGGGATAAACGCCGAGATGATGAAACACAAACACATGAATTTTATTTTAATGTTGATACTGTTGATAGTCCTTCACTTCGTTTACGTGAAGGCATTTTACCACTCATAACAAAACCACGACAGTTAACAAAAACGGGAAACTAATAACAAAAACACGAAAGTAATAACGAAAACAAAGAAATTATAACTTGAAAGAACCGAGCGCGTCAAAACAGCAATGTAGCAAAAATCCTGACTGTTTTTTTTTTATGCAGTACGGTGGTTTGTGAGTAAGGATAGCACTAGCGTGCGAGTGAGAGAGAATGATAGGTGCCGCCATTTAAGATTCGTTTCTTTATTGGCGAGCTTAAAGTCTGGCACAATGTCTTAATCTATAAGTTGTACCAACTCGGAGTCCCTGACCGTCTCGTCCTCATCTTACGGGACTTTTTGTCAAACCGCACTTTTCGCTATAAAATCGAAGGAGCGCTCTCCTCCCCCCACCCCATCCGTGCAGGTGTTCCCCAGGGCTCTGTACTAGCCCCCCTCATTTCCACGCTGTCTTCAAGCGATATTCCGAAAAGCGTTAAGGCCCAACTCGCTCTGTTCGCAAACGACACAGCCATCTACTGCTCGGGACTCAGTCCTGACCGAATTCGCTTCCATCTTCAAACCGCTGTCAACAAACTGGCTGACTGGTTTAAGAAATGGAGGATAGAAGTCAAACCCCAAAAAAGCCAAGCGGTACTCCACACGAGACTGCGACTTAATGTCCCCCCTCCACGACCCATCACCATGTCTGGCAAGCCGATCCCTTGGGAGAAGCAAGCCAAATACCTAGGTGTGATTCTCGACCGCAACCTCAACTTTTCAGAGCACATTAAGACGGCCCGCTCACGTGCCGCGCCGCCTTCGCTCTGGGTCGACTCCACCCCGTCCTCAACCCGCGTAGCAAACTGTCGCACAAGTGCAAATTGCGCTTGTAGGTACACAGCATGCATACGCCCGATTATGACATACGCTTGTCCAGTCTTCGGACATGCCAAGCCGCGTCATATCCATAAGATGCAAGTAGTCCAAAACCGTTTCTTCCGTAAAGCCACAAATGCCCCTTGGTTTGTCCGTAATGAGATCCTCCACTTCTTCACGATCTTGCAGCTCATGAAGCGTCTTTCCAAACGTTTCTTTGACACTGCCGCCAAGCACCGCAATCCCCTGATAGCAGCGGCTGCTAACTATACCCCTCCACCATCTCCAAGCTTCGTCGTCCACGGCATGCCCTCACAGACCCCGATGACCCCATAACCCTCCTCCAAGAGGCCAATAGGGCCACCAGCATAACACACAAAAAAAGACCGACCTACCGGCCTCGCCGCCGAGGTCCATCGCGACGCGATCAACGTAGTAGCCCTGTCCCTTGTCCGATGAAGGCCAGCCCGCGCCGCAGCTGAGCCAGTAAATATAAATTCCCAACTATGACCTCTGAGTTTGTTTCGGACGTTTCTTCTCAGAGCTAGTACTAGGAAATGCCGTGGTCATCAAACCGAATTAAAATAAAACTTCGATCCAGCCGTCCCTTGCTGTTCTCTCCAGCGACGCCCTAAGCCGAGGTTCGTACCCCACAGGGGGTGCCCTTAGCGTGTAATCGCTTAGTTTTTAGTTGTTCTGGCTGGAGGCTTTAAATTCATTTAAAGCAGCCACAGGATAGTCTGGTTAAGTAGTCACAACCTCTCAAGGTCAACTACGAGATGCATAATAAAAAAAATAAACAAAAATTGGCGCGCTTATATTTCCATAATAATTGTTGTGATTGTTGAAAAACTTTTTCACACAAAAAAGCAACTGACTTCCGGAAAAACGAAAAACACTACTTACAAAGTAAAAAGTAAGTAATTTCGAAATAAGGTGTTTTTGGTTCTTGCATTTTCGTTATTTCATAATTATTATACACCTTGTAATGTTTTTTTAAAATCAAATTCAAATTTTTTATTTCAGGCAAGGCCCATAATTATGTTGTTAGTAAAAAACTTATCCTATGTTAGTAAAAGAGAAACAGAGAACAGTTGGCGACATGAATATGTGCAAGCACATGTCTGTCCGCCCAGAGCCTAATAAAAGGACCGTCGACCTTGTCCGCCAGTGTAGCTAGGATACTCTTCGGGCCGCCCCGAAATCGCCGCAACATCGAAGCACACCGTTTGCGAATGATGGCATAAAAGTCATCAATAAAATATAATAGAATAAAAGTCTGGTGCAATAGGGCATTATAGTTTCGCCCAAAATCTAGTCCCATCTGTTAGTGTTCCGGTTCCTTGATGATCTAAACAACGGCTCTGACGTCGGAATCGCCCAAACAGTGTCAGCAACATATATCTACTGACGAAACGAAAAGAAGAAGAAAACAATATTACCTAAATAAAATTACCTAATACAATTATGAAAATCATTTTAATGTAATAGTATTTTTAAGACACAAAACTTAACAACAATGTAGCACTAATATTCATTTTAACATTTTCGGTTTTGGTTTGAATTGACGCTTGTAGTGATGGGTTCTGATAAAGGAGATCGCAAGCTCCAAAAACGATCTGGGGTTGTCGATATGAACGTTGTGCCGTGTCTTGGGGATGTAAGTTATTACGGCTTTCGGGAACATTTCTCGAATTTCAGTTAAATCGTCGGGTCTGTAATCAAACAAGTAAGGATTAAATTAACCCCTTTATTCATAAAACTGAATTACATAAATATTTTATGTGCTAATTGCCATTATCTTCAACCCTTGGTTTAGTCGTAATGTACCTACTTGTGGAGGACCCCAGAGGAATTTAATTTGAGTGACCATCGCTAAAATTAAGTGGCAGTGGGCAGGGCACATTGCTCGTAGAACCAATGGCCGATGGGGCAGTAAGGTTCTGGAGTGGCGCCCACGTATCGGAAGATGCAGCGTAGGGAGGCCCCCAACAAGGTGGACTGATGACCTGGTGAAGGTCGCGGGAAGCCGATGGATGCGGGCAGCACAAGACCGGTCATCGTGGAAAGCCTTGGGGGAGGCCTTTGACCAGCAGTGGATCTCTATAGGCTGAAGAAGAAGAAGAACAAGACCATGCGAATAATATTTATCAGCCGAGTAAGTGCTATAGGTAGGTAGGCGATAGATACGGTAGGTAGGTGGCAAATAGAGGCTATGTTTGCCGTTTTTATATTGGACAATGACAATAACGACACGATATCGTCGTACTGGTAGTTTCATACAATTACTACTAATTGCTTTCACATTGTGTCGCTATAATCAATGCAATGATCAGGGTTAGGAATACGATCCGTACCATCATAGAGATAACCGACGACACTCGGAAAGCTGCCACGCTAAAATGGAATTGGGCTGGACATTTATGCCGATAGTCAATAAGCCAAACTTACGACCAAATGTCATCGCGGTAAGTCCAGAAAGAGATGGCCGGATGAGCTGGACTCCTTCAACAAGATCTGGTGCTCCAAGGCTTTATACAGAGAGAAGTGGAAGGACAGTAGAGATACCAAGAGAGTTGCCCTGCAGAGGGACATCACGGACTTTTAATGATAATAATTATTCAACTTGCTCTCAAATACAACCTTGTGGAATCGGAGGCTCCTTGCTACAGGTATATTCCCGACCCAGTTCTCGGAAATGGCAATGTCACGTAGTACTGGGATCGGTACATCATCATTGATAGGACTATTGTTGCCAACAAGCCTGATATAGTAATGTTGGATCGATCAGTGTGGCGTGCAATTATTATTATTGACATAACCATCCAGCATGATGAGAACTTTGTGCTTTGTGCGAAGTTGTCGATATGTAGGGTGTGGATTTAGCAATCATTGTACTTCTAGTCGTGACAGTCAATGGCTTAATAACCAAGAGCCTCGACCAACACCTCGGGAAGCTCTCGTTACGCAGCTGGATCAAGAGTTTGATTCAGAAAGCGGTACTCATGGACACGGCTCGCATCCTCAAGAGGTTTCTGTCTCTGGAGCCCTAACCACCGGTAGCTTGGACTCTGTTCCCGATACCGGTGGGCTACTATTTTTAATATTTTTGTATTCTAATAAAAATATAATCTATATGTAAATATTTGGATTAAAGGAAATATTAATTCAATTTCATAGTGCGAGCTTAACCTGACTAAAATGAAAAAATTAATGTTCTAAGAGCTCCTAAGCAAATAAAATTCCAAGCAAGAAAGTTTAACTTACGGTATTAAATCAGACAGCTGACCACCGATTAAAAGGGTCGGTCCGAAGTACTTTTTATTTTTGAGAGCTAATCGAGGGAATTCAGCAATATTTTTGATATCATTCAATAATACATCTATATTGACCGTCCAACCAATAGTGTTGTCAGATTTTATTCTTATATTACCAAGAATAGCTTTTAAGAGGTGGCAATCTGAGGTTATTCCGTTCAACTGTTTCATGGCATCATCTCTTGCGTGGCCAATGTTTTTTGGGTTCTTAAAGTTCACCGCCTTCATAGCTGCTAGTATTTTAGGGAACTCGTCTCTGTAGTGCTTCGACGTCGAAACTGGTGAAATGTCAACTACTAATACGCCAGTTATTTTAAGTGGCTAAAAATAAAAGAGTTTCAATTAAATCAATCTATGATTCTGTAAACTATAAAAATTAATTAGTGAAAAACCTACACTAGCACTTGATTATCCAGTGTCATTATTACCCACCTATAAGGCAAACACAGCAGTATGCAAGTAACTATTCTCTATCCAATCATTACTGCGTTGATTACGTTTCTGACGATTAGCTATAGATATTGGGGACCATACATAATATTTTCGTGACTTCATCACGGTATATCACCTTTCTATTTACGGAAATGTGTATGCTATATGGTGTTGGTATTAATTATTGACAGCCTCCGTGGCGTAGCGGTAGCGAACGCGGCCGCTGCGCAAAGAGGCGCGGTATCGATCCCCGCGCAGTGCAAATGTTTGTATGCATGAATATGAATATTTGCACTGGTCTGGTAGTGCCTCGGAAAGCACGTTAAGCCGTTGGTCCCGGTTACCATACGAACATCTAGTGGCAGTCGTTGCGAGTTGTTGGAGCCCTCATAAGTCCAACAATTGGTCTAACTGCAATGCTTCGATATCTCCTTCGGGTTGTGAAGGTCAGACGGCAGTCGCTTCACGGAAAATAAGGAAGTTTAGCCAAAAATCAGCAGTTTAGACTGGCGAAGCGAAACCCAGACTCCCAAGCTGTAATTTAACGTTGAGATGATGATGATGATTAATTATATGATATTTGATTTGTGTAAGCAGTGTAATGTTCATATCTAATATAATAATACTGATGTATTGGGAGAAAGACGAGCTGCAAAAACCGCGCGCGTTGATAATCTCCAATCATGCGCTTATTCTAATCTCGATCTTCAGCAACTCATCAGCCGATATTTTAACTTTCTCTGATAGTCACATATGTGCTTACTACACACAGCGAGCCGCCATAAAATCGAATCAAGCTGTACATGCATTTATCTCTTGTAGAGGTTAATTCAATCTGCACCCTAATTGTAACACACTAATTCACACTATTACTATCAGATAGAATCATTTCGAATCTTATTACTAACTAGCTCTCCGCCCGCGGCTTCGCCCGCGTGGAATTCCGTTATATCGCGCTTTTTAGATATCCCTCGGGAATAAAAGGTAGCCTATGTCCTTTCTCAGGGTCTAAAGATTGTCTGTGCCTAATTTCATCAAAACCGGTTGAGAGGTTTAAGCGGGAAAGCGTAACAGACAGACAGACAGACAGAGTTACTTTCGCATTTATAATATTACTAGCTTTCCGCCCGCGGCTTCGCCCGCGTGGAGTTCGGTTATATCGCGCTATTTAGATTTCCCTCGGAAATATCAATTTTTTTCGGGATAAAAGGTAGCCTATGTTCTTTCTCAGGGTCTAAAGCTTGTCTCTGCCAAATTTCAACAAAATCGGTTGAGAGGTTTAAGCGGAAAAGCGTAACAGACAGACAGACAGACAGACAGACAGACAGACAGACAGACAGACAGACAGACAGACAGACCGACAGACAGACAGACAGACAGACAGAGTTACTTTCGCATTTATAATATTAGTATGGACTAGCTTTCCGCCCGCGGCTTCGCCCGCGTGGAGTTCGGTTATATCGCGCTTTTTAGATTTCCCTTGGGAACATCAATTTTTACCGGGATAAAAGGTAGCCTATGTTCTTTCTCAGGGTCTAAAGATTGTCTGTGCCAAATTTCATCAAAATCGGTTGAGAGGTTTAAACGGGAAAGCGTAACAGACAGACAGACAGACAGATAGACAGACAGACAGACAGAATTACTTTCGCATTTATAATATTAGTATGGATATTAGTAAGTATGAATTGGGAGCTTACCTCCATTAAGGCTAAACACATAGCTGCTTTGCCTCCCATGCTGTGTCCGATGAGGCTTGCTTGTTCAACTCCTAGTTTCTGAAATAAATGTAGAATGTCTTCTGCGTGGTCTTCATACTTGTGAGAGTTTACCTGTGGACTGTCACCATGATTTCGCAAATCTACGGCTACCACAGATCTTCGTGTTACATTCATTATTATCTTCCCTATGCCTTCCCACTGCTTTTTGCCGCTCAGAAGGCCGTGAAAAAGAAAGATGGGAGGTTCATCAGGCTCTGTGCTTCCTTCTCCGAGTATTTTATATGAAAGAACAACAGATCTTTTAGAGATTTGGTAAGAAGGTATTACTGGTTTAAATAGAGCTTTATATTGAGGTACAATTGAATGCAATCTTATTGCCATGTTGCGAGGAGTGTGTCCAAAGGGTTATATTCAGTCACACTGTACACTTCTCTCTTGATCACTTTAATTATAATCTACATTATTAGTTGCTTGTTTTTGTTATTTCAAAGAGTACACCAATATAATGTTATTTACATATGAATTTGACATATCTTTGTTAACTTCAACTTGAATTGTAATCCCATAGATTATGTAAAATACATAAAGCATACATAAAAGGTTCTATTATATCGTCATCATATTCTTATTTCTATTGTACCTATAGATCGCTTTTTCTCTCCTTATGTGCTACCAAACTTGACAAACCGAAGTATCGAAATACACCTTACTACGCGGACTCAGTAGTACCTATAGTTTATTTATTTATTATTTACTAGCTTTCCGCCCGCGGCTTCGCCCGCGTAGAGTTCGGTTATATCGCACTTTTTAGATTTCCCTCGGGAACATCAAAATTTTCCGGGATAAAAGGTAGCCTATGTCCTTTCTCAGGGTCTAAAGATTATCTGTGCCAAATTTCATTGAAATCGGTTCAGTAGTTTTGGCGTGAAAGCCGGACAGACAGACAGAGATACTTTCGCATTTATAATATTAGTATGGATTTAATCTTTCGCACAAGAAATGTACGGAGGCCGACTTAATGCCTTAGGCATTCTCTACCAGTCAACCACAGGTGGTGAAGAGATAAGATGTCAGACGCTTTAGTTGAAAACAAATAGAAAAAAAGCTCTTAACATTATTTAAAAAAAACATATACAGAGTGGTGCTGACAATACGACAATAAATGAAAACACGAACAATGCTGGTTCATAGGAATAATCCTAAACCATAGAAAAAAACCTAGCATCAAAAATAAAAAAAATAAAATTTCAAACAAACCAAATCGCATAAAATTGCAAACGGAATAGAACATACCACGGGCGACAGCGCGGTCCTGTATCGACTTGTTTTTTTGGTGCCATTATTATTATAGTTTAGTACCGCGGGATGCGGCGGTCATTAACCTGTAAGCATTTCCTTATCAACATGTACATCATGTAGAAAATTTGAAAAATGAAAAATGTTTTCACTATTTCAGGTTAACGGGAACGCCCTCTGTTAGTTAACATACTGTATATAATTATACATACATACTATTACCAAAATATATACTATTTATTTTTATTGACAGCCTCCGTAGCGTAGCGGTAGCGTACGCGGCCGTTGCGCAAGGAGGCGCGGGTTCGATCCCCGCACAGTGCAAATATTTGTATGCATGAATATGAATATTTGCACTGGTCTGGTCGTGCCTCGGAAAGCACGTTAAGCCGTTGGTCCCGGTTGTCATACGAACATCTAGTGGCAGTCGTTACGGGTTGTTGGAGCCCTCAAAAGTCTAAAAATTGGTTTAACTGCAGTGCTTCGATATCGCCTTTGGGTTGTGAAGGTCAGACGGCAGTCGCTTCACGGAAAATATCGAAATTTAGCCAAAATCAGCAGTTAGACTGGTTAAGCGGACCCTAGACTCCAAAGCTGAAAAGCTACGGATGCGACTGGGATTAACGCTGAGATGATGATGATTTATTTTTATATATAAAACTAGCGCTTGACCGCAATCCCGCCTGATGATAAGCAGTGACGCAATCGTTGATGGTAAAGCGCACTAGTTTATTAGGAGCCTGTTCACTCTAGCCTTGAAGACACTCAAATTGTAGTCCGACGGAAACACCGCCGCTGGCAAATTTCGCGTTTCGCCTCCTCCTTTATACCGCGTACATCAAGGGACTGGAACAACTTGCCGGCTCTTCTGCTCTTCAAGGCTAGAGTGAATAGGCTTTTAATAAACTAGCGCGCTTTACCATCAACGATCGCATCACTGCTTACCATCAGGCGGGATTGCGGTCAAGCACTGGTTTATAATAGGTATATGAAAAAAAAAAATTGTTCCAGTCCCTCGATGTACGAGGTATAAAGGAGGAGGCGAAACGCTTCGTCCGGATCGTAGTGGTGTTAACAACGTAAGGGTGGAAACTCGTCGCACGACGCGTCGTCCGATGGTGGAACGGAGATGGGGGAATTAAATCATGCAATTCCCTCGCACACTCCCCAAAATGCATCCTATAGAACACCGAAAGGCTGGCTACTCTACGCCTGTGCTCTAGGCTTTGGAGACCATCTCGAGTTAAATCAGAGTCACCAATCAGCCTCTTCGCACGCCTCTCCACTGAATTCAAAGTGGCCAGGTGACACTTAGCAGCACCAGCCCAAATGTGGCTGCAGTACTCCACACACGAACGGACCTGTGCTTTGTACAGCATTAGAAGCTGTCCTCGTGTGAAGTACCGCCGGACCTTTGCGATAACGCCAAGTTTCCTGGCAGCCGCCTTAGCCTTGGACTTAATGAACCGCCCAAAGTTTAGGTTCGAGGAAATCTCAACTTCGATACTTATAAATATAATATATACATACAAAACTAAAATTTAGGAGAGAGGTGCAGCAATGACTGTACCCTAATTGTTGTGAAATTAACTGTTGTAGTTTAGTATTAGTAATTTTAATAATTGCATATATGGGGTAACTTAGCCCGTCGGTTGTCGGTCAGTTAAGCGAACTTATGATTTTGTCAGGATTTTTCTCCATGACCTTACAGTCGCACTCTAGTTTCCTAATTATTTTTGAACTCGAAATATAATGTAGTTTTATTTGCAGATCTTTTATCCGTCAACCTCACATTAAAATTGCTAAAAATTAAAAAGTCTGAAAATAGCGATTTCCCCTGTTGTCGGTCTGCTACTTGAAAAATGATCTCTATTTGCTAACTAGTAGGTTCTTTAATGGATTAAAAGCAAAAAATAGGTATGCATCAACGATTTTAATTAAAATCTATAAAATATTAAACTTATAGAAAAATTTTAAACATAATAGTAGGAACATGGTCAAAAAGAAAAAAAAAAGTATTATATGGCATAACAAAAATAATTGAGATCACGGAAAAAATTCGTAAACATTCAAAATCTTGTTATTACTATACCTTATTTCCACCTAAACAAATATCAACTTAAGCTTTGTATAAACTAAGTTGATTTTAAAATTACTAGTACTGTTGAACTGGTCATAAAAATAATAAAACTGCATCCAAAACTTGACCTTATTTGAAGGCATTAAGATTATTTTTGCGAAATCACGTAAATTGTGAACGTGTACAATTATATCCAACAATACATATGCACATACCATTGTAAAACCTTTTTGTTATTTATTTACAATATTTGTAGATTAAAATTAAAAGTATAGAATTTGATTTTCTTAATTACATGATCGACAACTAGATTTGAAACATCTGATTTTTGACCGCCCTTTCAAATAAGTACCTACGGCCGAAAATTAAGTTTATATAAACTAATTTTCGGCCACCTGCTTTTTGACGAGCCGAAGAATAAGATTTTCTTGACTGATTTTCGACCATGTCATCAAACACGATTGGAAAACAAATTTAAATTAATTAGTATTCGGTCGTTGATTAACTTGCTTAATTTTCTAACTAGCTAATAAGAAAAAAATTGGGGAAGTCCCTTTATATCTGTATTGTTCGAGTGAGTGAAGATTTCGATTCAAATACTTAATTTATTATCATCAGCTTTTAATGGTCGAGAATTAGTTAGCAAATTATTAATAATCGGACACATCAATTAGCTTAGGCCGAAAGCTAAATATTAAAATTATAATTCAATAACTAAAAAGTGTTATTACCACATAATTACCTCAAACTATGCGGCCGAAATTTGAATACACAAATAAGAAGCGGTTCTACTTTATGTAAAAAGTATTTCTTTTTGAAGAATTTCTAATTTTACCGTTTACATTTAATTAATTCTTTTGAATTAATTAAATGTAAACGGTCTTCTTCTAGTAGGTAAATAAATCATTATCTGGTTTCCCGGCCATCAAATTTAAATGTCAATAACATAAGTAATCTTTCTTCCGTTTTCATTACAATAACACTAATTTAACTTGTCTACCTTGCAACAATTATATTTATAAAACCGACAAACAACTTTGTAACGTACTTTGCTAAAATAATGCGTGCCCTATTTTCTTCACTAATTTCGACACATTATGCACTGTATGTAAGACATTCGGAGGGCCACTGACGACACAGTTGGATCATTAAAATTCTACAAAATTCAAAAGTTGTAAGGTTTATACCTATATATTAAGTAGGCGTTGGTTTTTTAAATAAGTAGGGCAAATTATCTTTATTATATTAATATAACAACGTACTGGCCGAAAACCAGAGGTGGCCGGCAAACCGGCTAAGTTATTGCCTACATTAAAAACATACATTGATTAAAATATATTCAACACAACAAAATATGCAATGGGCGGCCTTATCGCTATGTACTGCTTATTGCATAATAATACATAATACATACAACAATAGACATATAACTGACTGCATCCGTTGCGATTCTGTAAATCACAATAAGTATGAAATCTTATCTCCTCTATTCCAATGATTAATGAAGATCGACATTATCGACTGCTTATCCTTAGATCAGGGCCTGTAGCCAATGTAACATTGCTTCGTAGCGAAGCGAAATCGAATACCAAACCAACCAATGGCGGGAAAGATAGACCACGCGACGCGATAAATCACGTGGTCAATCGTTCCCGCCATTGGTTGGTTTGTTATTCGATTTCGCTTCGCTATGAAGCGATGTTACATTGGCTACAGGCACTTCTCTTAACTTTTCACGGTGACATTTTATTTGTACGGATGACAGCAAGTCAATCTACCCTAGACTGTCAAATTTTCCCAATCAACTTGAGCCTTAATGTTTTAGCCATAAAGTTGAGATTTTTTTAAATCTATACTAATATATAAAGCTGAAGAGTTTGTTTGTTTGTTCGCGCTAATCTCGGGAACTGCTGGTCCGATTTGAAAATTTTTTTTTGCGTTGGATAGCCCATTAATCCAGGAAGGCTTTAGGCTACATAACATCACGCTGCGACATAATAGGACCTGAGCATAACTAATTCCACGCGAACGAAGTCGCTGGTGGCCGCTAGTAAATTATAAACTAGTGTTTGTCCGCAATCCCGCCTGATGGTAAGCAGAGATGCAATCGTTGATGGTAAAGCGCACTAGTTTATTAAGCTATGCAGTCAAAAAAACAGAGTGAATAGGAAGGAAGACTGCGGTTGAGCGAAGTGTGCAATGCTAAACCCGACAACACAACCAGCGATGCAACATCAGAGGGAGATTGATCTGGAGACCCCTCACGACCAAACTCCCGACACAACAAAATTTGGCGCATCGTATCCGGCACACATCACTACACAACTACTCAGACCCGTCCTCCATACGGCATCACCAGACATCATGCCGGAATACGACGAATCGCTTGGCGGCAAGTCTTTGTCTGGTGGGTGGTAACATCTGCCGGCAGCCGATGTTATGGCCTACCACCGAGAAAAAAAACATCAAGATCTAATAAAGAAGTCTGTCAGATTGTAGTAGCTTGATGCATGGGCGTACAAGCTACCCCCTGTAAAACTCGCAGAACTGAATTCCCCTAATTAATAACGAAGTGTAATCGAGGACTCATCTTTAACTTTTAAATAAACCAAGACAAGAACTTGGCAAGAAATTGGCAGATTCATCAAACATATAATTTATTCTTTTTCTCTATCTGTATTTTTTTATCTCTCTCTACTGTTTATATTTTGTGTGTTCGCGCTAATCTCGGAAACTGCTGGTCCGATTTGAAAATTTTTTTTTGCGTTGGATAGCCCATTAATCCAGGAAGGCTTTAGGCTACATAACATCACGCTGCGACATAATAGGACCTGAGCATAACTAATTCCACGCGAACGAAGTCGCTGGTGGCCGCTAGTAAATTATAATTATCTAATATTTATTATAATATTTTTTGTTGTGTTTCTCTTTCAACTCCTCTTTTATATCTTTGCACCTACCGTGTTTTGCCTCTGCATCACCTTATGGTAGACTGGTATAAAATGCCTAAGGCATTAAGTCCGCCATTGTGCAATGTATTTCTTTGTGCATAAAGTTTTAATAAATAAATAAATAAATAGACACTGACAAAATGTACGGTTTAATTGCCAAAAAACCGCGTGGCGACTATAGCGCACAAAGACACTCTAAAAATTTGACTTTCTTCCCCCTGGGCATTGATATAATATTAAACAGATATGATATATGCTAAGAAACTAACCGAGTAAAATGTGTCCGAACGCAGCAGAGGCACACATGCATATTTTTTATACTGCGTACATTTCACTACATTGGTACAGTGTGAATGAGATGGGGCGCAACTAAAGCATAAAAAAGAAAAAGATCGCTAGTGACTGTCGTTTGCGCTTAAATGGAAAAAAAGACGTTTGCCAACCAATCACTGACACTTTGCACACACTGACACTGACTGATTGCCAAAGAATAACAAGAATGCAGATAGGAAATATAACACAGTAGTAGGTAATTTGGTAGGTGGTAGAAGGTGCTCAATTTGGTCAATATATATTTTTTTAACATTTTTACACTTCAATCAAGTATTACAAAACTTTAATGTTTGTCATTGAAGTTTTGTAATACTTGATTAAAGTGTACCTATTTAATATTTTGTGACTGTGATTAAAGGAAACCTAATGCAATAAAATAAACAATTACAAACCATATTATAATATACCAATATTTACTATATTTCAAATCCTATTTTAATTTTTCAAATGTAAATCATTATGCAAACATTCTGTATATATTTTTATATACTAGGCTAATTGTTGTGAGCGTAGGTAATATTTATTTATATTATTGTATACTTCATGTTCATTTAATATCGACTCACACTGTCCCATTTAATAATTTCATGTCATTTGACTCTATTACTTAGCAACGCAAAATAAACTCGTAATTTTATCAATGTTTTACTTAACTGTTGCAATAAGATGTTAATAAATTGTAACTAAGGACACAGGCGCGAAAATAAAGTGAAACAGAACTGTAATTGTAGGTATAAAAGTCACCATAAACATTATCGCTTCTGTGCAACTAATCTATGTCATATGCGTTCCCGTCTTTGTCAGACTCGCAAGAAATCCAATTAGCTCTCTCTTTCTTTACTTACAATGGCCGCCTAAGCATTAGCAGTAAGAATGTTTGACAAAATAATTGAAACTATATTATTTATCTAAATATTTTGGAATACTTATTTATGATATGTGATTCCATGACTTTTGTTGGCTTTTCTACCATAATTCGTGCATTTACGCAGTACACAAAACGCCATTTTGAATGCGAAAAAGACTTTCTTAGCCACCAAGGACACACGCGCGTACGGAACGAGAGTATCGGGAGTGACTAAAGCGACTTGCAGTATTTACGTTCTTTTGTACGCTTCATTTTCAGTGCGCTAGTGACGTATCTTTTTAATATTTTATCAATGCCCCTGGGCCTGACTTGCCTAGGTATGCCCATGGCTTGATGTGATGTCGTCTGTACCTCATAAATAGTTACAATAAAAAACACGTGGCTACGAAGTATTCGAAACAAATCAAATACAAAGAATTTATTTTAATTAATGTAGATTCATTATACTCAACTGTCCAGTTTTAAAAAAGGAGGTAAACAATAGACTGAATATTCAATTACATTTAAATGTGGATTATTTTTACATTTTTCCAAATGTGGGTAAACGTTTGTTCCTGATGTCATTTTCAATTATTTTTACAACAAAGCATTGTTCAAATAAGTTCAGATACAGTACGATACAACTTGTATAGACGTCAGCACATCATAGCTACTACAATCCAATATTTTTTAATTAATTCTTCAGCTTTATATCTGAAGCATATGTTTTATGAATTATGAATTGATTAGCGATTCTTAACCATACATTTTTGACCTTTTAACGTCACTTAACTTTTAATCATCGTTTATGAAAAAGCCCCTTAAACACTGTGGTGGTGTTTTTTTAAGTGCCTTTAAAGTCGACGGTAAAATCACTAGTTAACTGAATTTTACATTTTCGGTTAGCTGACCAGCTAACGTCACAACGTCAAGCTCTCATCGAGAAATTATCTTCAGCTTCTCTGATTTCTCCTAAGCATTGCTATTAAAGGCTACTTGACTTTTTTTCTAAACGTAGACCCACACTAGCATTTTTTCCAGTATCGTGGATGCGCTTTCAAATATAATCATCAAACCCACATACATAAACAGCCAGACTCGGAACAACTACTTGTAGGTCATACAAATTTTTATTCCGTGCGGGAATCGAACCCGCGACACGCAACGCAGCAGTAATTCGCTGAACCATTTCGTCAAACGTGCAGTTTGAATTGAACCCTCTATAATTATACTATATCTCTTCTGGAGGGTAGGTAATTCAACAACATTATTTATTGCGTTGTGTACGTTGTTGAGCATTCGCCCCTTTTTCTAAAATTTAGAGCACGTAGCCACTTATCGGTGTTGCGGGTTCGATTCCCGCACGGAATAAATATTTGTATGACCTACAAGTACTTGTTCCGGGTCTGGCTGTTTATGCACGTGCATTGATATAATATTAAACTAAGGTAGATACGTCACTAGCGCACTGAAAATGAAGCGTACTCAAGGAGGTAAGTCCAGCAAGTCGCTTTAGTTTACGTCGATTCTATTTAAGCGAAAACGACAAACACTAGCCATCTTTTTCTTCTCTATGCTTTAGATTGCGCCCCATCTCACTCACACTGTGCCAGCGTGTGAAATGTACGCAGAATAAAAAAATTGCATGTGTGTGCTGCTCCGATCGGCACATTTATTTTGGTTAATTTGTTAGAGCATATCATATCTGTTTAATATTATATCAATGTGCATGTGAGGTTAAGTGCTTGTAAATGCACCCACGATACAGAGTAGTATTTCCTAGCGTGGGGCTATGTTTTTTTAAAATTATTTGAGAATAATAGTGTGCATTCATACAGTTCTATTCTGTGTGTAATTAATGTTTCATCATCAACCTTTTTATCGTCCCACTTCTGGGCACAGTTCTCCTCTCATACAGAGAAGGATTGAGCGTAATCACCACGCTTGCTCAATGCGGGTTGGCGATTTCAGACTTAAAGTCCAGGGCCTGTAGCCAATGTAACATCGTTTCATAGCGAAGCGAAATCGAATAACAAACCAACCAATGGCGGGAACGATTGACCACGTGATTTATCGCGTCGCGTGGTCTATCGTTCCCGCCATTGGTTGGTTTGGTATTCGATTTCGCTTCGCTACGATTAGAGATGGGCAAACAACCGGGTTTAAACCCTATTACTGGGTTAAAACCCAATAAAAACCCATTTATTCCCTCCCACCGGGTTTTTATTCGGGTTTTTATTTTACGGAATCAAATAGCTTCTGAAGCGCTTTAAGAACCGGTTTGCCACCCGCTTTCAGAAGCTCAGCCGTAATTCCACCATCTCCAGCCACCTTATCGTTCTTGAGCTGTTTCAGGGCCATACTAATCTCGTACAGGCTGACGTCCGGGATATCGTCGGTGTAGTGTCGGGTTAGTCTGGCTCTAGGATCATTGGTCAGGCTCACAACAGGTGCGCGTGTTGATGTGTATAATTCTGCGTAGAATTTCTCAATCTCACCCAAAAAGCTCGGGGTGGAAGTGACGATCCTACTATCCCCATTCTTCAGCTTCGCAAGTAGGCTCTGTCGAACAGACAAATCTCTTGCGAACACTTTGGAACCTTTGTTCCGCTCGATAGCCTCTTTAATACAATTTGTATTAAATTGGCGTATATCGCGAGTCAGAGACTTTGAGATTTGTCTGTTAAGGCATCTGATACGCGAAGCGTCATCAGGGGATTTTAAGACCACCTCCCGTCTTTCTTCCATTAGCCGACGGGTGGGACAGGAGATCTTCTTCTGTCCTTTTGAAGGGAGTGTTTTGAAGAACTTGGATCCTTCCGTATGTAGTTTCTACAAACCTGTTGTTATAGTGGTCCACATCTACGCATTCACCGAGGCATTCAAAGCGATTTTGCAGTTCTATGTGAAAGCTTTTAGAGTTTTGGAGCTGGGTTGATGCTGGACGGAGCGTAGACTTCATAAGTCGAGAGCGTTCGAACCTAATGTTGAGGTTCAAGATGCCTCTAACAATACGGTGATCACTCCCGGTTTAAACCGCATACAGCACGAAGACATCGATGAACATTTGCCTTCTCGTTGATATTATGAAGTCTATCTCGTTTTTGGTCTCACCATCGGTGCTAATCCAGCTCCACTTGAGTTACAATGGTTTTTTGAAAAAAGAATTCATCACAAAGACTCCTTCCTTTTCCATGAAGTCCATTAGCATCTGACCTCGGGGATTCCGATTTCCAACTCTAAATTGCCCCACTTTCATCTCGTACGCCTTTCCCATGCCCAGTTTTGCGTTAAAGTCCCCCATGACAACAGTGTAGTGGGTTTAAGAGGTATATATGTGTCTACTGATGTCTTCATATATAACCTCCACCTCACTATACAGTATGCGGCGCAGTACAGCTGATTTTCGGGTCTTAAATCGAAATGTGATGCGAGAATACGGCGTGCAGGACTGTGCGTAACCACATAACTTCGAGTAACATTATATATTTCCGAAACTGCAATGGTTAATTAGAAAACTAGAACGCAAAAACTGAAACGGCCGCTATTTTGGTTCAAGTTATATTCCGAGTACTGTATATTTCTTTGGATACCCTTGAAAGATGTAGTGAAGAATGTTAATTCATAGGATGGACTCTTAAATCAGCAGTAAAGTGTATGTCTTAAACTACTGTAACTATTATTTTAAAATAGGCTTGATCATAAAATGAATGGACTGTGATGAAATACTTGTATAAATAATACAATTGAAATATCAAGTTCGAAGATTATGTGGTCAAACTTTCTGTGATCTTAAATGCACCACTATTAGTGATATTTATACTCCAAAAAACACTAGAAGTACCTAAGTCGTGTTAGGTCCACAATCGAAGATATTAGTGATTGTAATAAATAAAGACCCGCTTCTTGGGTTTTTATTCGGGTTTAAACCCGTTTAAACCCAAAAAACCCAACCCATTTCCACCCATTGGGTTTAAACCCTCTGCCCATCTCTAGCTACGAAGCAATGTTACATTGGCTACAGGCCCAGGTTTTCTCTAGATGAATGATGTTTAGCATAAAAATAATTCAGACTTATCATTTGATTATTCTAAAATGGTTAAAATTGAATAGGCAGTGGTTCCCCACAATTACCAGACAAAGTAACAGCACAGAATAATTAATAGTACTATAACGGTAACAGTTTACAGGTTACTAGGTGTAGGTCCTGGGTTCGAGTTCAGAAAGGCACTGTGCTATGTGTAAATAGTTTCATCATTATAGAAGGTCAGTGCCCCAAAATAGGTTGATAAAGCTATTTAAAACAGTGGCTAACTTGACTGACCCACTTCTGAAAAGAAGTAAACAATTATCGCTAAAACAACTTACTGTATGCTCTCATCATAATCCAGCATAATTTTGCATTTACAGAGGTAATTTCGGGTACCCAAAGTCTTTGTAACCAACTAATTAAGGGGAGTGTGGGACTTAAGTACCTGACTAAAACCACCCCGGTGATCACCATCCGCACAAAGGTGTGGTCCCAGTTTTTTTTTAATAATTATAAACTAGCGCTTGATCGCAATCTCGCCTGATGGTAAGCAGTTATGCATCCGTTGAGCGCGCCAGTTTATTAAGCCACTTAAAAAAAACTTAGTGAATAGGAAGGAAGACGGCAGTTGAGCGAGGTGGTGCAATGTTAAACCCAACAACACGACCAACGATGCTGCGGCAGAGGGAGATAGATGTGGAGACCCTCCACGAAAAAACTCCCGACACAACAACATTTGACGCATCATACCCGGCACACATCGCAACACAACTGCTCAGACCCGTCCTCCGTACGGGAGACTGTAAAAGGTCTGTAAAAGGTTCCTTGGAGCACTATAGGTACCTACACCCCACTTAACTCACCGGGGATTACAGAAATGTGTTTATAAATTCTATATCATGAGACAAGTTGCGTAATTAAATTGTAAAGTAGGTAACGCGTGAATCCAGCATAATTTTGTATTTAAAGAGAAATTTATAACATCGTGCATCGGCCAATTCATAAGGCCATAACATCGGCTGCCGGTAGAAGTTACCACCCACCAGACAAAGTCTTGCCGCCAAGCGATTCGTCGAGTTCTGTCGTCTGAGTGATGTCTGGTGAAGCCGTACGGAGGACGGGTCTCAGCAGTTGTGTTGCGTTGTATGGCGGGTACGATGCGCCAAATGTTGTTGTGTCGGGAGTTTGGTCGTGGAGAGTCTCCAGATCAATCTCCCTCTAGCGCAACATCGTTTGGTCGTGGGTTTAACATTGCATCACCTCGCTCAACTGCCGTCATCCTTCCTATTCCTAAGTTTTTAAGTGAATAGGCTTAATAAACTAGTGCGCTTTACCATCAACGATTGCATCACTGCTTACCATCAGGCGGGATCGCAGTCAAGCACTAGTTTATAATTATTACTTAAAAAAAAATTACGCGGTCCCAGTCATTATAACTAACATTTAAAAATACGCACATAGCGTTTGATTTGGTAAAGGCACATTGAATCACAGGTGGCTTGAGTGGAGAAACATTAGTAAAAAGTTAAGGTAAGGAAGGTGAGTTGACTGCAATTGACCGAGTATATTTAATTCATTGACGCCGGTCGGGTGTGCTGGAGTGCTGCTCAGAGTCATTCTACGCGATCTCTTGACTTCAGTTACACGTTTTCTAGCCAGGTACTTGTTTATTTACTATCATACTTGCTAATTATGTGAATCATTTTAAGGATTATAAGACAAATAGTGGTGTACATAAGAAATTAATATAAATTCGGTGAGCGACCAGTGATTTTCTGTTGAAAATATGCTTTCGGTGGTTTTTCCATATTTTGGGTGCTTTTGTGATTTTTTAGGAGTGTGTACTTAGTTAACAAATGTTGACAAAACAATCATTTCGGATTATTTAAAAAATAAGGATCATAAAGTGAATTTAGTTTCGGCATTTTGAATGTTTTTTTTTTTATCAATTATTCTTTGGTTCATTGATTTCACCTTTTGCAAACATATTTTCTAGATAAAATATATGAAATTGGGTGGATTGTACCACTCCTCATATGAATATATATAGGTATGTGGGCCATTCCAAAAATTATCACACTATTAATAATTTATTTCGTATGATTAATATCTTCTCCTGATAATATTAACCTTATCCCAAAAAATGGATTTCGGTGTCAAATGTATGAATAAATTTTTGATTGTTTGCCAAATAGGTACAATTTTTATTTCTGTAGCTGATTTTCTAATAAAATTTCAGGATCTTAAAGACGGCCAGAACTCTTAGTAAAGTGTGAAGGGTGGGAGATTTAGGTGGACTGTTTTATGTATTATTGACGTTCAAAAAGTGCTGATTCTCAGCCTAATTTGAATAAATGACTTGATTTTGATTTTGTGCGCGTCAGGGCACACAATGCCTAGTAAAGGGTTTGGATGGTAGTGTATTTTTAATATAAGCAAAACACCGCTTATATTTTCAATTGTTACAAAGTCTATGGTAGCATTTTTAACGTTAAGACTAGGATTTTATGTATACACAAAATATTAGTGGTCTATCCATTTTTATGGGACTTTCCAAATTCCTCAGCGTAAAAGGTTCATAATCCCTCTCGCCTCCCAGTAAATGAAGCTTTAACATACAGACGGACAAACAGATGATCACACGAGCATGTCAAAGCTATATCTTGTTTGTATATCTAAGCCGTCTTGAAGTTAAAGGGGTATTAATAACTGATGGCTCAGTGGAACCAGCCCCTTCTCACGAGTTGGTTGTGAGTTCTATTTCAGGCAGATTATTTACTTTGTATTTTATTTGATCACCGCTGCTCTTGCATGTCGTAGAATAAAAAATACGAACACATGTGTTAATCAAAAATTCCAATAAAAAATCCATAAATTTAATCGTTAATCAAAAAATCCATCCACCCTGGTCTCGCGTTGTATATTATGACCCACTCCCACTTATTGAGGGGAGGTTTCTGTCTCACTAATGGCAACATTATATGCTGATTAGGCATTCTCAAAAATACATAACTACAACAGGACTGTAGATGCATTCTACCCTTCCCAACATAGACCTTGGATACCTGCTTACTTACATAAAATAAAACTAGGAAGTATGTAGTCTAATAAATTGAGAACGTAGAAATATGATACTGGATCACATTCTGTAGTATGTCGCCATCGAAGAACCTACCAGTGATATAATGAGACCATCGCAGTAGTTCGCAGCCCATAAGTAAATAAACACCTTGCATAAGCAATACAAGGCGTCTGATTGATCTTGTATTTCTGCTGTCCTTAAACTTAGCAAATAGACGCAATTAGTTAAAATCGACAGTAGATCATCTGACTTGTAAAAATCATGTAAGGACGAGTAGTATAGGCTTTCATTTTGACAGTTGAATAACATTCATTCCATAATAAGATATTGTTAAAATATAAAACAATGAATTGAATGCTAGGTACACAAATAGATCATATGCGTAGTTACGGAACGGTACGGTTTTCAATCCCTATGTAACAAATATTCCCTAACTAGTGATTAGCGTTTCTGACCATACAGTTTTTACCTTTTAACGTCACTTAACTTTAAACACTATAGAGTTTAAGGGGTTTATTAATGAAAAATTATTAAAGTTAAGTGACGTGCGAATGTCTAAAATGTATGTTTAAACTTCTAAAGTCTAAAATCGTCTAAAATCATTAGTTAACTTTAAGCAGCGTTTATGAATAAGGGGGATTATAGGTAGACAAACCGAAACTTTTTTCACCGATAGGTATTTGGTAATCTCCCGATAATAGTGTACTATTTTTTTTTTTAAATCAACAACTCTAAGTTCTTTTAGCTTGACTTTTTAGTTCCAAGTCTTTCCATACTTGGGTTCATAGTTCGCGGTGTAAACGGAAGTGTCCAAACATGGGGTACTTACATACAATAGCAAAGCTAAATCAAGTTGCCTTCGTCATTAACCTTTTTATAGGCCCACTGCTGGGCACAGGTCTCCTCTAATACAAAGAAGGATTGAGCGTAATCACCACGCTTGCTCAATGCGGGTTGGCGATTTCAGACTTAAGGTCCAGGTTTCCTCAAGATGTTTTCCTTCTTCTTGTAATCAGTCATTGGTGTCCAAGATATACTTAAAAAGTACATATAACTTAGAAAAGTTCCATTGGTAATTGCTTGACCTGGAATCGAAAATGCACACTCATACCTGAGAGGCTAGTGTTTTAACCACTAGGCCACAAGTTCCCTTACCCTATCTGTATGAGTGAAATTTGGATTTGATTTTTGATTTGTGGTGCGCTATAGGTATTTTTTTTTCGGTGAAATCCATCAAGAGACACTCGATCTCTGACGACCGAGGTTGGGGAATGTGGTATTTTAACCTCACTAAAACCAGCCCGGTGATCACCGAGGTGGTTCAGTTCCTCTTAAAAAATTAATTCCAGAACGCGTCTAAAACACATCCCTGCAGAGTCTGTAAATGGGTCTACCCTAGGGCACTATAGGTACCTACAACCCGCTTAACTCTTCGGGGATTACAGGATTGTGTTTTTCATGGGACAAGTTTCATATTTACATTGTAAAGTAGGGTATAACGTGACTTTCAGTTAGCTACCTATCAGCGTGGGAGACGTTAACATCAATGTATAACCAGTAGTGCACATTAGTGCACCTACAGGGATCATTAACCCTTCCCTTAATTTACTGTTAATATGAATATTTATTTTGTGACATTTCCATAGCCCCGTATACATTATTTGTAATTTAAAGTCGCTTCGTCATATGCGATGCGCGGGCGCCGCGCTGCTCCTGTCGAGTTCTTGAAAATAGATTAGTAGTTCGAGTCAGTATAATGAAAGTTCGTAAATGTAATACAACAAAAATAAAGGATAGTACAATGATTTCAGTCTATTCATTTATTGCGAACAATTAATGCGCATACATTTGTATATGTAAACATAGAAGAAGAGAAGAATAGAATGATGGTTCAGAGGTGAAACTTATTTCTGATGAAAATTGAAATGATGAAAGTAAGGATTTCTTTTCCTTACTTTTTGTCTTTATTTCGTACTAGCTTTCCGCTTGCGGCTTCGCCCGTGTGCGAAGTCGCAGGCGGAAAGCGCGATAGCGCTTTTTAGATTCCCCATTTTCGGGGATTAATTTTACCGCTTTCTGGAGAAATGAGCCAACCCACAAACTCGACATTTTCGATATTTTGTGGCGTATGGACTCCAAATCCATACTAATATTATAATTGCGAAAGTGTCTCTGTCTGTCCGGCTTTCACGCCAAAACTACTGAACCGATTGTAATGAAGTTTGGTAACATCCCGCTATGACCAATAGGAGCAGAGCAGTAACAAAAAATCCACGCGGACGGATATACAATATGTAAAGAAAACCCTGTCCGACCCATAGGGATAATAAAAGTTAGGTAAACACTTGACCAAATATAATATAAAATTTTACATAATCATCATACATAGTAACATTACTAATGAATTTTGAAATAATCCTTTTTTCCGGGGAATTCATTCCAATTTCCCCGAACTTTGGTAATTTTTAAAAAAGTGACAACACCGGTATTATTTTAAGCGAATAGCGACGCGCCCACGTCACAGGTGCCGCGTGCCCTGCCCCACGCCGCCCGCGGAATGGGGTTGCTTACCGCACATGTGTTAAGTCACCTCTTTTGGCGAAATAATATTTATTTTTTAGGGGGATTTTATTTTTTAAGTTTTGCCTGTCTTTGTGGGCATTATTAGAAGCAGTTATCGATACCTAACAACACCTTCACTGATCGGACAGGGTTTTCTTTACATATTGTAGGTATTTTGACATAGCAAAGACTCTGTGTTAAATATTTTTAAAAATCGTTATGATCCAAGCTACAGCTGTTATGGCAAACATCATTCTTTATAATGCATACCTAAGTGTTTCAAACTTTTTGAAATATTTTAGCATTTTTTTAATTACCCTGATATGTGTCTATTTTTTTTGCTGTAATGATTCAAATAACCTGGTACATTTATGCTTTTAATACGGTATGGGATAAATTACGAAAATCATTATGCTTAAAAGTTCCAGTACCTAACCTTGAATCATTTTAACTCTTTTCTAAATAAAATCTGACTACATAAATAATAAATCAATCCAAAGAATTTTTACCTAAATATAGAAAAACTAAAAAAGTAATTCTTAGAAAACGATTTACGGCTGACCATAATTTTAACCCATATAGGTGAAAATTTCTCAACAATATAAATGAATTAAGTCCAAACACAAAGTAGCTACTGTAAACAAAACATCAGACTTAATACGGCATCAAAAAATTCTTCGGCATCGCTGTCGACTGCTAATGGACCTAAGACACTGGCGGCATTGCCGTTTTAAATGGTAATGCTTAGCCTCTGGCCAAGATAAAAACCAGCCCTTGGGAGACAGATCAGACAGAGAAACAGAGAGACAGAAAAACCGATGTGGCATCGAAGAGGCATCAATGTGGCACTGAAGTGGCTCCGAAGTGGCACGGAAGTAGCACCGAAGTGACACCAATGTGTCACCAAAATGGCAACGATGTGGCACCCAAGTGCCACCGAAGTGACACTGAAGAGGCACCGAAGTTGAATGCTTAGCCTCTGGCCAAGATAAAAACCAGCCCTTGGGTGACGGGTCAGACAGAGAGATAGAAAGACCGATGTGGCATCGACGAGGCAGCAATGTGGCACTGAAGTGACACCGAAGTGACACCGAATGTTCACCGAAGTGGCACCGAAGTGGCAGCTTTATATTGATGAGAAGTTTGCATCCATGTGGGTTAAAATGAAGGTCTGCAGTAGACCTGATGATGAAGACCATAGACAGTCGAGGAAACTCCTCAACGATTCATAACAGCTACCTTGTGTTTGTGCTTGATTAGTTTGTATTATTTACACCTCGATGTTTTGTGATCGTCATTAGGGATCTTATGATGAAGACGAAGGACAGTTATGAGAACTCCTCAACGGTTTACAGTACCTACTTTGTGTTTGGACTTAATTCATTTATATTGATGAGAAATTTTCACCTATATGGGTTAAAATTATGGTCTGCAGTAAATCTAACGATGAAGACCTTAGGCGGTCAAGGAAATTCCTCAAAAAATTACAGCATTGAACTTTAACATAGGTCAACCACTCACATAACTCGTCACTTTTATGCAACAATCAATTAAAATCAAGAGACGGAATTTAAGTTGCGTAATCGCGTCATGTCTAGCATTGCTTAAACTTTCATTTTGTACTCATAGAAATTTTATAGATATATCGGTTCAGTGGTTCCGTTTTTAAACCAAACTACGGGTAAAAATTAAAGTTACGAATTTAATACAATATGTAAAGAAAACCCTGTCCGACCCATAAGGATAATAAAGGTTAGGTAAACCCATGACCAAATATAATATAAAATTTTACGTAATCATCATAATAACAATACTAATGAATTTTGAAATATTCATTTTTTCCCGCGAATTAATTCCTACTTCCCCGAAATTTGGTCATTTTTAAACAAGTGACAACATCACTTTGACGGTAATATTATAAGCGACGCGACCACGTAACGCGTGCCCTGCCCACCGTCGTCGCCCGCGCATGGATTGCCTACCGCACATGTATTAAGTCACCTCTTTTTGCGAAATGATGTTTATTTTTTTAGGGGGATTTTTTTTTAACTTTGGCCCGGTTTTGTGGGCATACGTAGAGGCAGTTATCGATACCTAACAACACCTTCACGGATCGGACAGGCTTTTCTTTACATATTGTATATGTTACGGCTAAAACCCAAAGCGCGGCTGCACCTAGTTTTAGCCGGTTAAAACTAGGTGCAGCCACTTACTGAAATGAAATGAAATGAAATCGTTTATTAAGCAAGTAGGATCACTGATCACTTTTACACGTCATGTTTATTTTTTATTTTATTTTTTTAACTAGATGAAGCCCGCATTTCCTAACTGACTACCTCTGAGAAGAAATAGCCGAAACAAACTCAGGGATCATCGTCTTTTTTCAAGTCCAGACATTAAAAATGAAAATGTTTACAATAATTTACCTTATAATTACGCATATTGCTTAATTAATAACAATTAACAATGCTTAACAAAGCGAGCAGCTCAGTCCCAAGCTTTTTTGTCTTCTAAATAATCTGTGATTTTATAATACCCCTTTTTGCAAAGTTTGGCCTTCATATGGTTCTTAAATCGTTTAATGGGTAAGTTTCGAACGTCCATGGGAAGCTTGTTGTAAAAGTGTATACATTGACCCATGAACGAGTTGCCTACTCTGTGGAGACGAGTGTGATGTACAGCAAGATTGTGTTTGTTCCTGGTATTTATATTATGAATATCGCTTATTTTCTTAAAATTCGAGATATTTTTATGAACATACATAAGATTTTCAAATATATATTGTGAAGCTACAGTCAGAATGTTCACCTCTTTGAACTTTTCTCTAAGAGATTCTCTAGGACCAAGGTTGTAAATGGCTCGAACAGCCCTCTTCTGTAAAACAAAGATGGTGTTGATGTCCGCACAAGTTCCCCAGAGAAGAATCCCATAAGTCATAAGACTATGAAAATAACTAAAATAAACAATTCTGGCTGTATCCACATCAGTTATCTGTCTAATTTTCTTAACAGCAAAGGCGGCAGAACTGAGTCTACCCGACAGCTTCTCAATGTGAGGACCCCATTGTAACTTGGCGTCAATAGTTAATCCAAGAAAAACTGTCGACTCGACAGGGATCAACTCTACTCCATTCAGTTGAACATTGGTACTTAGCTGCCTGACATTTGGCGTAGAAAATTTAATGAGTTTAGTTTTTTTTTCATTTAAAAGGAGGTTATTTACATTAAACCAATGGACAACTTTAGAGAGTGCATTGTTAACTTCGTCAAAATTTGTTAGCTGACGCTTGACTTTAAAAATAAGAGAAGTGTCATCCGCGAACAATACTATGTTGTGATTATCCCTCACGTGATGAGGTAAGTCATTAATATAAATTAAAAATAAGAATGGACCTAGAATTGAGCCCTGCGGAACGCCCATGGTGACCACAGATCCTGCAGATCTCTTGCCATTAACATCAACCCTCTGAATTCGATTATTCAGATAAGAAGTCAGAAGGTCGAGAGCTCTGTCCTCAAACCATAATGGTACAATTTCCTGATAAGAGTATCATGATGTACGCAATCAAAGGCCTTGGACAAATCACAAAAAATACCAAGAGCATCTTGCGATTCCTCCCAGGCCCCAAATATGTTCTTTAGCAACGCCACGCCCGCATCTGTAGTTGAACGACCCTTTGTAAAACCAAATTGTTTCACGTGCAATAAATTGTGTAAGTTGCCTCAACAACTGTTTCAAAATTAATTTTTCAAAAATTTTGCTCAAAGTTGGTAATATCGATATTGGCCGAAAATTCGTGGGATCAGTTGTACTACCAGATTTGAACAGTGGAATTACTTTGCTTAGTTTCATCAAATCAGGAAATACGCCAGATGTGACACAAGAATTAAAAACAATTGCTAAGAAAGGTGCGATAACATCTATTATTGAAGCTACAGTGTATACTGACAAACCCCAATGATCGGCAGTTTTTTTTACATCAAGATCCTTAAAAGATTCTATAATGTCTTTACTGGTCACAAATGCAAATTCAAAGTGATTGTCACAATCAATCTATTGGTTAAACCTAGTATGAGCCGATTGTTTTCGGGTAAAACTAGGTCTAGCCTTCATCATTCCGGTTACAACTAGGTCCAGCCATTCCCTGTTGGATAAAACTAGGTCTATCCGATAACATTCCGGCTAGAACTAGGTCCAGCCATTCCCTATTGGATAAAACTAGGTCTATCCGATATCATTCCGGCTAGAACTAGGCCCAGCCGGAATGATATTGGATCCCTGTTGGATAAAACTTATGTGCGTGCCCTGCCACGACTTCCGCCCCGCGTCACACTCATGACAGCAGCTGATCTGCAGCAGCGGCGCGGGGTGGGGGGCGTAGCGAGGCACGCGCCTCTGCAGGTTGTGAGCGCCAGATACTGCAGGTGTAGATCTACAGTAGTTCAGCGCTAGTAGTACCAAGTGTGACTCAGAGCGTCTGCATCAGCAGCGCGTGTCTTAGTTTTATCCAACAGGGATTGGTTGTACATAGTTGTAGCTGGCATGCTATCGGCAGAGATTTTTAAATGTTAAAAAAAGACACCTAATTATAAGAAACATAGAGAGTTTCAGCGTAAGCGCGAGTCAAAGCGTAAGGGCAAACGCAGGTGTACGGGTGGCGGGCGGCCGCGGCGCGCGAGTCGCGCGCGCTTAGCGCCTGTTACTTGTTTAAACTTGTTTGTATCTAGTTTTATTCAACAGGGATTTTCTGGACCTAGTTCTAGCCGGAATGTTATCGGATAGACCTAGTTTTATCCAACAGAGAATGGCTGGACCTAGTTGTAACCGGCATGATGAAGGCTAGACCTAGTTTTACTCGAAAACTATCGGCTCGTACTAGGTTTAACCAAGAGTAAGTGGCTACACCTAGTTCTAACCGGCTAAAACTAGGTGTAGCCGCGCTTCGGGTTTTAGCCGTAACATTTATACAGTATGTTAACTAACAGAGGGCGTTCCCGTTAACCCGAAATAGTATAGCATACATACATGCTAAAAAAAATATTTCCATTCGAAAACAAAATGTTTTAAAATTTTTTCCAATAAGAAAATATTCAATAAAAATTTTAAATTGACATGTAAAAGAAACACACTGTACACGCGAACATGAAAGACGGCAACGTCGCAATTTATTTATACATGACGACTACTATTTTGATTTAAAACAGGAGGTTTCAAATTTATTTCCAATTAGAATTTTTTTTTATTCGGATTTTTTTATGCTTATTTTTCTATGCTGATATTTTTATTTTAATCTATTAATGATATATATTAACGAGTTTAAGGGAACGCCCTCTGTTATTTAACATACTGTATAAAGTTAAGAAAACGACGTCGTTTGCTTACAGGCCTTTTCCCAACTACATATTTATTTATTTAAACTTTATGCACAAACATTGTACAACGGTGGACTTAATGCCTTAAGCATTTTCTACCAGTCTACCTTAAGGTTTAGCAGAAACAAAACATGGGTAGGTGCAAATAAATTAAAGTTAAAAGAAAAACTAAAAAAACAAGCAACTGAGTTCCTAAAAACACTACAAAGTGAAAAATAACTAATTTCGGGGGTCGGTGACTTTGGTTTTTAGGGTTCCGTAGTCAAATGGCAAAAAACGGAACCCTTATAGATTCGTCATGTCTGTCTGTCCGTCTGTCCGTCCGTATGTCACAGCCATTTTTTTTCCGAAACTATAAGAGCTATACTGTTGAAACTTGGTAGATAGATGTATTCTGTGAACTGATTAAGATTTTGATGCAAAAATTGTATAATAATAATAAAAATTGGGCGCTCCCCATACTTAGAACTGAAACTTTTTTTTTTTTTCATCTTACTCATACGTGTGGGATACCTATGGATAGGTCTTCAAAAATGATATCAAGGTTTCTAAAATATGTTTTTTCTAAACCGAATAGCCTGCGTGACAGACGCTTCCAAAGTGGAAAAAAAATGGTCCCCTCTAGGTAACTTCTAAATTGAAAAGAAAATGAAAAATCTAAAAAAATTGTTTTGAACGAGATCTAGTAAGTAGTTTTTTTTAATACCTCGTAAATCGTAAACCGCTTATTACCGCGTAATCTTTCATACAAATAACTTAAATCCTTTAATTTCATAAATCAATGGTACGGAACCCTTTGTGCGTGAGTCCGACACGCACTTGGCCGGTTTTGTATTTTTGTTCTTGAAACCGACTTTCGAAATTAGGTAGTTCATTTTTCACTTTTCATAAAAGTTTTTACTATCGCGCTAAACGCTAAAGTTTTTTCTAGTAAGCTGGACTCAAATTCTAGAGAAGAACATATTCATAGACCATAGTCATTTAGTGATAAGAGCAAATTGGCTAAAACAAAAGAAATAATCCCAAAAAAAGAGCCCACATTCTTTGTTCATGAGAACTCCCTTTAATGAGGATTACAAATACTTGAGCAATAAAAAGAAATTTAACTTTGCTAAGCTTTGGCGGTCATAGAAGATTTGCAAGCATTATGGCCTCCAGGAAAACGGATTAAGAAAAAGAAGTTAACTGAATGATTTAAAATCGTTATTCCATCTTATACCAAATGATTGCATTTATTTCTGTAAAAAACTGAAGGGAGACTATGCAATAATAGACGATTAGATGGTTATTTGGAAGAACCTGACTTTGATTTATAGGAGGAGTAGGCTAACTTTTGTAAAAATTAAAAAAAAAAGAAATATGAAACAGTTTGAGTCTCCATTTTTTGTCATATGTACTTTGGAACATTTTTGCAATTTTAAATCCGCACTTTATTCAGTTAATTTCATACAAAATTTATTTTGTAATAATGATTCACGCAAATTTTTTTGAATACCTATCCTGTTAAATTTTGTATACTAAATACATGCAGGTAAATTATTTTAGTTGGTACATCTAGAATATCATAAAATTAAAAATCCAGCATTTATCACTACAAAGCCAGAGAAATACTGGAATAAACTTTAAACTCAATTATCTCGAAATGAGGTTTCTGTGGGCTGGATCATATTTGCAGAAAGCAATCCAATTATCGCATTATTTAGCTTCTAAGTTTACATGTGCATATTTCTTTGCAATATATTATCTTGTTTTAAACAACACATAGCGCCATTTATCACCGAACTGGTATGAACAATATTTTTGTTTTCCCTCGGGAATATCAAATTTGTCCGGGATAAACCATACCCTATTATTTAATCCGGACTTCTAACTTTACGTCTGCAAAATTTCAAAGCAATCGGTTCAGTAGTTACGGCGTGAAAGCGGAACAAACAAACAAACTCACTTTCCGATTTATAATATTATTAAGGATATTTTTGAACTATAATATCTTTACTGCTAGAATTTTTGGGAAGTAGTCGAGTTATTTTGTTAGCTAAGTACCATACCTCTTATATTTACAAAAATATCTATTGTATTTACACAGTATCCCGGTTGGCTAATTATTTTTACTTATAATCACTACTTAGGTACTTTCTGATACTTATTTAAAAAAGGATCTACGGTGTACTTACCTAATTCACTGTGGAGTTCTTTATATTTCGATAAATGTTATACATATGTACATAAATACACTTTTATGGAAGCTAAATATCAGAAGGTATTAGAGAACAACTATACTTGTATTATATACAACGTGTAACAAAAAGGGTATATACATACCAAGTATACCAATACCATCTTTAGATGATATCAAACGATATCGGAAGGGTTTCAACTCAAAATAAAATACTCAAAAAATTGGCACCAAATTTTCGGTTTCGTGTGTTTCTTAAAATAAAATCATAACAAACGTTACACTACATATGTTAATAACTACTCGTTACCCGTAACGTTACTTGCCAAAAACCGATAAATGTCTTCAATATCTCTGTGCGACTAGTATGATAGTAGCCTATCACAGGCGGTGTTATTCCTCATAACTTCCTAACATAAAGAGATAGAATTAAAAAACCCTTCCAATATCGTTTGATATCATGTAAAGATGCCATGCCTTTGTTATGTATATACCCTTTATGTTACACGTTGTATAAGTAAGCAATTTCTTATTCAATGATTGCGGACAAGATTGTGAGCACTACGTACTTGCTATCAAGCTACCATTTACTGGGTACGTGTTTCATTGACTTGAATGTGCTCTAGCAGCTGTATGTCATATTCGCTCTAGAATTCTAGATAACGTCTCACTGGTGGTCAGTGGTGGCGTGTCTGTTCGATTGGATCATTAAGTTCCGTTCAAAATGGTGCTGATCCATGCGTCATGTTCGTGAATGGGTATGATCAGTCCCCACTGACGGAGTGCTGACAGCACCCTAATTGCATAACACACAATTATTACTAATTAGAATCGTTCTGAAGCATATTGCTAATCCATTGCTCCATGTCTTCAAAAGATATGTCTGCTGGCCAAATGTAAATAACGCAATGAATGTTGTTGAACTGTTAAAATGAAACCCATTGCTACTGATAGTGTGTTATCGGGAGTTTTTGCCGGGAAGCTAAGATGAGTGCCACGCTCATTTTTCATTGGACTTTTAAATTATTTATAGTTTCGTTTACTAAATAAAAACGCGTGATTTATGTAGTAAAAAGTGCATTCAGCGAATAATTCATAAAGAACAGTGAAATATTGTAGCATAGTGGCCACATCATGGCTTTGAACCAAATCTTCCTCCGTGTTCGGTCCGCGCGGCCGTCTTTTTCGACATGAATAATTCATTACGTGACATTAGCTAAATGCACAAACCGTGCGAAGCCATAAGAGAAAGAAAAAAAAAAGAAAAGTGTGTTATGCAATTACCCAGCTGGTCATCTCTTAGCTGTAATTACTGAAAATTGCTTTTATGTTTTCTCTAACTGACGCTTGTGACGTGTACGTCTTTATACATCGTTCTCAAATGGATAAATTCAATATGAATGATGTAAACAAATATTTTGTAACAATTGTAAGATTTTAGAAGAGCGTCGGCCGTCGACCCGTGGAGTTTGTTCCTCGTTCTTCTTCATAAAGACCTACGCTTTGTAACGGGCGACTAGTTTCAACCTTTGACAATTCAAGAGACCTGTAATTAGTTTATTTTAATAATTGCTTTAATTTTGATAATTATTGAAAATAACCATATTGGCCTCATACGAAGGCTCAGAGTCATACAAAGGGCGATGGAAAGAGCTATGCTCGGAGTTTCTCTGCGCGATCAAATCAGAAATGAGGAGATTCGCAGAAGAACCAAAGTCAGCAACATAGCTCTTCGAGTCGCTAAAATGAAGTGGCAGAGGGCGAGGCACATTGCTCGTAGAACCGATGGCCGATCCAGTAAGGTTCTGGAGTGGCGGCCACGTACCGGAAGACGCAGCGTAGGGAGGCCCCCAACAAGGTGGACCGATGACCTTGTGAAGGCCGCGAAAAGCCAATGGATGCGGGCAGCACAAGACCCGCAATCGTGAAAAGCCTTAAGGGAGGCCTTTGTCCAGCAGTGGACCTCTATAGGCTGAAGAAGAAGAAGAAGATATTGCGCCGAATGCGGTCATTACAATGTTTTATTATTCTTTTATATTAATTGATGTGTTTAGAAACTAATCTAAGAATATCTTGATTTATAAGACCAAACATAACTGTTTTTGTTTGTTTTAGCGAAATAACAGCAACATGGGCACCCTGATACGAAATATAACAACTTATTACCGCTATGTAAACGAGGACCTAGCGGGTAAGCGCCATATTTTTATAATTTACTTTTAAGTTATGTAATTTGGCGGGAACCTTAACATTATAACTCATTTATTTCGTTTATTGGACATAATCATCACAACAAATATGCAAGACTCTAAATTCTATTATAAACTGAAATTCAGTTTCTTATTTCTTGACATCTCAAAGAAAAAATGGTCGCAGAAATATTTTTTGCTTTTTTACCTTGCATTTGAAGCTATTTACTAATTTATATGTATTATAAGTGCATCATCATCAACCTTTTATCCCCACCCACCACTCCTGGGCCCACTGCTGGGCACAGGTCTCCTCTCTTATAGAGAAGGCACCCACGTGTTATAAGTGCATGCGGTCTTTGAAATATCTAGTGACTCCGTTATAATCAATATTTATGGGAATTCGTATGCAAGCTTGAAACTTAAACCATTTCTACGTCAGGTCAAACAGGGTCTTGTGCTGTGACTTGTGAATATTATGTACCTACTTTATACTATACTATATGCAATTCATGTCAATTCCGTTTAAAAATGGAAAAGGGGAAGTCCATCCTTTTGAGTGACTTAAGCCACTTATAAGTCTATTTGAAAAAAAAGTTGCCCCACACTAGCAGTTTCTCCTTTACCGTGGGTGCGTTTATAAACATACTAGCTTTACGCCCGCGGCTTCGCTCGCGTGGAATTCGGTTATATCGCGCTTTTTAGATTTCTCTCGGGAATATCAATTTTTTTCGGGATAAAAAGTACCCTATTATTTAATCCGGGCTTCCAACTTTACGTCTGCAAAATTCGTCAAAGCAATCGGTTCAGTAGTTATGGCGTGAAAGCGGAACAAACAAACAAATAAACTCACTTTCTGATTTATAATATTATATAGTAAGGATAAACTCACACACACAAACAGCCAGACCCGGAACAACTACTTGTAAGTCATACAAATATTTTATCCGTGCGGGCATCGAACCCACGACATGCAGCACAGCAGTTACTAGCTTAACCACCGCGCTAACTGTGAAGTCAAATTAAGTAAATTCATTTAATTTAGGTAAATTCCTGCTGCCATAGCGACTGTCACCCAGACACTACAGTCCGTTCATAGTTATTTTACCTCTGACAATAGCAACCTAAAAGCAACCTTATCGTATCGAAAATAAAGATTAATAAGATATAATACAAGCACGTTAAAAAAATATTACTGTAATTTAAACAGTCATGCAAAATTAGAGGAAAAATAATTGTGAAAGGGTTGTATCTACTATTGTGGGACATGCTATTACAGAATGCACATGCTGTCCATACTGGTGTCATCAAGAGTTCCTTGGGTGTCTTACTATCCGTAGTGTTGGCCATACTGTGCGTACTATACCCATAACCGGAGGTAGGATATAACATCGGCGCGAAATGGAGGAGAAAGAGTAGGAAAGCGGACCCCGAGCTCCAACGCGAAGGCCGCGGATGCAACCGAGACTGAACGCTGAGATGATGATGATGAGGCTATAACGTCAGCTGCCGGCAGAAGTTACCACCCACCAGACAAAGTCTTGCCGCCAAGCGATTCGTCGTGGTCTGAGCAGTTGTGATGCGATGTGTGCAGGGTACGATGCGCCAAATATTGTTTTGTCGGGAGTTTGGTCGTGGAGGGTTTCCAGATCAATATCCCTCTGGCGCAGCATCGTTGGTCGTATTGCATCACCTCGATCAACTGCCGTCTTCCTTCCTATTCACTCAGTTTTTGAGTGAATAGGCTTTTAGTAAACTAGCGCACTTTACCATCAACGATTACCACACTGCTTACCATCAGGCGGGATTGACGAGCTTATAATAATTAAAAAAAAAATACCATTCGTACTGGTGACAATTGTTCTTACTGGTGCCATGCATTTTCTACATGTTCACGGTCCTAATTAAAGATCTCTGTAGTAATGATTGTTTGAATTTATCTGTCTTCCATTTCCAGATCCTCGGACGAACAGTTTCTTACTGGTGTCAAACCCGGTGCCCATCGTGCTGATAATGTACCTATACCACAGATTCGTCCGGTCTTGGGGCCCTGCTTTCATGGCCAAGCGGGAACCGTACAATCTTAAGAACGTCATAATTATATACAATGTAATACAGGTCGGATTGTCAGCGTACCTCACCGCGCAAGTAAGTAACATAGTCCGCTACTTAAGGGGAAAGCGCAAAGCAAATTGCAAAAAGATAATTCGAATTTCACAGGCTAGTGAAATTCAAATTATCTTTTTGCAATTTGCAGAATTAGATATGGGACCATAAAATGTACGTATTTACAGGATTAGAAAGACAGTTTTATCGAAATTCTTTACGAACAAAGTTGGTTTTGAAAATGTATGATTCTTGAACTTAGTTTCTAAAGGAAAGGAAAGAGATTTTTACGCAAGATTTCTAAGGTTTCTTTAATTTCTCGTTTTGGTCAGAAATTAAAACTTTTCATAACTTGTAGGCCTTTTTCCTAATTCGGATAAAAGTAACCCCTGAAATTATCATTCGCAGTCATTCTCATTTATTCATTGGGTGCATCATAATTTCTCTGCTTGTTACGAGCTGCGCCCTGAGTGTTTTACGTAGAATATACATTATTTGCGATACCGTTGAAAGTTCGGACGACAGCAGGTCAATTACCCGAATCTGTTAGATATTCCTAATTAACCTTAACCCTTTATGCTTTAGCCATAAAGTAAGCTAATTTTGACAGATTAGCTTTATGTGCTGTGTAAGGAAAGACGGGAAACCACCGGAAAGACGTCTTGTACACTTGTTTCAGCAAGACATCAGAAAACCGCCTTAAAGAGGAGTTTCAGAATTTTGTAAGACATTTAAAAAAATGGTCCCCTTTGCCATCCTTGTTTAAGCTTATTTAACCTGCTGGGAAATCAACCACTGCTCAAAATTTAGTTTTGTTTTAATAATTAGAAATTAGTGTTGATCGCAATTCCGCCTGGTGGTAAGCAGTGATTCATTGACGGGGTAAAGCGCGTCAGTTTATTAAGAGCTTTATGCCGCCGATTCTCTTGCACACAAACTAAACCTCTAATCTTTTTCTTTCCATTTCTATAATAAAAACACAGAAGATAAAATGTCAGTTTAGACCTGTCAAATTAGTGCGCTCCTGACGTAAACTCGCGTATTTTTGGTCGCCATGTTTATAATCGCGTCTAAACTGTCTATGGGAAATCTTAATTTGACAGGATTAAATTAAAATGTTATCTTCTATCCTTTTCTTAACGAAATGGAAAGAAAAGGATGCACATAACTTAAAATTAGTTTAGTTTGTGAACAACAGAATCGGCGCCATTCACTCTGAGTGGAATTAGTTAGAATTTTTCGTAACCAGAGACAGTTAAATCCTTAGTGGTACAGTCCATAGTGTACCTCAGTAGCATTGCGTTGAAATTCCGTTACATTACGAAAGGATAATTGCAATCGTGAAAAGCGAAGGAAATTCAGCCAAGGCAAAGGATACGCAGGGCTGCCTCGGCCGCCGTGCAAGCGAGTAATTCAGTGAAATCGGCTCCTCTATTTTATTTATGAATCATGTGTAATCACTAATCATGCATTTGTCGACGTCCTCCGTGGCGCAGCGGTCAACACGCCTGCCTGCGACGCGACGTGGAGGTCCCGGTTTCGATCCCCGGCCAGTTCATGATGGAAAATGATCTATTCCTGATTGACCTGGGTCATGGATGTTTATTTATATAAATGTATCTATTATAATTATAAATATAGTACCGTTGAGTTAGTATCCCATAACACAAGTCTCGAACTTACCTTGGGGCTAGCAATCTGTATGATTTGTCCGTATATATTTGTTTATTATTTATTTATATTTGTTTTATTTGCATAATTTATTAGTCATTCTATGCTTTATCATAACTCAAAATCAGCAAAAAGGTAAGATGCACACACTTTCAAAAGCTTCTGTCGAATGGTAACGTAACAAAAAAGTTTATGAAACATGGTAAAACAATGGAAATTTTTTATTTATTATTCTAAAAGAACTATAGGCGCCGCCATATTGGCCTTGAGTGCTCTGACGAGAGTCTTTTTTACATTATCCCTACTCCGCGGCCGAGCGTCACGCGACATGCAACACACACACCAAGAAGTTTGAGACGATGCAATGTAATTTAAGTTTCACTTTAAAAACCCTGTACTGTATAGGGTATTTCACGGGAGAGTTGTTCATGTAAAAGACATAAACGAGATCAGCATAAACAATGAAATAATACCAAATATGGTTGCATGCACTTATATGCATTTTCTTCTTAAAGCTGAAGAGTTTGTTTGTTTGTTTGAACGCGCTAATCTCAGGAACTACTGGTCGGATTTGAAAAATTCTTCTTGCGTTGGATAGCCGATTAATCCAGGAGGGATTTAGGCTGTATAGCATCACGCTGCGACCAATAGGAGCGGAGCATAACTAACCCCACGCGGACGAATCGCTAGTTTTTTATATGTTTTTAGATTCGACCTTTCTTTTTTGGTTATTTTTAAATTTCAGGACAGTATTTAAAAAATTAACATCAAGGGGACTAGGGGAGGACTATACAGATTAGGTTTTCACAAAAGTCACACAAATTTAAACTAAACGTTTTACGCTCCATTCTAATCCATTAATATAAAGTGCGTATGTTTGTATGTCTGTCTGTATGTATGTATGTGCCCGAAGTTGCTCAAAACCCTCACCACTATAGATAATCATATAGATCTGGATGCGCTGAGTTCAAAAAAAAAAAAAAAAATTGTTTTTGTCTCGGTCCTTTATGTCTATAGTTGTTTTTTTGTATTGTAAGAAATTGTTTTTCCAATGTAGGTAACATTGGAAAAACAATTAATTTCTTACAAAACTGCTGATTTCAATTCTTCTATATTAAAATTTCATATTGCAAAATTTCAGTTTGTTACTTAATTTTGCTATTATCTATTGAAACGAAAAACAATTATCCACCTATGTATTTATGATTTTTTTAAGACAAGCAATAAAAAATAATTAATAATTAAACTTTATTGCTTAAAAGATTACAGAGATTTTGGATTGGCCCCGAACTAGGTAAATTTTAAGAGATTATTAATGTGCATTATATGTATATACGTAGATATAACATATACCGAAATATATATTGCGTTAAGTAACTACACACATCAAAAGTGTCTAGGGATCAAGCATTTTTATGCGGATTTCTTGAGATTGAGATGTGGCTTTGTAATAAATTTATGATTTTATAAATTTATATGGATCCTTTTTGGTGCATTTCATAATTTGAATCAGGAACTGTGAATCAAATTCGAGTAAAAGATGAAAATCAGCTGTCAATATTTTCCCTATAAAAACATACAACGCATTGAAGACATTATTAGTGCTACTGTTTCCCTACTACTGATTAAAACCAACGTTATTATGGAGCGGCGACGTCATTTAAGCAGGGAAGAAATGCTCAGAGCCGTGGGAATGATAGAAGCTGGTTCCCGGCAACGTACTGTGGCTTTAGCTCTGAATACAAGTCAGAGTGTTATCAGTCGACTTTGGACACGTTACCGAAGCACTGGTACCGTGGCTGAGCGCCATGGAGGACGGTATCGCTGCACCACACGGAGACAAGACCGATACATTCAAATCTTAACTCGAAGAGCTCCAACAATAACCGCCATGATGTTAGCCGTGAGGCTTCATCACTCTTCAGGGAACTTAATTAGCGACCAAACAGTCAGAAACCGCTTGCATGAAGTGAACCTTCATTCCCGAAGACCGCTACGGGTACCACCTATAGCAATGCACAATCGTAGGATTCGATATCAATGGGCTCTTGAACACAGAAATTGGGCAGAAGAACAATGGCGTTTCGTGTGCTTTTCTGATGAGTCTCGTTTTGGTATGAGACCGGATACAAGACGTATACGACACTGGAGAACCCCTGGACGCCAACAGCGATTAAAATCCTGCCAGGAAGTCCATCCTTATAGTGGTGGAACCATCATGGTATGGGCGGGTATTTGGATCGGCGGAAGAACTGAGTTGATTTGGATCAGAGGCAACCTCAACGCTCAAATTTATGCTGAAACGATTGTATCAGACGTCATCGTTCCTCTACAAGTGCAAATCGGTCCCTTATTTCAGTTAATGCATGATAATGCACGACCGCACACCGCAAGAGTTGTAAGACAGACTCTCGCCGCAGCTAACATCAATGTCCTGCCCTGGCCTGCTCAGTCGCCAGACTTGAACCCGATTGAGCATGCATGGGATATGCTACAGAGAAGAGCTCTGCCGAATATGGAGGGTATCCAGTCGCAAGAAGACCTTTTTTTGTTGTTGCAACGAACATGGGCGGCCATTCCACAGCGTGATTTGGATGAACTCATTTTGAGTATGCCAAACCGATGTTCTTGTGTTGTTAGTGTTCGCGGTAGAAACACGGATTATTAATTGTTTAAGTTACCCAATAAAATTTTAGAGAAAACTGTTATTTCAGTCTTTTTTTCGAACTTTTGTGTTAGTGGTTCAAATGTCAAATATCCCTTTATTAGGAAAATGGCAAATTTCTTTATTAATGCAAAGGTGACTTGGTTTATCGTTACTGTGACAAACGAAAACACTTTATTTGATGAATCCTTAAAGAAAATTTTAATTAATATCAATCAGGAGAAAAGTTATTGCAAAAATATATGTTGATCCCTAGACACTTTTGATGTGTGTATTTCGTAAAACGGTTTCTCTTTCTATGACTTGTTTTTATCGTCAAAGGTCAATGCTTCTGGTAATCGTGATGACTTTCATTCATAACCATGCCCACCTATTTTTTTTTTATTCTCCATTTTATTAAGGGGTCCCAATATGGATATGTCAGCCCCATCGTACCTTATTATACAAATTATTTGACAAATTTAAGCTACAAGTAGCGACGACGAAAGCAAATCTAACAAACAAGTAGATAAGCAAACATTAGATTCAATATGACGAATGATTGCTGACCTATTTTATTATAATTTTATTTGCACCAATGCTTGCAACCAAGGCTGGGGAATGGGTACCCATTCCGTCGCTACGTGACTTTCTGCTCGACTGGAAGTAGTTAAGTACTTACTTTCTACTAAGAAGGCACAAATGTTTGTGTGAATTTTACTTTGTAATGATCCTGACAATGGCCCAGATTCCCTTTTTTTTTGTAGTTTGGCACTAGTTGTGACTTTGTGCCAATGTCATGTAAAATAAAAATCTTCAAAAATTCTTCTTTCTTTCTCTTATGGCTTCGCACGGTTTGTGCATTTAGCCAATGTCACGTAATGAAGTATTCATGTCGAAAAAGACGGCCGCGCGGACCGAACACGGAGAAAGATTTGGTTCAAAGCCATGATGTGGCCACTATGCTACAATATTTCACTGTTCTTTATGAATTATTCACTGAATGCACTTTTTACTACATAAATCACGCGTTTTTATTTAGTAAACGACACTATAAATAATTTAAAAGTCCAATGAAAAATGAGCGTGGCACTCATCTTAGCTTCCCGCCAAAACTCCCTCAGATTCCCTTGTTTACTAACTAAATTACATTTAAGTTAATTGCATCTTTTTCTTTCTATTTCATTAAGAAAAGGACAGAAGATAAAATGTTATTTTAGACCTGTCAAAGTAGTCCATTCCTGACGTAAATTGACGTTTGGTCGCCATCTTTGTAATCGCGTCTAAACTGTATTATGGAGGAACCTAATTTGACAGGATTAAACTAAAATGATATCGTCTATCCTTTTCGACAGCGTCGGTGGCGTAGCGGTAGCGAACGCGGCCGCTGCGCAAGGAGGCGCGTGTTCGATCCCCGCGCGGTGCAAATATTTTAATGCATGAATATTTACACTGGTCTGGTAGTGCCTCAGAAAGCACGTTAAGCCGTTGGTCCCGGTTGCCATACGAAAATTTATTGGCAGTCGTTACGGGTTGTTGGAGCCCTCAAAAGTCCAACAATTGGTCTAACTGCAATGCTTCGATATCGCCTTCGGGTTGTGGATGTCAGACGGCAGTCGCTTCACGGGAAATATCGAAGTTTAGCCAAAATCGGCAGTTAGAGTGGTAAAGCGGACCCCAGACTCCAAAGCTGAAAAAGCTACGGATGCGACTGGGATTAACGCTGAGATGATGATGATGATATCGTCCATCCTTTTCTTAATGAAATAGAAAGATAAAGATCTTTCTTTTCTTTCTTTTAATAATTATAAACCAGTGCTTGACTGCAATCCCGCCTGATGGTAAGCAGTGATGCAATCGTTGATGGTAAAGCGCACTAGTTTATTAAGCCTATTCACTTAAAAAACTTAGAAATAGGAAGGATGACGGCAGTTGAGCGAGGTGATACAATGTTAAACCAAAGACCAACACGACCAAACGATGCTGCGCTAGAGGGAGATTGATCTGGAGACTCTCCACGACCAAACTCCCTACACAACAACATTTGGCGCATCGTACCCGCCACACATCGCAACACAACTGCTCAGACCCGTCTACCGTACAGCTTCACCAGACATCATGCCGGAACACGACGAATCGCTTGATGCACATAACTCCAAATTGGTTTATTCTGTGAACAAAAGAATCTGCGCCAATAATTCGTTTCAGAAGAGTAAATATCTTACATTTCTTTAAGGTCATCATTACGGTTTCGACCGAAAATAATTAATAACAATAAATTAATACTCAGTCACACAAGCGCAATCGCGTTGTAATCAATTACATTAAGAAGCTTTAAAATACTTTATGTATTGCGTGAGAATTAACAGACATTTAGTTAACGACCGGAGAAAATACAATCTTGACCAGCAGGGTAATTGCGTCACACACGATCAGTAGCCCTGCCTTTCATTTTGACAGTTCAGCAACATCCATTGCGTGATTTATGCTGTTGAGCAAACACTTTTTTTGTACACACGGAGCAATGGATTAGAAATATGCTACAAAATGATTGAAATTGAGAGTAATAGTTTGTTGTAGCCTGTCCCTCGTTTGTTCTTATATTCACGTATACAATAGAGTAGGTATAGGTACCCTAAAATAGCCAAAAATCCAGTCATAAATCCTAAAATTGTTCATCCAAATTACTTCGTAAATCAGCCTGAAAGCAGCCTAATCTTCATGAATGAAGATATGTAACATAGTTTTGAGCTAACATCGGAATTGGACCTTTAATATTATATTAGTTTATTGCGTTATAATGCGCTAATATATATTAGCGCATTACACAAAATATTTTTTCAAATGCCTCCGGTATTTTCAAATATATTTGAAAATACCGGAGGCATTTGAAAAAATATTTTTCAATTTGATAGCTCAGTTCTTGAGGAGCATTATAAGCTTTTGAAGAAACAAAAATCAATAAGAACTCGAAGCTAAACTGAAATAATAGCGTGGGTAAGGGATGCGATACCACTACACGGGGTGCCTCGATCGAATAAAAAAAAAAAAATTTTACGCAGATTAAAGAAACTTTATAAATACATATGCCAGTTTGTAAGTTTTATACCTAAGGGCCATTGTATTTCATTACAATTGTAATTTTGTAATTCTAAGCTATTTTTCATATTGTTTACAGTGTCTGACAAGGCTGTACCTCTCAGGCTACTACAGCCTCTGGTGCCAGAAAATTATCTACGAGGACACACCGCTGGAGCGTATCGTCGTCAGCCGCGTCTGGATGTACTACATGATCAAAGTTATCGACCTCATGGACACCGTGCGTATTCATTCTTTCTCAACAATCAAAACTACCATATACGATACAAGAGGCAACGCTAACACTTGGTTAAAGGTCAAACGATAGGACTCTTTGTGGGGACACGGAATATAAAAATAAGGTCGGAAATGCATGTGGGTACATACTTTCTAAACTTTTTTTTTTTTTTTTTAATAATTATAAACTAGTGCTTGACCGCAATCCCGCCTGATGGTAAGCAGTGATGCAATACTGCAATAGTTGATGATAAACCGCCGTGAGTGAGGGAAGGCGGCATTTGAGTGAGGTGATGTAATGTTAAGACAAATAACACGACCAACGATGTTGCGTCAGAGGGAGATTGATTTGAAGACCCTCTACGACCAAACTAACTATGTACGTAACAACATTTGGCGCAACACAAATGCTCAGACCCGTCCTTCGTACGGCTTCACCAGACATCATGCGGGAACATGACGAATCGCTCGGCGGCAAAACTATGCCTGATGGGCGGTAACTTCTGCTGGCTTACCTTAACTTGGTCAGAAAGCATTCCAATGATAATTCTAGTTGCAGAGGCTAATAGAATAGAATATTTTTAATTGAGAATATTTGGTTCTCCTTTTACGTTAGGTACCTCTTCGGACTTCGGTTTTAGTATACCTACTAAAGGCTGGGCTCCAACATACTTCCCCTTGTACTTGCGAAGTGGAACAACTCAGCAGCAATCGTAATCTGCATCCTATTTGCGTAACACGCAATTATCATCAGTTGGAATAGTTTTGAAGCTTATTGCTGTTCCAATGCTCCATATATTCGAAAATGTGTCTGCTTAACATCGTAAATAAAAAAAAAAAAAAAAAAAAAAATATTAGAGCTCCAAATGCTAATGTGTTACGCAATTACCCTGCTGGTCCACTCGCGAATTACTTTTTCAATGACTCTTAATTAACGTGCTTTAATTTATGTCAACAGGTATTCTTTGTGTTACGGAAGAAGTTCAACCAAGTGTCGTTCCTACATGTATACCACCACTTAGGAATGTGTCTACTTGCATTCATAGGCACCAAATATGTACCAGGTATGTTCAATAAGAAACAGTTGTGTTGATAGTTACCTAGGCATCGTTCTGGAGTTGAGAATCTACACATTTCGACCCTCTGTTGTTTTAACTTGTAGCAGATATGAGACTTAAAACACCGAGATTTTGAAAAACAATTTAGCAAATTAAATCTTAATAACTAGACTAGCCCAGTGGTTAAAACACCAGCCTCTCAAGTATGAGTGCGCAGGTTCGATTCCAGGTCAGGCAAGTACCAATGTAACTTTTCTAAAGTTATATGTACTTTCTAAATATATCTTGGACACCAATGACTGAAGGTGAAGGAAAATATCTTGAGGAAACCTGGACTTTATAAGTCTGAAATAGCCAACCGTCTTTGAGCAAGCGTGGTGATTACGCTCGTTCCTTCTCTGTATAAGAGGAGACCTGTGCCCAGCAGTGGGATGATAAAAAGGTTGATGATGATGAGTTCATGAGAGTCTAGTTAGACTATGGCACATATGCATGTAAAGTAGACTTCAAGAAAACACTATGAAGTGATAATTAACTTTAACTGTTCATAATTGTTGCCACAAACTGGTATCGACCGCGGCTTACAAATTGTAGGTCATAGGAAAGCCCGTCAGGAGCTTTACTTTGTGTAAATTATTTCATCACCACTACCTCACAAAACGGTTAAGGAAAACATCGTAAGGAAACTGGCATGTCTTAGAGACAAAACGACAGTAATCCGGCTCGAAGGACCAAAAGATGTTGGGATTTTTCGCCGTTGACGATACCCCAGAGTTGTTGTAGGTAATGAGTAACACTAAAACCACCAGTATTGAGCCGCACTTGTTTATTTACACCTGACCGCGTGACGGAGGTATATTTACGACTGTTTTACATTGTGTTGAAGTTCATTCTATATACAATAGTATTTTGCTGTATGAGCATTATTGGCTCGTACAGTCGGCGTGGTAGATTACGGCCCTCCTCTCGCCAAAAGGAGGCCTGACTCTCAGGAGTGGGAGCATTATAGGCTGATTATGTAATCTATATCTATACTAATATATAAAGCTGAAGAGTTTGTTTGTTTGTTTGTGCGCGCTAATCTCGGGAACTACTGGTCCGATGACAAATTCTTTTTGCGTTTGATAGCCCATTAATGAAGAAAGGCTTTAGGCTATATAACATCATGCTGTGACCAATAGGAGCGGAGCATGACATGTTCAAATTACTAACTCCACGCGAACGAAGTCGCTGGCGACCGCTAGTTATAAATAAATAAATATATAATACGGACAAATCACACAGATTGAGTGAGTAAGTAAGTTCGAGACTTGTGTTATGGGATACTAACTCAACGATACTATATTTATAATAGATACATATATAGATAAACATCCAAGACTCAGGCCAATCAGGAAAATATCGTTTTCCATCATGACCTGGCCGGGGATCGAACCTGGGGCCTCCACGTCGCAGGCAAGCGTGTTGACCGCTGCGTCACGGAGGTCGACAATTGTAATTGTTGCCAGAGATATTGGGTAATCCTCCATTTTGATAGGTGGATAAATAGGTCATTACACGTATCGTAAATATAAATAGTATTAAAAAAACACAAATGAAGTAGAATTAAAAATAAGTACCCATAAACTTGGTAATAAAATATGATAACGATTGTAACATTTAAAAGATTAATCGTGATACTTACCTTAAAACTAAATGTTGTTAATAAACATAACAATGTTGATTGTATGCCTATTTGCGCAAGAGTTGCAGCAATGCTAGCATCGCGTGCACGAAATGGGTCGAGTGGCCTAATGCGCCCGCGACGGAGGAAACCGCGCCAACACCGAAGGACTTCTTACAAACATCCTCATTAATTAAAAAAAAAACGTTGCCCTACACTAGGAAATTCATTTCGTGTCGTTTTTTTTTTACAAACATAAACTCACATCACACAAACATCTCGACTCGGAACAATTATTACTTGAAGGACATACAAATATTTGTTCCGTGCGGGAATTGAACCCGCGACACGCAGCGTAGAGTGGTTAGCGCGATACGAAACATACCTTTCGCGCTAACCTTTTGACATGGTTTAACCATAACTGGATCACAAATGGAACGTAAGCGCTGTCACATGAAAAAGTTGAAACAAAGTTAACTTTTTTGTGCCATTTGTCGAACTTACTTCTAAACTATTGGATTATAATAATAATAATAAATTTTCCTCATTCTATACATTGAATGTATAATATTTCTTAATGATGTTAATGAAAACCCATCGAAAAAAATCAAAATAAATAAATATAATAAATTTTATTGTCAGACCATGGTCCATAGAAATAGCATATAAAATAGCAACAACATTATATAAAAAAGACTCATGCAAAATTTAAATATCTTTACCACTGCGCCAACCGTGCTGTTTAAATATGATATCCAAGCATGGATTTATTTGAAATTCATAATTCGGTTACTATGCTCTCTCGTTTAATTGAGTACAATTAACATTAGTTTATTAAAATTAGTTGAGTAAAAAAATGCCTCTTTATCGTATCCGATGATAGCAACCCAGATAAATACTGAATTCTGATGACCATACAAAAATGAGACTATCAAAATTTTGATAGTCTCATTTTATTACAGGCATAGTTTATTTCCACAATGCAATCGAATTTCCAGGGCAATCGCGCTAAAATAATGCAACCAAAACAGAATTGCATCGCAACCAAACCAAAACTTTAGTTAGGTAGGTATGTTTCGTATCGCGCTAACCTTTTGACATGGTTTAACCATAACTGGATCACAAATGGAACGTAAGCGCTGTCACATGAAAAAGTTGAAACAAAGCTAACTTTTTTGTGCCATTTGTCGAACTTACTTCTAAACTATTGGATTATAATAATAATAATAAATTTTATTGTCAGACCATGGTCCATAGAAATAGCATATAAAATAGCAACAACATTATATAAAAAAGACTCATGCAAAATTTAAATAATAATTGTAAAAGAAATAATATTAACAATAAAAATAAAATGGAAATGAAATTTATTTAGTTTTGATTATTATATCTGACGAATTGTATTATTCATACATTGAATTTACTTTGTGGCGGTACCTACAAACGCCACAAATCAACAACGCGTCATACTGACGTCACACGAATTCTACATCTCGCAATCAGAGTTTACCGAGCAACTAGCATATATACAAATTCCCAATTTCAAGCATTGGGCAAGTGCCCGCCAGACATAACACCCGTCTGGTCGGAGGATCCTCCCTTTTCTATGGAGGATGAGTGAACTTTACTCGTAGCAATGGTCGCAGTCGCTACAATAAAACAATAACACAAAGGATTGCCCAACTATTGACGTCCCTACGATTGATGACTTTCCGCGAAAGGGTGCACATAAATCATACCAGTGTCAAACAAGGATCTTGGAAGACAAAGCGCGTGGGTCCTGACAGCCTCAGCGAGGGTGTCGCACATCTGTTAGTTAACCCATTGTTCGTTGGAGAAAACGCCGCGAATAACGCGGTTCTGTTAACCCATTGTGCGCCGCCGGAGAAAGCGCGCGGACCATATCGAACCGCCTTACACGTGGACCGAAGGCGCGGGCCCTGTCCACCGGCCAATCAGACGGCACGTTCTCCCATGATCAACAAATCAGCATCAAGAACGCCCGATCAGTCAGCCCCACTCCGGTTTAGAGATAGCTGTATTAATGTTTAGTATTTAAGCTTGTGCATAGCTCGTAAGACATCATATATCATATTATCACACATTATTATCAGACATTTTACATTGTAACATAGTCGCGTCTCTCCTCTTGTAATTAGGTAGTTCATAGCATACATTGTACTCTAGACTTACGTGCAATATACAACGTTCAATCTAATCGCGTTTTAATTACATAACACGCCCTACGCGCTAAAACTTCAATCGAAGTTAAAACTTTAGCGCGATACGAAATGGGAAACTAAACCACAACTTTAACTGGTTTAGATACGAACAAGAGTTTAGCTTCTACTGTTTTATTTAGCGAGATTGCCCCCCAGATGCAGGTACGGACGACAGCACATCAAGCTACTACAATCTGCCAGATTTCCTTATTAGATTTTCAACTTTATTTACAAAGCATTAAGTCTCAAGTTTGATTGGGAATATCTGACAGTTAGGTGTAGCTTGACCTGCTGTTGTCCGTACGTACAACATACAAAACTCACCACCTTTGGAATGTAAATCGATTATAGTGCAAAATAACTGGCAGGTAACACAGTGGCCCCCATTCCCGTATTCACAAACTAAATAAACTAAATTAAAGGAGATGTTTCATTTTGGGCCACCACTATGTACGGTATATAATATGTAAAGAAAACCCTGTCCGATCCGTGAAGGTATTGTTAGGTATCGATAATTGATTCTACTAATGCCCACAAAGAAAGGCTAAACTTAAAAAACCCCCTAAAAAAATAAATATTATTTCGCAAAAAGAGGTTAATACATGTGCGCTAAGCAAACCCTTCCGCGGGCGGCGGGGGACAGGGCACGCGGCACCTGTGACGTGGTCGCGTCGCTATTCGCTTATAATAATAGCGGTGTTGTCACTTTTTTAAAAATTACCAAATTTCGGGGAAATTGGAATTAATTCCCGAGAAAAAAGGATTATTTCAAAATTCATTAGTATTGTTACTATGATGATTATATAAAATTTTATATCATATTTGGACAAGTGATTACCTAACCTTTATTATCCTTGTGGGTCGGACAGGGTTTTCTTTACATATTGTATAGAGAAAGAGGAAAAAAATTTAAGATTTTCATAAAACTACAAATAAATTAATTTGAATCAAAATACAAGTATATATAATTAATTATTTAAAACGATTTCTAGTGAGATAACCCTTTATTAAGGTAGCCATGACACTTTTTATGACGTTTCATTGGCGACTTTGACAGTTCTATTTTCCCGTTGTGTTCGTGTCGAGTGTTGATTTGAGCTGATTGTGTTTATTTAATGGGCCCTATGTTCGGAATTCATGTTTTGTTTTTTTTCGAAGTCATATGGTAGATAATATAGATACGATAGCCTCAGTTACATGACACGTCAATCGAATGTCACTGTCGAAATCTTATTTCGCTTATTGTTGACCACCATATTTATTAGTAGTTGTGTTGCACTCGCCTCACCTTTAATTTAGTTTATTTAGTTTGTGAACACGGGAATCACATACTAAATAAACTAAATTAAAGGAGATGTTTCATTTTGGGCCACCACTATGTACGGTATATAATATGTAAAGAAAACCCTGTCCGATCCGTGAAGGTATTGTTAGGTATCGATAATTGATTCTACTAATGCCCACAAAGAAAGGCTAAACTTAAAAAACCCCCTAAAAAAATAAATATTATTTCGCAAAAAGAGGTTAATACATGTGCGCTAAGCAAACCCTTCCGCGGGCGGCGGGGGACAGGGCACGCGGCACCTGTGACGTGGTCGCGTCGCTATTCGCTTATAATAATAGCGGTGTTGTCACTTTTTTAAAAATTACCAAATTTCGGGGAAATTGGAATTAATTCCCGAGATAAAAGGATTATTTCAAAATTCATTAGTATTGTTACTATGATGATTATATAAAATTTTAAATCATATTTGGACAAGTGATTACCTAACCTTTATTATCCTTGTGGGTCGGACAGGGTTTTCTTTACATATTGTATAGAGAAAGAGGAAAAAAATTTAAGATTTTCATAAAACTACAAATAAATTAATTTGAATCAAAATACAAGTATATATAATTAATTATTTAAAACGATTTCTAGTGAGATAACCCTTTATTAAGGTAGCCATGACACTTTTTATGACGTTTCATTGGCGACTTTGACAGTTCTATTTTCCCGTTGTGTTCGTGTCGAGTGTTGATTTGAGCTGATTGTGTTTATTTAATGGGCCCTATGTTCGGAATTCATGTTTTGTTTTTTTCGAAGTCATATGGTAGATAATATAGATACGATAGCCTCAGTTATATGACACGTCAATCGAATGTCACTGTCGAAATCTTATTTCGCTTATTGTTGACCACCATATTTATTAGTAGTTGTGTTGCACTCTTTGACCGAATTAAATTGAATCTGTATAAAAACTTCTTAAGCCAAAATATAGGAAATTAATATTAAAAACAGTTAACTATAGCGTAACTATACCTGGCATTAACTCAGGTGCAAAATGCGCTTGTACAAAGCTTGCATACGCCCGATTATGACCTACATGCCAAGCCACGTCATATCCATAGGATGCAAGTAGTCCAAAACTGATTCCTCCGTAAAGTCACAAACGCCCCTTGGTTCGTTCGAAATGAGATCCTCCATCTTGATCTCAAAATCCTCACCATCCAGCAGTTCATGAAACGCCTTTCCAAGCGTTTCTTTGACACTGCTGCCAAGCACCGCAATCCTCTTATAGCAGCGGCTGCCAGTTACACTCCCTCCACAATCTCCCGACTTCGCCGCCCCCGGCATGCCCTCACAGACCCCGATGACCCCATTACCCTCCTCCAAGAGGCCAATAGGGCCATCAGCACATTTCACAAAAACAGACCGACCTACCGACCTCGCCACCGAGGTCCATCGCGACGCGCTCCACGTAGTAATCCCCTCCCCCGTCCCTTGTCCGATGAAGGCCAGCCTGCGCCGCAGCTGAGCCAGTAATATCATAATGTCCCAACAATGACCTCTGAGTTTGTTTCGGCGTTTCTTCTCAGAGCTAGTACTAGGAAACGTCGTGGTCATCAAACCATTAAGAATACATTCGATCCAGCCGTCCCTTGCTGTCCTCTCTAGCGACGCCCTAAGCCGAGGTTCGTACCCCACAGGGGGTGCCCTTAGTGCGTAGTCGCCTAATTTTAAGTTAGTTTTAAGTGCCCCTGGCTGGAGGCTTTAATTTTTAATTAAGGCATCCACAGGAAAGTCCGGTTAAGTAGTTACGGCCTCTTATGGCCGCCTACGAGATGCCATATCAAAAAAAAAGGGCCTTAGTCGATCTTGAGAGGTCGTGCCTACTTAACCGGAATATAATTTACGTCAGGTGCGGACTCAATTTTGACAGGATTAAGCTAAATAGAAGGAAAAAGATGCACTGAACTGAAATTTAGTTTAGTTTAGTAAAGTAGAGAATGGCCGGCCAGTGACTGAGAAAAGCGAAAGAAAATGTATTTATTATAATATTGCAATTATATTATATGACAGCCTCCGTGGCGTAGCGGTAGCGGACGCGGCCGCAGCGCAAGGTGGCGCGGGTTCGATCCCCGCACAGTGCAAGTATTTGTATGCATGAATATGAATATTTGCACTGGTCTGGTCGTGCCTCGGAAAGCACGTTAAGCCGTTGGTCCCGGTTGCCATACGAACATCTAGTGGCAGTAGTTACGGGTTGCTGGAGCCCTCAAAAAATCCTCAAAGTTTAGCCAAAATCAGCAGTTAGACTTGTAAAGCGGCCCCAGACTCCAAAAGCTGAAAAGGCTTCGGATGCGACTGGGATTAACGCTGAGACGATGATGAAGGCAGGTAAGGTACCAAACTCAAACGGAAAACATTTACTTCAGAAAAAATAAATAAAACTTCTTTGAATTGTCGAAAGGGTCGATCAGTCAGGAAGAAACCTATAAATAAAATAAAATAAAAAAATAAATAAATATATACGGACAAATAACACAGATTGAGTTACCCCCAAAGTAAGTTCGAGACTTGTGTTATGGGATACTAATTCAACGATACTATATTTATAATAGATATATATATACAGCGTGGAATTTTAATGGTTGTTTTCCCGCAGCGAAACGGTTTTGTCTTAGTAATACAATCGTTTCATCATGAAATTAAATATTAGAAACTTGAAATGGCAGATTTAACACAGTGATAAAAAAAAACCCACGGGAGCTTATTATGGTTTGAACATTAAATAGATTGCTTTCCTTTGAGGCGGTTTCATGTACATTCCGAGTAGTACGGGTAGTACCTACAAGTTGTATCTAGCGTAATTAACTTTTCTCACTTTTTCGAGTTGATAATTTTTTTTATTTACTTTTTTAATTATTTTATAATACAAACATTTTTGTTTTTTACTCTATTCATCGAAAGTACTCCTTAAAGCAAATCGTTCTGCCGCGGGAAAACAACCATTAAAATTCCAGCGTGTATATAGGTATAGGTAAAGCCGATAGTACATATAATTTTTAACATACAAGTTTATATAACTGAACTTGTTTGATCCGCAGGAGGTCACGGTATAATGCTGGGCTTCATCAACTCCATGGTGCACGCTGTCATGTACTCTTACTATCTGGTGTCCATCGTGAGACCCCAGTGGGTGCGCCAATGGTGGAAGAAATACATCACACAACTGCAAATTGTAAGTGTCCATGTTAGGTTTGTTCAAACATTTTGGGGTTTTTTTTTCAGTTAGTTCACGACAAAATATTTTATACTGCGTACAATCAACCAACATCAGTGGTATCGTTTATGAAAATTAATAAGTTTCAACATAAACTGTAAATTATAATTTACTGATGTGTGGTTAAGTGTACCTATTATTAAACGGGGTGTTAGCGACATCGATTCACAACCTTATCATGGATTCAGTACCTACATATATTATGATTCTGAAACCCCCTGGTTGGAAATTTTCGTCGACTATTAGATCATTATTTACGTTATTTTGGAATTATAGATATTCCCCTCTTTTTTGAAGTTTAAACTTTTAACTTCATTTAACTTTAATCATCGTTTATGAATTAAGGGGTTTATTCATAAACGATAATTAAAGTTAAATGACGTGCAAACGTCAAGAATGTATGGTTAAAAAGTCGCTAATCACTAGTTAACTTTAAACAACGTTTTTGAATAAAGGGGATGGTGCTTTTCTTTGAAACAGCAGATTTGTAACTGACGAAAAGTTTAATAGTTACAGTTTGCGAAATAAGCTAAAAAAAAGTACGTTGCATTGAATCCAGTTTACAGTAAACTAGATAATGTTAGTCCAAGTCTGAAATGGAGCTCTTGTACTTATGAAGGCTTTTTCTGATTATGTACTTAAATAATATTTTCAGCTGCAGTTCGTCATCCTGATCCTGCACTTCGGTCACGTACTGTTTGAGCCCTCGTGTGAATACCCCAAATGGATTTCCTTCTTGTTCCTGCCACACAATATATTTATTTTATTTTTGTTCTCTGACTTCTATATCAAAGAATATGTTCTTAAGAAAAACAAAAATAAAGCTAAGTAGATAGTTACGCAACATTAGTAGTAAATATAGGTCTGTATTATAATTATAATTGTAATGTGGTGATAACGATAAAGTACGAACGACAGCACGTCAAGCTACTCCAAACTGTCAGATATTCCCAATCAACCTTGAGCCTTAATGCTTTAGAGATAAAGTTGAAAATTTAATAAGGAAATCTGACAGATTGTAGTAGATTGATGTGCTTTCGTCTGTACATTGTTTTATTTTGGTAGGCATTTTTGTATTTCCCAAACCGCACCCTTTGTTATATCCCACTTCTTATTTCAGCCTATACCCACATACTTACAGCCAGAATCAAATTTTTGATTACATCATTCATGTTCAATGCCCCCATGAGAACGATGCAGAATAGAGCTAGAAAATAGAATTAATTAAAAGCGTCCGTTATGAAACATAAAAGTAATTCAGAAATTAAAATAAGTCGTCGCAGCTAACAGATGTTCGGCAGGGTAATTGCGTAACAACTTATCAGTAGCAATGCGTTTAATTTTGACAGTTTAACAACATTGCGTTTTTTACGTTATTGAGCAGACACATTTTTCGAACATAAGTAATAAGCAATGGATTAGCAATATGCTTCAAAATGATTCCAAGTGACATTAAGTAAATTCTGAAACTGGAAGAACCAAAGTACAAAATCGCGATTTCCATCTTAAAATTAATGATGAAGATATAAAGGCGGACTTGGAGGTAGCAACTGAGTTTGATAATTTTTTTACTAATATTCCAATAATGACAACAAAAACTTTGTCTTCTTCCTCCACTTCTGCTTACGCCATACTAAAAGAATGTGTTCCAAAATGTGACAATCACTTTGAATTTACATTTGTGACTGCTAAAGATATTATAGAATCTTTTAAGGATCTTGATGTAAAAAAAACTGCCGATCATTATCATCATAGATGTTATCGCACCTTTCTTAGCAATTGTTTTTAATTCTTGTGTCACATCTGGGGTATTTCCTGATTTGATGAAACTTAGCGAAGTAATTCCACTGTTCAAATCTGGTAGTACAACTGATCTCACGAATTTTCGGCCAATATCGATATTACCAACTTTGAGCAAAATTTTTGAAAAATTAATTTTGAAACAGTTGTTGAGGCACTTTAACTTACACAATTTATTGCACGTGAAACAATTTGGTTTTACAAAGGGTCGTTCAGCTACAGATGCGGGCGTGGCGTTGCTAAAGAACATATTTGGGGCCTGGGAGAAATCGCAAGATGCTCTTGGTATTTTTTGTGATTTGTCCAAGGCCTTTGATTGCGTACATCTAGGAAATTGTACCATTATGGTTTAAGAGACAGAGCTCTCGACCTTCTGACTTCTTATCTGAATAATCGAATTCAGTGGGTTGATGTTAATGACAAGAGATCTGCAGGATCTGTGGTCACACACGACAACACGGTGACAAAGAAATGCCAACTCTGTCGCGCAGTGATAACTTGGACATTCACCTATGTCGGGCTCAAGGATATGATAACGCTGCAACCATGGTAGGTAGTTCATGGTGGTGGTCAATCTATAATTAAGGAACATAATCCTGAAGCTTTGTTTATGCCTTCTGCTAATCATTTGCTAAATCTATGTGGGGTGCACTCTTTTAGGAGTGTTAGTTCAATTGTAACATTTTTCGGAACAGCAGAAAGACTTTACACGTTCTTTTCGTCATCCACACATAGATGGGAAATTCTAATGAAAGGTGTAGGCATATCGCTCAAATGACTAGTAGAGACAAGATCGAGTTATCATCACGATGCTGTTAAGTCACTGAAGAATAATTTTGAGAAACTTGTATCAACATTCGAAGACATGTGATCCCAGAAGCAGCAGAGAAAACTTCGATACAACAGAAGCAGCCAAACTCTTACCAGCTTTGCATGACTTCAGTTTTTTGTGCTACCTCTCTTTTTGGTGTGAAATCCTAGAAGAAGTTAATCAGACACAAAAGTATATTCAAACATCTGGGCTATCGCTGGAAAAGTATTATAAAAATCAAAGCCCTAAAAATTTTTCTTCAAACTCAACGTATCCAAATAGTGGCGCAAGAGCTATTTCCTACGCAACTGAAAAATGTGAAGACTTAGATATTTCCGTTGAAAGAAGAGGAAGTAGGAGATTCCGAAAACGAATGTCAGGAGAAATGTCCCAAGAAGTTGGACTAACATTGCCAGAAGAGTTGTATAGAACTGTGTTAGAATGTCTTGATAGATTTTACGAAGAACTAGAGCATCGAAGTTCATGTCGAACTCGCATGTCGCACCCACTCCAATTCTAGTTGGTTGCTCTGCACTCGAAGTTGTTGGCGAGTATATATACCTGGGACAAACAGTCCAAATATGTAGGTCCAACTTCGAGAAAGAGGTGTTTCGTCGAATCCAGCTCGGCTGGGCAGCATTCGGGAAGCTACGCTACATCTTCTCGTCGCCCAAGATACCACAGTATCTCAAGACTTTTGCTCAGTATCTCAAGGCTTTGAACACAATAGGCCTCATATGAAGGCTGAGAGTCACACAAAGGGCAATGGAAAGAGCTATGCTCGGAATTTCTCAAAGTCACCGACATAGCTCTTCGAGTCGCTAAAATTAAGTGGCAGTAGGTAGGGCACATTGCTCGTAGAACCGATGGCCGATGGGGCGGTAAGGTTCTGGAGTGGCGGCCACGTACTGGAAGGCGCAGCGTAGGGAGGCCCCCAACAAGGTGGACCAATGACCTGGTGAACGTCGCGGGAAGCCGATGGATGCGGGCAGCACAAGGCCGGTTATCGTGGAAAGCCTTGGGGAAGGCCTTTGTCCAGCAGTGGACATCTATAGGCTGAAGAAGAAGAGGACCGCTACAAAGCAATGGATGACATTCTCATAACATTTGGTGTTGTTCAGTCTGAAACTCTACTAACGTCAACAGAAGAAGAAGTTCGTGATATAGTTCCATCTCTTACAAAAATGGATGAATTTTGTGCAGAGGACATTATGTTGGAGATTTTACGGCTGAGGCGCCACTTAGAAGCCGCCAGCATTTCTCTTCAAAAAGCTATCGAATGGACTACCCTGGAGCTTCTGAAATTTATTGTAAAATGGGACTATTCTGATTCTGTTCCAAGTCTAGCTCTATGTCTAAGACTTTTTTAACTGTTTGTGTTTCGGTGGCTACTTGCGAAACAAGTTCCTCAATATTAAAGTTAATAAAATCTTACTTAGATCTACAATGAACCAAACACGACTTTCCAGTCTATCCATATTGTCCATTATCAGAGGAAAGTAAATTTTGATAATGTCATTGAGTATTTTAGCAAAATAAAGTCACGTAAACACGTCTAATATTTGTCTTTATTTTGAGGGTGCTTGATAGAAAGTCGCCCCGGGTGCCAACCTATGCTACGCCGCCACTGGTACGGTTAAACCGCTGCGGCTTTTTCCCGCAACTGATATTTTTGCTACAAAGTGCTCGCGGGAAAAAAATGCAGGTGCGGCCGCTTGCATTAGTCTTCTAAGGGCACAAATTCACGCGATTAAAAACCGCCGCGGTTTAACCGTAGTGCGGCCTCAGCCTAAGATGACTAGAATGAGTGTACCTTTATAGCCTAATCCTCATAACTCTAAATATAGTAATGGCAAATGGCAACAAAGGACATATAAATAAAAATTAAAATGGCATCTAGGTTACGATAAAAATACAATTAAAAACAATCTCAAATTGTATAACAGCATGTCAATCAATCAGTGATTCATCATTAAGGAAGTCGTTAATTGTGTAATAACAATTTTCAATTACATAACATATCGATTAAATATGAATATGGTGATAGTTTTATTAATATTTATAAATGTCGGGGTCAATTCCAAAATAAACTTTGATTAAATGCGATTTTATATTTAACTTGGCATAATTGATGAACATATTGAGTTTGTATTGGATTGATTCTAATTGTTCAATTTTTGACAATTTTATAAACAAATGTGGATTATTTTTCACGAATACATCGAATTTTATTATGTAAAATACAGTAATTCTAATACATATTTTTAATATTATGAATAAGGAAGACCGTCTTTGGTCTTAGAAGTGGACATTGACAATCTTTTGCATTCTAAATACAATATGCCCTTCCCAGCAGACTGCCCTATTTATTAGGTATAGAATAACACCATACCGCATCGAAGATTTTATCACAGTCTAAAAATCATACAGTCGTCCGACGAAGACGTTTAGACAGAGCAATCGTGCGGGGTGTGAGGGACGAGACGCGGGTAAGCGGCACCCGAGCTGCGAACAAAACGATGTTCGTAGCTCGGTATCTATTATTAAGGGCTAACACGTGTTTGTTTATTTTATAATTTAATATGAGTGTCAATTTTAAGTATAACTGGGGTGCTTGTAACGAAAAAGCCATCCTTTTTGACATCCAAAATGGCGGACGTCGTTATTTTTATTATTTAATATGGGTGTCAATTTTAAGTAAATATAATTGTGGAAGCACCACAGTTACGAAAAAGCTATCCTTTCTGAAATCCAAGATGGCGAACGTCAATTTAAATGTATATTAATATGATATGGGTGTTAATTCCGAAGTCGATTGGGGTGCTGGTTACGAAAATGCCATCTAAATAACTTAAATCTGTCTCGAGTTGTTCCCTTAGTTAAAATAGCAAATTAATTAAATATAAAACAGCTATCGATGTTGATCTGCAATAAATAAATAATTTCATAAATATTGTTTATTTGTGACAACCCTGGCCGATGCGTTACTGTCTAGACCAGTAGTTCCCAAACTTATTTTTCTCGTGGACCACTTTCAAAATTTTACCCCCTGCTGCTACATTCTACCACATTCTTAAAGTCGCCAAAAAATAAAAATTGTGTCTCTTCTGAGTTCTGTCCTTATATTCCGATATGTAAAACAATAACGAAAAATGCTACATTTTATATCACTTTATTTATTAAAAGAATAGAATTACAAGAAAAAAATATTAAAGTAATATAGGTTCAGGTCATAATTTTAATTAATGGGAAGGATGTATCTGATGGAGTGTCAGCAAACGATCAATGTTTGGCTTTATTTTTGTGAGCAATAACCGCAAATCCCCCCGCTCTGTGATGTTTATTTTGCTCCTTTTTTTGTTAAGAGGTTTGTAACGGCACTAAAACTCCTTTCGACAAGGTATGACGAGGGAAAAGCTATTAAAAATTTCTTTGCGGTTTCCCACAGTCCAGGATATTTTTCGGGTATTTCTGCTTGTAGCCAAAATGTTGGGTAGCCTTTTCTAAATTTCACCTTCAGCTCCTCATTAGTGCTTAGCTCGAGCAGCTCCTCTTGTAATACAGCATTGGCCACTTCCGTTTCATCAAATGGATTTATGATCCATGGTGGTATATCCATCGTCAGTATATCTTCAAAACTGGTTTTGAAGTCATCATGCAGGGCACTTAAATGTTGAATGTAGGTATGGATATCCTCATCAATACATTCTACCTACGACAAGTTTGGAAATTGAGAGAATTCGCGCCGACTAATGTTTTGCTTCATAAATTTCAATTTCCCAAGAAAAGCCGAAATTATCCCCTTTGTTTTTATTAAATTCAGGCTGTCCCCTTGTAACTGCAAGTTAATATCATTAAATTTTTTTAACAAATCTGTCAAATACACAATGTCTGCTTTGAATTTGATCAAGTTTTCTTTTAAATCTGGATCTCTACTTTCTAAGAACTCACTCAAGAAAACAGAGTAAAATCTCGTTAAGCATGCACCTTTCGACAACTAGCCTACTTCAGTATGTAAGAGCAGTCGTTGGAAGTCTTCATCATTTTCGTCGCACAATTGAGCAAATAAACGCGTATTCAATGCATTGCTTCTGATTTTGTTGACAGCTTTTATTACAAAATGAAGAGATTGGTTCAACCTGTCACTGAAATGTTTTGCCACAAGATGTTGTCGGTGGATTACGCAATGAATAGCTGTAAGTCCTGGTATAATTCTTTTGAGATGACTTATAAACCCACGATATCGCCCGACCATTGCAGGAGCTCCGTCTGTTGCCACTGAAATAATGTTTGTAAATGGAATCGATTTTTCCGTAAAAAAATTACTCAGGACATTAAAATATTGATTCGCCTTTAGTGTCAGTCTCCAAAGTTCTGGAAAATAGCAATTCTTCGTGAATTTCTTCCTCAATAATAAACCGGACATATGCCAATAGTAATGCTTCATTAGCGGGTAACGTTGACTCGTCCAGTTGTATAGAAAATTGAGTTTTTTGCAGATGATTGCACAAAAAGCTTTCGATATCAGAGCTCATTTCATCAATGCGTCTTTGTACAGTATTGTTACTTAATGGAATTCTTTTTAGTACGTCAAATGGAGATTTGTGCAAAACAGTTTTTAAAACCTCTTCAACAGCGGGTAAAATTAATTGTTCTCCGATAGTGTGCGGTTTTCCAGATTTTGCTATAAGTAATGAGATATTGTAAGATGCCCGCAAGCCATCATCGTTACTTTGAGATGTTGAAGCGAACATACTGTGCATGGTGGGTCTCTTTCCATATTTTTCTTTCAATATTTGAAAATATTTTAAATCTTTACCTATTTTATCAGTATGACACCTTTTTAGATGATCTTCGAGCTTTGATGGTTTCATAGTCATTGCTCAAAACTTTGTTGCATAATAGGCACATGGGCAATTGTTTGTCTGCCTCTGATGGAACAAAACCATATTTCATATAATCGACACTATATTGTCGACATTTTTTCTTTGCTGTAGCCATGTTATATTAAAAAATGTTTAAGTAACCAAGTTTTTTTCTGAATATAGGTATCACACCGCAGCCTTTGTCAGCACGCGGAAATAGAATTACGGCTTGTAAAGGGACCAACTAATAAACCGCTGAGACAAATACAGACGTTTTCACAAAACGGTATCAATTTTAAAGTACATAATTTACCACTAATTTGTAATAATATAAATAAAAATTGGTGCACTCAGTATCGAATACTGATCATATTTGTGTAGGAAAAATAAAAGTCGAAATCCCAAAATTGTCCATAAAAACGATAACTAACATTTTATTAAATCAATGAGTTCACGCGCTTCGTGTATTTGCGTATTTTTTGTCTGCGGCTTCATTGTTAAAACGTGACAAACTGGCATCGAAGTTCAAGCCCCGCCCTTTTCCCGACGCCCGCCCACCGCTCGCTCTTTCTGAAAAGGAATAGTTTTGATAAAATAGTTACTTCAAAATCAATTTAAAATGATTATGAAATTACTGTTTTATAAAATTAGTAGTTATTTGCAAGAAAAATTACAAAATTAATTGCTCTGCAATATTGCTTATTCGGCCTTTTTAGAGAGGCAGTGCTTCTCTCGTGAAAAAACAATTGAATAAAACGTGCTGTGTTTGTCTTCAAATCGAAAGAGGACAATTAAAATATCTGTAAGTTACTAAGTTACCTATCTATACAAGCCGTTGTGATCAACCGACTAGTACACGTAAACAAAATACTTAAGTACTATAAAAAAAAGGTAGGCTACTTACTTTTCTCCGGCACTAGCAAACACAGTTATAAATTTTCTCACACCTTTTTTTCGAAATTCCGCCTTTTTTTCGAAATTCCGGAAACAAATGAATGAGTTTGCCTTTGGCATCAAGTATTTACAGTGGTGATCAAGTTCATGTCTGAACAAGCATTAAGCATTGTCGGGCGGATAGCGCTTTGCAAGTCTGTACACGAAATTGTACGTAATATCGAATACGCAAGTTTGGACAAGTAACAGTCGCTTGCCTTAAACCCCGGCCAGACTGTTGTAAACAAACCCTCCACATCGATCTCCACCGGCGGTTTACAACAGTGTAAACACTTGTTTGCAACAAAAATTCGTTTGACCTTCAACAACCTCTGTGGACGGGCGCGCGTTGCCAACCGCGTGTGTATTTCGCCGTTGTAAACACGTATTCCACAGTGTAAACGCATGTTGTAAACCACACAGGGTCAGTTGCGCAGCAGCAATCGTTGCGTCCGCACGTTACGCGCGCACGTATTACGAACTGAGTCGGCTAAAATGGCGTCTACGCGGGAAAAAGGATAAACAGATCATTGTACATTTTCATCAATTTCACTACAGACTAGGAGAATGGTGTATTCACCTACGGTAGGTTTCCCTTTTCAAATCCAGTCCCTCCCTTCCTCGTCTCATATCCAGACACCACATACTACCCAAATAACTCCATCAAGTGCTTCCTCCTCCTCAAACAACTCTGTTAACATTGAACAGCCACCTCGTTCTCTTTCGCAATATCCTCAGCAGTCACCTTTACAACATTCTTCCCAAATAACTGAACCGAATGTTTTGCCTTCCCCAAACTCGTCTCATATTCAATTACCTCCACCTCAATCGCCCGGTACCCAACACCCTCAGCAATCACCCGTACACTATTCCTCACAATAGGCTATTTGACAGTATTCAATTATTTGTGATTTTTTGCTTTAATTGCATAAAATGAGGGTTCTTTATATCATTTACAAGAGTTTTAATAAAAAATAATAACAATTATTATATCCAAAACACAAAAATATGTTTGGCTTTTTGTTTCTCGCGCCACACATTGTGAAACGATCCGGATTGGCTAATGTCGCGATGACGTCATACGCTTGTTTTCGGCAAACTTATAAACTGTTTTTCGGGGGTTTTTATCGATTTATTTGTACAACCCAGTACAGTACACCACTTGTAAACCATTTAATTATATAACAACAGCAAATAATAATTAAAAACAAACACCACTGAGAACAGAAAACCGCTTGTGACGTCACTTACCAGGCGCAACGCCATATTGCTGATTATATCGTTTTCGCGGCTTATTTGAATTTTGAATTTTTATTTGCATATTTCTTACGAAATACGTATTTAAAATTAAAAAAAATACTTTGGGTGAACTTCATAACCGCAACCAAGTAATTCAAGATAAAAATTATAAATCTGTCAAATAGCCTATTCTCGGAACAAACTACTACGCCCTCCACAAAACCAACGACTTCGCCAATAAACGTAATTGATAATCAGGTAGTAATGTATGCAGAGGGTCCGGCTGGTGAAATTTTGAAGGAAATGTTGATTTTCAGAAAATAAATATTTTTTTTAAACTTGCCTTTTTATTGTTTCTTTTAAAACTTTGTAAATTGCCCAACAAGTTTCAGGAATGATTTCCGATAATAGTTCATGTGATATTATAGAGCTGTATCTCAGATCTCTATAACATGATCCAGAGGCTAGGTATCTGAGAGTGACTAATAATCTTTCTTCAGCAGAAACAGCCTTCCTCAGATGCGTATTTTTTTTTTAGTTATAAATGGCCTCACCATTTCTAATAACTCATAGAATGTTTCCTTTTCCATTCTGAGAAAGTTGCGCAGGTCACCAAAATCAAGTAGATTCACTAAATTTAGATGACTAAGTTTTATTCTTTCCTTAAGCCAACGCTTCATCCAAATTCTTTTCTTTTTTTTCTTTTTTCTCCTCACTTGCGCATACAAGTGCTAATGCCACGCCAACTTTTTGAAGTTTAGTTAAATAAGGAGCCATATCGCAACGCGTGCTTCCAAACAAAGAATCGACAGCAAACTGAGGTGAGAGCCTTGTTGTAAACAGTGTGGACGCAAACACCAACCGTGGGCGCCACAAACCTCCCACCAAGGTGACCCCTGTTGGAAGCTTGTTTAAAACAGTCTGGCCCGGCCTTTATTAAAATATTATCTGCTTAGATAGGTACTTAAAACAATGTAGGTAGGCCCTTATAAAAACTATGCTTACATTTTTGCTCTTTACTATCAAAAGCAGATAAATTTTCGTAGACCCCCATTAACATCTTATAGACCCCCATTTTTTATTCACGCCTGCGTAGACCCGCAGCAAGTCTCCCGTGGACCCCTGGAGGTCCACCTAGACCACTTTGGGAATCACTGGTCTAGACGATGTCGGCATTTTACACGAGATCAAAGGCGTCGACCTACTGTATGCTTTTTATACTGTGATTTTATCGTTCAACTTATTTGTTTTTTAATACAATCCACACTTTTTTCCAATTCTTTTCTTCTTTCTTTCTCTTATGGCTTCGCACGGTTTGTGCATTTAGCCAATGTCACGTAATGAATTATTCATGTCGAAAAAGACGGCCACGCGGACCGAACACGGAGCAAGATTGGGTTCAAAGCCATGATGTAGCCACTATGCTACAATATTTCACTGTTCTTTATGAATTATTCACTGAATGCACTTTTTACTACATAAAACACGCGTTTTTATTTAGTAAACGACACTATAAATAATTTAAAAGTCCAATGAAAAATGAGCGTGGCACTCAGCTTCCCGCCAAAACTCCTCGTCTATAGCTTTTTTCCAATTCAATCTTGACCTTGGAGGAATCATCGACATATACTAATGGACATGCTTTAGAGCTGAGAATTGTGACTCCAAAAGTGAGAGGAAACGAAGTTTTTTCTATCCTTATCTCTCTCTAAATCATAAAAAGTAAAGAGCGAGTGCTAGACCGAAAGCATGGGCCATCTCTTTCAATTCTTTCCAACAAAAAAAAATTACTGCAATTATACTCATACGGCATGTCCATTGGTAAGAATACTCGCAATCTTTGGCATCAACGCTTGCTTGCTATATTTAAAAACTAGAATAGACACTTGACAGCTGTTTGACAGTGACATTTTACATACATTTTGAAATGTTTTGTTGTCATACCTTAGTTTGTCATTTTCTTACACTTTTCACAATGTGATTAAATTATAATTTTATTTATATATTTAAGTCCAAAAAGTTATCACAATTTAACGTCCTACGAAATATAAAGTTTATTGTTTGTAACCATAGTTTTTAAAACTATTATCTTATAATTCATCCGTTTACATTATGTCGGGAGAAAATAACACAGCCAAACCTGGGGCTGCAGCGTTGGAAAACATGAAGTTGTTGAGACACGAGAGTGCTATATTCAAGATTCCAAAAATCCCTAAACGGAGAGAGAAAAAGAAAGCTCAAGTTTTGGATGAAGATGTTTATGTCGAGGTAGGTAATCTGTAAAAAAGTTAGAGGAAAAAAAAGACTAATAATTATTAATTTAGTTGCCTTAATTTATGTAGGCACTAGATTAATATCTTGGTGGTTACGATAATAGAAAGGAGCCTAATTGGTCAATAAATTAACAGAAAAAAATATTTAAAATTCTCAACTTTTGCTAACAATATTTACTTATCTATTCAAAGTATGTGGGTAATGGAGCTGTTTCCGACTGCCACATGCATGCTGTAACCCATAAATTAATGGCATACCGAATTCTGTCGTAACTCAGAGTAGAAAGAAATGAAGAGGCAGATTGCTCATTGTTGCAACAACTGTCTGTAGACTGCTTCCATCTGTATTTTAATGTCATATGTCTCCTGTAAGGACTTTTTAACAATCCCTCAAAATGGTGCCACTTTTTGTTTCATATGTAAGAACTTTGGTTGATTTGATTCAATTTCAGTTATTTTACAGGGTATTGCAAAAATTATACAGAGAGATTTTTTTCCTGATTTGGAAAAACTAAAAGCACAGAATGAATTTTTGGAGGCAACAGAGAACAAAGATTATGCCCGGCTCAGAGAACTGACCAGAAAGTACAGTGGACAGAGACCACCAACAGAACCTTGTGAGTACCTAACCCATCCATACTAATATTATAAATGCGAAAGTAACTCTGTCTGTCTGTCTGTCTGTTACGCTTTCCCGCTTAAACCTCTGAACCGATTTTGATGAAATTTGGCACAGACAATCTTTAGACCCTGAGAAAGAACATAGGCTACCTCTTATCCCGGAAAAATTTGATGTTCCTGAGGGAAACCTAAAAAGCGCGATATAACCGAACTCCACGCGGGCGAAGCCGCGGGCGGAAAGCTAGTTATTTAAATAATTATGAGTAATGTACTTTTTAAATTAAATATTAAGAGCTATAACACACTGTCAACTGGTTGCCAGAGACTCAGTCCCTGAGCAACAAAAACATAGGCAAAGTTGCCCAGGCTACCAGCGACCAAGTGCATAAGCACCTATTTAAACTATAGTAAGCCACAGTAGCCCTTGACTTGAGTCTCCTGTGACCAGTCGACAGTGTGTAATGGCTCTTATACTTATTTTAAAATAGTGCATGCTTTTTTTTTTCATAATTTATGTATCTGGCCTTTGTCTATGAAATTTGTAAATTAGTATAAGTTTTAGTTTGTGCACATAAAAAGCTATTTGCTGAAAAGATGTAATACAAAGGATAGCTATTATGTAATTTGTGTATACATATTATTTAAAATATGCTTGCACATTAGAGGGAATGTTAGTGTATGTTTTCAAAGATTGTAAAACATGTTTATTTTCATGTTTCAGATAACTCCCCAGCAACCTTTGACACACCTCACCTGGACAGACCATTCTCTCCAGCAGACCCTACAATACGAAGTGACCGGCCGGATGCAGATTCAGAATCGATCACATCAGACAGGTCAAAAGATGCCACAGACAATCTCTCTTTAGGTATGGTTTAATATGTTACCCAAAAAATAAGACTGAATGAAAAATTGAGGAAGAACTACTCCTACTACCTTTTTTGAAAGTACATAATCATATCAGCCTATAATGTCCCCACAACTGGGTCGCAGACCTCCTCTCGGTGAAAGGGCCGTAATATACCACATAGACCCAGTATGGGTTGGTAGATGTCACATTTCTTTGAAGTTTTGCCTGTAGGATATGCCAATATATGTATGATATGCTTTCTCATGATTGTTTTCTAGACCATTTTTGAGAGCAGTGTGGATGATATAATTTACACAAAGTAAAGCACTTGACGAGGCTCGAACCTATGACTTATAAACTTGTAATTTGCTGCCGATGACACTAAACCACCTCTGCTCTTCTTTAAAAGCATTTTGTTTTAATTTGATTTTTAGTTTTAAATTTCTTAACTGTGCCAACATACCACTGAAAAGCATTAGTCAAATGTGATCATTTAACTGACAGGCTTGCAGGACCAACAATTCCAATCTGAAGTGTTAATATCCTGCACTCAGGATTTTAGTTCACTGTCACAAGATATCAAGGTCTTCAGAAAAAGAAGAATGTTATTTATCACTTTTACAACTGTCCTAACAGATCTAATCCTATTGCGACAGTGCAGTTAGTTACTTAAATATACACAAATTCTTAAATATAACTAACAATATTTGATAAAACTCTTACGAGTTCACTCAAAGAACACGAAAATATGTCCAGTCTTTCATGGATTTAGTTCACCATACGGATTGCACGCGTGAGGGATGCTTTCGCCAGCAGGTTGGTTCTGGCCACAGGCACGTTTAGCAGTTGCAGGTGTCGCCGCCTCCACACGTACCGGTCCGGCACTTGAAGCTCTAGCTGACGTAGCACTCCTGGGTTATGAGCTACGCCACGCAATAACTTAACTACATATGCAGCAAGACTAAACTCTCTGCGAACCCTGAGCTCATTATACACCAGCATACCAAGTACAAACAGTGTGGGGTACATCAACGGGTAGAAAACGGATACACTCCATATAGTTTAAAATACAAACGCCTTGTAAACTTTTTCTGTACCCGTTCCAACATGACACTATATTTGATTTCATGCGGTGCCCAAATTACCGCACTATGCTCAAGATGGCTTCTAACTAGTGCCTCATACAACACCTTGAACGTGGTAATGTTTGTAAAACCTTGTGACTGCCTCTGTTTAAGTGAATTTCCGGAAGCCGCGGGCGGGCGGGCGGGTGGTAGGCAACAACATCAGCCGCCGGCATAAGTTACCACCCACCAGACAAAGTCTTGCCGCCAAGCGATTCGTCGTGTTCCGGCATGATGTCTGGTGAAGCCGTACGGAAGACGGGTCTGAGCAGTTGGGTTGCGATGTGACCGGGTACGATGTGCCTAATGTTGTTGTGTCGGGAGTTTGGTCGTGGAGGGTCTCCAGATCATCCTCTGGCGCAGCATCGTTGGTCGTGTTGTTGGGTTAAACATTGCATCACCTCGCTCAACTGCCGTCTTCCTTCCTATTCACTCAGTTTTTTTGAGTGAATAGGCTTAATAAGCTAGTGCGCTTTACCATCAACGATTGCATCACTGCTTACCATCAGGCGGGATTGCAGTCAAGCACTAGTTTATAATTATAAAAAAAAAAAAAAGAAATAAGACATTCAATCCATCCTTTACAGATGCATACCTATCTACTCACACAAGTGAAGACAATGCGAGTTATGACCGCGTCATCGCACTAGAGAACAAGAAACGCGCCGCGAAGCTGGCAACACAGTTACAATCAGAAGTGACGTCAAGGGCCATCGCGGACGCGGCGCTCGCGCTGCCCTCTATTGAACAACAAGCGGACCAGACTAAAAGACCTCATGAGGTAACATTCTACACCACAGTCTTAATTGTATTTACAATACTTAGGACGGTATTACAGACCCTTACTCAAAACTCAAGTATTAAAACTAATTTCAGCCAATCAAAAGCTTCAAACAACATTTAAGTACAACTTGGGTTTTAAGTGAGATTCTGTAATATGGGTCTTCGTTTCTAGATCACCCCTCGGGAAATACAAGTGTGGTGTTATGTTATGACATTTAACTAAACTGCAATCCATAGAGGCATCCGGAAATCCGAGCGCATAATGGGCTTGCCTAACACGTTATCATTTAGCTATAGTCAATAGTATACCTTTTCCTCCGCCGACAAAGGACAGCTCCTCCGCAAGATATATACAATAGATGGAGGCCCCATATCATTAAAAAAAATATATACAATTATGGTTTTGGATCGGTGAGCCCCCCCCCCCCTCTCTTACCCCCACTCACCTTCTCTCTCTCTCCCCTCTCTTACCCCCCACCCCTTCTCTCTCTCTCCCCTCTCTTACCCCCCACCCCTTCCCCTCTCTCTCCACTAATTTATCGTAGCGAGTTGTTGAGAGACTCGTGCTTCGTACATTAAATACGTGCTCGTCGACGACTTGCTCTCTCTACTCATTGTTCGTAAAATAGTTTGTAGTTGCTAGCCTCGGTTGTAGGACAGATTTCTTTGTTACTTACAAAAAAATATCTATTTATAAAGTTAGACACTTGGCGCTACACGGCGAAGAACTACATAATGTACGTACCCGACGGGGCAGCGTCCCAGCAGGCGCCGCCGAAGCCGGAGCTCGTGCACCAAAACACGCGCCTCAAGGCCGAGCCCTTCGACCACGTCAAGAACAAGGAAGCTATCAGCGCCATCGCTAGGAGTCAGGTAATATTCAAATACTCTTTTAATGGTGCCTTTGTACTGGCTTTTGTGCATTTGTAACTTTACTTTAAATAAATAGAATATCTTACTTCTTATTGTATACACCATATAAATTACTAGCCGCCGCCCGCGACTTCGTTCCCGTGGAGTTAGTTATTTGAACATTTAATTTTAACCCCAAAATATACAGGATACATTTTAAATTTATATTATGCTTCACTCCTATTGGTCGCAGCGTGATGTTATATAGCCTAAAGCCTTCCTGGATTAATAGGCTATCCAACGCAAAAAGATTTTTTTTAATCGGACCAGGAGTTCCTGAGATTAGCGCGTTCAAACAAAGAAACTCTTCAGTTTTATATATTAGTATTGATTAAACTTTAATGTACCTTAGTTTAAAGTAAAGAAATTGTTAGTGGCTGGGTGATGGGTCTTTTACTAACTTTTAATCTCTGTATACTAATGGCCTCCATTTTCCAGGATGCAAGCGTAACTGGCAAGATAGGCGTGGACGGCGTCAGCATATCCAGTGAGAAGCCGGGCGACCCGTACCCGCTGTTAGCCACGCCTTCGCCGCGTCCTGGGGAGGGGCCCGATCAGTCACCGCTTATGACCTGGGGAGAAATCGAGGGCACCCCATTCCGCCTCGATGGAGGAGATACGCCCTTGCCTGCGTGAGTATATCTGCTCTATAAATACGGCACAGTTGTCAACATTCTGTTTATTGCATGCTGACTCAGCGCCCTAATTGCGTAATACACTATTACTATCAATTCGAATCCTCGAACCTTAGCTTTGGGAGGTTCATTGGGTCCAAGGCCAAGGTGGCTGTCGCACGCCTAATTTCCACCCTTACGTTGTTAACACCACTACGATCCGAACGAAGCGTTTCGCCTCTTCTTTTATACCGCGGCGATGTTTCGGTCGGACTACAATTTGAGTGTCTTCAAGGCTAGAGTGAATACGCTCTTAATAAACTAGTGCGCTTTATCATCAACGATTGCATCACTGCTTACTACCATCAGGCGCGATTACGGTTAAGCGCTAGTTTAAAATTTATATATTAAAAAATATATATATATATATTATTGACATATTGCTAATTCATTGGTCAATATGCTCGGAAAATGTATCTGCTCAACAGCCTAAATAACTCAATGAAACTGTCAAAAGGAGACCCATTGCTAAAGTATAAAAATAGATAGTGATAAAGATAGACACACAATTATCCTGCTGGTTTGTGCGACTCTATATACATTGATGCAAAAATCGTAGTAGTCTGCTTGAACTGGACGCTTAGCTGAACTTAAACATTTAAAAAAAATTACCTGTCTCTTTTTTTTTTTTAAATAATGGTCGTGCTAGCCCAGATATACAAACTAAACTTAAATTTAATTTCGTTTGTTCTACAGTGTGGGTGCAGGTGCAGCGTACCGCATGCTGGAGGGGGGCGTACGGGAGCGTATCGCCCTGCAGCTTGCCGAACAGGTGGCCAAACGACGCAGACCTACCACGCCGAGAATTGCACCGCCAACGCCAAGGTAACAATCAATAAACATTGAGAAATACAGGATCACAAATAACATTTAGAAATATAGAATCGAAAAATGGGTACCTACTTTGGATTTAATATGTAGTTTGAAAGTCCAGTGCTGCCCCAAATATGTTTTTTGTAAGGTTTTTTTTGTTTTTTTTTTTTCGGGTATTATTTATAGCTATTTTAAACTTATTGTTACGGGCTCAGGGTATTAAAATGCTGGTTAAGGGTTACAATGATTATGTGACAAGTAGAACGTAGCGGATGTCACACTGAAGTCTTCCTTTATCGCTTCTTTCGCTTCGATAGTCAAATGCAAAGAGTATAATATTAATAGGGTAAAAGAGAGCCCTCTCAAGGGGAATTTTGTGCATATCGTTTGAAAGCGCCCCCTGGTTTTCTGAACGTACATTAACGTCAATATATTTATATACCTACGTATACCATAACTATAGACAGGTATATTGTATAGTCCTATTGATTAGAGGTTATTAATGTTACTTCCTTAAAAGCTATTTTGCTTTAGCAAGTTCCAGAGATTATAAATCATTGAAGCAAAATAGCTTTTAGCGGAAGTAACATTAATGTAATGAATATAATAGAAATAAAACCACTTAATCCATACTAATATTATAAATGCGAAAGTAACTCTGTCTGTCTGTCGGTCTGTCTGTCTGTCTGTCTGTTACGCTTTCCCGCTTAAACCTCTTAACCGATTTTGATGAAATTTGGCACAGACAATCTTTAGACCCTGAGAAAGAACATAGGCTACCTTTTATCCCGAAAAATTTGATGTTCCCGAGGGAAATCTAAAAAGCGCGATATAACTGAACTCCACGCGGACGAAGCCGCGGGCGGAAAGCTAGTAAAATATAATAACAAAATATTTATTTATTACTTTTAAACTTATCTTATGTTCTTACATCCAAGAGCACAGTGATGCGGCATTTTCTCTATTTTAAAAGACACACATACAGAACACAAGCTTCTTTTCGCAATTATAAGTTTGTATTTCACATTTTTTATGGAATCACAATTCACAGCGCACAGGTACAATACTGCGAAGACTGAACTGGTTTCCGGGTAAGAATGATTATCAGGACGGAGGAGGTCCCAAGAGATCTCAACTCGACGTCAATAACACAGAAATCCTCTCGAAAACCAAGAAACATGCGCAAAATGAATACGAAACAAACAAACACGTGCAAGCCGTGACCACAAACCAAAGTGCACTGCTTTATCGACAGTCTAGTTAGAAAAGTTAAATTTTATTATAGCGGCACCTATCGGCATGCCATGGGTACCAATGTTTAGGTATGCTGTTCACGTTCAAAGATGTCATTAGTCACTTTGCTTCAGGTGCTGATGTTCTAAGTGAACCCCCCCTGGTCAAATGTAGACTGGCTCATCCGCTGAGTCATCCCGCTTTTTATATGCAAGCACATTGAACATGAAAGATCTGTCTAGATGTAATAATAATAGCGCTTAATATGCTATTTGGCAGTATGAATTTTTTTGTGATTATTTGCTTTAAATGCATAAAATGAGGGTTCTTTATGTCATTTACATGACTTTTAATAAAAATAATAACAATTAATATATCCAAAAACACAAAAATATGTTTGACTTTTTGTATCTCGCTCCACATATTGTGAAACGATCCGGAATGCCTAATGTCACGATGACGTCATACGCGCATCAACACTTGTTGTTGTTCTGTGTTCTCAGGTGTTTTATCGATGTATTTGTACAACCCGGTGTGCCCAAAGTGGTGTGCTGCAACACCACTTTAAACCATTTTATTAGATAAACAACTACAAATAACAGATAAATACAAACACCACTGCGGAACAGAAAATCGTTTATATCGTCTTGAGACATCAAGGCTTGACGCCATATTGCTGAATAAAGCGTTTCGGCGGCTGATTTGAATTTTGAATTTTTATTAGCATGTTTCTTACGAAATACGCATTTAAAATAAATAAATATACTTTCGGTGAACTTCTTAACCGTAACCAAGTAATTAAAGATAGCAATTATAAATCTGTCAAATAGTCTATTCTGAGTACGCTCAATAGACCAGGTACTTCACAAGAGACAAGTTTCTAGTAATTTCGATGTCGACACTTCGTTGTCAATATTGATGAAACCTGTACTGTTCGATAGGCCATCCTATCTGTAGCAATGCGTTTTTATATTGTACCTCTATTTTGCCTAGGTTTCAGGATATAGGACTTAAAAGTTACGTACGGCATGGCATGCAATATTGAACCTTATGCCATGGACATAAGGTGCATTCGTAACAGTATGTTTCACAGTTTCAGATCGAACACTGAGCGCCTAGCTAGCATGTCGCCCGCAGCACGTAAGTTGGCAGCCAAACACTTACTATCTCCACGCCTGAAGCTCACACCCAACGATATGGGCATCCTGTCGCACGCGTCGCCGCGCCACTCCCCGTCCCCGCGCGCGGCCCGCCCCGCGTCCGGCGCATGCGCACCGCGACCGTCGCCCGGCGCGCGCGCACCTCTCCCTCTAGTCGCACGTCGCACCACGCCGCGCCCACACGGGGACGCCGCCGTCACTGAGGACCTCACGGACAACCTATTGCAGATCAATGTCGCTAAGCGCACCAGGCTAAAAGCAAAAGATTTCTTTAAATAAAATTTGTGTTGAGATATAAAATGTGCTTTTTATTAAAAGTTCCATCACAAAATTATTCCGTCGAGTTTGAAAGTAGTCTGGTGGCAGCTAGTAATCTGATACAAAAGTTAGGCTATTTGACAGATTTATAATTCTATCTTGAATTACTTGGTTGCGGTTAAGAAGTTCACCGAAAGATTTTTTTTTATTTTAAATACGTATTTCATGCAAATAAAAATTCAAATAAGCCGCCGAAACGGTTTATTCAGCAATATGGCGTCAAGCCTTGTAATGTAAGTGACGTCACAAGACGATATAAACGATTTTCGGTTCCGCAGTGGTGTTTTTATTTATCGGTTATTTGTTGTTGTATATCTAATAAAATGGTTTACAAGTGGTGTGCTGTACCGGGTTGTACAAATACATCGATAAAACACCTGAGAACACAGAACAACAACAAGTGCTGATGCGCGTATGACGTCATCGTGACATTAGCCATTCCGGATCGTTTCACAATATGTGGCGCGAGATACAAAAAGTCAAACATATTTTTGTGTTTTTGGATATATTCATTGTTATTATTTTTATTAATACTCATGTAAATGACATAAAGAACCCTCATTTTATGCATTTAAAGCAAATAATCACAAAAAAATTCATACTGTCAAATAGCCTATTGTTTTAATCGCACATGCGAAAGTCTGTCTGCAACAATGACTTACCCGTACTCTCCACATGCATGAAGAATTTGAATCAAAAATAGTATTATTAATCTATTGACGAACGAAGATGATCGATCGCTTACTATTTAATTATTGAAAAAATCAACAAAGTTTTTTAACGGGACTTGCTATTGCAGTCTAGGAGTAGACTGGTAGAAATTAGGGTTGTAACGGAGCTTCGCCTCCGCTTCCGTTACTGCGGAAGTTCCGCAAGAAATCGTATCTTCGCTTCCGCCTCCGCCTCCGCACAATTTTTAGCGGAGTTATAACGGAGGTTTATTTATAAAATAAATAATGCGCACGCTGCGACGCTCGACAACCGTCCGGCCGCGTTTGAGCGCGAAATGGTCAAGAATCAACTAGCATAGAATAAAGAGGGGAAGTAGGTTATCTGCGACCCAATCCGCGATTTAATTGCCTACTGTCTTAGGGTTGACGACTGTCCGCGCTTCGTCGGTTACGGTTGTCGCCCAAACCGCTAACAAATATTTATAGACTAAGAGCTTATGTTTAAATTATTTGCTTAGTATTTAGTTTACATATACTAGTCAGTTTTTTTTTTTGTAATTTTTATTTTTAGTTTTGTACACATAAAGAACCATATTTATTTTTATTTTTAATTAATACAAATATAAATAATACAAACATAACATCTATTGAATCACACATTTAATACAAAATTACAAATTAGCTACAGAAAAATACCTACTTTCTTCGGTTTCGACTATTACGAAACGCGTTGTTATTAAACTTTAATGTGTAATATATCCGTATCCTTGTAAATAACTTTTAGAAATATAATTTAAAAATATAAGTCTTTTATTTGTTCATAAATAGACATACCAACTTTGCAGTTTTAGTGATCATTTTTTAAAAGCTAATGTGCCGAAAAGCCGTGACGCGCGAACCTCGTTCCGTGCTAGCCGCGACTAGCGCAGTCATAGGCACTCTAATATTGTGTTTAGGTGTGCGTGCGGCGACGCATAGATACTATGGCGCACACATACAAGCCGCGCGCGGTCCGTTTGTATGAAGATAACGTACTTCCCTCTCTTTATTCTATGCAACTAGTGCGAGGCGGGAATGCGGCAAACACAATTTGTTTCTCCTTAATTTTCAATACAAGAAGGTAATATTTTTTTTACCATTTCATTACCATAAATTTCAATTTTTTCTATATGTACTTTCACCTCCGCCTCCGCCTCCGTTAACCTCCGCATCCGCGGAGGTGAAACTCGTCGCCTCCGCATCCGCCTCCGCTAACAAGCCTCCGTTACAACCCTAGTAGAAATCGTCATGTAACTATATCCCCAATACAACTACATATTATTGTATAAAAAGAAAGAGAGAATTAATTTTCATGGTTTTTAAGGATGCTGAGGCCAAAATTAATATCCAACATAGGAGAGGCTAATCAGCTAATGACCTCGACGAAAGGCAATTTAACCCTCGACGCGGACTGTATAGAAAAATATAGAAATAAAACTGCTACTACAAAATGCTTAGCCTAGGGAGTGGATAATGGGATGTCCCATAAGCGTCGTTATAAGCTGTTCGGTCGGCTAGTAGAAGTCGGAGCAGCTTGGAGTCTTTACAGGTTCTTCCTATATTTGTAAGGCAGCACGGAGTTCACCTCACAAGCTCGGCTCACCACGCATGGTTTATGTCCATAGTTACAGCGCTTCAGTTTTACTATCGAAGCCACGAATACTTCACCAATATTGAAACGGCAGGACTGGCATGAACTTATAATCAAGCAAATTATATCGTTTAGCGACAATTACGAGTAAATCACACGGCAAAACCATGTGATCGCGGCGGGGCGGTTAGCGGGACACTGACTTCGTGATCAGTATCCTCTTCAAAACCTCACATCAATGGCGCACAGCTCCAACTCACGGTGGCAGCAGGCACATGACATGATTCGGTGGTCAAAAGGACTTAGCTTTACCTCTTGCGCATCAGTTTCAATAAAATGGCGCCAACATTTCCTCCCCCTTTTAAAGGGTCACTAAAACTCAATCATAAAATGTAGCAAAGAACTACGAAAATATAATATTGAAACTGCCTCCTAGCATCGTGTTGACTGCGGTATAGCAACCCGCCCCGTGTGTTACCGGGCTTAGAATAATACCATCCCATATCCTCCCGTGGGTGTCATAAGAGGTGCCTAAGGGAACACTCGCCAGGGAAGCGGGCAGCAGCGCTTCTGTAGAATATCAAATTACTGCGATCCCCAACCCGCCTGCCAAGCGTGGGGATTATGACAAACCCCTTCCAATGCAAAGCCTTGGGGTAGGCCTTTGTCCAACAGTGGACCTCTATAAGGTAAAGGAGAAGGATAGCAACGTGATGGTCACGAGTTGAAATACGCGGATGAGATTAATTTTTAACTTTTTGGTTTATTTAGGACGGTCTACGCACCGAAGACGGCGGCCTGGCGGGCGGCACGAAACCGTAACATTTAACCTAAGATCGTAGGCCGGGTTCATGAGGGTGGGCCGCCAGCTTTGGTGTAGGTCATTTTATGTTGTTACATACCTTTTGGTGCACCTACCTACCTACCTATAATATAATAACAAACTCCTGTAGGTTACATCTTCTTCCCTTTTTTATTTTATTTTGAATGAATTTATCAAATGTATAATTAGGGCGGGTTGTTTCACGTTCACTTAACGCATGCGTAAAAGTTAAAAATGGTGCTAACTATCGTTAAGTCAAAAAATGAGTTGTTTCACAATACGTAAACGTTAACGCACGCAAAAAAAGATACGATTACGTTAACTGACGGGTTGTTTCACGTTCACTTAACGCATGCGTAAAAGTTAAAAATGGTGCTAACCATCGTCAAGTCAAAAAATGAGTTGTTTGTGTTTCACAATACGTAAACGTCAACGCACGCAAAAAAATACGATTACGTTAATCGATGCTCTGAGCACTGGTTAACGTAACTTATGTCAAGTTGTGTTTAGTCCGCCGTGGTGTCAATTAGTGAAAACAACACAAACTCCCTTTTGTATTCGCGAGTTTGGTCTTTAATTGACGATAGTAGGTAGTACATCTGATGATGATACAAGTACCGTAAAAAGAAAAAGAAAGGTGTTTAGCAGCCCAAGTTCTGTTTTTTTTTTATTAATTACTGTTGTTGTCTGTTTCTTTACAGAACAACACATCTTTATATTTTTCAAGCGAAGATTGAAAGCGATCTTTCTCATTTTTTGTGAAGTTAGTGAAATGAAATGAAATTGTTTATTAAGCAAGTAGGATCACTGATCACTTTTACACGTCATGTTTTTTTTTCCGTTCTCTGAAAAAAAAATGTTTACATTATAGAATATACGTGTTTTGTTAGATTGCAATGTTTAACATATACCTATTTATTAAGGCCTTAAACATAGTAACTATGTTTAAGTGTATGTAGTAGACGAGTGAGTGTAGTAATTTACTTACTTTGGTGTGTATGGTGTGGGTTATATAAATAATAAATAAATATATACGGACAAATCACACAGATTGAGCTAGTCCCAAAGTAAGTTCGAGACTTGTGTTATGGGATACTAACTCAACGATACTATATTTATAATAGATACATATATAGATAAACATCCAAGGCCCAGGCCAATCAGGAAATGATCGTTTTCCATCATGACCTGGCCGGTGTTCGAACCTGGGGCCTCCACGTCGCAAGCAGGTGTGTTGACCGCTGCGCCAAGGAGGACGACAATGTTTATGTTTGTTTACTATGTATTATACCTTAGCCGGCTATTAATATTGTTTTTATAATTGTTTTTTGTCCCAAATATATAAAATAAAATGTATCCATTTTTCGTCAAAGTATAGCTTTTCTATAGGTACACAGTTTTCTAGTATAAACGGACTTAATTTATGAAATGGCACGAAGTTATTTCCCACAACAATAAACAATAATACCAAGAAAGTTAGATAAAATACAGCACATGACAGTCGCCTACATAAAATTTGCTGGGGCGATGTATGTGGCCGGGTACATCGTTGCAACGCAATGTATTCGTGCGCAGACGATGTAGCATCGGGGCGCTGTAGGTAAAATGGCGCGCTTCAAAGGACTTGTCGCGACAATATTCGCTGGAGTGGTCACACCCACACCTACGTCACTTCAGTGTCGTCCAGACTAGAGTTGTTCAAAACGGCTATAAAAAAATAGCACGCTATAGACTATAAACTATTAATTTATAGCGCGCTATTAAATGCGCTATGTTATAGCGCGCTATAAATAAGAAAGCACGTGGACGTCCAGCAGGCGCGATAATTTTTGCAACACGCTACATTTCATAGCGTGTTACTTTACATAGCGTTCTTCGATACATAGACCGCATGCTATAACGGAACGCTAAAAAAAGCAATATAGAAAGATATCAATGAACTCTCTTTCATACTTTTCAGGCTTAGGACTGTCTATAATTGGTAAAGGTTATTCTAACATTAATATTAATAAATCGTAAATCAAATATAGGCGTATTTAAAAGTTCATTGATTGTATATATACAAAAAAACAACTATTTACATTATACACAGATATATACAGTAGTTCTTCTTTAATTTATATTTTATTTACATTTAAAAACATTAGTTGAACTACTTTTGTAGTAGACAACCGTGTTCCTCGATTACTGATAATATATCCTGATTTCGAAAAAATAAATTTAAAGGACAACTGTCAGTGACAATAATTACAAATAGCAGTCTTGCTGCCGTCTGCAGATTTTTCAAAAAAGTTCCAGATTGGCAAACCACCACCTTTGCGATTAGACATTTTTACATAGAGTACACACTAAATAATATCCACTAGTTCGTTTTGCAACAGAATTATATATTAATATTTACACACACTAATAATACCTTTGCAGCCACTAAATAATCGTCACTAGTTCGTTTTTCAACAGAACTTTATACTAATATTTACACTAACAATTAAGATCGCGCGCGATGAAAATAGCGTGCTCCGACAACAAACATACATTTATAGTCCACAGCGCTCACGCGATTACTGACTGCCCGTATAGCGCATAGCGCCATTCTATAGCACGCTATTTTTTCAAAGCGCATAGCGCAGATAGCGGCCAGCGCCCGCGGAGAGCAGGCGCGCGCTGTGCGAGTCGTTAGATCAATTTCATTCATAGCGTAAATAGCGTTATAGCGTCATAGCGTCTTAACGTCCACCTACATAGCGTGCGCTATGCGCTATGAAAAAATAGCGTGCTATAGAATGGCGCTATGCGCTATATTAACCACCTCTAGTCCAGACTTTGAAGTAGGACTGACGTTCTTTTTGCATATTTTTTACATTGTTTTTGTTTCATTTGTTGTGTAAACATGTAATAAATAATAATTTATTGACATATAATGCAAAGCCACTGCTTCCTCCATCGTCTCGGCCGCACAACTAAACAACGAATATTCGCCGTAGGCCGATTTCTGAATCTTCGCCCGCCAATGAGAAGAACATCGTGTATGTCTGACAAGGACAACAGATATTTTGCGCGCCAACGCGACACGAATCTTCGCCTGCTAATGTAGCGCCGGCATTTAACGAACGTTAAACATCATCAAAGTTACCTTAACGGACGTAACTTTTTGACGTACGTATGTTACGATAACCAACCGTTTGAAACAACCCGCCCTTAGTAATGTACAATAAGTAGAGACAAACACCAATTAAAATTGCATGCCTTCAGGCGGATTATGGAGATGCCAAGCTATCTTATGTTAAATCTGAATTACCCATTTTCGCAATAAATGAGTTTGAGTTAGCGACGGCTGCCCCACTTCTTGTATTAGGTAAAAAAAAATACTATTGGTTGTACCTACAAGCATTTTTTTTTATATACATGTGTACATTACTTATATTTTGTAAACCACTAACTTTGTTGGTGTTTCGTTTTTAAAAAAACGTTGCCCTACACTAGGAATTTCTCCTGTATTGTGTGTGCGTTTACAAATATATAAACTCACATACACAAACAGCCAGACCCGGAACAACTACTTGTAGGTCATACAAATATTTGTTCCGTGCGGGAATCGAACCCGCGACACGCAGCGCAGCAGTCAATAGCTTAACCACTACGCTAACCATGCTATCTAAATGATTGATAATTATAGATTATATGAGATAATCACATTTACGTAGCTATTGGTAAGGGCACCTGCTAGGTTTAGTTTAGCTGCCCCCTAATCGGCGAACACTAGTTAGGATCAGTTGGGATCGTTCGGACCGCCTATTGGTCCGTTCGGTCCAAACAATCCCAACTAGTCGCAATCATTTAACAAAAATGTGTTCGCCGATTAGGGGGCAGGTTTACCAATGGAATATGAAACTTAGCATATTTTATTGAGTAAAATATGTTGAGTAGTGCAGTAACTGTACCTATAGGGTATGTAAATAAAATACTTAAGGATCTAAAGAATAAAATAGTTTATTATTTTTTAAAACAAAATAAATGATTGGCTTATGTCGGCAGAAGCTGTATAGCTCAATTCAATTGCAGACATTTGACGCACACGGGTAAATTTACCCGTGTGTGAAAATCATTTTGGCATGATTATGCCAAAATGATTTTCTTGTTGCAGGCATCAGGGGGGTTATTATGATGTGTTAAAACCACCATCGTTCCAGTGTCAGACAAAGATGGAGCTATACAGGTTGTATAGCGCTATCACTTTTTAAAAGCGGGTTAATGATGGTTTTAAAACGTCATAATAGGGCCCCAGACATACGAGTTTATTAATAATTTTCTTCTTTTTATTAAAGACGGAAGTATTCGTCGATAAGAATGAAAAATAATACTGTTTTGTGATGTGGAATTAGACGGTGCAACTAAGTTAGCAGACAAACTGAAGCAAACTCAAAATCGAACACCGTTTCGGGTACTCGGCCACGATATCGTAGAAGAAAAATGACTGCGTCAACATTCCGAACATTTTTCTTTTTTATTGGGGTCTAATCAAATGACCGCCAGCTCTAGACACAGAAAAAGGGCGTGTCAGCCATTTCCCCCTTTTATTACCAAAACACGGATTTTATTTAGATCAGGCTTAAACCACTGGTTATTGAATTATGCACCTAACCGTTATAGAAATGACAAGTTAGTAGCTATAAAAATGAATAGTTCTTTTTATAAAAATAACAGCTTAATTCGGTAGGTACTAAGTTGTCACTTTTGAATTAAGAACTTTGACTTAACCTCAATAAAGTTCGAAATACAAAATATATTGAGTCAAAGTTTGAGTCTGGTACTAAAGTCAGATTTCTTTTTGTAATAAGGGGGTTAGTGACTGAAACCCACCCCTGTTCCAGCCGAAGTATGTACTTAAAAATTATTTAAATACTTATAAATTTAAGTTCAGTGCATCTTTTTCTTTCTACTTCGATAAGAAAAGGACAAATGATAAATTGATAGTTTAGACCTGTCAAATTAGTCTGACGTAAATTGACGTATTTTTGGTCGCCATGATTATAATTCCGTCTAAACTGCCAAAAGAGTATCTAAATTTGAGAGGATGAAACTAAAATGTTATCTTCTATCCTTTTCTTGATCAAATAGAAAGGAAATACGCACTTAACTTAAAATTAGTTTAGTTTGTAAAGAAGAGAATCGGCGCCATTGTATAGATACTAAAATGCATTCATCTGCTACCATTGATAAAATATTAAACAGATACGATATATTCTAACAAACTGACCAAAAAAAATGTGCCGAACACAGCAGCAGCACACATGCATATTTTTATTCGGCATACATTGGTACAGTGTGAGTGAGATGGGGCGCAATCTAAAGCATAGAAAAGAAAAAGATGGCTAGTGTTTGTCGTTTGCGCTGTTAGTGTTTGTCGTTTGTTTTTACGAGTGTATCGAGAGTGACTAAAGCGAGATACAGGACTTACCTCCTTTTGTACGCTTCATTTTTAGTGCGCTAGTGACATATCTACCTTAGTTTAATATTTTATCAATGTCTGCTACAATATCGATATATCAATTCACGTTTTACAACACATAAACTAACCTATATGGTAAGATCTTGGCCGATTCTCTGTCAAAATCCTATTACAAAAAAAAAAATATCTATACCTACTTACATTAGGCCTTAGATCTACAACTTTCGAGTGTTATCTTTTTTCTTTTTTTTCGGCACACAGATCATAAATGCGGCACTCAAAGAACATAGGATTTTGCCCATATTATCTATTATTAACCTCAGTGCATCTATTTCATTAAAAAAAGGACAAGATAAATATTAGTCTAGTCCTGTCAAATTAGTCAGCGCGTGGCGTAACGGTAAACGGCAGCTGGTCAACGTATTTTTAGTAGCCTGTTAATTAGTACTACTAAACTTGTCTATGGACATGGGCGTACCCGGATGCGGGGGGAGGCAGCTGCCCCCCTGCCACCCCCTGGATTTTGGAGAACATGCATGAACTCCCTTAATTACTAAACAAAGTATAGACGAGGACTTATCTCTAACTTTTAAATAAACCACGCAGTAGACACTGACAAAATGTACGGCGTAATTGCCAAAAAACCGCGTGCGACTATAGCGCACAAAGATTATCCACTCTAAATATTTGCCTTGCCCCCTAGGCCTGACTCCATGCCTTGCCCCCTAGGCCTGACCCCCACCCCCCCATGTCTGACTTGCCTTCCCCAAGGACTGACTTGCTTAAACTACTATACATATACTGGTATGCCCATGTCTATGGAGTATCTTAATTTGACAGTTAATTAATATTTATCATCTGTCCTTTTTTAAAGTAGAAAGAATAATATGTACTCAGTTTTATCTACCTACCTAGTTTGTGTGTATGTTTTAAAAATACATAGCCAAAAAAATGCCTAGAGTAAATATCTCATATTATAATTTCTACTATGGAACAGGACCATGCAATATGCAATTCGTACCTCCGTGATTTCTTGAATTTATAAACATTACTTACCTTATTATTATTTACACTACACAATGATCTACATACATGTCAATCTTATAAAAGTGTATCTATAATATAACCCTGCACAATTAAATACAACCAATTAAACTTAATCGCGCTAATTTTATCCACGTTAATTACGAATATTCACTCTGAGGTGCTTAATATAATTATAAATAATGAATTCATTATTTAATGTAGAAAACAATATTATTCTTCAATAAAGGTTCTCAAACCGGATAAATTATTGTCAAAATAATATTTTATAATCGTTTTGCTAGTACTAATACTAGCGAGTCATAAATGTCAAATTGTCTCATGAAACACTATCTCAATTGCTGCCTTATAGAGGTAGTTATTTAATATGTGCTATTTATTACATTGTAATGATTCTAGAATAAAAAAAAAACTAAATCGGTTATGACCCAACACCGTCGTATATCTATAATACAATCTAGGGAATGCCAATAATACTTAAAATATGTAAATAGTACCTAATATACGGTTACAAAATGTTCATAACACTTTTTCATAGGTTCCAATCCAAAAATCATAGCGTTGAAACAATAAGATTTCCATCCACTTATCGCATCGTTAATGAACAACAGTTGATTGCATGCGCAGAACTTATTACCATAACGGTAAGAATCAGTTTACCGAGTCAGAAGGTAGACAAATCTCAAGCTGGTTCTACCAAATTAAACTGAGCACCGCCTTGTAAAATGGTTCGGGCTGCTGCGGCTTCTTGTACTCTGCGTTAAGCTTAGGTTCAGTGTCGTCTGTCGGGTCCTCCTCGAAGATGTTTACAAGAGACTGTTTAATACCGAACCTGATGAAAGCCAAATACGGGAAGTACCTCATGAGGAGTACACTGAACCTAAAGTTGAGATTGAAATAAAGCCGTCCTAAGTAGGTGGAGTAGAGAAACATATAGAGGTTGTACATGAAGATTTTGTACTTGGCTTTTAAGTTGAGATATTTATAGCAGGGCGCGTTATCGACGGTGTCGTAGTCTTTGTAGTAGAGGAGACGAGGGGCAGTCTTGGGGAGCCCGTCGACGGCCGGTTTGCACATGAGCTCTGTCGAGTCCACGCCTGTCGGAAAATATGAGACATGTTACTTTGGTTCTTTAATTTTGACCAGTCCAAAACTTAAAAACAATTATAAAATCTCACCTGTATCAGGAGATTTTCCTTTTAAATGCTTTTTCAACTTAATCTGCAGTTGTAGCCTGTCGTTCTCGGTATAGATGTAGCCGGGCACGTCAGACAGCACGCGGCACCAGTACAGGAAGCCGTCCGTTTCCACTGTGGGGTTGACGGACCACATGCCATCCAGCATAACGCGCGCCATGTGCTCGAAGTGTTCTGGCACGTTCTCGAGGCAAGGCGTGAATACACGATCTTGGAGAAGCTGGCACACCTCGCGAGTTTCTTCGAAAGTCTCTCGGCAGATGTTGTACCTGAAAATGTGTTGTATGTGGAACTACTAAGATAGTACTTGAATCCAAAGACTTCTAGTGAATTCTATAGGGGCCCTGTATCCAACATTTAAGGTAGACCTTATTGTAGAAGAAGAAGTCAAAAAGGAGGTTAAGAAAACTTTAGGCACATCATGATGAATCAAAACTCAAATCTCCTGACGTAAATTGACATCTTTTAACGTCGCCATGTTTATAATCGCGTCTAAACTGTCCATGGAGTATCTTAATTTGACAGGATTAAATTAAAATGCTATCTTCTACCCTTTTCTTAATGAAATAGTAAGAAAAGATGAACTTAACTTAAAAATTAGGTTAGTTTGTGAACAAATAATCCCCCCTTTCTCCCCACTTTTTTTAAGTCTGTTAAAAATGTGTCTCCTTAACAATATAAATAACTTAATAAATGTTATAGAACTGTCAAAGGGCCGCGGGTTGCTCGAAGGAGATAGCGCGGCCCCTGGCGCACAGGCAAATGAAGTTATAACGCGGATAGTGCATGCACGTGTAATGTAAGCTGCAGTTTCACGACAATCTATCCACAGAGCCCAATATCTCCCCATTTTGAATTCTATTTTATCGATAGGTGCGACGAAGACGCAAATATGATATCTTACTTATTCCGATTATAGAATCAATGTCAGCATGGGCGTAACCAGGGACCCCCCCCCCCCCCATAACCTTGCAAAACATGTATGAACTCCCCTAATGACTAAACAAAGTATAAACGAGGACTTATCTCTAACTTTTAAATAAACCACGCAGTAGACACCGACTTAGGTACGATGTACCTAACTGCCAAAACACCGCGTGCGATTATACCGCACAAAGATTACTTTCAGAAACTAGCGGTACTCATCATCTCAGCGTTAATCCCAGTCGCATCCGAAGCTTTTTCGGCTTGGGCCTTTGGAATCTGCTGTACCAGTCTAACTGCTGATTTTGGCTATAAACTTCGATATTTTCCGTGAAACGTCTGCCGTCTGACCTCTACAAACCGAAGGCTATATCGCAGTATTGCAGTTAGACCAATTGTTGGACTTTTGAGGGCTCCAACAACCGGTAACGACTGCCATTAGATGTTCGTATGGCAATCGGGACCAACGGCTTAACGTACTTTCCGAGGCACGACCAGACCAGTGCAAGTATTCATATTCATGCATACAAATATTTGCACTGCGCGGAGATCGAACCCGCGCCTCCTAGCGCAGCGGCCGCGTTTGCTACCGCTACGCCAAACTGGCGGTACCTACCTCCCTTAGCTATATTGATTTCTTTATTTTATTTAACCATTTATGTACACACATATACAGTATGTTAACTAACAGAGGGCGTTCCCGTTAACCCGAAATAGTATAGCATACATACATGCTAAAAAAAATATTTCCATTCGAAAACAAAATGTTTTAAAATTTTTTCCAATAAGAAAATATTCAATAAAAATTTTAAATTGACATGTAAAAGAAACACACTGTACACGCGAACATGAAAGACGGCAACGTCGCAATTTATTTATACATAACGACTACTATTTTGATTTAAAACAGGAGGTTTCAAATTTATTTCCAATTAGAATTTTTTTTTATTCGGATTTTTATGCTTATTTTTCTATGCTGATATTTTTATTTTAATCTATTAATGATATATATTAACGAGTTTAAGGGAACGCCCTCTGTTATTTAACATACTGTATAAACAGACAAGAAACAACAAAACAGAAAAGATACAGAGATGGTGTCTGTTTCATAAGAGATCTCTTCTAGCATATCTGCGATAAGACAAATAGACACAGACATTTAAACAGCGTGTGAAAGAGTAAAGGACACAAAAAATAATACATTAAGTCAAAAACAATCCTCAAAAACAAAAATTAGTAGGACATCTAGACACGCGGTAGCGTGTCGAGCCAAGGTCAAGGCGAGCAGCACCGTGTGTAATATTACACGAACCATTTAGAGCCACTTTTGACCCCCTCGTAACGTAAAAACTGTTTCACATAAACATGTCACATTTGGCTCATATATTGAGTTTTGCAAGATACATATGTACTCTTAATTTCATAAATATATCTCAAACGGTTATTTAAATATTAACGTCCAAAAATCGTCATTTTTATCACTGACTGACCTAGTCATTTTTATCACTGACTGACCTATAGATCAAAATTCTAAACCAGTTCCAGATGACCTAGAAAGTTCAAATTTGGCATGCAGATAGATAATTAGGTAAGTACGTTGGAATAAATCAGAAACTGGCATTTTTAATTATAATTTTTCACTTAATTGATTCTATTATGCGTAGCACTATAAACACTATTTCTGGCGTCGTGAATACCAGTCTAGGGGCTTACAGCATTCCCATCTGATGTTGTGGGTAAAAAAATGCACCAATACTGCAAGTTGCGACTGTTGAGGAGGTGGCAGAGTTTATTAATAAATACGTTACATGTTCTGTCTCACATAAAAAAGTATCCCCAACATTACATGATCGTGTTATCAATTATCAGACGCAAAAACATAACACATACTATTTACAAAAGAAAAATACAAAAACAAGGTTTACAACGGTTTGCAGGTTTGGATTTCCACAACCAGTAAATAATAAGTATATAAAAACTAGTCAAGTCAGACCTTAGGCTATAATATATTGTTCTAAATTATAAGAAGAAATAATGTTTTATGTTATTATAAATGAATTTCAGGACTGACTATTTAAGTTGGCGCCCATTTAGATCTCACTTCTTTTGTCGTTGAAGTCAACAACTAAGGCATATATTATAATTACATTAGATTGAACTTGGCTCTCATATATGTTTTTAATGAGATACATAAATAGGTATTTACTTGTAAAATAATATTACTGGAACGACAGAAATAATAATACCTATAGGTAGTAAGCACTCAAAATAAACACTTTAACAATTATCAAAAAACAACTAGGTACCTATTATTTTATTTTATTATTCATAGGTGTAATATCTAGTTTTGACTAATTAAATATTATAAAAAGCTGTTTTTACCAAAAAACTCGTTTACAGCATACAGTTAACTTAGTGAATGTGAAGTGCCTCTATAGTAAAATAGTATGCTTAGAATTAGTCTCGTGGTCGAAAGTGCTGGTCCTGGGCTCGGTGTCCCTCCCAGGTCATTCATCATCATTCATTTCAGCCGAAAGACGTCCACTGCTGGACATAGGCCTCCCCCAAGGTTCTCCACGACGACCGGTCCTGTGCCTCCCGCATCCAGCGGTTTCCCGCGACCTTCACCAGGTCGTCGGTCCACCTTGTCGGGGGCCTAGCCACGCTACGTCTTCCGGTGCGTGGTCGCCACTCGAGAACCCGTCGGCCCCATCGGGCATCGGTCCTACGGGCAATGTGTCCAGCCCACTGCCACTTTAGTGTTGCAATTCTTCGGGCTATGTCGGTTACTCTCGTTCTTCTGCGGATCTCCTCATTCCTGATTCGATCGCGCAGTGAAATCCCAAGCATAGCCCTCTTCCATTGCCCTTTGAGTGACTTTGAGCCTTCTTATAAGGCCCATTGTTAGCGACCACGTCTCAATTCCATAAGTCATCACTGGCAACACACACTGGTCGAAGACTTTTGTCTTGAGACACTGCGGTATTTCGGACGAGAAGATTTTACGTAGCTTCGACGATTGACCTCTTTCTCGAAGTTGGACCTTCCTAACCGGATAGTTTGTCCCAGGTACTGTCAACTGTCAACAACTTCGAGAACAGAGTCTCCAATCTTTATAGGAGTCGGTACAACATGGGCATTAGACATGACTTTCGTCTTGTCCATGTTCATTTTAAGACCGACTCGCTCGGAGGCTCTACTGAGGTCTTCGAGCATTGTACTCAGGTCCTCCGCGGTCTCAGCCATGACTACGATATCATCAGCAAATCGAAGGTGTGTCATGTACTCGCCATTGATGTTGATGCCCAGTCCTTTCCAATCCAGAACCTTGAAGACATCCTCCAATGCAGCGGTGAACAGTTTCGGGGAGATAACATCTCCCTGTCTGACACCACGCTGCAGAGGTATTGGTTTCGAGGTCTGGTCCTGTATTCGGACTGACATGGTGGCGTTTTCGTACAAACCCTTCAGCGCTTCAATATACCGATAGTCTACTTGGCACCGCTGGAGAGACTGCAGCCCAGGTATCGATCGAATCAAAGGCTTTTTCATAGTCCACAAACGCCAACCTAAGGGGTAGGTTATACTCCTCGGTCTTCTGTATAACCTGCCGCAGCGTATGTATGTGGTCTACTGTGCTGAAGCCCTTTCGGAAACCGGCTTGTTCGGGAGGCTGGAAGTCGTCAAACCTGTAGGCGAGACGATTCGCGAGGACTCTCGAAAACAACTTATATACATGACTCAGAAGTGAGATGGGTCTGTAGTTTTTCAAAAGGGTGTTGTCACCCTTTTTGAAAAAGAGTACCACCACACTTCTGTGCCATGCCTGTGGCGTTTTTCCCTCGACTATGACGGAATTAAATAACTTCTGAAGGACCCTAAGGATCGGTTCACCAGCCGCCTTCAGTAGCTCAGCCGTTATTCCGTCATCGCCTGGCGTCTTGTTGTTCTTAAGCTATTTAAGAGCCAATCGAATATCAGTCTATACTAGTCAAAATAATTATACATTAATTTCAAATCAGCCTAAAGTGCAGTGTATAAAGTTCTTATCATAAAGCAGTGTACAAAAAGCCATTATTTCTTACGACCTTTCTGTAGTACATCAAACATCAAACCAAATTCAACCTTAAACGCATGCCTTAAAGTCAGAATTATAAAGTGCTACAAAAAAGCAATAAATTTTTACGACCACGCCTAAAACCGGCCACACAGTTCCGTACTAACGAAAAAATATAAAATTTTAAGGGGCGCCCGTTAAATATTACATATTTTTAGTATTTGTTGTATAGCGGCAACAGAAATACATAATTTCTGAAAATTTCTACTCTCTAGCTCTAGCTATTACGGTTCATGAGATACAGCCTGGTGACAGACGGACGGACAGACGGACAGCGAACTCTCATGAATGGGGTTCCATTTTACCTTTTAGGTAAGGAACTCTAAAAAACGCACCCTTGGGCGCTTGTTCAGTTCAACCATTTTTTTTACGCTGATTGTGAATTTAGTGTATAAGTGATCGATGCGCCCTGGCCATAATTCTGTTGGAAGAACTCTATTAAAATTGGACTTAATAAGTAGTTACGATTCAAATGACATAGCCAATATAGGTACAAAACTCAAATCAAACGCACCTGTCTTCAATCCCAATCATGTGCCCGAAGACTCTCCAGACATAGTTGTAGTCGTCCCAGTCGCCCGGCTTCAGCTGCCTGATGCCGAACTTGTCAGGTTTGAGCATCGAAAACCCGACGAAGCCAAACAGAGTGAGGGCCAGGTCCCGTTGTGACACGACCCCGTTGCCTTTCAACTTTGACGCAAGTCCAGCCCTCAGGTGACGACTACGCACCGCGTATAGTGACCTCCATGATCTGTTGTTCAAAAAAAACTTAAATAAGCATTGTTTTATAAAGCGGATTAACTAGTGGATTTGCAGAGCTGATCTGTAAGTGAAAGGCACGCAATCAATCTTTGTGCTGACCTATGGAAGACAGATGCATGACGTTATCGGAAATTAATTATGTAGATGCGAGGTATGAAACCCAATATAATTAAAGGTCATCAATCATCCCTGGTCGGTAGACAACAACGAACTCCCGGCCACGATTTCTCTTTCAACCAACCACGATATACTGACATCTCTTTGAAGCGCGCGTGGAACAACACAACGCGCCGTCGACCCGGGCCTGGTATTTACCGGGCGACGAGCTGCCCATTGCTCGCCGCCCGCAAACCCGCGATGGTGGCAGGGAGTTCAATATTGCCTCCCGACCAGGGTGTCTCCTGCAGCGACTAGAGAGTCGTGCGTGAGGGCACTGAGATTCCAACCTCCTCAGGTGTTTTAACTCCTTTGCCAGCACCACTGCTTCGGAGAAGGAGATGACGGCCTGCCATGCACCCTCGCTTCGGGCAGGGCCGGACGCCAGAGATCAACCTAATAGAGATGACCATTTCAAACGTATGTTATTAATTTTGCAATACGACAAGTTTGCGAACTAATCCATTTCGACACGTAACAAAACACAAAAATTTAATATTTATGGTACAAACACCAAAGACACTTCCTATGTGTTATAATTACTCTGTTACATTTACAAACGGTTGTTTTTTTTATATATATTTTTCAATGGTCTTCTATGTTTTGTATTTTATGGTTGTGTTATTTTTTATTTAAAACAAAAATTTAAAAGACAAGTATTATAGCAAAGATGTAAGTACCCCTCCTTTATTACGCTACATTATCCCTTCAGCTTGCCTGGCGAAAATACTTTTTCTTTAAAGTTATGGTACAGTACCCGGCACGTGTGTTGGCAAATTTTGACGTAGTGAGGGTAAATCCGCGCATTGTGCACTTAGTGGTACAAAAAAGTGGTCACTTTTATTTATTATTATTTTATAGTTATCGTTATTATTTTTTTTTTATCATATCTGTTTATAAGAAAGGAAAGATATACACATATATCTGATACCATGGACGTAGCCAGCCTTGGGCTCAGGGTGGGGCAGCAGTCAACCTATCCCCCCTCCCCTCCCAGTTTTTTTTTTTTTTTTTGTTTTATTAGGCACCTTATAGATCAGAGCCTGGGTGGGGCAAGCTTGGCAAGCTTGCCCCAGTGTGGCTACGCTCATTCCTAATACATATTTTTAAAATTTGATGGAAAATATGTACAATTTAACTGTTTTACAATCTAAATCTATATTTCAGCTTAAAAGAAGAAGAAAATCTTAAGTTTACCGTAACAAAAAAAACATTTCGATATTAATCACTTTCGTCATCAAATTTGAAGACCCGCCTGAACTGGTGGAAGGAGTCGGCTCTGCATCGTCAATGAAGCTGTCCACACTCTCGTCATTGGAGGAGTCGCTGTCGTCACCCGTGTAAATTATAAACAGTCTTATTCATAAAATTTCAATCAATTGCTAAGCAACTGAATAGCAAAATTCTTACTCATAAACACTAACGCTAAGAGGATGCTAAGCAATTGATTAGTAGCTGTCAAAATTAAACACCACCGGACCGCTGTTATGAGGATGCTAAGAGGCAACATGGCGGATTTTATTTGAATAAGCCGATTGTTTTAATATGATCATTAATCATTATGCTTCGAAGTTATTTTGTTTATAATATCGAATAGTGCGTAGGTAAATTTGGATGGCGAAAACCTTTTTTGGATTTCCAAAACGACGTAGAAAGGTTATATAGCAGTGAAACGTCGGAGGGAAGTAGATGAAGGAGGATTTACAAGCTTTACTCGGTGGTAGGCACAACAGCATCAGCACACCTCGGCTGCCGGCAGAAGTTACCATTCAGCAGACAAAGTCTTGCCGTCAAGCGATTCGTCGTGTTCCGGCATTATGTCTGATGAAGCCGTACGGAGGACGGGTCTGAGCAGTTGTATTGCGATGTACGATGCGCCAAATGTTGCTGTTTTGGGAGTTTGGTCGTGGAGGGTCTCCAGATAAATCTCTCACCCTCTGGCGCAGCATCGTTGGTCGTGTTGTTGAGTTTAACAATGCATCACTTCGCTCAGCTGCCGTCTTCCTTCCTATTCACTCAGTTTTTTTGAGTGATTAGGCTCTTAATAAACTACCGCGCGAGTTAACACAAGATTCTTTTCAATCGTTGATGACAAAATCAACGATTGAAAAGAATCTTGTGTTAACTTATGACGTCATAGCTAAGAAAAATCTTATCGTCATATCTTAAAAAACATCATGATGTTGCAGTAACACACAAATAATAAGACATTTTTACAAATATTGCATTTTCATACGTAATGAAACGGCCTAGCATTTTTTTTTTAATGATTTATTGTTCTTGTTTTTCAATAGGTACTTTTCCTCCATAGACATGAGTGCCATTCTTGACTCACGCTACCCTCATTCCTCATCTTTTTCACATAACATGGTCTTTTCCTTTGCCGTCATTGCGAGGTTGAATAATATTGCTACTAGGTGCTAAAACGCTTGTAAACAAATACATATAATAATATTGTATAAGGCAGAGGTTGACTATAGAACAGAGGTGCACGATTTTCGAAAAATGCGGTATGTGGGGTGGTAAAGAGTGTGGTGGAGAACCCCCCTATACATGTTTCCACCCGTGGACACACCTGGGTTTTAGATTTTTTTTTTTTCTATCCTTGGAAAGGAACGCGTTTTAATGTTTATCCCAACGTATTTAAGAAATATGTTTCAAGTTAATTTATTAAAAATAATGCATTATATGTAAATTTACAGCTAATTATTACAATACATTTTAAATACGTATTTAATTTTAGGTGGTTAGGTTAGGTTAGTTTTTTTATGACCACCCAAAACGACTGTGTGTGCAGAAAGGTTGTTAGGTTAGGTTAGTTTTTTTTTTATGACCACCTAGGGGGTGGAGTATCATTGAAGGCGTTCTCCTGCCTCCCACCCCTCCCTCCCACGCCCCCCTTTTTGTGAAAAGACTGCGGCTCTATTCTATAGTAACGCCAAGTCATGTTTACAAACATAAAGGCAAAGACATTAAAATTATCATACAATTATTATCGACTAATGCTTTAACATTTATTTCATCAGTTTAGATTTGTAGGTAATTAAATATAAATAATAAGATAACTATCATCGTAATCACAATTATGTAATTGTAATAAACTATTTTATTTATATTCAAAATATCCCATGAAATTCCTGATATTTATCTGCTAAAGACGATAGATAAAAAATCGTAATTTGATAAGTAAGTTTATGCGAAAAGAAAAACCGGCCAAATGCGAGTCGGACTCGCACACCGAGGGTTCCTCCGTACAAATGTAGCGGTTTACAATTTATGACGTACTAAGTTTCCGCCAGCGGCTTCGCCCGCGTGGAGTTCGGTTATATCGCGCTTTTTCAATTCCGGGATAAAAGGTAGCCTATGTTCTTTCTCAGGGTGTAAAGATTTTCTGTGCCAAATTTCATCAAAATCGGTTAAGAGGTTTAGGCGGGAAAGCGTAACAGACAGACAGACAGACAAAGTTACTTTCGCATTTATAATATTAGTATGGATAAGTATATTAATGGATGGATTAGTATGGATTAAATCAAATTACTTACTAGATATGGTTCAAACCAATTGTTTCAAACCAATTGCATGGTAATGCGTAATGCACATCAAATATATATTTTTGTTTTAATATTATCTTATTTTGGAACTTACAGAGAAGGTACACATTTTAATACTTTGTAAGTGACTCTCGCGCAAACCGTTCAGTTTAGAACAATCGTAGTTATGATAATTACGTGAGAGTCAACATAGTTAATATTTTTTATTTTATAATATAACTAAAATAGTGGGCCAGTACCTTGTAAAAGTTCTTTTATTAAAGTTATTTATGTACAACATTTCTAGTCATCATTCAGAAATCTGATTGAAAATAACTAATTATGTCTTAAATTTGAAAGGTGTGAATTGTATCATATTGAATTTATTTGGATAAGGATTAATAATAAGGAACAATTAGTGGGCTTTGATTTCGACTGGCATTTTAATTAACTTTTCAAACATAAAAATGTAATCATTATGAATAAACTATAGTAGGTAGACATATGGTGTCGCTGACTTTTTTGTAGGCATTTTTAAGGTCTACAATACGGTCTACATGAGACAGATAAAAATAATGTAGTACATTATTTTGATCTGTCTCATAGGGTTCAGCCAGCATTTGCAATGTAAGCTCAAAAAAATGGGTTTATTTTGCGACATGTGTTAGAAACCTCAAAAATAACAGTACTTCTCCACTATTTAATGGATGTTATTATACATATGAACCTTCCTCTTGAATCACTCTATTCATTAAAAAAAACCGCATCAAAATCCGTTGCGCAGTTTCAAAGATTTAAGCATACAAAGGGACATAGGGGCAGGGAAAGCGACTTTGTTTTATACTATGTAGTGATTACATTTACCAAAATATTTAGATTGAATGACGATTGTGTTGGTCTTTGTTTTGGTTTAATTAGTTACTGTGCCTAAAAGTTTTCAAAGGTTTCGGGTTTTTCTGTTAGGTTACCTTAAGCTATTGTTTCATACCAAAATTCAAGATTCAATGTCAGCGGGAAGTAGTCTTTAAGTTTTGATTCCGTTGCGAGTAGTCGCGAATTTCAAAATATGCGGTATGATTATAGGTAGGTACCTACCTCAGCGTTTTGAATTTTTGCGTTGATTTAGAATTTTTCACAGTTTAGAGGCAATTAGATTTAAGAAGTGATATGAATTTCAACTTTAATATCTCTACGCGTTCATGTGAAAAAGGGTAGGTAGTAAGTTTATAATTATTAAAAAAATATTTTATGTCATGTAAGCAAAAATAATATTTTAATATTTTATGTAACTTCAAATTTATCATTTTCACAATTTTTCCTTTATCTGTCTGTACTATATAACGTTGCTTCGTGCCGAATTTCAAGATTCTGAGTTCACAGGAAGTACCTTGTAGGTTTTGATTCCCTAGCGTGTGACGGAAATTGGTCTAAGGTGTCGGTATAAACTGCTGTGTCTTTTGATCGCTTTAACTTAGAAGTTTGATTTTTTCACTGCTTAAAGGGACAATAGACCTAGGTATTTGGTACCTATAAATTTCAATTTGATACCTTTATTCGTTCGTGAGAAATAAGGTAGTAAGTTTCATTTTACTAAAATATTTTTATTATATTATATAACTAAAAAAATGTGATATTCGCAATTTTTCCTATATTTTCATTATATGACAATTCTTCATGCCAAATTTCAAGATTCTGAGTTTACGGGAAGTATCCTGTAGGTTTTGATTCCTTTACGAGTGTCGAAAATTTGTTGAAAATATCGAATAATCGGCTGTATCTTTTAATTGGCTTGGCTTAGAAGTTTGATATTATCATAGCTTAAACGGACCATAGACCTAGGTATTTGGTATAAATTTCAATTTGATACCTTTATTCGTTCGTGAGAAATAAGGTAGTAAGTTTCATTTTATTAAAATATTTTTATTATATCATATAACTAAAGAAATGTGATTTTCGCAATTTTTCCTATATTTGCATTATATGACAATGCTTCATGCCAAATTTCAAGATTCTGAGTTTACGGGAAGTATCCTGTAGGTTTTGATTCCTTTGCGAGTGTCGAAAATTTGTTGAAAATAACGACATAATCGGCTGTATCTTTTGATTGGCTTGGCTTAGAAGTTTGATATTTTCACAGCTTAAAGGGACAATAGACCTGAGTATTTCATGTGAATTTCAGCTTGATACGTCCATGTGTTCTTGAGATAAAGGGTCTTGACAGACAGACAGACAGACAGACAGACGGACAACAAAGTGATCCTTTAAGGGTTCCGTTTTTTCCTTTTGAGGTACGGAACCCTAAAAACAATTTATTGTCAACTATTTTGATTATAATCTGTGCCGAACGCATAATTATTAATTTCACCTCTACTTCATTTCGCTACTAATGATAAAGAAAAGTTAAGCACTGATTAAGAGCTAATTAAATGGTTAGCTAAATAGTGGCTAATGAGTGATCAACGATTTTTTTATGGATAAGGCTGAAAATTTTCAGTGATTGTGTCGACTGTATGATCACCTTTCACGTAGTCAGCCTCAATTTTTTTACTCTCCCACATAACTTTGACCATTCATCGCGCTGCATCAACAGCACTTTCTCCTTGACCAGCTCCAATACCCTGGTTACATTCCATGTAACATTTTTGCTGACAACATAACCATTGATTGCCCGTTCCATTTCTATAGGATTTAAGTAGGACGGCAATCACAGAATACTGTGGTTGTGTTCTGCGAGTATCTGATCGATACTATATTTTTTGTATTTTGGTTTATTCACTTTGATAATATCTATTATATAATTCGGGTTTGAGCATACCATCCTCATATGGTATGGCTTTTTCCGCCAACCACCTCTGCATGTCCGCTTTCTTAGCAATCGAGGTAGGTGCAGGATTGTATTGCTTGTTGTGGTATGATGCATTGTCGATGACCAAAACTGCATTTGGTGGCAGGTTTGTCATTAAAATCTCCAGATTTTGTCCCTGCTTTCTTTAAACAGGAGCAGCGCATTGGGAACAAATCCAACTTCAGATCCAGCATGCACTATAACAATACGCTGCCCTTTTGATATGGGTTTCTAAGACCTTTTCATGATCCATGTGTCCACGTTTTAGAGCCTGTAATAACTTAATAAGACATAAAAATGATTATTTTTCTTAAGTATGCATGAAGACAATATTTTATTAAATTATGTTTCTTTTAATAGCGTTTGAACACAATCTGGCCTGACGTAAAGTGATGAATGCAGTCGAAGGAGTACCATGTTTGCTCAATAAATATCTATTCACTCTAGTCTTGAACACATTCAGGTCATATTATTCCAGAAACAGATGAAATATTTGCGAGAACAAAATATATCATATATTTCGTTCTCGCAAATATTTTATGTGTTTATTGGTACATACCTCAATGAGATGAATCAACATACGATTCATCCGTGTAAACAATCGGTCTACCTTCTTGTCTATATTTAATTATACTTCTAAGGAACTCTATCCATAATAATCTAATATTTGTGGTTTCTATTATTTTCGGCTTTTTTTCCAACGAAAACCTAAATTATTACAATCCTGCGGAGACTGCGCTCTGACCCATTAAAATTGATGTCATCTTTAGGTTTTTTTCGTAGCTTTTCTAGTGTAGACAGCCCTTTATTTGTTATATGATAATTGTGGATGCATGTTCTTACCACAGATTGGTCATATGTGTCGATCTCTGTGATCGGCTTTGCTTTATTCCTCGTTTTTCGCGGTATCCCTAAAGACAGTGGGGAATTCGGAATTTCTACCCTCCTTGACTATACGTCTTACTGTCCTTTCTGGCGTTTTAGTAACTGCTGCAGTCTGTTTTACAGCTTCTTTTTTAGACTACGCTTCTCTTCTTTCTCCATAAAACAGTATACATATATCGTATTCCATTTTTCTGCTTTGTCTGCGTAAAACTGTATTTGGTCCTGGCATTTTAGTCAACGTAATAGTAACTAAATTTAACAAAACAACAACAACTCTTAACAAAAACAATTATAACAAAAATAACAAAGGGTACAACTTTCGTGAACTGAACGCAAGTGTAATCGGGAACGACGGGACGTAGACAAGGTGCGGGAGGCAAAGGTCGACTGACGCACCAATCGCGTGCTCGGATCGGCGCTACGCTACCTCATACCCCGCGTCCCGCGCGCGCCACTAAACAGATGTAAAGAACGATTTCTGCGCATCTAACGACTTTTGCCAAATTACGTGCAAAGCTTCGATAAGCGTGGACTGTGGTAGATAGGATTGAGTAACCTAACACTGTGGAATGCGGCAGGGTCTACAAATTTGATCTTTGTTTTTTTTAATAATCATAAACTAGTGCTTAACTGCAATCTCGCCTGATGGTAAGCAGTGATGCAATGGTTGATTGTAAAGCGCACTAGTTTATAATATATATATAATAATATATATATATACGAAACCTGAATCTATATAGTTTGTTCAGAATAAGCAACTAAATCGATTCCAATCATTTTTACACCATGTTATATTTTGTCCCAAAAATATTTGAAAAAAGGTGCAATTTTGGTTACCGAGCGACAGGCACACAATACAGTTCACGGCAGATCTAGGCGCGTGCGCACAGCGGAATGGGGCCCCCGCCTCGCTGTGCTGGGTGCAATACGTTAATTTACTTAAGTAAATTATCCTACATTTTATTTTATCACCTACGGGTGAATTTACTAGTAAAGTACATAATAATATCTACCTACACGATAATCGATAATCCAAAGCCTACTAAGTGTAAAATGCTATCACTAATTGCAATACAAACAGAAATTATTATCAATATATGCAAGACGAATCCTCGCCGGCGCGAGCGCCGCGTTGACCATGTTTTTGTAGGGATAGCCAGGTAATATAACAAACTTGTAACTTTGTTATTTTTTTTTACTATTGGTCACGTCGTGTGTAGTTTTGCATAAACAAAAAATAAAGTTGTATATCTATGGTATACCTAGATTATATAATGAGTAGTTACTTTACATAAAATTCTAGTTATCCGACTACATTATCACAGTTGATCTTTTTAGATTAGATGGTAGGAAGGAAAATGTGCGGACGTCCAGCCAATCTCTGCCAGTAATAAAGTGAAGATAATCGTAATGGAATGGCATATGTGGCTAGGTATCTGTATCTATGTATATGCCTATACTAACTTATTTTCATTACTAAATCTACAAGCAAACTTACATGCTCCCAGGCTTGAGATCATTCTCAAACCAGGCGACGGTGTGCAGTAGCGTGGAGAGATACCGCCTGTAGGCTGTGTAGACGGAGGTGGAGCGGCGAGATCCCACCAGCACGCGAAGAATGGACGGCACAGCAAATACGGCCACTAGTCCCATCAGCATCGACGACGAAAACGCGAAACAATTGCTCATGTAGAAGCTTCGACCCCTGGAACATAGGAAAATTATTGGCAAATCTTTGGTGGGAATTTTACAGTGGGTTTCCAGTTTGGAACTCCTGAACCAATTTTAACGAAATTCGGTATGGGTATACCTTGAGCTTCTGGGATAGCTATATACTACTTTTATTGCGAAAATGAGAAGAGGATAGGGTGAAATGGACCATGAACACCATGCAAGCGTAGCTGCAGGCAACCGATAGTAATAAATATATTGCACGTACACACCGATTACCTAGCCCCATACTAATCCAAGCTTGAGTGCTAGATAGGAACGTACTTATATTACGAATATTTGATAATAATAAAAATACAAATATAATATAAACATTTAACAAACATTTGCCCCTCCGAATCCATGACCTTTACATCAGAACTCAGGGCCACTGACCACTGAATCAAATGGCCTGTCAACCAATGACGTTGTAAAATGTAAAGCGGGGGGATGATAAATTTTTTGTTTGCAACATCTTCAAGTTTATATTTTTTATAATATTGTCAGAAAGAAAAGCTAAAAATAGATATTTCTTTTTATTGTATTGAAATAATCCTTATTAAGATATAACATAAAATTGTTCTTTACTTTAGATAACTAAAACTAAAAATACGTATGAATCTGGCTTCATTTAGATTCACCTTTGCAAAAATTAAAAACGCGTGTAGCTAACTACCACTAATCTGGCTTTTATAACCTCTAAAAGACGAAACCTCATTGAACCAACAAACTGAGACATATATCGGTTCCCCGCATTTCCTCCTAAATTGCTCCTCAAGAACTTGTTTCTTTCATTTGAATGAGACCATCTTTGGACCATAAGGCCCCAAAGTTCCGGTGATCTTGAAGGCCGCGGAATTACCCTTAAGTATTGTATGAATCGTATTTTGCAGCACGTAGATATATTTTACAACCGTCGCGTCGATCGAAGAGCCATCCAGCCATCTCTAAGCTGCCACAGGTGTAGACGTCCATGTTGAGTTGATTTTAACGTTTTTTCATCACAAAACTCTTTATAGACCAGTCAGACTCCAAGTGCAGAGAGGACTTGAAGTTTGGCAAAGTTCAGATGAGCAAGTCTGTGAGCTTCCGTCAAATGTATTTTCCTGCCTGCCTGCCTTGCCTGGTTGCCTGTGGGGCAACTCCATGTAAATAATTCCTTATTGTTTATGCACTCACATCGAACATCTCCCAAACATGGCAGAATTAACGCTAAAAGCGAAAACGAAGTAATAACATGAGCGAGCGATGCGATGCGACATATCACGCGTAGTCACTTTCATACGCATGATATTTCATTTCCTATCATAATACACTGTTTAATATAATGTCAGTCTTATGGGTACTAACTGTTGGCAAAAGAAAACTAGATTTGGTTAGAATACGTCAAAGGTAGCGAAAGAATTTTATTAGACCATTGATGAAGTCTTGGCACCTTTCCACAAGTATTGGAAGGATAGTGCATAGTTTATCTACCTAGTACTGTATATCTCTTATAGTAAAGAAAAACGGCATTAGAAGTATTAGAACCCTAACAGTAAGACGCATTTAAGCGACCTTTTTGACGAAGCGGAGTCACAGTTCATTCGCCAACCAGACTTTCAGACAGCCTTGAAAGGACGACTATCGACAAGGTACAAGAATATTTTATAAAAAAAAGTACCTACTAAGATGTTTTGCAATGAGTTGAAAAACCTATCAAGAAACAGACCTAGAGCTCGACTACTTCTTCTTCATCAATCATTAAAAAAGATGCAAGTAATTGTCCGGACATATAACATCGGCTACCGGCAGAAGTTACCATCCACCAGACAAAGTGTTGCCGCCAAGCGATTCGTCGTGTTCCGGCATGATGTCTAGTGAATCTGTACGGAGGACGGGTCTCTGAGCAGTTGTGTTGCGATGTGTGCCGGGTACGATGCGCTAAATGTTGTTGTGTCAGGAGTTTGGTCGTGGAGGGTCTTCAGATCAATCTCCCTCTGGCGCAGCATCGTTGGTCGTATTTTTGGGTTTAACATTGCATCACCTCGCTCAACTGCCTTCTTCATTCCTATTCACTAAGTTTTTTTGAGGCACTTAATAAACTAGCGCGGTTTACCATCATTGATTACATCACTGCTTGCCATCAGGCGGGATTGCGATCAAGCATTAGTTTATAATTATAAAAAAGGTACCAGAACAATTTGACTAGATACACTAATGTATACTCAATTTATCTCATGCACGCACATTAGATAAATAAGCAATGATGATAAATATTATGTTAGCTATGATATAGATTTTATGCCACAAAATAACTACATACATACATGTTTTTTTATCGGTACGTATATGAAACAGCAATCCAGCGCAGTGCAAATATTTGTATGCATGAATATAAATATTTGCACTGGTCTGGTCATGCCTCGGAAAACACGTTAAGCCGTTGATTGCGGTTGCCATACGAACACTAATGGCAGTCGTTGCGGGTTGTTGGAGCCCTCAAAAGTCGAACAATTGATCTAACTGCAATGCTTCGATATCGTCCTCAGTTTGTGGAGGTCAGACGGCAGTCGCTGCACGGAAAATATCGAAGTTTAGCCAAAATCAACAGTTAGACTGGTAAAGCGGACCCCAGACTGCAAAGCTGAAAAAGCTTTGGATGCGACTGGGATTAACGCCGAGATAATGATATGAAACAGCAATCCAACTGCTTAACTCATTACATTACGGTACACATTTATAACATTTTCAATTTTCCTCGTCCCATTTATTTTTTATAATTTCTTCTATAAGTACTTAGATGTGTACCGTCGTAAATGTCGCCAAAAGAAAATCAGATCCAATAAACATTATATTATAAGCACTTAACAAAATTATTTCCGCATAATTCATTTACATAGTTTTTAACATCTAAAGTCAGGTTAATAAAATTGTTAATATATACAATTATTAGATTAAAATGATAATAACGCAAAAGTAACATTTTAGTTTTTCCACAAAAGCAAGATTATTTTTTGGCCGCATGAAATATTTATTTGGAAAAAAATGGCATGGTCCTATGACAAGCTTAACAAAAAATAAGAAAAATATCTGTTATGCAAATTGCCCCACACATTAATTAGGTATTTATAGGCTTTAGTATGTCGCTGACTCTACCTTTGCCCTAGCCCCCTAAGCCTTGTCGATTTGTAGACCATTTTATGAGGTGTGTAATAAGTATCCGCTGTTTTTTGAACAAGCGCACGAGCATTTCATCATTTAATTCATGTAGGAGAATAATTTTGTCATATCTTAAATAGTAATGGGCATGTTTTTGCTCTTCCTTCTATCTTCCTCCAATAATGCTTCCAATTCCATGTCTTCGTACGATTTCGGTCTTCAACTATGTTTTTTGTCTTCCACATCAAAGTCACAGTTCCTAAACTTTTGAAACCACTCACGACTTCTCTCGCTTAAAGCAGGTTCCCCATAAGCTTCTACAAGGAATCGATGGGCCTCAGCTGCAGATTTCTTCAAATTAAAGAATTAAATCACGTGACATTTTTGCACAAAAAGAAATATGTGATACCTATTGATACAGAGTTACTAATACTCTAAGTGTATGTTTTTCCCAGATGTCCGAACTTACGATAGCACATTTTACATCTGACAATTTCAACGTAACCTCTTAGTGAGGACATCTTTTCTTAAACGGAGATTTATTTATAAGTATACCTATTACTTTGTTTGTACTTATTGACAGGCCCATACGGATATCCCATACTTCTGAAACACTGTATGTAATTTGAATACATTCTAAATACCAATAATTTCTAAAAGAGTAACCGTGGAGTTCTTCCCTGCTCTTCTTCTTAGGAAACTACTACATAATTAGAACCATGCACGTAGTTTCTGTAAGTACCCATGTAAATTTATGTGTAACAAATATTATGATTTAGATTTTTGCTTATTACATGCAACAGGGGATTAGTTAGTTATTTTTCGGATAGTATTATTTCCTTACCTGTTAAATTTCTTCTCGTCGAACCATTCTGGCAATTCCATAACAAGCGCATCTGGATTTACTTCGTCGGAAGGCTGCTCTGCTGCCTCCTTTGTCAGGAGCGCGTCCACGAACGCCTCCGCTGTAACAAAACTCTTTATTAAACCCGATGTTACTGGACGCTGTTTTTTCAGGAAAGCCGTAGGAGTCTTATCCATGTTGTACGAAAGCGTTTTTGGGTTTTATAGAAGGTCAGTCGCAGTATCTCGATTAAGCGTTCACAGGAGAGCAGTAGTACTACTTCACACAAAGTGCTTATCTGGATTTGAGCTCACGACCTACAAAAGGGGCTGATACCACTAAGTCACCACTGCTAGTCACCTCACCAACCCAACAAGACTATAAAAATAATTTTAATTTTTTAACTCAACTTTCAATCAATTTACGACTCAAGTTTAAATTCAAGGGAAACAAATCTTAAGTAGTAAGTGTCTATTCACGTTGGGAATATTCTGTACATTCACGATGTGAACCAAAGTCAGCTATAGTTATAACTCACAGAATAAGTAAACTGATGTGGCAATTGGCCGGCCATATTAGCTGTAGAAGTGATAACCGCTGGAGTAGACGTATTCTAGAATCATCATCATCATCAACCTTTTCTTCGTTCCACTACTGGGTACAGGTCTGGGCAAGCTTCTAGAATGGAGACCGCAAATCGGTAAACGGAACGTGGGACGCCTTCAGGGCGACGATTTTCGCAGGATGGCTGGTAGTAACTAGATGATAGTTGTCGAGAATCGAGTTGAATGGAGTGAAATTAGAGAAGCCTATGTCCAGTAGTGGACTGCTACAGGCTGAGGATGATGATGATTCACGATATTTCAAAACTATTAGTTGTCTAGACCAATAGTAACATTTTCCTTATAAAGTATCTCATATATACAATACAAGACATACTAGCAGCAAGGCATAAGGTCAATAGATTTCTCCACGTCTAAAAATAAAACAGTGCTATCGCGAAGAGCGGCTAGGCAAAACACAAAACGCCAGGAACGGTGCCCCTTTTTGAATTGCTTAAAACTGACGCCATCGACGTGTCGAATGCTAATGGAAAAACAACATAGAAGCTCCTTGCGGGACAACTAACTTATATTTGAAGTAGAATGTCACCATGACTGTTTAGCTGCTCCACATTCAATCGATAAGTGTAGATAGTAGGTACATAATTATATTACAACAGATACATTAAATATCCTTCTCTGTATGAGAGGAGACCTGTGCCCAACAGTGGGACGATGAAAAGGTTGACGATGATGATGATAATAAACATGATTTGGTTATGAATGAAATATGTGTATCCCACCTGCATAACATTTTTTTTTTTTCAAAAACGAAATTCAGAATGTAACAATGGTTTTGAACAATCATGATTGGTGGGCACTTATCAGAGAATTTATAAACACTGCCAGGAACAATATGCATTTTGATGTCTACTCTCAGAGCAAAGCCACACGAGGCTACGGTTTAAAATGGAAGTTATTTTCGTACAGTTATTTATATTTTTACTAACGTCACGTATTAGCAAGTCCGACTGGGTAAGTGTACAACAATTTTACATACATATGAAATGATTATTAGGGTTTATGTATAATATCTTTGGCCGTTTATAGACTTTGCCACGAGAAGTTATTTAAAAGGTCTGGCGATGTATACAATATGTAAAGAAAACCCCGTCCGACCCGTAAGGATAATAATCATCACAGTAACAATACTAATGAATTTTGAAATAATATTTTTTTCCGCGAATTAATTCCAACTTCCCCAAAATTCGGTATGTTTTTAAAAAGTGACAACAACATTTTCGGCGTTATTATTATGAGAGAGGCGACGCGTGCCGCGTGCCCTGCCCCACTTGGCCCGCGCATGTATTGCCTATAGCATATGTATTATAAGTTACCACCTTTTGCAAAATAATATTTATTTTTTTAGGTTTTTTTTTTTTAAGTATAGCCCGGCTTTGTAGGCATTAGTAGAATCAGTTATCGATACATAACAATACCTTCACGGATCGGACAGAATCTTTACATATTCTAAATGCCATTGATAATAAAATGATCAAATCGTAAAATCTAAATGTTTTCGTTGCATTCGATCAATGTTTGAAATAAGTAATTCTCTACTTTTTTTCTGATAAAAATCAGCTAACCGATATTCTTGCACCATTTCAACTTTCTCTTATAAAATTATCTGATTCTATCCTTTATAAATATTCTCACAGGTATCAGAGTGGATGAGCCCAATCGAAGATCAGTTGTAAGTAATACATATTATCATTGTAATTTTACCTTTTATTTATTATAAATGATGATAGTGTCAAATGTTTAACATCAAAATCATCACAACAGAAAAGCAACAGGTTAGAAAATAATAATTAATCAATGTGTTGACTATTTTATCAGAGGAGTAGCACAGAGAAGATTCGACGAAGATTCGGTTATGGTTCCAATGAGTCGTTACGAAGAGGAGAGCAAAAAGACTACATTAGAGCCCACTAGAGACCAAATCTCAAACCAGTTATCAGCAGTTAATTTGAGGATCAAATTGGACCAGACTATGCGTACCGCAAAGCTGTTAGCTGAAACACTAAAAGTTCAAATTGGTGATTTGATTGCGCGTGAGACCATGCTGAAGGAAGCCATCACAAACGGCAGGTAACGAGGCAGTATTCATATACCGCTGCATGCTTTGATTCGCGACTATTTTTTCCTTCCAACTTATACAACATTATTATCACTAATATAATATATTTTGTGGAAATACTATTACCCTAATTCGAATTCTAATATAATAAGTATAAACAGATCCAATAATATATGTATTTGCATAAGCGCGTCAATTGTTTAGCAAAATACTTTATTATGCTTTCAAGTGTTTTGACCAGCTATTTTACTTCTATGCCGTGATCACGTGTTTGGTAATATGGTGGACTGAACCCTGATTCAACCCCGTAGTGTAGCAGTTAACAGATTATACTAACTTTTATGTACGCCACCCAGTGTTCTATCTTACGCCGGAAGTGCAACAATGTACCAAACTTCCGCAACCGCCGACTGGCTTAGGTCTTCGGCTTAGGGGGGAATGAGGTGTTTGACTCCCCACGAAGAGGCCTCTATAGCTACCATAAATTTCCATTGTTTTTTATACAAAGTATATATTCACAGTCTAGGAGTATCGACATTGACAGTAACTACGATGGACCAGGTGCCTCGGTCATACATAATCCGCGACGGTCGCTGGACCCTCTGCAATGGCATGATACAGTTCCCTGTCACCAGTCAGACATCTTCGACTAACCTCTTCAATGGACTGTTCTCGGAGCCAAGATGCATCGGGAGAGAGGTAAATAATACGTCCGCTACCATTCATAGGTCATGGATCCTTCTAAAAAAGTAAGATCATTCTGGCTGTGCATAGCGAAGCCAGAAAATGTTATTAGAGACAGTTCGTTTGTACTGGCGATGCAGCTGCTGCACATCATGAATTCAAAATAACCAGCACGCTAATTGAATAACACACTACTTTCATTTTAAATAATTTTGAAGCGTATTGCTAACCTATTGCTACATAGGTTAACGAAATGGAACGTAACAGCTATAACGCACTGTCGACTGGTCGGCAGCGACTCAGTCTCTCAGCAACCAAAACATAGGCAAAGTCGCCCAGGCGACCGTCGACCAAGCGCGTAAACATTAGTCCCTGCGACCAGTCGGCAGTTCCTAATGGTTCTAAACAAAAATCTGTTAAAATGAAACTCATTGCTACTCACAGTGTGGTAATTAATTATCCTGCTATTCATTTATTACACTGATCCGTCTTTAAGAGCCTTATCGTCCATGTGATGCAGATGCACCGTGTAACACGTGGATTTAAGGGTAACAAAAATGCCTAATTTTTTTTGCATACATCATCAACCTATATTGTTCCCACTGTTAGGCGACAGGCCTCCTCTCGATGAAAGTGAGTGGGCCGTAATCTACCAGACTAGATGTCACATGTCTTCGAAGTTTTTGACTCTAGGACATGCCGGTTTCCTCAGGATGTTTTCCTTCGCCGTTTTAAGATCAGTAGCGGTGAAATAATTTACACAAAGTAAAGCCTACAAATTGTAAGTCGCGGCCGACACCACTACTCCCCACAAGGCAACCACTCACAATTTTTTGTGCATTTCCCCTTAAATAAAGAGACTTCTATTACATAAAATGGTGTGAACTCATCGTTTGAACTGATACGTCACAGTGCCATGAAACTGCGCACAATCAAAGTTTTCCCTATAATTAGATCGTGTATATCTAACAACTGACAGTGTCCACGGACACAATTAATGGTAACAACCTTGTCATATTATTTTTCCCATCAGTTTATAGTTACTGGTTTGACGGTCTCGTTAAAATACACTGTATATCACTCGAGCCATATTCAAAGCAAGTAAGAAAAGCCGGTTTCTACAACCTTGAATCTCGAGAGAAATAAGCAAAAGTTCACCTGACAATATGCACTTGTTGAAAAATGCAGTCTTGAACTTGAACTTGTGATTTCAATCTACATATTATATTTTATCTCAGGCATTTGCAGTAGGTAATTCAAACAAATAAATATAAAATATCGGTACGTTGACTACCTTCAAATTGTAAGCATGATTAATTGCAAAGATGCAAGAATCAAGTTCAGACACCTAAACAGGTACCTATATGAATTCGGTTGCGGATAACAAAATGAAAGATTTTCATGAGATAAATCGACGTTGATGCTGAACGACATAGCTCTTGGGGTCGCTAAAATTAAGTGGCAGTAGGCGGGGCACATTGCTCGTAGATCCGATGGCCGATGGGGCAGTAAGATTCTGGAGTGGCGGCCACGTACCGGTATACGCATTGTAGGGAGGCCCCCAACAAGGTGGACCGATGACCTGGTGAATTTCGCGAGAAGCACAAGACCGGTCATCGTGGAAATCCATGGGGGAGGCCTTTGTCTAGCAGTGGACTTCTACAGGCTCAAGAAGATGTTAAACGATGCGAGGAAGAAAAAGAAAAGTTGGGAGTTTAAAATATGTAGAATACAAAGAAATTTGTAGCGGTCTTGCGGAATAATTTCTATCTGGGGATTGGCACGACAACAAATAGTATCTCATTTATTCTCAGCGAGTATCCCAGTCACATAATGTATTTGTTTTTGTATAATACAGTTATGCAAATCACAAATTTAAATATGAACTCGTACATTGTACTATATTATCCAAATTCCATATTATGATCTGTCGTTCTATTGCATTCATCTACAATATATAAAGAAAACCCTGTCCGATCCGTGAAGGTATTGTTAGGTACCGATAACTGATATCGGTACCTAACAATGCCCACAAAGACAGGCTAAACTTAAAAAAAAAAATCCCCCTAAAAAAATAAATATTATTTCGCAAAAAGAGGTAACTTAATACATGTGCGGTACGCAACCGCTTCCGCAGGCGGCGGGGGGCAGGGCACGCGGCACCTGTGACGTGGTCGCGTCGCTATTCGCTTATAATAATACCGGTGTTGTCACTTTTTTAAAAATTACCAAATTTCGGGGAAATTGGAATTAATTCCCGGGAAAAAAGGATTATTTCAAAATTCATTAGTATTGTTACTATGATGATTATCTAAAGTTTTATATTATACTAGCTTTCCGCCCGCGGCTTCGCCCGCGTGGAGTTCGGTTATATCGCGCTTTTTAGATTTCCCTCGGGAACATCAATTTTTTCCGGGATAAAAGGTAACCTATGTTCTTTCCCAGGGTCTAAAGATTGTCTGTGCCAAATTTCATCAAAATCGGTTGAGAGGTTTAGGCGGGAAAGCGTAACAGACAGACAGACAGAGTTACTTTCGCATTTATAATATTAGTATGGATTTGGTCAAGTGTTTACCTAACCTTTATTATCCTTAAGGGTCGGACAGAGTTTTCATTACATATTGTATAAACGCTTATTCTTCCGAAATTATTCAGGTACCTGAAGAAAATTTTCAATATATATAAAAATGGTTTGTGAACTTGACTAACCAAAAAGATTTTCTAGTAAAAACAACATATTACAAATTCTTATAGACGAAATATACAATTTGCGCATATTAGCTGATTGCTAATGTGTAAATTATATATTCCATATAGTCTAGTCATTCTGACTGAGTCTAATAATATTGTATGTGAGTACTTATACAACGTTATTTGACTCGGTCAGAATGACTAGCAGTTTTTTACGACAGGTTTCATTTTAATCTGTATTCATATATTATGTATAGTTGGGAGATGTATAGTAGGTAGATGAAACAAATGATTAATATATGACGTAGATTACATATATGTTTTGTATTACTTAGATAATTTAAGAATATTTTTCTAAAGTATTTGACAGTCTTGATCATCGAAGATTACTGCTTGTCAAACTGCAGAAATACATAAAGGGTGTATCTGACATCGACGCACAAACGAGTACCATGGATTCAGTACATGATTCTGAACCCCCAGTGGTGGAATTTTGCGTCGGTTTTTTCCCAATTAAAAAAAAAATAATATGCAGTTTTTTTTTCACTTTAGAGTTTAGACCGTTCATAATCGCTATACTTTTATAACCCAATAAGATTCTAAACTAAAAATTAATGAATTCGTTACTACACAAAAAAGCGCAATGGGAACAATACTAGAAAAACTATCCTATCAGCTGATTTAATAGAGTTCGCATCAGGGGTCAACGTCATACCTACAAACACGCATGGCGGCACGCTTGCAACGTTCAAAGGCCGAGCCAACACTTTTTTTAAACACTGTTTTTTCTGTAACCGCTCATTAACGACACAAATGACTATCATAATTTTGTTAGTGGCATGCGGTGTAGCCTTTTCGCGAAGTTTGCGTTACGATGTCAGATACCTACACCCTGTAAATCTTCATTACTCGAGTTCATGTCATCGTATCTTACTTTCTTTTTTTTATAAATTATAAACTAGCGATTGACCGCAATCCCGCCTGATGGTAAGCAGTGATGCGATCGTTGATGGTAAAGCGCGCTAGTTTATTAAGAACCTATTCACTCTAGCCTTGAAGACACTCAAATTGTAGTAAAACGGAAACACCGCCGCTGACCAATTGTTCCAGTCCCTCGATGTACGCGCTATAAAAGAGGAAGCGAAACGCTTCGTCCGGATCGTAGTGGTGATCTATATTTCAATGATACATTTTATGTAGTAATTTGTATGTTAAAGGAGTGTCTCAGGGTTACATTCCAGGCCCTCTGATCATTAACCACTTCATCCACATACAATAAATTACGGAATGATTAGCAACTGGAACTATGCCAGCTCTAACACCAATCAGCCAGTTATAACAGAAATGTAAGATGCTACTGGCTCGTGTGGTTTAGGGTTTTCCGTTACCAGTTCCAGAAAGAAAAGTACTTATTTGACAAAAAAAAAAAACTAATTAGTCCGTCAGACAGGTTTCCAAAAAATACTAGACACGTAATTTTTCTTGTTTTTTATATAAACAAAAAATGAAGACTACACAGCGCGTTGAAAACTCGTGTGACGTCACTGCACGCTACACTTTTTAGCGACCAGTGACGTCACCAGCCACCACTCCTGATCTAACTCGTGTGACGTCACTGCACGCTACACTTTTTAGCGACCAGTGACGTCACCAGCCACCACTCCTAATCTTTGATGCCTTTTATATTTGTGATTTTTTATTGATTTGATAAAACAAAATATACGTATCCAATATTTTTCTATAATCAGAATGACGGACTAAATAGAATCATATTTTTTTACCCAGGAAACATCACTATTGTCGGGTTTCTCATTTTAGAGTGTTAATTACACTAGCAATTGTATTTTCAGATGTGTTTTCTATGGCAAGATACGATATTGCAATAAAGACGGATTTTTTACTTAATTATTTTTACATATAACAGGTAATTACCGTCCAAGACCCATGTGTGTTCAACTCTGTTATCAAATACGACGTAGTTCCATCAACTCGGGCGCCAGAATACACTGAAGATGAGTACCTTTGTCTGAAGCCGACATTCAACACCACTCTGGAGCGCTATATGAGCGTCACGAAGCAAATCATCAACGATACCTGCCAAGATGGTGAGTCGAGTTGATATTCATTCAAATCAAATCAAATCAAAATCGATTATTTCAAATTAACCATCACTTGGTACTTTTGAATAGTCAATGTCGGTCAGTTCAAGAAAAGTGAAGCTAAATTGCACGTTCCAAAGCGTAGATCTCGTGCGTGAAGGGTGGAGAAGAACGCGCAAGAAACTCCATGGACACTCTTTTAAAATCATAATATATGGGTTACATTTCTTCGTTACATATTTATGTTGCTTCTATCATGTGAGCACAATGTAAAATTAATTAAAATATAAAAATGAATTAAGCCCACTGGCAGCTAAGAGATGACCAGTCTCCACTGACGGCCCCCGTTCACGAGCATGACGCGCGCATTAGCCCCACTTAGCTCAACCGTATTGAAGGGAACCAAATGACCACAGAGTACATTATATATATAGGGTACAAATGACCCAACAACACGCGCCACCATCAGCAAGACATTTGAGTGAGCATGACAATTCTCAACTGCCAATCTCGCAATGTCAAACAAGTTACATATATAAAAAAAAACAAACCATAGTCCATGGTGCCTCATATTCACAAACTTGAAAAGTGCTTTTACATTATACAATACTATTGCAAAATATTGTGCACAACGTTGAAATAAACAAATAAAATAAAAAAGGAATATTTAGAAAACAACAAAAAGGGGGAATGTCATCTCTTCCAAACCTACAAAATTGTCTGTGGCTGTGGAGCAGGACTGGCATTTATCCAAGCATTTTTATCAAGGATATAATCTTCCAGTTTATAATATGCTTGCTTACACAGCGTGCGTTTAATGCATGTTTTAAATTTGGATTCATTGAGCTGTTGAATCTCTAGCGGTACTTTATTATAAAATTTTACACAGTACCCCATAAACGAACTATTTACTTTAGCTAGTCTGAACCGAGATTAAGAACCATTAAGAACCTAACTGATTTCCAGAATTGGGCAGCACTTATCTTTTTGTTATAAGCCCGTAGAACTGGAATTGCTGGACTGGCTTGTTTGAGATACTTTTATTATAGCTATAGGATAGGTACCTATATGAGCAAAAAGCGTTCCAGATTAATACGTATTTGCAGGTTTTATTTCAATTAAGATTAAAGAAACGAGCTTCATTCAATCATACTACAATGATAAAGTTACTGCATAATTAATAGGCGAGAGTACCTACCGCACTGTCGCTGTAGTTTACACTCCAAACACGACATCTCAATTCACATCTACAAAGACAGGAGTACTTTCTAGATTCCTGAAAAGCAGCGAGTGATAGTAGCGGCACATTTATCAGAGAATAACCAACTCGTTTACAATTTTATCATTTTTATTACCGATAGGTACATCATAAAACAAGATAATACCATATTCGCGAACAGAACCCTAAATTTGGACCAAGGCCAGGTAACAAATTATCGGGGAAAAAATTGCAAAGATAATAGCGTAACTAAATTAATTTAATGACACACATTGGAGAACTAAACAGAACGAAAGAAAGTTGTAGGTATTTTGCGATGTTTTTCTTTAACACTAGAAACTGCTCACTAATGGTTTTGCTGGATCTTTGGAATATTCTTGACGTCAAAAAGTGTGTCACAGTCTCTCTTAATGCCAGTATACCTAGTTTATTTTTTATTCTGGGCTGGGCACCAACAACAAGTTGAAGCCCTTGCGATATTTTAGATGAAATCACCGTAGATATTGACCTCGCCGAATAAATAATGTGAATATAATTAAGTTCCTTTTTTTCAATATTCCCACATATCACAAGAAAGCAACCCTTACCATGATAAACTACAGACGTTATCTATATTATCCTCACAATTTCATTTCTGTCCGCCGTGGGTTTTTCTCCCATACTATTTGCCAATTAACCTTTCACACTAAAAGTTAGGTGAAGTGACCTTAAAGTGAACTGTCAATAGTGTCAATCCCTAGTATTAGTCGGAATAGCAGCTCACTACACCTAATTTTTCAAGGTGAGACTAGTTAGAGAATAGGACTGCAGAACTCGCTCAGCGTCATCACCTGCCTTTTCATTAAATAGATAGGAATACTATGTTGAGTCTTCCAGTATAACCGAAACTCATTGTCAAAATACATATCTATAAATCTCCATTCTTTTATAGGTGTCGTCAGGAGCCTCGCTGATAACAACCTAGAATGCAGTTTGAGAATATTGTCTGAATACAGTTTCTATCCTCATAAAAGTTCTGCGGCGGCTACTTTGCCACTTGAATACTGCATAGAGAAAGATGGCTCGTGTAAACTTATAGTAGCCTGGCACATATCGAATGCGATCATAGAGAACTTCGAGTTTTTAAAAAACGAACACAATTTCAAGAAGTATTTTATAAAAAGTGGGCCGTACATCGAACATGTTATTTAACTGTTTTATATTTAAACATTGTCATGAATCTGATGTACTGAATTAAATTAAATAAAACAGATTGTACTGAATATGATGATAACTATATCTGAATAATAAATGTATATAATAACGTGTATTTAATTCTAAACATTCATTCATTGAACAAAGTGAATTTGTAATGACTTCTTTTGGCAGCTGGGTGCTTGATAAATATCTACAACTTGGAACTCAACATTGCTTTTCAAAATAATACATTCCTTTCAGATCAAGTCAATACGATAGTCCGTTCTACCACAGTTTACAGAATACTGTTCTACATACATATCTGAACTCGTTAGAATTTGTAGAACGATAATTTAAATAAAATATAGTATGAATGAAGGTCAGTAATTCTCAGGTTTTCGAATGCTAATGGAATGTGGACGCGCACACCGGCACACGGTATTTTTTGTACGCGTCTAGACGTGCATCTCCGCTGCACAGGCAATTAGCGTTGCTGCGGCGCGTCTGTAGAACGGCACAAAAGGCAGTCGAGTATGCTCGTTCCAGCTATTTCTCTTTCAGAACAACTTCTTCCAAAAGGCAAATCGGACTCCAGTCATCACTGTGACGCTGAATTAAAAGGCTCTCGACACTTCAGCGTCCCGTATTATTATGGATTGTAAACAGTCAATTGATTAGTGAATTGGTGGTTGTTGGGAATCGCAGTTAAAACTTTTACAGTGCTTTGGCAGCCATCACCTCCTGAGGACACCGTGGAGCATACGGTGGAGGTCTGCCCGGCTTGGGTAGAGCACCGCCGTGTCCTCTTAGCGACGATCGGCGGCGATGTCTCGCGTCCGACCCAGATCCAGGCCTTGGTCCGGAGCGAGAGTGCATGGCAGGGCATCACCTCCTTCTGCGAATCAGTGATGCTGACAAAGAAAGAGGCGTAGCGCGTGATGCAGCGGAAATCCCAGAGACCTCACGCCACTAGCCGCCTCAGGAGACGCCCTGGTCGGGAGACAACATCGAACTCCCGTCCACCGTGAGGCCGCTGCCTCGAATCTTGCGGGCAGCGGGGCGGCGGCGGCGACGGCGAGTGAGCGGCAGGATCTTATGCGTAAAATCAAACGGACCGGTTCTCGAAAACAGCGGCGCGGTGGCGGGTAGCGAGCGGTGTACTTCTCGCGCTCGACTCTTGCGAGCAGCGAGCGGGCAGCTAGCGGTGATCGAGCGTTCGGAATAAATTTAAATCAAAAAGATGTTGCCGTCATTGTTCAGACATTTCTTTCGCGAATAAAAACAAATATCTCGTAGACACAATCGCGATCTGCCCGCTAGTTTCGAGAACGGGTCTTCGATGCCCGCCCGGCACCCGCACCGGCGCCACGCTGCCCGCAAAATTCGAGGCAGCGGCCTAAGCGCGGGCTTGCGAGCGGTGAGCAGTGGGCAGCTCGCCGCCCGGTATGGACCAGGCGCGAGTCGACGGCGCGTCGTGTTTCACGCGCGGCTCAAAGAGATATCAGCACTTCGTGACGGGGTCCACGAAGACCGATGCCTCCTAGGTCAGGGTAGCTGGTTGATTAAAAAAGAAACTGTGGCCTTGGCTGTCGCACAGGCAAGTGAAGAAACACGGGCGGGTTTAGTCAGTAAAAGTCTGACACGCCCTTCCGCTCCACCCAGAGCGTTAGAGGTCATTTGACGAATTCCCATCCCAAACAGAAAAAATATGCACGTATACCCGACACGGCTGAATACCCAAAATGGCGGATAATGGACATGGCGTTGAAGAATCATTAGACTGTTCTTATTGAACACCTAGACTGTTAGAAATTAACCGGCAAATGGCTTAACAACAATGGTACGTTGAATGGGATGAACAAACTAAGAACGTGTTCAGCGATAACTAAATAGTAAAAAATAAAATAAAATACCAAATAGACAAAAATAAACCAAAAAGTACCTACTACATACATAAATATTATCTACTTATTATTTTATAGTTAACATTTACAATTTATTTTTATTAAATGTACTTATACATGTATCTTATCGCGAGATTTACTTGTATTATGTGAATAATTTAATCTATTAAAATGTTCAATAATTATACAAGAACTCTCGCGACAAGCTTTTCTCTCATCGGGCAGAATCAAGCACAAGTTTATAATATAACTAGCTTTCCGCCCGCGGCTTCGCCCGCGTGGAATTCGGTCATATCGCGCTTTTCCCTATGTCCTTTCTCGGGGTCTAAAGATTGTCTGTGCCAAATTTCATCAAAATCGGTTGAGAGGTTTAAGCGGGAAAGCGTAACAAACAGACAGGCAGAGTTACTTTCGCATTTATAATAATAAGTATGGATATGTATACAGTTATATATAAATTGTGTCAAATGTAGAGATGATAAAAAAGTATAAAGCAACAAAAAAGCATGCTTTTTTATAAAAGCATAATCAGTTGCTTTTTTAAAAACGCAGATTCAACTTTTTGTGATGGTAATCGTACCAATACGACTTATTAAGTTGAAAAGTGCTTTTGCGGAGCAACTTTTTCGTAATTTCGTATAACTTTTCTTTCACTTTTGCTTTATGCTTATTTATTTAATTGCTTTTGCTTTTCTGCTTTTTCAGCAGGCAGATTCTTCGAATTAGTTCAACTTATTGAATTAGTGAAATATGTTTTTTTTAATTAGGATGCTTAATGGTAATGGTCAGTGTTGATAGGCGTTTGGTTATTGTTTTGTGACTATAGTGTGTGTTTTAAATTGTGAAAGACTGTAGGTATTAATTGAGTAGAGTTTAATTAAAATTTTTCGTGCATTTTTAGGTTGGTTGAGTGTAAAATAAATTGTGAAAATATTATGTCATTTAGACTTTTAGAAAATGTCTTGCAATCGTAATAATAACAAGATTTGTAGCGTTTTTTAAAAGTTCACTTTCGTAAATAGTCGCGGAATGTAATTTTAGTAAAAAATATTTTTCGTATAAATCGTCGGTTACCAAGACTCGTATTTTCCAGTCGCAGCGTGATGTTATTTAGCCTAAAGCCTTCCTGGATTATAGGCTATCCAACGCAGAAAGAACTTTTCAAATCGAACCAGTAGTTCCTGAGATTAGCGCGTTCAAACAAACAAACAAACACACAAACAAACTTTTCAGCTTTATATATTAGTATAGATATAGATTATACAAAAACACCCTCCAGTGACAGCCTCCGTGGCGTAGCGGTAGCGAAAGCGGCCGTTGCGCAAGGAGGCGCGGTTTCGATCCCCGCACAGTGCAAAAATTTGTATGCATGAATATGAATATTTGCACTGGTCTGGTCGTGCCTCGGAAAGCACGTTAAGCCGTTGGTCCCGGCTGCCATACGAACATCTAGTGGCAGTCGTTACGGGTTGTTGGAGCCCTCAAAAGTCTAACAATTGGTCTAACTGCAATGCTTAGATATCGCCTTCGGGTTGTGGAGGTCAGACGGCAGTCGCTTCACGGAAAATATCGAAGTTTAGCCAAACTCAGCAGTTAGACTGGTAAAGCGGACCTCAGACTCCAAAGCCGAAAAAGCTGCGGATGCGACTGGGATTAACGCTGAGATGATGATGATGACCAAGACTCGTGTTTTATAAAAACGCATAAATAAATTAGCAAACAGCAATCATTACCATATACTTTTTGCACTAGAAATTGCTTTCAAAGTTTATAAGCAATTAAGCAAATAAGCAGTTAGCAAAAGCTGCTTTTTGAAATAAGTAAAAAGCTTAAGTGCTTTTTTACTTTTAAGCACTTAGTCCCAAGTCTAGTCAAATGTGCCAATGACCTTATAAATTAACAGTAAAAGTTTATTTTTGTACATATGTACATACCTAAAGTTTAAAAAAAAAAACATTTAAGTATTCATTTGTTGCCGTTTTGATGAGTATATTCAATTTTATGATAGTAACTACCTATACGTCGATCTATTTACTATGAGCCAAAATTCTGTTGTGTTAACGAGCGCTGTTTATCTCCCCTGTCCCATTCAGCAAGACACCGCGAGGGGTCAGCGCTCTAATGTAGTTCGTATAGCTGTAATGATCACGAATTTTGTTCTGCAAGACGATTAGACGGACTGAACTTGGGAACTTTGATTAGATAATTGCTATTTGTTTTTTAGGCAAATTCTCATTATGCTGTAAAGGGCAATATAGATCTATATTAAATCAACAATATATTATATAAAAAGTAAATTATAAAAAAAAAAAATATTGTGGGATATCATTAGAGATAGACATATACCATCGCGGACTTTTTATAGACCTTTTCAATGTGTACAATATTTAGTACATCGGGTTCAGCCTTCAAACGCGGAAAAAATTTAATTATTTACGACATCATATTAGAAACCTCAAAAATAATAGTAGGTATTTCTTCACAATTTATTGGATGTTATTATACATAAAAACCTTCCTCTACAATCACAGAGCTATCTATTAAAAAAAATCGCATCAAAATCTGTTGCGGAGTTTTAAAAATTTAATCATACAAAGGGACATAGACAGGGACAAAGGGACATAGGGGGATAGGGTCATAGGGGCTCTCGGTGGTAGGCCATAACATCGGCTGGCGGCAGAAGTTACCACCCACCAGACAAAGTCTTGCCGCCAAGCGATTCGTCGTGTTCCGGCATAATGTCTGGTGAAGCCTGTACGAGTCTGAGCAGTTGTGTTGCGATGTGTGGCGGGTACGATGCGCCAAATGTTGTTGTGTCGGGTCGGGAGTTTGGTCGTGGAGAGTCTCCAGACCAATCTCCCTCTAGCGCAGCATTCGTTTGGTCGTGTTGTTGGGTTTAACATTGCATCACCTCGCTAACTGCCGTCATCCTTCCTATTCCTAAGTTTTTTAAGTGAGGCTTAATAAACTAGTGCGCTTTACCATCAACGATTGCATCACTGCTTACCATCAGGCGGGATTGCAGTCAAGCACTAGTTTATGATTATTTAAAAACAAAAACATAGGAAAAGAGAAAGTGACTTTGTTTTATAATATGTAGTGATTTACCGTGGACTTTTTTGTGGATATTGATGTCCTCTCTATAATCTATACATACAACTAGAGCACATCACTTTGTCAATAAGTTTCGCAGCGCACGCCTTATAAGGATTTTGTTTCACACATTGAGTTACATTATCGAAGTTTTAATACGGAATCCATTTTTTTTTTTTTTTTACAATATTCTATTAAAGGTAGCCCTATATTCATTACCTAAGGGATAGTGGGCGATTCTAATAGTGATAGCATTTTTCAAAACGGTCCAGAATTTTCGGAGTCTATTCAATGAAAACAAACAATTCTTTCTTTTACCTTTCTATTTATAAGTAGGTAATATTAGACGAGAAATCGCGCTAATTTTTTTCGAAGAACTGACCTACAATTCCGGGAAATACATAAAACATCTAACAAGCATAAATATTTACATAAATATGACTACAGACAGACACTGAACAGCTTAAAAATTTTTTGATTGAATGGAAGTACATCCATACTTCCATACTAATATTATAAATGCGAAAGTAACTCTGTCTGTCTGTTACGCTTTCCCGCTTAAACCTCTCAACCGATTTTGATGAAATTTGACACAGACAATCTTTAGACCCTGAGAAAAAACATAGGCTACCTTTTATCCCGAAAAAATTTGATGTTCCCGAGGGAAAATAAAAAGCGCGATATAACCGAACTCCACGCGGGCGAAGCCGCGGGCGGAAAGCTAGTATTATAAATGCGAAAGTAACTCTGTCTGTCTGTCTGTTACGCTTTCCCGCTTAAACCTCTCAACCGATTTTGATGAAATTTGGCACAGACAATCTTTAGACCCTGAGAAAGAACATAGGCTACCTTTAATCCCGGAAAAATTTGATATTCCCGAGAGAAATCTATCCACGCGGGCGAAGCCGCGGGCGGAAAGCTAGTATAGAATAAAAAAATTGTAAGTTAGAAAATGTATCATTATTCGCTTAGTATTTTTCTACGCCACATTACAGCCTTATGTGGGTCGAACTGGTTTTTGTAAAAGGCATTATTTATAAGCAATCTCGTAGTATGTATTTAATATCAACTGGCCTATATAAAGTTTCTTATGTAGTTAGATACACAAAATTGCTATTGGTAGTTTATTTAATTAAAAAATATAGAGACATCAAACTAATTGAAATAACGTAGACAGCCTACATAGCAAAAATGAATTTATGTAACGGTACTAGTAAACTCGCTCTTTCCACGGTCACATTTATTATTCAATAAATTAATAACAGTAACTCACCGCTTGAATCCATTTTTGTTATATTAGTCGCTTGAATGTATTTCTTTCATAAAACGCTTTTTAGTTACAAGTAGTCGAACTTCCTCTCGCGTTATTTGTAATAGATCCGATGTGCAACACGAACTCACATCAACAGTCCCACAGACAAACTGATTAACTGACACTAGAGACACGAAAAAAGTATCGATACTTTATGGTATCGAGTACATTTCTTTCGATACCGATACTTTTGTACTCGATGCTTTTGTATTCGATACTTTTACTTAACAAGTACTTTTGACTAGGTATCGTATCGAATAAAGTCCGTTGCGGGCAGGTTGCTAGATTCACATTTCACTTGTTTGATTCTAACACGTTTGTTCATTTTTTGTTGATTCCTGCAACTTCAATGCACTTAGAAAGATTGTTTTTGAAAAGTGGAAATACCGTCGACAGCGACAGATCAAGCTATCTGAAACTGACAAATATTGCCAGTCAACCATGAACTTTAATAAGATACTTTAGCGATAAAGTTGAAAATCTAATAAATGTAGCAGCTTGATGTGCTGTCTTCTGTAGGTACAATTACTAAAACCCGTAACTGCCTATCGCTAAAAAATCTGGACAAGCTTCTTTTCTTGAGCGATTATACCGAGAAGGAATGGGATATATAATATTTTAGATTTAAAAAATGTGACTTTACGTACTGGTTGTTTCTAATTGTCTAATATTTACGTACGGACGACAGCAAGACAAGCTACCAGAAACTGTCAAATATTCCCAATCAATCTTGAGCCATAATGCTTTAGGGATAAATATAAAATTCTAATAAAGAAATCGGACAGATTGTGTGTGGTAGCTTGATGTTCTTTCGTCTGTACCATTTGTTATTTTTTTCATTTTGTGTAACTGAATGTAGGTTTCATTTTGTAAACAGACGATACTTGCTAACATTGACAAATTAAAGTATGGCGTAGGCCCTGCCTGAGGAAAGAACTCGGTACTTTGTGGTTTCGATACTTTTGTGTCGATTCTTTTACGAGCACAATACTTTTTTTTATCAATACTACTCATGAATAGAGTACTTTCTATTTGATGCCGTGTCCTTACTAACGTATGGCGTAGAACCCCTGCTTGAGAAAAGTATTCAATGCTTTGAGGTATCGATACTTTTGTGTCGATTACTTTACGAGCACCATACTTTTTTATCGATACTACTCATGAATAGAGTATCGGTACTTTCTATTTGATGCCGTATCCCTACTAACGTATGACGTGACGTAGACCCCTACTTGAGAAAAGTACTCGATACTTTAAGGTATCGATACTTTTGAACCGATACTTTTATGAGTACGATACTTTTATATCGATACTACTCATTAGTACAGTATCGATACTTTCTATTCGATACCGTGTCCCTAACTGACACCTGACCAAAGAATTTGTATAAATACCTAGAAAGCTGACGAGCCGGCAAAGGCGTTCCTAGAAAGAGAAACGCACGAAAGAGTAAGGACCCCAGTGTCCCTTTCTAGTAGGGTGTACACAGTTCATAAGAAAATTGGGACATTTAATAAACTTCAAAAATTTTTTTTAGTATAAATCTAATAACAGTAAGAGGTAGCTACAAAATAAAACATGAACTTTATTTATATTGTATACTAGCGACCCGACCCGGCTTCGCTCGAATAAATGTATTATATTAGGTTAGGTTAGGTTAGGTTATCTTGAATCACTCTATCTATTAAAGAAAAGCGCATCCCGTTACTTAGTTTTATGGATCTAAACATACATAGAGACAGTTACAGGCTCGCGGTGCCCCTGTGCGCCGCAGCCTCTATGTCTCTGTAATATCCTCGAAAATATTTATTAAATTACATGCTGTAAAAGGCAATATTGATATATGTAAAATGCAAAATGAATTTAGTGAATAAGGTTTTCAGTACGTTGACTTAATAGAAACGCTTGGAACGCAAGTCATACCCACGCCCACGCGCCTCAATTCGGGTGCCCTCTCGGTACTCTAGCTAGCAGTCTAGCTAGTAGTCACGCACCAAAGAGTATAATAATACTAGCACACACTGTTGTTATAAGTGGACGACACGGCGCGCTACGCTGCGTAATATAATTAAAAAATAACAAAAGGCATGTTCAAGAAATCAACACATTCATTTATACAAAGTGTTACAGACGTAATAAATACAATACACTTTGAAAGACAAAAAATTGTCAACCATCATACCGCAAATGTATAAAACCTTGTTTTAGTTGTTGGTTCAAATGGAATAACTTCATGCCATTATTCTCGAATTCCATCATCACTTGGAACACTGCAAGAAAATTATGTTCACCAACAATCAATAAATATCGAACCGGACGAAGCGTTTCGCCTCGTCCTTTATACCGCGTACATCGAGGTACTGGAGGAATTTGCCAGCCGGCGGTGTTTCTAAGGCTAGAGTGAATAGGCTCTTAATAAACTAGTGCGCTTTACCATCAACGATTGCGTCACTGCTTACCATCAGGCGGGATTGCGGTCAAGCGTTAGTTTATATATATATATATTTTTTTAATTATTATAAACTAGTGCTTGACTGCAATCCCGCCTGATGGTAAGCAGTGATGCAATCGTTGATGGTAAAGCGCACTAGTTTATTAAGCCTATTCACTTAAAAAACTTAGGAATAGGAAGGATGATGACAGTTGAGCGAGGTGATGCAATGTTAAACCCAACAACACGACCAATGATGCTGCGCCAGAGGGAGAATGATCTGGAGACTCTCCACGACCAAACCTCCGACACAACAACATTTGGCGCATCGTACCCGGCACACATCGCAACACAACTGCTCAGACCCGTCTTCTGTACGGCTTCACCAAATATCATGCCGGAACACGACGAATCGCTTGGCGAAAAAATAATAATAATAAAATGGTTAGGTTAGTTATTCAAGTAGGTTAAACTTTTTGTAAAAGTGTAAGGTAAGTATAGCTAATACAGATAGTTGACATACCTACACGCTGTTTGTTACATTTTCTTTAAAAAATTTCAAGAAAATATACAATTTGTTTCTAGTAAGTCTTTTCACTTTTTTAACAAACTTAAAAAAGGAAGATGTTCTTTGTTCAGCTGTCTTGTCTTTTTTACAGAACATTATACTCACCCTACACAAAAAAAAAATAGCATCGACCATATTGATTATTTAACCCAATATGTCATCGGTGTTGCCATTTAATGGTTCATACTATCTGCTAATATTGTTTTATTTTTATTTATTGATCACAATAAATGCATTGATTAAATTTTCATTCGATACTTTTACTTAACAAGTACTTTTGACTAGGTATCGTATCGAATAAAGTCCGTTGCGGGCAGGTTGCTAGATTCACATTTCACTTGTTTGATTCTAACACGTTTGTTCATTTTTTGTTGATTCCTGCAACTTCAATGCACTTAGAAAGATTGTTTTTGAAAAGTGGAAATACCGTCGACAGCGACAGATCAAGCTATCTGAAACTGATAAATATTGCCAGTCAACCATGAACTTTAATAAGATACTTTAGCGATAAAGTTGAAAATCTAATAAATGTAGCAGCTTGATGTGCTGTCTTCTGTAGGTACAATTACTAAAACCCGTAACTGCCTATCGCTAAAAAAGTTGGACAAGCTTCTTTTCTTGAGCGATTATACCGAGAAGGAATGGGATATATAATATTTTAGATTTAAAAAATGTGACTTTACGTACTGGTTGTTTCTAATTGTCTAATATTTACGTACGGACGACAGCAAGACAAGCTACCAGAAACTGTCAAATATTCCCAATCAATCTTGAGCCATAATGCTTTAGGGATAAATATAAAATTCTAATAAAGAAATCGGACAGATTGTGTGTGGTAGCTTGATGTTCTTTCGTCTGTACCATTTGTTATTTTTTTCATTTTGTGTAACTGAATGTAGGTTTCATTTTGTAAACAGACGATACTTGCTAACATTGACAAATTAAAGTATGGCGTAGGCCCTGCCTGAGGAAAGAACTCGGTACTTTGAGGTTTCGATACTTTTGTGTCGATTCTTTTACGAGCACAATACTTTTTTTTATCAATACTACTCATGAATAGAGTACTTTCTATTTGATGCCGTGTCCTTACTAACGTATGGCGTAGAACCCCTGCTTGAGAAAAGTATTCAATGCTTTGAGGTATCGATACTTTTGTGTCGATTACTTTACGAGCACCATACTTTTTTATCGATACTACTCATGAATAGAGTATCGGTACTTTCTATTTGATGCCGTATCCCTACTAACGTATGACGTAGACCCCTACTTGAGAAAAGTACTCGATACTTTAAGGTATCGATACTTTTGAACCGATACTTTTATGAGTACGATACTTTTATATCGATACTACTCATTAGTACAGTATCGATACTTTCTATTCGATACCGTGTCCCTAACTGACACCTGACCAAAGAATTTGTATAAATACCTAGAAAGCTGACGAGCCGGCAAAGGCGTTCCTAGAAAGAGAAACGCACGAAAGAGTAAGGACCCCAGTGTCCCTTTCTAGTAGGGTGTACACAGTTCATAAGAAAATTGGGACATTTAATAAACTTCAAAAATTTTTTTTAGTATAAATCTAATAACAGTAAGAGGTAGCTACAAAATAAAACATGAACTTTATTTATATTGTATACTAGCGACCCGACCCGGCTTCGCTCGAATAAATGTATTATATTAGGTATATATAACTTTATCTTGAATCACTCTATCTATTAAAGAAAAGCGCATCCCGTTACTTAGTTTTATGGATCTAAACATACATAGAGACAGTTACAGGCTCGCGTTGCCCCTGTGCGCCGCAGCCTCTATGTCTCTGTAATATCTTCGAAAATATTTATTAAATTACATGCTGTAAAAGGCAATATTGATATATGTAAAATGCAAAATGAATTTAGTGAATAAGGTTTTCAGTACGTTGACTTAATAGAAACGCTTGGAACGCAAGTCATACCCACGCCCACGCGCCTCAATTCGGGTGCCCTCTCGGTACTCTAGCTAGCAGTCTAGCTAGTAGTCACGCACCAAAGAGTATAATAATACTAGCACACACTGTTGTGATAAGTGGACGACACGGCGCGCTACGCTGCGTAATATAATTAAAAAATAACAAAAGGCATGTTCAAGAAATCAACACATTTATTTATACAAAGTGTTACAGACGTAACAAATACAATACACTTTGAAAGACAAAAAATTGTCAACCATCATACCGCAAATGTATAAAACCTTGTTTTAGTTGTTGGTTCAAATGGAATAACTTCATGCCATTATTCTCGAATTCCATCATCACTTGGAACACTGCAAGAAAATTATGTTCACCAACAATCAATAAATATCGAACCGGACGAAGCGTTTCGCCTCGTCCTTTATACCGCGTACATCGAGGTACTGGAGCAATTTGCCAGCCGGCGGTGTTTCTAAGGCTAGAGTGAATAGGCTTTAATAAACTAGTGCGCTTTACCATCAACGATTGCGTCACTGCTTACCATCAGGCGGGATTGCGGTCAAGCGCTAGTTTATATATATATATATTTTAATTATTATAAACTAGTGCTTGACTGCAATCCCGCCTAATGGTAAGCAGTGATGCAATCGTTGATGGTAAAGCGCACTAGTTTATTAAGCCTATTCACTTAAAAAACTTAGGAATAGGAAGGATGACGACAGTTGAGCGAGGTGATGCAATGTTAAACCCAACAACACGACCAACGATGCTGCGCCAGAGGGAGATTGATCTGGAGACTCTCCACGACCAAACCTCCGACACAACAACATTTGGCGCGTCGTACCCGGCACACATCGCAACACAACTGCTCAGACCCGTCTTCACCAAATATCATGCCGGAACACGACGAATCGCTTGGCGAAAAAATAATAATAATAAAATGGTTAGGTTAGTTATTCAAGTAGGTTAAACTTTTTGTAAAAGTGTAAGGTAAGTATAGCTAATACAGATAGTTGACATACCTACACGCTGTTTGTTACATTTTCTTTAAAAAATTTCAAGAAAATATACAATTTGTTTCTAGTAAGTCTTTTCACTTTTTTAACAAACTTAAAAAAGGAAGATGTTCTTTGTTCAGCTGTCTTGTCTTTTTTACAGAACATTATACTCACCCTACACAAAAAAAAAATAGCATCGACCATATTGATTATTTAACCCAATATGTCATCGGTGTTGCCATTTAATGGTTCATACTATCTGCTAATATTGTTTTATTTTTATTTATTAATCACAATAAATGCATTGATTAAATTTTCAGCTAAGCAATTAGTTATTTTAAGGCTTAAACAATCACGAGTCACTGATATGATATTGTATATCAGCGTAAATAACAAAACGAGTGGATGAAGTTTATGTATCAAAGTTACCAAATAGTAGTTTCATTTCACACTGGCAGTCTGCGGGAAAGGGACACAGGGGTCTTTCGATGCCTCTCATGCGGAACTTTAGGTATTTATGCGTACATAATTTTAACACAATTTTCTTGCAGTGTTCCAAGTGATGATGGAATTCGAGAATAATGGCATGAAGTTATTCCATTTGAACCAACAACTAAAACAATGTTTTATATATTTGCGGTATGATGGTTGACAATTTTTTGTCTTTCAAAGTGTATTGTATATACCACTTTTTAAAACCGGTGACCATAAGGACACTAATAATTACAGACCCGTATCGGTATTGCCTGTTTTCAGTAAGGTGTTTGAAAAAGTTATGCTTGATCAAATGCTTTATCATTTTAACAGCAATACAATCTTTCACGATCAACAGTATGGGTTCACCAGAGGACGTTGTACGACCGACGCTGGTGTCACTTTATTAAAACATATATTTGCAGCGTGTGAAGAAGCCCAAGATGCGATAGGGATTTTTTGTGACCTGTCAAAGGCTTTTGATTGTGTCAATCATGAAGCCTTACTTTTAAAGCTGGCACATTATGGGCTGGGTAAACTTGCGCTCAGCTTAGTGAAATCTTATTTAATTGATAGACAACAGCAAGTTCAGATAAATGGTGTCAATTCTCCGGGTTTGAAAGTCAAAATGGGTGTACCGCAAGGCTCAATTTTGGGTCCTTTCCTCTTTTTGGCATACATAAATGATCTACCGCATCTATTAAAAAAACAACCACATATTGTATTGTTTGCTGATGATACTTCGTTAATTTTTAAAATCAATAGACGTTGCTCAAACCTTGAGGACGTAAACAATGCTTTACAGCAAGTCCAAAATTGGTTTACCGCTAATAATTTAGTACTAAATGAAAAAAATACAAAGTGTATAAGATTTGCGTTACCAAATGTTAAAAGTACTTACTCCGATATTGTATTGAACAAGGAGAAACTCGAATTCGTCGAAAACACGCTTTTCCTGGGGATCACGCTTGACTCGAGGCTACAATGGGGTCCTCATTTAACATCTCTGGCAGGACGGCTTAGTTCAGCAGCATACGCTGTCAGAAAAATCCGTCAATTTACTGATGTAGATACTGCGAGACTAGTCTATTTTAGCTACTTTCATAGTATCATGTCATACGGTATTTTGCTTTGGGGACGGGCTGCAGACATACGAGTCTATTTTTATTCTGCAGAAAAGAGCTATCAGAGCCATATACAATCTCCGCAGACGCGATTCTCTTAGGGAACTGTTTAAAGAAATAAACATCCTTACGGTCCCTTGTCAATACATTTATGAAAACATTATGTATGTTCGGAAAAAATATTGATCTTTTTAAGAAGATAAGTGACAGGCACAATTTTAATACTAGGAATAGAAACAATTTAGACCAACTTCGGTTCAGACTAGCTAAAGTAAATAGTTCGTTTATGGGGTACTGTGTAAAATCTATCTATATATATAAAAATGAATTGCTGTTCGTTAGTCTCGCTAAAACTCGAGAACGGCTGGGCCGATTCAGCTGATTTTGGTTTTAAAATGTTTGTCGTAGTCCAGGGTAGGTCTAAATGGTGAGAAAGTAAGGAAAAAATGATTTAATAATAATGATGTATGAGCTTCATTGTTTTTACTTCTTCGCTACACTTTAGTGCTACCCTGGTACCCTGCACCTCCAAAAAGGAGACAAAATAAAACTCACTTACAAGAGCAACGGGAGAATGGCAATGATAAATGTCACAACAATACAATATTAGTTTGAAGTTGAAGTTGTCTTTGTGACTTTTTATTAGAAACTTTAAACTGGCAGAGAGTATTTCTTGCTTTAAACGAATGCATCAACGGCTGAGACATTTTTTATGTACGGTGTATGGCCAGGGTAGCACAAAAGTGTAGAGTCGAAACAATAAAGCTCATTCATCATTATTAATCTAATATTACATCGATGAAGTTATTTTGCCTACTTTGAGGAGTTGCAAGGTACCAGGATCGCAAAAAAGTGTAGGAGAAGTCGAAACAATGAAGTTCATTCATTCACACAGGAACAACGGGAACGGGATAAAAAAGGAAATCCTATATCCTTCTCCCAGTTCCTAGCTACCTCCCTACCAATTTTCAGCCAAATCGGTTCAGCCGTTCTTAAGTTACAAATAGTGTAACTAACACGACTTTCTTCTATATATATACAGATTATCCTAATTTAAAATAGTAGTAGTAGTAAATAAGATCATGTCATATTGCCTTTAGGGCGGAACAAAGTTCGCCGGGACACTTTTATGCTACCCTGGTACATAGCACCTCTACAAACTAGGCACAATAAAAGTTCTTTGATGTAATTATTATGGTTTAATGATGAATGAGCTTCACTGTTTCGGCTTCTCCTACACTTTTGTGCTGCCCTGGTACCTTACACCTCCACAAAGTAGAGAAAATCAAATTTCTTCTATGAATTTTAATGATGAATGCAAAGCCGATGATTACAAAGTGAAGGAAAACATTTTAAGGAAACCTGGCCTTTTGTAAGTCTGAAATCGCCAACCCGCATTGAGCAAGCGTGGTGATTACGCTCAGTCGTTCTCCTCTCTAGCTATCTCCAGCAGGAGGACGATAAAAAAGGCTGATGATGATGATGATGAGCTTCATTGTTTCGATTTCTCCTACACTTTTGTGCTGCCCTAATTATCCTAATTTAAAAACTAAAAAATAAGATCATATGATATTTATTGCCCTTAAGGCGGAACAAAGTTCGCCGGGTCAGCTAGCGGGTCTTCTAGCTGACCTTGCGAACTTTGTTCCGCCTTAAAAGCAATATAACATGATCTAATTTACTACTTTTTAAATTAGGATAATCCATACTAATATTATAAATGCGAAAGTAACTCTGTCTGTCTGTCTGTCTATCTATCTGTCTGTTACGCTTTCCCGCTTAAACCTCTCAACCGATTTTGATAAAATTTGGCACAGACAATCTTTAGACCCCGAGAAAGAACATAGGCTACTTTTTATCCCGAAAAAATTTGATGTTCCCGAGGGAAACCTAAAAAGCGCGATATAACCGAACTCCACGCGGGCGAAGCCGCGGGCGGAAAGCTAGCTAATAATGATGAATGAGCTTCATTGTTTCGACTTCTACACTTTTATGCGACCCACCTTGCAATTCCTCAAAGTAGGCAAAATAAAACTTCATCCATGTAATATTAGATAGATAATTATGATGAGAGCTTCATTGTTTCGACTTCTACACTTTTGTGCGACCCTGGTACCTTGCAACTCCTCAAAGTAGGCAAAATAAAACTTCATCCATGTAATATTAGATTAATAATGATGAATGAGCTTCATTGTTTTGTCTTCTCATCTTCTATATATATAAAATTCAATGCCAATTTCTTTGTATTTTTTTTTTAATCCACCAAAACTGTGTAATGGCACCAGATTAACAGTGAAAAACTTATTGCGAAATTTAATTGAATCTACGATTTCAACTGGTATATCAAAAGGAGAAGTTTGTATGTTACGGAGTATCCTTATGATCCCAATTGATATGCCATTTGAGTTCAAACGATTACAATATCCTGTGCGTTTATCATTAATGAATGAACTTCATTGTTTCGCCTTCTCCTACACTTTTGTGCGACCCTGGTACCTTGCAACTCCTCAAAGTAGGCAAAATAAAACTTCATCCATGTAATATATTAGATAGATAGATAATAATGATGAATGAGCTTCATTGTTTCGACTTCTACACTTTTATGCGACCCTGGTACCTTGCAACTCTTCAAAGTAGGCAAAAGTAATATTAGATTAATAATGATGAATGAGCTTCATTGTTAAGACTTCTAACACTTTTGTGCGACCCTGGTACCTTGCAACTCCTCAAAGTAGGCAAAATAGAACTTCATCCATGTAATATTTATTAGATTATTAATGATGAATGGAGCTTCATTGTTTCGACTTCTACACTTTTGTGCGACCCTGGTACCTTGCAACTCCTCAAAGTAGGCAAAATGAAACTTTATTCATGTAATATTAGATTAATGATGATGAATGAGGCTTCATTGTTTCGACTTCTCCTACACTTTTCTGCGACCCTGGTACCTTGCAACTCCGAGCTTCATTGTTTCGACTTCTCCTACACTTTTGTGCTACCCTGGTTAACAGATTAACAACTGAAGTTAGCTAAAATTGAGTTTCTCGAAGCCGACCACTATTTATGTATAAGCCCCGCACGATGATATTGCGATTGGCGGCCATCTTGGTGACGTAGTCGAACTCGCACCGTCGGTACCGTTCGCAAGTTCAGTCCGCGCTTACCCACTTACGCACATCGAATATTTTTGTTAGCTTTTTGTTTTTGTTATTCTGTTTTATTGTTGTTCTTGAGTTTTGTTGTTTAGTTTTGTTAACTGTTACTCGTTAAAATGAGTAAAAAATTAATTAATAGTCGTGCTCGTGATAATTAAAGTGGACAATTATTTTGTTAAAGAGAAAGAGGATTGTAAGTTAGTTCTTGAAAGTATAAACCGTGCTTTAAAAAGTGCTTCGGACATTTTAATACCGAAGCAACTGCTTACAGTTATTAAAAATATTTTGAAAAATTCTATCAAAGTCACGGAGTGTGTGGCATGTGCCACAGGCGTTGCAAAAAATTCTGTGACGAAATTGAGACGAGAGCATGAGTCAGCAACAGCCAGTGGCAGCAAAATGAGAACTCCTACTAAAGGAAAAAGACAAAAGAAGAAATATTTCGACGGGTTTTCCTTAACAGCTTTAAGAAATATTATAGATTCAATGTGTACGGTGAGGAGAGAAATACCCACAATGCGCAAAATCTTGGCGGCTTCAAAAGTAGACCTTAATTATACTGGTAGTGAAACTACATTAAGAAAAATAATTAAATGTGATTTAGGCTACCAATTTAAACGATGCTACAAAAACGACTGGCCCTAATTCAAAGACCCCAAATTCAAGCGTGGAGGGCTAAATATTTACGACGTATGAAAGAAAATGACTCGCTTGGTAATAACAAAAGACCCGTTATTTACCTCGACGAAACGAAACGAAACGTGCACATGCACACTATACGGTAGAAAAATGTTGGCAAACAGCAACCGATGGAGTGAGACGGAACGACAGCCCCGGCCGCCGATGGATAATAGTTCACGCGGGAAGTTAAAGCGGTTTTGTTGACAATGCCCTTTTAATGTTTAAAGCAGACACCAAAACGGGGGATTACTATGATCAAATGAATGCTGAGTATTTCACCAAGTGGCTTACAGACAAAATAGTACCCAACATACCACGCAACTCTAAAATTGTGATGGACAACGCCCCTTATCACAATAGGGATGAGAATAGGCCACCAAGTATGAACAATAAAAAACAGTTGATTGTTGAGACTTTCCCAACGACAGTACAAAACCTGAACTGTATTTATTAATTAAACGGCACAGACCCCCGAAAAATTATAAAATTGACAATTTATTAGCTGGCAATGGCCATGAAGTCGTTAGATTACCACCTTACAACTGCGACCTCAACCCCATTGAGTACATCTGGAATCTGGTAAAGATGAGGGTGTCAGAAAACAATGTAGAGCAGTTGGAAAGTCGCATTGAAGCTCTGACGTTGGAGTCGTTGGCGTCAATAACTCCAGATGACTGGCGAAAGGAAGTCAATCATGTTAAACGGCTTGAAGAGGAATACCTATTGGAATAAAGATCGAATAATTGACGAGTTATTTGTCATAAATACGGCGACGACAGTGAATCGGAAACGACAGACACAGAAAGCAGTTATGATTCGGAAGACTATATACATTTTTTTACATATTATCCTGGTTTTATTTATAAGCTGATAGATGTAGGTAGTAATTAAAACATGACACATTAAAACAACACACATTAAAACAACACACTACACAGTGGACTCTGGTTCAATTCCCGCTCGCAAATTAACAGAAATGTAGTTAGAAAAACATAGTATACATGTAAGAAAGATATACGAATAGGTAAGTATATTTTTCTTACGTCTACAAAAATTATTTCCTTGAAATTTTTAATAATGAAAGTTTATTTGTCAGAATATGGGTGAGTAAGTATACCTAAGAAAGAATGTTAAATGCAAAATTAATATTAATTTTATTATACATACACTCTTTATAAAGAGTGTAATAAAATTATAAAATACAAATAAACCCTTAACCCTAATATTAATTTATACATACACTCTTTATAAAGAGTGTAATAAAATTATATAATACAAATAAACCCTTAACCCTAATATTAATTTTGCATTTAACATTCTTTTGCTAGCTGTCCTTTTGTATGACAGATGACGTCACAACGCTGTTATTGTGACAAGGTTCCATCGCAATATCATCGTGCGGGGCTAGTACTATATGTATTTTGAGACTATGCAATTTTGTCGCGTTCGCGATTCACTTTCACTTTTGTTGAGTTTCAGAACGCGATATTAGATCCTCTAACGCGAACGCGAATTTGAACTTTATGCAGCGGTAATAAATTACAAATTGACTCTTCATTTTATTTAGAAAACGTTTGTATGGGAAATAGAAAAATGCTATTTTCAGGATTTTCCCGGGAGTTATTCGATTTTTTCTCACCTTTTAAACCTTCCCTAGACCTCCACGAATAATTCAAGACCAGGATAAGATAAATCCGTTCAGCCGTTCTCGAGTTTTAGCGAGACTAACGAACAGCAATTCATTTTTATATATATAGATATTTATTACATGGATGAAGTTTTATTTTGCCTACTTTGAGGAGTTGCAAGGTACCAGGGTCGCATAAAAGTGTAGAAGTCGAAACAATGAAGCTCATTCATCATTATTATCTATCTAATATTTACCTATTACATGGATGAAGTTTTATTTTGCCTACTTTGAGGAGTTGCAAGGTACCAGGGTCGCATAAAAGTGTAGAAGTCGAAACAATGAAGCTCATTCATCATTATTATCTATCTAATATTACATGGATGAAGTTTTATTTTTCTTTATATATATATATATAATTCTGCTGTACGTGTGTATGTCATTGAACTCCTCCTAAACGGCTTGACCAATTTAAATGAATTTTTCTGTATGCGTTTGAGTGGTGCCGTGGATGGTTTAGATTCACAAATCAGCCCGGCTGATGGCGCCGATTGCTTGAAAAAGCATGTGATCTCGGTAACGTTATTTCTACTTCTCAAACAATTTTGTGCTACCCTGGTACTTAGCACCTCCACAAAGTAGGCAAAATAAAACTTCTTCCATGTATTTATCTATAATTATTATACAACATATTTTTCAAGAATGGCTGAACCGATTTTGTTGAAAGTTGGTAGGAAGAGGTAGCTAAGAACTGGGAGAAGGACATAGGATACTTTTTATCCGTTCCCGTGGGAATGAATGAGCTTCATTGTTTCGACTTCTACAGTTTTGTGCTACCCTGGTACCTTGCACCTCCTCAAAGTAGAGAAAATGAAATTTCTTCTATCTATTTATTTATTGTGATTTGATGATTACAAGGTAAAGGAAAACATCTTAAGGAAACCTGGACCTTAAGTCTGAAATCGCCAACCCGCATTGAGCAAGCGTGGTGATTACGCTCAATTCTTCTCCTTATGAGAGGAGAACTATGCCCAGCAGGGGGACGATAATAAAGGTTGATGATAATGATGAGTTTCATTGTTTCGACTTCTCCCTACATTTTTGTGCTACCCTAATTATCCTAATTTAAAAAGTAAAAAATAAGATCATGTTATATTGTTGCCTTTAAGGCGGAACAAAGTTCGCCGGGTCAGCTAGTCCTTGATAAAAATGCTTGGATAAATGCCAGTCCTGCTCCACAGCCACAGACAATTTTGTAGGTTTGGAAGAGATGCCATTCCCCCTTTTTGTTGTTTTCTAAATATTCCTTTTTTATTTTATTTGTTTATTTCAACGTTGTGCACAATATTTTGCAATAGTATTGTATAATGTAAAAGCACTTTTCAAGTTTGTGAATGTGAGGCACCATGGACTATAGTTTGTTTTTTTTATATATATATAGATATAACTTGTTTGACATTGGGAGATTGGCAGTTGAGAGTTGTCATGCTCACTCAAATGTCTTGCTGATGGTGGCGCGTGTTGTTGGGTCATTTGGTTCCCTTCAATATGGTTGAGCTAAGTGGGGCTGATGCGCGCGTCATGCTCGTGAACGGGGGCCGTCAGTGGAGACTGGTCATCTCTTAGCTGCCAGTGGGCTTAATTCATTTTTATATTTTAATTAATTTTACATTGTGCTCACATGATAGAAGCAACATAAATATGTAACGAAGAAATGTAACCCATATATTATGATTTTAAAAGAGTGTCCATGGAGTTTCTTGCACGTTCTTCTCCATAGAGATCTACGCTTTGGAACGTGCAATTTAGCTTCACTTTTCTTGAACTGACCGACATTGACTATTCAAAAGTACCAAGTGATGGTTAATTTGAAATAAACGATTTTGATTTTGATTTTTGATTGTATTTGTTACGTCTGTAACACTTTGTATAAATAAATGTGTTGCTTTCTTGAACATGCCTTTTGTTATTTTTTAATTATATTACGCAGCGTAGCGCGCCGCGTCGTCCACTTATCACAACGGTGTGTGCTAGTATTATTATACTCTTTGGTGCGTGACTACTAGCTAGACTGCTAGCTAGAGTAGCGAGAGGGCACCCGAATTGAGGCGCGTGGGCGTGGGTATGACTTGCGTTCCAAGCGTTTCTATTAAGTCAACCTACTGAAAACCTTGTTCACTAAATTCATTTTGCATTTTATATATATCAATATTGCCTATTACAGCATGTAATTTAATAAATATTTTCGAAGATATTACAGAGACTTAAAGGCTGCGGCGCACAAGGGCAACGCGAGCCTGTAACTGCCCCTATGTATGTTTAGATCCATAAAACTAAGTAACGGGATGCGCTTTTCTTTAATAGATAGAGTGATTCAAGATAAAGTTATACATATATACCTAATATAATATATTTATTCGAGCGAAGCCGGTTCGGGTCGCTAGTATACAATATAAATAAAGTTCATGTTCTATTTTGTAGCTACCTCTTACTGTTATTAGATTTTTACAAAAAAAAAATTTTTGAAGTTTATTAAATGTCCTAATTTTCTTATGAACTGTGTACACCCTACTAAAAAGGGGTCCTTCGTGCGTTTCTTTTTCTAGGAACGCCTTTGCCGGCTCGTCAGCTTTCTAGGTATTTATACAAATTCTTTGGCCTTCTCACAATCTGACCTAAAACCTTTGACAAGTGTGAACAGTGTGACCAAATGTGGCAGGATCCTGCCTTTTTGGCAGGTTTAGCCTTTTATTTTACTCTCTGGCACTTTTCTTTGACGTTTTAGAAATCTGGCAGGATTTGGCACTTTTGACAGTATTAACAATATAGTATAGCCGCTAGCCGCTACAGCCCACAAAAAGAGTAGGATGCAGTATCCAATTCAAATAATACTTTATTCAAGTAGGCTTAGATACAAGCACTTTCGAATCATGAGTTACAACCAGAGAACAGAGCCATTTGTTGTTAGGGACAATACAAAATAAGTAAAATAATAAAAATCCTAAAAAGAAATGTCAAAAGAAAATAATGTTGAATGTATCTAGAACAAAATTCTTATGTCAAATAAAATAAAAAATAATTTAGAATGTTTCTAGAAGGAAATTCTAATGCCAAAATGTAAAAAAATAAAATATGATTAAAAAATTAATACCTTATGAGGTAATGGTTCAAAAACAAGTCGAATGCTGCTTGTGAAAGGATATTTTCGAAAATCAATCTGTTAAACAAAAACGCGGAACAGATTTATTAATAAACATGTCGCCTCTATTTTAGTTGTTAGACAGGGCATTAGTGAATATGGTGACTGCGTTTCATTCCAGCCAACTAAAGAAATGACAAAAGCGATATGTAAAGAAAGTGATCCAGAAGAATACGATGCTAATAGGAATGTGTAATTTAATTCAGTTCACTTTTAGACTTTAAGATCTATTATCTAGCCTACTATAATATACACATAAAGCTGAAGAGTTTATTTGTTTGAACGTGGTAATCTCAGGAACTACTGGTCCGATTTGGAAAATTCTTTTTTCGTTTGATAGCTCATGCATCGAGGAAGGGTTTTGGTCATATAGCATCACGTTGCAACAAATAGGAGCGGGGCATTTAAAAAAAAACGCGTGTTAATCCGTGTGGCGCAGCTAGTTTTAAATAAAACTTCAAACAATAATGTGTTTATTTATTTTAAACTTTTAGATTATATTGGCATTATTTTGGCATTTTGTGCTTTTGATTGTGGCAGGATTTGTCAGTTTTCTTGTCTAAGTGGGGCAGGATCTCTAATTTAAGGTTGGTCACACTGAGTGTGAAGTGTCAGTGATTGACAGAAAGAAAGGCAGCAAAGAGTATATTAATAAAAGGCAGCGTGCCGAGGAACGTAATGAGCGCCCAATAATATTTATTTTCGCATCTGTAATTCCTGATTATTTATATTATTTTATAAGATAATAATACAAAATGAAGTGCCATGTACCTGGAGCCAATGTTAAAGGCAAGTATCTATTTAATTGAAATAAAAACTGACTTGTGTGTCATGTTATAAAAATCTTTTGGACGAAAAAATAATCCCTATAATCTATTTAGTTTTAGCTAGGACTGTTCATGCTCTCGCAAGATTCGGGGATGAACTTTACTTAGAATCCCTTCCAGATTGTATACTACTAAGAACTTTAAATGCAGCAGAATCAGCGTATGCCATGGTAAAGTTCAATAAAAATTTCTTCTCGTACTTCAACTACAACTTTTACTCAACGGAGGAAAATGAGGGCTTGAAGTGTAAAATATCTATGAAATCGGCGCTCAACACTTTTAAGTCCCCTACACATATGGACAAACAAGTTGAAAACCTAGAAATCAAACTGGATCCAGAATCATGCAAGTTAATATTCCAGTTGAAATGCAGGCATGGCATTGTTAAAACACACTTTGTGTCAATATTAGATTGTAAAGCAATGCAGGCTGTTTACACAAAAGATTCAGTACCAAACAGGTAAGGTAATCCTCAAAATTGTACTAATAAGCTACACTCCTTGTAATTATCTGAAGCCTCATTGTGACATAAGTTTAATTAAAACCTTTCAGAATAACATCCCCTCAAAGAATATTAACAGATGCCCTCAACAATTTTCAAAGTTCGGATGATCAAGTTACGCTAGAAGCCACATCACTCTCTCTTATACTGCGAAACTATATTGACTGCAGTATAGATCTTACCAAAATTATTAGAACACAAATTAGTTTGAAGCCAGCAGAATTTGATAGTTATCTCATAGGTTCAGAAACAACTATTACATTCTCACTAAAAGAATTCAGAGCACTGTTGACATTTTCTGAAGCTCTTAATTTACCTCTACAAGTACATTTTGAGACAACTGGAAGACCTGTTGTTTTTATTGTACATAACGGCACCACATTTGAAGCACATTTTGTGTTAGCAACAACTAAACCTGATAATGCATCACAAACAACAACTCAGAACACTAATGTTGAAAGAAATAAGCGGAAAGACAGTGGCACTCAAGGATCCGCCAAGAAGAAGCCTCATTTAGATATGGACATTTCAAAATGTTTAGATGAAGACTCTCATCTATTTAACTTTGTAGATATTCCTGGGGATGATAAAATGAATTTAAGCAATAATTTAAATGTTAGTTTAAGCAAAGATAGCGCAAATATCAAAGACAGAAGGATAGATGTAATGGACTGTGATAATATACCGGCTTCACCTGCAGCCAGAACTATGATTAAATCTGTGTTTAAAAGGTGCTTTGAAAGTACTTTCGACCCAAGAAGCATACAAGGTGCAGTTCTAGCAGAAAACTCTGATAGTGACTGAAATTTGTTTAATGAATTTTGAACATATCAAACCTGAATTCCCACACGGGTAGGCACATGTTTGGAATAAAAAAGTTGCCCATACTAATTTTCAATATTTGTTTTCTTGTCATCATCTAATACCTGAAGCTATGTGTAAGGACTTGGGTAAGTGTAAGGTAATTACAAATAAAATCTCATTATCACTGCATTATGATTTTATAGCAAAAAATATACATACACAGGGAAAAGTATTATACACACGTCACAAATCAATGTTCGATGATATAGTGAATATGAGGGGTTTTCATTTATCATCTTTTATTAGGTACTATTATATAATTTTCACATCCAAAATGGTAACAAAGATTTTCTTGTAATTGTACAAAAACATAATTGACAATATTGAGAACTAATGTACAAAACAAAAAAGGTATTAAACGATTTATAAATAAGGCCAGTAGTCTTTCAGGGAAAATATTCTGGAGTGTTGGGTGCAACCACAACTACTTCACTTAGCAACAATGTAACATCTGTAATTTATCAACCTGTGCTTTATTCATATGTGCATAGAGGGCAAGGTACAATCGATACAATGATAGATTTACAAAAGTTATATTTATTCAGTAAAAATTATAATTAAGTATTAAATTTACTACTAAAATTAGCACTAGAATAAAATTGTAATTCTGAAGCGACGTTATAAAAGCTACCAATGTGTATGCATCGCATTCGAGTCGGTAACTAACAATTATTATTATCAGGCTTGGTAGCTCACTTTATATTTTTTATATAAGTTAGCCAGGTTCTTATTATTGCTCATTTATATTTTATTTATACAATAGGGAATTGCGATACGCAATAAATAATAATTAGTGTTTAAATTACTTCAGATTTGGTTTTTACTATACAGAGATCAAACTTGTAGTTATATAGGAAGTAAAAACAACAAAATGCAGATTTGTTTTACTATAAAAAATTACCATACATATTTCATTATTATAACAATAGCTAGCTAACATGTCTTAAAAAAGATGAAAAAGACCTTGGATTCTATTTTAATTTCATATTTATAAAATACGGCAGCGATACCATTTAATTACAATAAGTATTTATTTTAAATCAATTTCAATATTGTCTCTGGCCCGGGTGGGGGGGCCCGCACTAAGAGTCACGCCGGGGCCTGCTCTCAACAACGTCCTAACTGCATCACCAAACACTCACTATCCAACTAAATTAATGAAAAAGGGCACTGTTACTTAGGAACAATCCTCTTGGCTCTTTCTCACACACTGTGCTACTTTCCTTTTAAACTCCGAATATGATTCTCTCCATTCTTTCTGTAAAAAGAAACAGAATGAGCACTCGTCTATTACTGGCATCCGCGGGTCGTGTTTGAGTAAATACGGGTTGGTGCGTGCAGCGACCTAGCGTTAAAAACTATTCAATATAGTGTGGTTACAGATGTATCACATGGCCCTTTTCCAATGATAATATTTTGTGATCTAAATTCCCTCTCTCCTAAAAACAATCTTCTTGACTTTTCCTAACACATCTCGCAACTTTCTTTTTGAAATCCGAATATCGCTCTCTCCATTCTTTCTGTGAATGCAAACAATAGTTAAATGAGAATGGTAATAATTACAGATGCAGTTCAAATACGAGCATTAGTGAGATTCCTGTGGAAAAACTAAAATGATTATTAATATATATCATAAACTAAATCTAAGTTCAGTGCATCTTTTTCTTTCTATTTCATTATGAAAAGGACAAAAGATAAATATTAGTTTAGGTCTGATAAATATTACACAGCGCCTGACGTAAATAGGCGCATTTTTAATCACATCTAAACTTCGTATCAATCTCAATTTGACAGCACTAAAACTAATAGCTGATTTTCTGTCCTTTTCTTAATTAAATAGAAAGAAAAAAATGCAGTAAACTTAATTTTACTTTACGTTTGTGACAAGGAATTTCTGTGCCAATATCAAACTCAAAACAAACTATTAGAAATATTTAGACAACTGCACAATCTACTGGAAGAAAACTTGCTAATCATCTAACTTAATTCGTCATTTATATTCTGTTCTGTCAGGCCCTGATACAACTAGCTTTTTTCAGCCAGGTAGCCAGACCAAGTGTGATTCATAGAATGTGCAAGTTGGTTAGAGTTGACTGTCTAATATGTACACAGTAGCCCAAAAGGTTGTCAGAATTAGAGAATATGTAATGTTTCTTTTGCAGGAAGAGAAAATGTGAAGTTACCTTTGAACAAATCGAAGTATTCTGCATCCATAAAATCATCATCATATCAGCGTTAATCCCAGTCGCATCTGAAGCTTTTCAGCTTTGGAGTCTGAGTTCCGCTTTACCAGTCTAACTGCTGATTTTAGCTAAACTTCGATATTTTCCGTGAAGCGACTGCCGTCCGACCTCCACAACCCGAAGGCGATATCGAAGCATTGCAGTTAGACCAATTGTTGGACTTTTGAGGGCTCCAACAACCCGTAATGACTGCCATAGATGTTCGTATAAGCAATCGGGACCAACGGCTTAACGTGCTTTCCGAGGCATGACCAGACCAGTGCAAATATTTATATTCATGCCTACAAATATTTGCACTGAGCGGGGAACGAACATGCGCCTCCTTGCGCAACGTCCGCGTTCGCTACCGCTACTACTACTACTAGGCTGTCGACAATATACAATAAAGTCAAGCATCCATGAAATATAATAAGTGGATTTATGAATACCTACTATTTATCAAACAAACATTTTTCAGATATTTATCAAACAGGAGAATATAGCAAATATTTTTATTGAAATTTGTTACACAGTAAAATATGGATGCTGAATACTTTTGATTTGTTTATAAGAAACTCCCACTTTTTTTAAACATGCCTACTATTGGGCCAACCTGTATACAGTCATTTGAATGCTTACTGCCGTTAATCACTGAAAGGTAGCTTGCAAGAATTTTTGAAGACCAAAGACATAAAACTACATGCACTACACTACCAACCAACTTTAACTAATATTGTCAATGTTAAAAACATATAAAAGAAAGTGATTGATCAAAGTTAGGAATCTTAACATTCATAGCTTCTCTCCAATAAATTACATATTTCAATGTTAACATATGAAACATGAATTACTCTGGTCACTTAGGAGCACCTGGCAGAATGTTATGGAGGCATGAATGAGAAACATTGCACACTCATTGCCCAGAACCTTGACAAAACATACCAAGCACCATACTCTGGTCAATGCATACAAACAACTACACCACTGCACAGTAAACTGCCACAGAACTCTTAATATTCTTGTTCAACTCAAGTCCTATTTACCTCTATTGCACATGAATCACTTGAATTATGCAGTGAGCAAAAAAAATGTAACATTAAGTTTTGCTACACTAATTAAAATAAGTAATTGACATCACTTCACTCACCGCAGCATCAACATTAGCAGGGCTCTCATCGTTTGGGTCTGCCAGCATGGATATAACACTTATTAGAATGGTCTCCACTGTGTGCACTGGCAACCACCTTTCAGATGCCTTCTCATAGCCCCACTTGTCATCGCCAGGTTCATGCAATATTGATATGCAAACATCACCATTTTTTTCAACTGAAAATAATATATGTAAGCTATTAAGTAGATAGTATTAAATAACAAAATAACATATTGAGTGGCAGCTAGTGCCAGCTTCTGAGATTATATTTTTTTATCAACAATTACATAATGTAGGAAAGATATTTTACACCAGTTTATAGTGATTAACTAGTCAATCTAGTCAGTGATTAATGTTATTGCTAACTAAATAATTAAGGTCATCACAATGCAGTGTGCTGGCACCACATTAAAACCGCCACCTGGCATTAGTTTAAATTTGCTTATCTGTGGCACTTTCCTAAAATGAATTTAAAATGTTTTAAGGTATTTCAAGAACTACTAGGGATGTGGGGTAGAGATGGTTTTAGACACGATACTGTATTACTATTTACAATATAAAATAAACTGAACTTATTAGATCCTATAAGATTTTATATCTTTCAATCAACGTTTCACTATATACAATAAATATCACTTACTATTTGGATGCCATATTTCAGTAACAAATTTCATCCGTGGTGGCCTCAGAGGATATTCCTTAGGAAAATGTAAATGTGCCTTGAAAAACCCACCCTCGCTGAAAATTGAATAACACACTTAATTGCAGTAGTTTTATGTCTAGAGTCATCACTACCACTCTTACTGTACTATTGAATAGTAAAGTATGTTTTTTATTATCAAACATACATAAATATGAAATCTACCTTTTTGGTTTTGGTATCATGACTTGGAAGTTAAACCTATGAAACATTTAAGAATGCCTAGTCATGAACTGAACATAACTGTGACTCATAATAATTTTGTTTAGTGATAATACACCATGCAGAAAGGTTAACTATTATTGTCTGTAAAATAATCAACATATTGATGTTTACTACTCACTATAATGTGTCTGGAGGCCCGATGATGAGAACTTCCCATCTGTATATGTCATTGTCATCTATTAACCCAGCAGAAAAACCTTCCACTGGATTTTTGTTCAGTTCTGAAAACAACCAGTAGAAAATCCTAAATTTTCATAAGCCACTACCATTCTTTACACATTTACGCATTATAATTGTAGGAAACGCGAAACTCTGCCAACTGTGAACCGTAAATATACTTGTAAATAGTTATTTTACTCCTTTGACTTTGGCACGAACACCTGTCATAGCTGCGAATATTGATTTTAATATAACGAGTCCACTTTTCGTACGAAGCATAAAAATTATCACACGTGCCGCACAAAGGAAGTTTCAAGCTTACAGAATCATCCGAACCACAAAGATACTCAAAATTCGACCCGCTGAGGTCAATGATTGCTCGAATAACGAGTCTGACGGCCCAAGCGTGAGACACCAACACAAATTATAATTAGATACGAATAATACACTTACCAGCTAGCTGCTTTTTTAATAAAAGCGAAGACTGTGGCTCTGACATTAATTACAATTGTGAAATTTACCCTGACGACACGAAACAAATGATTTTTCCACAAAAGATGGCTGGCTGAGTTTTGAGCAGGTTGTGAAACTTATGAGTTACTGCTTGTTTCCGGTGAGTATTGCCACATGTAGTGGAAAAAAAGAAATCAACTATAATTACGAACAATTTATTATGACTTTACTTACAATCGTTAATTTAAAACAAACCATCACTTTCAAAATAGTGTTTTATAAGATTTCTAAAACAGCTATGTAGAAAAGTAAAAAAAAAAATATTTTTGACACAAACTTCTAAGGTAATTTCAGGTAGGCGCATAAATCGTTTACGAGTATAGGTAATGTGCGGTCGTTACCTATTAATCTGATAACCATTTATTATAATTATAAAATGAGTTGATACTTCACGAAAACTAAGAATCATTTTTATAAAAATAATAACATGTGCCGGAAACAGTACGCGCCATCTATTAGATTAATAAAATAACACAAACTTTGTTCGTACGCCGTCGTTCTAGCCATTCGAAGTTATTTATACTTATATTATAGTACTCTGTGTATTTATATATCAGTGATATTTTTATGTGCACTGTAGGACTAAATTTGAATCACAGTTAAGATCATTACCTTGTCCTCCACTACTCCAGTGCGACATCTTGGACACGGAGATCTTGGAGGCGACATAGATTAGAACAGACTCCATCTGTCCACTATATGATTATTTTTGCTAGTTTTATCGAACTATGTCAACCTTCTTATTAGATTGTTATAATATTAAAATTGCCTCATAATTCATAGAGATAGATATAATATACACAGATAATATTATATATTAATATTATATAAAAAATCACACAAATTGAGCTAGCCTTAAAGTAAGTTCCAGACTTGTGTTATGGGATACTAACTCAACGATACTATATGTATTTATAATAGATACATATATAGATAAACACCCAAGACCCAGGCCAATCAGGAAAAGATCGTTTTTCCATCATAACGTGGCCAGGGATCGAACCCGGGGCCTCCACGTCGCAGACAGCCGAGCTGACCACTGCGCCACGGAGGACGACAATAATAGATAAACAACAACCTTATATTGCAGAAAAGAATTTGAACGAAGACTAGCAATTTCTTAAGTTTTTATATTATAACATCTATATATTTTTATTATAATATTATTTAGGAAATTCCGTTACGAAATCTTAGTCAATGGCAAAGACTGGCATTATAATAATATGTAATTCTACAATATTTGAAAAATGATCAACAAACTAATTATGTAACTAGTACTAACATTTTTTTTTTTTTGGAGTGAATACATGTACATAAATATTCAAGACTTGTTCATTCCATCCTGGGTAGAGACGCAGCAGTACTAGCCTAGAGATAGCATGGCATGTTTGAATGGGTATTTCAAGATGCACATTGCATTAGTAGGGAACTTCATTGATTGTAAAAATAAAATTTTATCTTAATTTGTAATTTATTATAAAATTAAAACTTATAACTACTTATCACATAATTATTCACTTTCACTAATCTTTTTCATTTTTTTTTGTTTAGGCTCCATATTACCATTCACCTGTTCGATTTTTCTTTTCTTTTTATTCTTCTTTGTCTTTTTTTTATTACCTTTCTGTTGATCCTGATTTTCTTGAACTTGTTTATTCGCATTTGTTTTCGGTGCCGGTTTACATGAGCCTACAATATTAAGTAAGCTCTTAAAATCAAGCTTAGATTCAATATGACAGCTTTCATGGAACTGTTGCATTGTATTAATCAACTTTTTAAGTGTAACATAGAAGTTATTTTTAACTGTGGATTCTGTATCACTTGTGAGTGATTTTGTTAAAGTACTTTCGAAGGTGGCTTCTATGCTAGCTAACTTTTTGAGAGCTACCTCAGAGGTAGGTTTGTTTCTTTTCAAAGAACGATAAAATCCTGTAATCAATTCCAATCCTTCATTACGGCGAAATGGTCTAACATTATTATTAAAAACATTTTCTATCAACACTGGTACAAGTGTGTAACTGCCAATCCATTCTGTCTGCACGACATTGTGGAAGAAAATGATTGGAAGCATACAGTTGCGGTTCTGAAAGTAACTTTGCAATGCTTCCTTGAAAATTTCAGTTATAGGTGAGACAGGTTTGCTTTTCTTTGGCGATTTGGGTGCTTTTGTTTCAATCTTTAGTGAACAACTTATTATGAATGTTGCAAATAATGTAATGACGTCACCAAGAGCTTGGAACAAGAAGTGACTTCTGGCGCCTTTATCTATTGTAGCTTTTAGATGGTCGCATAGTATTTCCATATCAATATCATTTACGGAAGAAAACTTACGAACTTTAGCAAGAATTTTAATTGATTTTCTGACTCTGTTCTCTAATTCATTAAACTGCCCATCTTGGATACAGAATTCCAAACACCTTGTGAGAGGCGCAATCATGCCGAGACATATATCCATAGATGGATCTTTTTCTAAATAAATGTCAACCAGATCAAGTACCTTGATTCTGAAGTCTGACAAAGCTTTTTTATCTTTGCGATCTTTTTTGTTTTTTTTCCCTTTCCCTTGATGGAACTGCTTAAAAGCCTCTGCTAGAGCATCATCCAGTTTTTTACCTTCTTCTTCATCTATCATATCGGCATCAATACTCTCAGTGTCGGACTCTGGAGCAGCTGCGCCTAACGCTTTCTGGACCGCTAGCCTCAATTGCTCAGGTGTTCTCATTTCCTCATCGTCGCAGTCCTCGTCGTCTTCTTGACCTTCACTGTCACTCTCTTCCTCTTCCTCAGTTTCATCGTCACTTTCTATGCCATTCTCTTTAGCATCATTTTCATCACCTTCGTTTTCCGATTCAGAGTCCTCATTTGTTAGTGGATTTGATTCATTTTCAGGATCTAACACTGATACTATTTGGCCCACTGCTGATGGGGTCAAGTATTCCCACAGTAATCTAAATACACATTGTACTACAGATCGGAGGACACTTGACTCAGCAGACAATATGGACAGCAAAACTTCAACTAATACCTCAATCCATTCTGGTTCATCTGAAATATCTTCTTCTTTTGCCATTTTAGATTTCTTTTTCTTTCCTTTTCTGTAATGTTCATAACAACTTTTAAGCTCCTTTATTGAACTTCTCGCCATCTTTACGTGAACAGGTTCAGAGAAAAGAAATAGTCCAAGTTGGTAGAGCAAAACAAGGAATACTTTATCAACTTTTGATTTGGTGTCATGTTTTTCTATATTCTGACAGACTTCCATGAGCATTTCCCAGCAATCCATGTTTTCTTTTGGAAATTGTTTCTCTATTTTTGTTCTTACTTGTTCTTTTTGTAAAATTGTACAAATAAAACTGCTCAGAGATGACAGAACTGTCACTAGATTGTCGATGTTGGAGAAGCGAGATGTGAAACAACGATAGAAGCAGGACTTAATAGCTCCTGGGAACAAGAAAAATAGGAATTAGACATAATTACTTTATGCACCAACATATTTAATGTTAATTAAAGAAGTAGACATTTACCTGATAGTTCACTACTGATGACAACTGTCTCATCACCTCCAACTTTAAAAAAGCCAAAGCACATGAGTAGTTTCATGTAGGTTAGCTTCAACTCTGTTTCATCTTTCACGGATTCATGGCTCACTAGATATGAAATGAGTTCAGCTGCCTTCACTCTCTCATTGTTATACCAATTCCTCTCAACATCTTCTTTTATTAATTTCTTGGAAGTATTCATAAGTACTCCTTTAAATAATTTTGCCATTTTCTTCACTCCATCTTTAGTTAAATCAGAAATGATTGATTTCACAATAGTATTGCCTGTAATTTCAGTGAAATTCATTTCACCTGGATTTAGCAAAAGTTTTTGTAATATTGCTACTCTAACAGTGTCATCAACTTTGTTTGATTTTAATGCTTTGGCTAAAGCATTAAGTAGTTCTCTTTGTTTTTTAATCATTATTTTATTGTCATCTTCATCATCTCTCTTGCTTCTGATCTTGCTTGCTGTTTGGAGTCCTTTAAACCAGTCCATGAACAGTTTAAAGAAATTTCTGCTGATCAAATCTGGTATAATATCAACATTTTCATTGATGTTGTTTAGAACAGTGGTAAGAATGTTGAGTGCTACTAATTCTCTGTTCCTATTATGTTTTACAAGTTGGCTATCAATGCCTGATGTCCAAAACAGTTTTAAATGAGGAGAGTTGGCAAGGTTTGTAGATATTTCTTTATAGATAGGATGACTTATTGAGTTAAAATCGATTCCAGTCTGCAATAACAAATAAATTATTAAAAATTATTATAGCATTTGTTCATCAGATAAATTGATTCCACAGTTGATTTATCATAATGTTGGATGTATGTATCTTTGAATTTTTTTAGGCATGGCTAATAAAAATAAAAGTTGTGCCTTACCATTATTTTTTCAGAAATTGTAAGAATATTGTCTTCACAAAATATCTCTGTAACTCCCATCAATTTCCTGAGCTTCACTTTTGCTGGGAACTTAGCATTGACCATCATCAAGAAGTAGAGGGAATCTAGTGTGTGTTCTTTAATATCTTTCTTAAAGTCTTGTTTTATAAGTGGCCATATCAGTGTAGCAAATTGCTCTTCATTCACCTAAAACAAAAGTAGCTTAGTATTTTCAAAGCTTTGTTCATGTCCTTTAACATAACTTGTCATTTGGACATAAGCTAGGCTATTAAAAAAAGAATCATAATAAAATCTTTGCAATAAAATATGGTCTGAATTTCACTTACACCATTGATAAAATCAAGTAATATGAGGTATGCTACAGTGCTCAGATAAGACTTCTTCTTGCCAGCTGTGATTAGCAGTTGAATGACTTGCGCCTGCTCCTCGCTACTACATTTGAGGAAAAGTTTTGAACGGAAGACAGCACCACATACTAAAATCTGACCCAGAGCCACATCACCAACTTCCTGTAATATATACAACAATTTTAAATTTTAATGCCTGTTTTATTTTTGACACTGTCATTACAGGCCTTGGTCATTCGGTTCTGAATATTATAAATATTTAACAATACTTACACTTTTGGAAGATCCATTGCTATGAAGCTCTTTCTTGATGAGCTCCAACACTTGTGGAATAGTGACTTTTTCAAAGTTGGACAGCAATGTCACCAGAGTTGCAAAGTATCCGGTCCTCATATTAGGCAAATTGGCGCCCAAACTCCTTACGAGCCTCTTGAGGACGTACTGTAGATCTTTATCATTCTAAACAACAAAACGGCATGTCAATGTAATAGTTTCCGATGTCTCATGCAAAATAGTGTGAGCATATTGCGAAATATATTTTGGTAGTTATATGTACATGGGAATCATTTATTTACACAATAATAATACTTAATACGTAAAGAAGCAGTCAAGTGTCAACTTTATCACCCAGTCACTTCAGAAAATTTAGTAAAATAACGTGGTATTAAACTAACCTCACTGCCGTGTAACTGTGATATGATTTTACTTCCTCCAAGAAGTTTGGCATCATCTTTTGGAGCTTTAAGAAGATCAAAGGCATCTAAAACGGAAGCAGACACTTTACTTTCCGTCTGAACTTTAACAGATTCAGATTCTTCTTTCATTTTGGTAAAATTGTTCAGTATCACTATCACAACAATTTATATTATCCACATGGACATACTCATGTGTTGCGATTTGCTTTTTAAATGTCACATTTGTCAAAGTCAATGTCATAAACACGAATTTCGAGGTTAATAGAGTGGCGACACAGGCGACAGCTAAGCATTTTTTAATTTTTGCTCATCTCTATTTAATCGACATATTTATGTCTAGTGCTAAAAAATGTCTAATAATATAACTGTGTTTTGGCAATAAGGTTTCGTGATAGGATTTCAATGCACATGCCTACTAGTACTCTGGAGCTTTTGTCATCACTTTAACTAGGTACACAGTACACTAACTTTTGGTACCTTTTTTTTTGATATGGCATCTCGTAGGTGGCCATTAAAGGCCGTAACTACTTAATCGGACTTTCCTGTGGATGCCTTAATTAAAATTAAAGCCTCCAGCCAGGGGCACTTAAAACTAAATTAAAATTGGGTGACTACGCACTAAGGGCACTCCCTGTGGGGTACGAACCTCGGCTTAAGGCGTTGCTAGAGAGGACAACAAGGGACGGCTGGATCGAATGTATTCTTAATGGTTTGATGACCACGACGTTTCTTAATACTAGCTCTGAGAAGAAACGCCGAAACAAACTCAGAGGTCATTGTTGGGACATTATGATATGACTGGCTCAGCTACGGCGCGGGCTGGCCTTCATCGGACAAGGGACGGGGGAGGGGATTACTACGTGGAGCGCGTCGCGATGGACCTCGGCGGCGAGGTCGGTAGGTCGGTCTGTTTTTGTGTAATGTGCTGGTGGCCCTATTGGCCTCTTGGAGGGAGGGTACTGGGGTCATCGGGGTCTGTGAGGGCATGCCGAGGGCGGCGAAGTCGGGAGATGGTGGAGAGAGTGTAATTGGCAGCCGCTGCTATAAGATGATTGCGGTGCTTGTCAGCAGTGTCAAAGAAACGCTTGGAAACTGCTGGATGGTGGGGATTTTGAGATCAAGATGGAGAATCTCATCGAACGAACCAAGGGGCGTTTGTGGCTTTACGGAGGAATCGGTTTTGGATTACTTGCATCCTATGGGTATGGATATGACGTGGCTTGGCATGTGCGAAAACTGGACAAGCGTAGGTCATAATCGGGCGTATGCAAGCTTTGTACAAGCGCATTTTGCACCTGAGCGATAGCTTGCTACACGGGTTGAGGATGGGTTGGAGTCTACCTAGAGCGAAGGCGGCGCGAGCGCGGACCGTCTCAATGTGCTCTGAGAAGTTGAGGTTTTGTTCGAGAATCACACCTAGGTACTTGGCTTGCTTCTCCCAAGGGATCGGCTTGCCGTCCAAGGTGATGGGTCGTGGAGTGGAAGGGTGACATTGACCCGCGGTTTCCTGTAGAGTACCGCTTGGCTTTTTAGGGGGTTGACTTCAATGCTCCATTTCATAAACCAGTCAGCGAGCTTGTTGACCGCGGATTGAAGATGGAGGCGAATCCAGTCTGGACTGCGTCCCGAGCAGTAGATGGCTGTGTCGTCTGCGAACAGAGCGAGTTGAGCCTTACTGCTTTTCAGGATATCGCTAGTGAAAACCGTAAAAATGAGTGGGGCTAGTACAGAGCCCTGGGGAACACCTGCACGGATGGGGCGGGGGGAGGAGAGCGCTCCTTCGATTTTATAGCGAAAGGTGCGGTTTGATAGAAAGTCCCGTAAGATGAGGACGAGACGGTCAGGCACACCGAGTTGGTACAGCTTATAGATTAAGCCGTTGTGCCAGACTTTGTCAAACGCCTTCGCTATATCGAAGTAAACTACGCCTGTGTACATACCACGCAGGAACCCTGCGTGAATATGTTCAGTGATGCGTAGGATCTGTTGCGGACAGGAGTGTTGGGTACGGAACCGGAATTGTTCTAATGGGATAAGGCCCTTGTTCTCGGCGTAGGCTCTGAGACGCTTATATATAAACCTCTCCTAAATCTTACCGAGAACTTTGAGTAAGCTGATGGGACGGTAATTGGACGGATCGGCTTTAGGCTTACCAGGCTTGGGAATGCCTATAACTGTGGCTTCTTTCCACGTTTGTGGGAAAATGTTATTCCCCATTGCACCATTGAGGATGGTGGTCAAGAGGATGATCAGGTGGGCAGGGAAGAGACGGACCACTCTGTTGGTGATGCAGTCAGAGCCGGGCGCTTTCCTGGGTTGAAGACCCTTGACGATGTCCTGCACTTCATCTGGAGTGATGGGAGGCAGGGGATCCTCAGGGTCCTCAACGGGTGGGAGGGAGGTTCTACGTTCGACTTCAGCGTCAACCTCAAGGAGATGAGCTTGGTCTACTGGTAGGAGGCTGGGAGAGCACTGGGCTTCCAGGCAGAAGGCAAGGCATTCAGCCTTGTCATCGTCATCGAAGGCGATGGTATTGTCAGGGCGAAACAGGGGAGGCATGGTCACAACTTCATTGGATTTTAGTTTCCTCTGAAGGTTCCAGAAGGCTTGATGGGTGGGCTCTAACTCATCCAGCATCCTATCCCAGCCGGCCTCACGCCACTCCGATGCACGTCTTTTTACAGTTCTCTGTAAATAGCGCATATGGGTTTTGTTAGCCGCACAGGGGAAGTTGCTGTAGGCACGGACCGCCGCGTTCTTCTCGGTCAACAGTTCACGCAGGTCAGCAGGGAGTTTCCAGCGACAGTCTTCTGTCACTGTGACCTCCCTTGAACATTCGTTCAGGACTGACTGTACGTGATCCGTGAACGAGTCGATCGTGGCTGTCGTGTCAGCGATAGAGTCGAGGCGTGCAGGTATGGAGTCCAAGTGGGGGGATGTGGTGGATTTCAGTCGATCGCTTACTTTCCTCCAGTCCGTTACCACTTTTTTCTGGGGGGCTAGACCTGGGTCAGTGAGGCCAGTACGGGGAGCCAGTCGAATGATAACTGGGCGATGGTCAGACGATAGCTTTGGTAGCGCTTCTATAGAGTCCAACCGTAGGTTGACGTTCTTTAGGAACGCCACGTCGAGGACGTCTGGGGTGTGGTCGGGGTCATAGGGGAAGTGAGTGGGGGTCATGGGGCCCACGACATTGAAGTTTAATTAGGTGGAGAGGTCAAACAGGAGTCTGCCTCGGGAATTGATCCTGGTGCTATTCCAGGCAGTGTGATTGGCGTTGAGGTCGCCCGCTATTATAACGGAGTCACTCAACCCAAGAAGTAGGGCAATGTCATCAGCTAGGAGTTGGTGGTTCTCTGCAGAGGAGCTGGGAGGGAGGTAGGCCGACACTATAGTAATAGGTTGGTGACCTGACATGCCGAGACGGCACATTGAAACTTCGAGTCGTGAAAGGGGATTGGGGGGTCCAATGGAATGCAATATAGAGCCCTTTTGAAATAGATAAGGGTACCGCCTTTGTGACACCGCAGCCTGTCGTTGCGAACTACGCGGTAGTTAGCAATTAGGGGTGTGCGGTGGCTAGGCTTGAGAAAGGTCTCTTGAGCGAGGAAGATGTCTATCTGGTGCTCACGCAGGAAGGTTGAGATCTCGGTCTTCTGATCTCTAATGCCGTCGGCATTGAAGTGAGCCAGCTTGAGGGATCCGGGCTTGGTTCGCTGTTTGGCCGTGCTATCCATAAATTACTTATTGGATGCGAGGGAGGAAAGGGCGTGCGTAATTTCTGGATACGCATTGTAGATGTTCATAATGGCTTGTAGATTGCCAGCTGCCATAGCGACTTTTAAGTCGTTTGCCATCTGTCTGGCCGTTTCCTGACATTGGGGTCGAAGGAGGGGGTGAGGGGGTTGCTGCTGCGGCCATAGGAGCAGGCAGGAGGCAGGAGGGGACGGGGCCGCCTTTTGGGCCGTGGTAGGACGGATACGAGGATCCTTGTCCTGTCAGGCAGGGGTGGTTGGGGGGGTCTGGGGGGCGGTCGCCACGAGGGCCGGGAAGGCCCTCTGGTGATTGAGTTGATTCCAGGGACTGGGCCTTTGAGGGCTCAGTCGCTCTGGGATCTGACTCCCTGGCGATTCACGCTTTTGGCGTGCGTTAGCCCGGTTGGATAGCTTGGAGGAGGATGATTCAGGGGCCTTGGCGGCTTACCGACCCATCGTTTTGCTCGATGAGGTCGGTAAAATGTTCGAGGGGATTATCGCCGGCCGTCTCAAGCGGCATCTGCGGAGCGTGGGACCGGACCTGTCGGACGCCCAGTTCGGATTTCGTGCTGGTCGTTCGACAGTGGACGCCCTGGCCCGTCTAAAGGGCCAGGTGACAGAGGCGGTGGGAGTGGGGGATGGAGTGTTGGCTGTGTCATTCGACATTGCCAACGCCTTCAATTCCGTCCCCCACTCCACCATCCTGGAAGCGCTCCGGTTCCACGGAGTGCCCCTGTACTTGCGGGGCCTCCTGGCCAGCTACTTGGAGGACCGTGCTGTCCTCCTCGTAGACGGGGCTGGCCAGCTCCGTCGATACGCTGTCGGAGCCGGCGTTCCACAGGGGTCCGTTCTAGGGCCTCTTCTGTGGAACGTCGGTTATGACTGGCTCCTGCGGGGAACCCTCCTTCGAGGCACGAGTGTCATCTGCTATGCAGATGACACTCTCCTCACTTCCCGCGGGAGCACCTTCCGGAAGGCGGCCAGTTTGGCGTCGGCGGGCGGATCCTTAGTGGCGGGAAGGATCCGCCGCCTGGGCTTGAGGGTGGCGCTGCACAAAACAGAGGCCGTGTTCTTTCACGGCCCCCGGCAGCGCCCCCCGCCTGACGCCCACATTTATGTGGAGGGGGTGAGGGTCGGGGTTGAGGCCCAGATGAAATATCTGGGCCTCATCTTAGACAGCAGGTGGCGCTTCGGCCCGCACTTTAGCGGGCTGTCGTCCCGCCTGCTGAAGGCTGCGGGAGCCCTCTCATGGCTGATGCCAAACTTGGGAGGGCCCAGCATGCGGTGCCGGCGTCTATACGCCGGCATACTGCGAAGTATGGCCCTTTATGGGGCCCCGATTTGGGCGGACTCCCTCCATAGGAGGGAGAACCTCACCGCCCTTCGGTCGCCCCAAAGGGCCATCGCCCAGCGGGCATCCCCGCGATGCCCGCTGGGCGACCGCTACCGCACGGTGGGCTTCGCAGCGGCGTGCGCTCTGGCGGGCACCCCACCTTGGGAGCTCGAGGCGTGGGTGCTCGCCAGAGTGTACGAGTGGACGGCGGGGCGCAGGGCGCTGGGCGAGCGTCCGGCCCCAGAATTGAGGGAGGCCGTCCGGCGGGAGGCGAGGGTCGCTCTTGTCCAGCAGTGGACGCAGGACCTCGCCTCCGCCGTCTTCGGCCGCCGTACCCTCGACGCCATCGGGCCGGTCCTGGAGGACTGGCTCGACAGGCGTCACGGGTTCCTCTCCTTCCGTCTGGTGCAGGTACTCTCCGGTCACGGCTGCTTCGGCAGGTACCTGCACCGGATAGGACGAGAGGAGACACCGTCGTGCCACGGTTGTGGCGCGGCGGAGGACACGGCGGAACACACCCTCGCGGTGTGCCCGTCGTGGGCCGTGCCGCGCCGCGATCTTGTCACGGCGGTTGGAGGGGACCTCTCGCTGCCCGCCATCGTCAGAGAGATGGTGGGGAGCGAGGAAGCTTGGGTGGCGATGGCCTCCTTCTGCGAGGTCGTGATGTCGCAGAAGGAGGCAGCGGAGCGCGAGCGGGAGGAGGATCCCCTCGCTCCGGCACTCCGCAGGCGGCGTAGGGGGAGGAGAAGGCGGGATTTCGCCCGCTTTCTCCCTCCCTGAGGTGAGCGGCGGGCGTGAGGCCGACGCCCGCCTTACATCGCTCACCATGCGGGAGCCACGGCCCCTCCCTAGGAGGGGCAATTGAGGGCCCGCCTTACTAGGCGGGTTTCGCCGGCGGGGGAGAGGTAGCTCAGGCTGCGCTAGTTTCCCACTCCCCCGCCACTATGGCGATGCCGGAGTGCCGCTGTGGGTTTAGTGGGTATTCCCGGCTTCGGCTGGGCGAGTCCCACACACGCCCTTCGGGGTAAGGTGCGTAAATGCATTCCCAGCGTCAAAAAAAAAAAGGAGGATTAGGGCCTTGGGGCACCCGCGATAATTGGCCGTGTGGCCGGTCGCGCCGCAGAGGACGCAACTAGGTGGCTCTTTGCAGAGCGCACGGTCCTTGGGGCGGGGGCACTCTGCCGTGCCATGATCGCCCAGGCACTTAACGCACCTGGGTTTAGCATGGCAATGTGCCTGGGAATGCCCATAGAGTTGGCACCTGTGGCATTGGCCAACAGTGCTGCTCTTATGGGGCTTCTCAATGCTTATTCCTGTGAGAGACCAGACGCTCTTCACCAGGAAGATAGGGTGGTGGGCGGATCCTTCTGCTGGGTGGCAGATTACCAGGACCATGTCATAGGGCACCTTACCGCGTGCCTTGTGCATACGGTGGACCTCCTTCACAGGGATTTCCTGTGAGATGAGGTCCACCTTTATGTCCTATATGCTCCTTTGGCACGCGGCAGATAACTACTCGGGTGAGGCGGTCCTCCGGGAGGGAGTAGGTGTGGAAGGCCACACCTCTATGTCGGAGGAGCTTGGTCGGCTCCCGGTAGTCCTTAGAGGACGGGACGGTCACCTTAATGCCAGTCTGTGTAGACCTGACATTGGTGAAGGAAATTTTCTGGTCGGAACACCAGCCGGACACATTGGTCCATTTCCCTTTGTCCCGTATGAAAACAGGCGGGGCAGGAGGGATCTTGGCGGCAGCTCGGGGGGCTGAGCGGGCGGGGTTAGATGTCGCGGCGCGAGGGGCGGCGGCAGCGTTTGAGGGGGCAGGGGCGGGGGTGGGTGAGCCGCTGGCGGAGGCAGCGACCGCCAGTTTGGGGGCCGGATTTGAGGAGGGTTTCTTCCTCCTCCTCTTTCCCGAGGCAACGATGAAGCCGTCAACTTCATCGTCCGGGGACGAGGGTTATGACTCCTCGGAGGAATCCGAGAAGACGGGGATGGGCCGTTTGGCTGAAAACAACACCTCGGTGTCCATGGACTACTCGGTTTCAGCGGGGGCGGGCTGGGGAGCGGGGGCGGGCTGAGGAGCGGGGGCTATCTGCTGTAGGGCAGATAGTTTATCGCCATACTTGGCGCGAAAATCGGGGACTTTTGGTACCGTTAACCGTATTGCATTATTTGCATGCGTTAGCATTTATCACCGTCACCGCTGTCGGAGTGTAAGGTCCGTATTACAGAAGGAAACTCAAGCATTGATCTCTACTTAAAACTATATTTGAGTTTAGTTTTGATTTTAGAACGATCCTCAAGCATAAAATAAATAAATCATTGTTTATTTCGGACATAAAAATCCATAGTAACACTCTATGGATTTTTATGTACAAAGAAAAACAAAACTTATTGCCTAGTGTTAGTAATTATTAAAGTGTGCACAAATTTTTGAATTATTGGAGAGCGGAAGCTCTCAGCTACAGTTTCCAGGATGCTGTTCCGACTGTCCCTCACCCTTCTCAGCAACGACGCGATCTTTTTGCGTATAATAGCATAAAAACCGTCGGTACGGGCTTGCGCAAACATTTCCGACACACTACAGTAACGAGGTAGTCTCAACAACATCCTGAAAGCATTATTATATTGGACACGCAGGACGTCCAGCGATCTTTTAGTACAATTGACTCTCAGACTGCCCGTGTACAGACTTTGACAATAAGCCTTGAACAGTGTTATTTTTACTTGGTCTGTACATCGGGCAAATCTACGGGACAACATATTACTCCGGACCGCTAGCGCCCTGCGCTCCCTTTCAATATCTGCATCGTCCTTGAGATCAGCGATAAGAAGATGCCCCAGGTATTTAAAAGTTGTCTCCCTACAAATTGATGATTCAGCAGCAACTCCGGTCCTTCTCCACGGCATTTCCCGCCGACCTCAAAGACCATGTACTCACATTTTTTTACATTATAAGTTAACCCATGTGCGGCAGCGTAGGCCTCGCACGTTTTAAGCAGCTCTCTGATTGCTCCCGCCGACGGACCCAGCAGCACCATGTCATCTGCATAGCTTCGTTGATGATAATTCAGCTGAGTTGGACTTCATTTTAGAACGTTGCTTAGTTCGTAAATCAATCCAAAATCCCTATTCCAGAAGGAAACTCAAGCATTGATCTCTGTTTAGACATTACTTAAAACTAGTTTCTTCAACCAATCAAATGGCTTCAAACGAAACTTCAGTAGAGCTTGAGTTTTGAGTGACGTTCTGTAATACGGGCCTCAATTCGCACGGTATCTAAAGCTAAGAAATTACTCAAATTATTACTTGGTTGTGGAAAAACTAAGGCGCGTATTACAGAACGTCACTCAAAACTCAAGCTCTACTTAAGTCTCGTTTCAAGCCATCTCATTGGTTGAAACTAGTTTTAAGTAATGCTTAAGCAGAGATCAATGCTCGAGTTTCCTTCTGTAATACGGACCTAAATTATTTAACTGTATGTCTTTTAAGTATTACTGAACAAATGTTGGAAATAATGCAATAGTTAGTTGATTAAGGTCCGTACTCCAGAAAGAAACTCAAGTATTGATCTCTGTGTTTACAACTAGTTTCAACCAATCAAATGGCTTCAAACGAGACTTCAGTAGAGCTTGAATTTTTAGGTCCGTATTACAGAAGGAAACTCAAGCATTGATCTCTGTTTAAACATTACTTAAAACTAGTTTCAACCAATCAAGTGTCTTGAAACGAGTTTAAAAGTAATGCTTGAGTTTTCAGTGAGCTTCTGGAATACGGGCCTTAGTGACGTTCTGTAATACGCACAGAGCTCGAGTTTTGAGTGACGTTCTGTAATACGTACATAAGATTGATTAGGTACCTACCTACAACACCTATTGGCAATGTTTCCAGCAAGAGCTTTTAATATTCTTGGTTTCCAGATATCCATAAACTATATTAAAAATCTCATATGATTTGATCTGTTATTTGATAACAAACATCTGGAAGTGATTGATATCCTCTTGATTGTATTGTGTTATAGATTGATCGCGGATTATTTAATAAAAAAACTGTACTGTTTATGTCTTATCATCGAATAAAACATGTTAATAGTTTTAGTAATAGTAACATTTTAGTTCAATGTTGTTACGCGTAAAAATTATTGCTTCGTCGCTTCCAGAGATTAATGCGCGCGCCTTTTAGTAATTTAGTTGTCCATGTTTCTAAACATGGCAGGTCGAAGTGGTTTTGATGATGTTAATCCCAGGTATTTATTATAAAATACTACAAAAATCATGTTTGAATTCACAGTACAGTGCGTGCTAAAGCTTTTTATTTGCTATTTTCACAAATTCCGGGGGATCCGACGTTTCTTATCGAAAAAATGATCATGTTTTTGCTTTCCGATAACATTGAATGAAAATGGTATTTTTACGTATGCTTGGAAAGTTAAATCTATTTCGTCAATGTTTTCGGGTGCTTCAAAGTGCTTGTGACCATTTGTTATGAATCGGAAGTGTGTGTTTCAGATTTTATAGGTTATGAATTACTTACAATTGTGGTGCTTGTTTCAGGGATTATGGTGGCGGTGGCGGCCGAAGAACGCTCGGTGGCCGCCCTCTTCCCACCGAGCCTCCATACAAGGCTTACGTCGGGAATTTGCCCTCAGGAATTATTCAAGGGGACATTAATAGGATTTTCCCTGTAAGTATTAGCTACCCTCATATTGTCTTGGCTTCATTGTTTATGGTGTTTGAGATGTCACAGTATCAAAGATATCTATGTTGTTACACTAAACGTGGTCTGCTGCCCCACAAAATTTTATACAGAATCATAACTTGGTCCGTAGGAGCCAATCCATTTCCATAAAATATTAGTCTAATTTGTGTAACTAAGAAATAAAGGAAATATTTATCCTTTCTTTATTTATTTTCTGTCAAAGTACAACTTCAGTTTCTGTGTATAACACGATAAACAATATGATAAAGCGACTCATAATAGTTTTACTTTATAAGATTGTATTGAACCAAAACAAATTATAAATCTAACATTCATTTTATTATGCTGTGCAATATTCTTAATGAAAACAATTCTTAGCTTAGCTAGAATTTTTGATATTCTTGAATAAATTTACCAAAATTTTATTGCATGATAGGCTGTTATCATTTGACTTTGATGTATTAACATCTTGTACAGTTCAATTTTGGATGTCACTATAATTATAATAGGTATTTGAAAACATTTACATATATAACTATACCAAATTAAAACATGATTAAAGAATACATTAATATTAAGGAATGTATTCTTATCTAATATACCTACTTATGTTACTATAGTATTTAAAGGCAGCTACTGTGACTAGAAACTAATAAAGAAGATTCAAACCCATCTCTCTGGCCTAGTGAGGCATGACATAACATGTTTACAGAGTTACTGTAAACACATCTCCATTCTAATAATGGAAGATAGTCTTAAGGTTACTAGTGATATACTTCCAAAGCTGTATTATCTGATATTACTATATAATGTTGTTTATACACCGATGTATGTGTATAAAAATTCTATTTCAATGTCATCAATGTCAAAAAATTAGCAAATCAAAACATGTAATTTCAATACTTGTATTAACATTAGATGGTTTTTTTTTTAATGGATGGACTGATTTTTATCAACATATTTGATGTTGTATCATAACTTTGTTTCTTTTTTTTAAACTCTGTCCTTAGTATATGCTATAAAATTGATGCAGCTTTTACCCAGTAATCTGCATTTTTGCACATTAATCATGAGGCCAAACTTGTTATAAATAAAGATTTTGCAACACATACAGATTTATACATTTTAAGGTAAACTACAAAATATGGTAAGATTTTTTTTTGTGAAATCATCATCTGTAAGCCTAGTATGAGTTTTCATTATGGGACTCGATTGTCGATATCGAGCGAGTTTGACTCATTGATTGGCCCGCTGCAAAGTTGTAAGAACTCTCAACCAATCAGAGCTCCAAACGTGCTCGATATTGACGATCGAATCTAGTAATGAAAACTCATACTAGGCATACTGACGAGATATTTATCTACTATGTTAGACTTAGTCTCGATGAATGCAGCTGCATACCAGAAAATAAAATTAGAAACCTTTGGCTGACCACAAAGTATCACGAACAATATAGACCACAACAAACAACAGTAGTTCTATTAGCGTAATCAACCTATAAAATTGTCACAGCTAGGGCTTGCTTCCTCTCTTTAAGATGACCCATAATACAATATACAGGACATGGGGACATCTTCGAAATTTACATTCAAGGGTATGCTTGTCTATCATTACTAACCAATAATACATTTTTGTTTCAGGACTTGATAATTAAAAATGTGAGGCTGGTGATGGATAGAGAAACAGACAAATTCAAAGGATTTTGCTATGTAGAGTTTGAGCACCTTGAGGATTTGATTAAAGCTATTGAAATGAATGGTGCTCTAAATGTAGATGGGCAGTTTATTAAAATAGATGTTGCAGAAGAAAAAAGAAATGATCGGTGAGTGTCTGATCCTTTCTTTTACTATAAATTAAGTTAGAATAGCATTCCCTGGACTGGTTCCATTAAATAGTGAATAATATAATGAGTAAAGCAATTTTAGAATTGATGTATAATCAGCTAGTGGCATTCATTAATTTATCATTACTGAAAACCTTATGATGCAGAAGTACATTAGAGAGTTTTGGGGTATAAGTGGAATGTTAGTAATGAAAGGTATTGGGTACTGATCTGTAAGCCAAATTAAAAGTTAGTTGAACTAAACTTACTACTTAGAAATATATTTTAACAATGCCACTAGTAATTATTTATATACTAGTTTTTAAATGAGATTTAAATGTTAGATTATTTTTAAAATTCATAGGCCACAGTAGAATTCCGTGAGTGTCACAAAACACATCACACAAACAACAGCTCCTGATCTAATACAAATATTATACTGATGCCGAAATCGAATGCGATACGACGCTGACACTCCTACACTGCACGACTATGGTCTACAAAATGGTTCTGTATCTTATAAAAAATGTCCAGTGGCCCGTATAGCACAGGGCTAGAATACTTATCAGGCTTTTGCGGATATTCTTGCCATTACAGCAAGGGGAGGTCAACACAATTTAAACAATTTGGTTGCTCAGACTGGGCTGATGGCTGATACGGCAGGAATCATCGTTGAAAGCCTGCTGAAAGTGGAGCACGAAGTACTAAACAAATGAAGTGCAAAAAGAATTCTTTTTCGGTGTCGATCAATTCTGTAACCATCTCCAACCGTGAAAGTTGAAGTGAGCATGGAGTGAGATTTCATTACAATTATGTTAGGAATGAACACTAGCACACTTCTTCACATTGAGATTTTTACATTATTGATCAGATCAGCTAGACTGGGGAAAGAAAAACCTGCCAATGAGAGACACTGCAAATCAGTCACTATGACTAATAACGGTCATGAAGCTATAAGCAAGTAATGTGGGGGAACCTGAAAGCGCACTGAATTTGTTTACTACTCCGTCTTTTGGTTTAGTGTTCTAACAAATGATGCCACAGGGGAGGCTTCGACCGCGGCCGGCGAGACGGCGGTGGCGGTGGCGGCGGACGGGACGGTGGGCGCGACGGCAGCCGGCCCGGTGGCGGCGGGTTCCGGAGGGACGGCGGCGGCGGCCGCGGTACGTACGACCACTTCGATGGGCTCGACCGCCGCGCGCCGCGCCATCAGGGTGGAGGGCTCGCTCATGGTAACATCGCCTCATTACTAACACTTGGACTCACCTCATATTTGTACAGAAAAATATCAAGGTAGCAAAATGGCTTCCTATAAAAAGGGGTTGGTTCAATTTAATTTTTAATCAATCTAATCTGTATTAATTTGTTGTTTCTTGGATAATAACCATACTTTATAACTTTCATATCATTCAATAACAACATTAAGGTACTACTTACCAAAAATCGTCGACTACATTCATTTACGATTTTATTCATATGAAATTCATACAGCACATTGATATAATATTAAACTAAGGTAGATAAGTCACTAGCGCACTGAAAATGAAACGTACAAAAGATGGTAATTCCAATATCTCGCTTTATTCACTCTTGATACTCTCGTTCCGTACGCGCGTGTGTCCTTGGTGGCTAAGAAAATCTTGTCCGCATTCAAAATGGCGTTTTATGTAATGCTTAATGCACGAATTATTTTAGAAAAGCCAACAAAAGTCATGGAATCACATATCAGAAGTAAGTATTCCAAAATATTTAGATAAATAATATAGTTTCAATTATTTTGTCAAAAATTCTTACTGCTAATGCTTAGGCGGCCATTGTTAGTAAAAAAAAGAGAGAGCTAATTGGATTTCATGCGGGAGCGATAAAGACGCTAATGCATTTGACATAGATTAGTTGCACAGAAGCGATCATGTTTATGGTGACTTTTATACCTACAATTATAGTTCTGTTTCACTTTGTTTTCGCGCCTGTGTCCTTAGTTACAATTTATGAACATCTTATTGCAACAGTTAAGTAAAACATTGATATAAAATTACGAGTTTATTTTGCGTTTAACAACGCAAAATAATATAAATTCAAATGAAATTATTAAATGGGAAAGTATGAGTCGATATTAAATGAACACGAAGTATACAATAATATAAATAAATATTTCCTGCGCTCACACCAATTAGCCTAGCATATAGAAATACAATATGTTAAGAAAACCCTGTCCGACCCGTAAGGATAATAAAGGTTAGGTAAACACATGACCAAATAAAATATGAAATTTTACATAATCATCATAGTAACAATACTAGTGAATTTTGAAATTATCTTTTTTTCCCGCGAACTTCCCCAAAAATAGGTAAATTTTTAAAATGTGACAACACCATTTTCGGCGGTATCATCGTTTGATTTATTGTTGGATATTAAATGTATAAATTTATGTTCAATATTTGGCGGTCTCCTTTGTGATGCCGGCGCGCGGCGAATTTGTCGGTGTCTTCAAATGAAAAAGTACGAGAAACTAGGGATGTATTATTTTTTGCGTAATAACGTTTTTTTATCGCTATTAATCGAAACTTGTATCTGGTTGAAGGATTTGTTGTAAAAACACAGATTACCCAATGGTAAAAGTACTTTTGTTTGTTTATCGATTAATTACTAATAACATTATTATAACACAAGTATTAGTAAACAGAAACGAGAAAGACTTATGAAACACAATTTTAGTAAAGTTTTACAAATATTTTATCGGTCAATAACATCGATATTCAGACAGAAACTGAAATTAATACTTTGGCATGATTTTCATTTACAGCAGTGTACCTCGCTAATTTGAGTTTTGTAAACGTTCTAAACAATTCCATGCGATGTTGAATCGAGAATAAGAATGAGAAACTACAATACTAAATCGATACCAAAAATAGACGAGTATCAATCGATAAAAAAACAATATTTTGATTACTTACACATCTCTATCAAAGCATGCCGCCGGCAGCCGCGTAGATACCTATGTTTATAAAATAAAAATAATTTTTACTTTAAATTATTAGTTGCACGTAAACATTGCTGGTGTACACACTGTTCGTGTATTGTGTGATCATGTTGTTTTCTAACGTAGAGTAATGTAACATGCTGATGGAGGTAGTAACTGCAATTAGCTGTGTTGTGATCAGGTGTTAGACGATTTGGAAGTGGGGACTTATCGGTCAATGCACGAGGGTTCCAGCATGACGGTGCCTCAGGATATTTTTTCCGACCTGTACGTGAGTACATTATCATTATTGTCCATTATCAGTTCGGCGAGCAGTGGATTGGTAGGGGCCAACGGTGGCCAGCGCGGATTTGACACCACTTGATTTTTATTTGTGTGCATGTCCGTGCTAATCTCGTGCGACGAAATATGGAACATCTCTACCAGAGCCATTGTGCTCATCCAATGAAATGATACATTCGGAGAGTCAGACGACCTTCCTACTTAAAAAAAGTTCTTTTCTCGAGCTGCCTAAGTATCATTGTTTCTTTCGAGAGTCGATAAACGTGGAGAAGCTACCTATACCTACAAGCATGAGGTCAACTGCGGTCATGACCTGTGCCTGTGTTGCCATGAAATTACCTATTTATTTTATTTAAGTTATTTATTTTTTAGGGGGTATTTTTTTTTAAGTTTACACAGGTTTTGCAGGCATTAGTAGAATCAGTTATCGATACCTAACAATACCTTCACGGATCGGACAGGGTTTTCTTAACATATTGTATATACAGAATGTTTGCATAATGATTTACATTTGAAAAATTAAAATAGGATTTGAAATATAGTAAATATAGATTAAACCGAATTAATTTCACTAATTACTATGGTTTATAATTGTTATTTTTTTGTTGCATTAGGTTTCCTTAAATCACAGTCACAAAATATTAAATAGGTACACTTTAATCAAGTATTACTAAACTTCAATGACATACATTAGTTTTGTAATACTAGATAGAAGTGTAAAACTGTTAAAAAAAAAAATACCCACCAATTTGAGCACCTACTACCACTTACCAAATTACCTACTACTCTGTTATATTTCCTATCTGCATTCATGTTATTCTTTGGAAAACTTGTCAGTGATTGGTTGGCAAACCTCTTTTGGGGGTTTTTGGCGGGAAGCTGAGTGCCACGCTCATTTTTCATTGGACTTTTAAATTATAGTGTCGTTTACTAAATAAAAACGCGTGATTTATGTAGTAAAAAGTGCATTCAGTGAATAATTCATAAAGAACAGTGAAATATTGTAGCATAGTGGCCACATCATGGCTTAGTACCAAATATTCCTCCTAGTGTTAGGTTCGCGCGGCCGTCTTTTTCGACATGAATAATTGATTACGTGACATTGGCTAAATGCACAAACCGTGCGATGCCTATGAGAAAGAAAGAAGAACTTTTGAAGATTTTTATTTTACTTGAAATTGGCACAAAGTCATAACTATTGCCACACTACAAAAAAAAGTCTTGTTTCCATTTAGGCGCAAACGACAAACACTAGCCTTCTTTTTCATGCTTTAGTTGCGCCCCATCTCATTCACACTGTACCAATGTAGTTAAATGTACGCAGTATAAAAAATATGCATGTGTGCCTGTGCTGCGTTCAAGCACATTTTTTTCGGTTAGTTTCTTAGCTTAAATCATATCTGTTTAATATTAAATCAATGATACAGCACCTTAACTGCGTAACACACTAATACTCCTAATTTGAACCATTTTTAAGCATATTGCTTATCCATTGCTCTTTATATTCGAAAAATGTACCTGCTCAACAGCGTAAATAACGCAATGAATGTTGTAGAACTGTCAAAATATACCCGTTGAGTGTTAGAGTGTGCAATTACCCTGCTGATTAAAATTGCTGCAAGAGAGCCGCTGTACAAGCTACAAAATTGTTTGCCACCACTGTTGAAAAACTGCACTTAATTTATTCATTTTTGGATATAACATAAAAATACAAAATTACCATAAATTACGCATTGCTGGGACATTTTCGTCCTGTGCATCAGCATTCATTGTCATGCCTAAACACGTGGGTTAAAACACATTGAATAATCAGCTGACTACTTACTGTTTCGAAGTTGTTTAGATAGGTAAAAATATTGTATCTGGTTTGTGGGTGACAATGCTTTTATGCCTTTAAATCATGGGTTTGGGTCTTGGTTTCATTGAGGAGTTGGTTAATTTTATGTTTTACTAACCAAACATTTATTTGATTAATGTGGCGTTTTGTGAGTGATTTTCCAATTAATCTTATATGCATCATGAATCATTCGTCATTGTGGACCTTTGTGTAATACATTCGTTTTTGGTTTTCCCCACATTCATTCATACTTACCGGGGAAATCCCTTTTCGACTACATTTACGATCTTGCAGTTAATAGTGTTCATGCTGTCTCAGTTATTTAAACCAGTGTTTTTCAACCTGTGGGTCGCGACCCCCTAGGGGGTCGCGAAGCTTTTTCAGAGGGATCGCGGAGCCTCTATTAAGGTTTTCAAAAGGTCGAGATAACTCAAAAATTAAATAAAATAACTATAAAATATTTATTAATAAACTAGGTAACATAATTAAAAGAACAAACTAAACAATAAATATTAAGTACAACATTGTTACTTAAACCTCGTACTTGTGCGAGTTGACAAGTAAGTTTTGTTTTAACTTGCTTGTCAACTCGCACAAGTACAAACTTTGCCTCTTGCTAACCACCTAACCTCTGTATGATATAATAAATTTTGGTGTAGTGCTCCCAAATCTTAACAAATTTTTCGGAACAGTTGTGTCTGCAATGCATTTCCTTTTAAAGAATTTACGTTTTTTATAATGTGCCCAAGAAGCGTTTGGCATCTGCTCTCTTATTATAGCAACAAAACTACTGTTTGAGCCAGTAATGAATTTTGCTCCGTCGCTACAAATAGCAAAGCATTTCCCAATCGATATTCATATTTTGCGCAGCTTCAAGGAACATGTTATGCAAGCACTGGCCTGTAGTATTCGCGGGAAGCGCTCTGCAAAATATTATTTCTTAAAGTCAGTTTTCTTTAGATTCAAAGCACACAAAACCTACCAACTGCGCACAATCCGCAATATCCGTAGATTCATCAAATTGAAAGGACACAAATGCACTTTATTTTATTTTTTCGATGACTTGATCACGAATATCAGTCTCCAATATTGCATATCCTGCGTTCAATGGTATTATCAGAGAGAGGTATACTTTTGAGTTTTTCGACCTCTTGTTTTCCAAATATTATTACTGCCATATTTCTCATTTACGTTGGACATTTGTACTATGGCAGTTTTTTGATCTTGAAAAGCTTTTAATTTTCTTTCATTTGAATGCTTTGAAATGAAGTGGAGTAATAACTTCGATGACTTCATACTTTCTCTTGATAAAGTTTCAAAGTTCAACACACTGTGGTTTATTCTCAATCTCAGTAAATCTGAATTTCAAACAGTTGTCCTCATGACGTCGTTGTTTTTTTTTTGTTTGATTTTCACTGCTGGCGCTAGAAGTTGACCGTTTTGTTGACCTTTTTAGAAATTTATCCATTTTCAATCATTAGCAATCACTTCAGTTACGATTAATACGTTGAAAAAATGCCTAGTGTTTGACAAACAATAGTTGACTGAGACTCAAAGCAAAACACGCTTCATACCCCCACGTCGTCACCGTAACGCTCGTTGTCTCCTCATTCACTCAACTCGCATCGGATGCCTCTTACTTCTACCGCGAGTGGTATGAGGTTTCGATGTAACAATTATGAAAATGAATAAGAATGTTGGATTGGTTGAAAATTTGTCACAGAATAAATAAGAATGTCGCAGAGTAGGGGGTCGCGAAATTTTTTATATACTAAAGGGGTCGCGTCATGAAAAAGGTTGAAAAACACTGATTTAAACGATCTATCGTATTTGTTTTACCGTGTTTTGGGTAGTTAGTCAAGGGGAGGTTACCAAATCGGCATCAACATATATTATTTCTCCAAGGGTCTGAAACCGTTTGCTCCCTTTTTCTCTTTTTCTATCGAACCAATCTGAACGTCCGACCCACCATCATCATTCTCCTGCCCTTATCCCAATTTATTTGGGGTCGGCGCAACATGTCTTTTTCTTCCATGCATCCCTATCAGAAGCCATCTCCGCAGTCACTCCCTTCTTAGCCATATCATCCTTCACACATTCCATCCATCGTTTCTTTGGTCTTCCCCTACTCTTATAGCCATCAACATTCATAATTAAGACTCTCCTCACGACATTCTCCTCAGTTCTCCGTAACACATGCCCGTACCATGACAACCGATTTCCACACAACTTTTCAGCTACCGATGCCACTTTCAGACTTCCTCTTATGTACTCATTTCTTATTCTATCCATTCGTGTAACACCACACATCCCTCTTAGCATTCTCATCTCGGCTGCATGCAATTGCCTTTCATTCATCCCTTTCGTAGCCCAACATTCTGATCCATACAAGATCACGTCCGACCCACCAATCGACAGATATTCGTCCCTGGTACAATGGAATACTATGTTATATATAGTGCGAATTTTTCGCACGGGTCAGCTAGTATTTATTTGTTTTTCAACATTACTCTGAATGATATCAACAATCTTTTGCATGTTAAACATCCTATATAATGTAATTTTTCAAGAGAAACGTGAAAATGTGGTAAATGGGTTTGTCATATTTATTGTGGCGTCATGAATATTTACTTTAAAGCTCTGTTTAATTTTAGAGACGGGTAAGAAAGTCCCGATTCTCTTGTTCATAAACTAAATCAAATTTGAGTTCAGTGAATCTTTTTCTTTTTTTTTTTCGTTAAGAAAAGGACAGAAGATAAAATGTCAGTTTAGACCTGTCAAATTAGTTCGCTCCTGACGTAAATTGACGTATTTTTGGTCGCCATGTTTATAATCGCGTCTAAAATGTCTATGGAGTGGTTTTGGCGGGAATGTCAAGATGAGTGTCACGCTCATTTTTCATTGGACTTTTAAAATTATTTATAGTGTCGTTTACTAAATAAAAACGCGTGATTTATGTAGTAAAAAGTGCATTAAGTGAATAATTCAAAAAGAACAGTGAAATATTGCAGCATAGTGGCCACATCATGACGCTAAACCGCTCCTTATCGTCCAAACGCGGGAAACGAAAGGAGTTAGATCAGTTAGGATAAGCTAGGAAAAGTTAGGATAGAAGTTTACTCAAGAGAATATTTACTGAAGACTAGGCTGTATGGTGTACTATGCCTTTGCCTTTTCCGTTCAGAAGAACGGAAAGAATTGAACCAAAAAAAAAAGATGTCTATGGAGTATCTTAATTTGACAGGATTATACTAAAATGTTATCTTCTATGACAGAAAACGATGCACGTAACTTAAAATTAGTTTAGTTTGTGAACAAGATAATTGGCGCCTTTGTCTAACGCGTGTCTAAATCACAAGGCGTCGCGGATACGTGTACGATTGTGTTTCCTGGTAAACTATCAACATCTCGTAACCGTTGTGTTCCGATAGCGCTTGTTCGAAATAACGTCTCCTGGCGACACTGAGATGTCAGACTTATGACCGCTCCTCATAAATGTGTTATTTTAAAATAATAGACGGTGTTGCAGACCGTGAGCGAGGAGGAGGCGGCGGTGGCGGAGGCGGCGAGCGCTGGGCCGAGCGCGGCGACCGGGAGGGAGGGCGCGGGTCTCGCGGCGCCAGCGAGGAGCCGCGCGCGGGCGACTGGGGCCGCATGGGCCGAGCCGCAGCACCCGCGCCGCGCCAGGCGCCCGCCCCGCGCAGGCAATTCGAAGATATGCCGCCTTCGCGTCCAGGTACTACTGCTTCTTGTTTACATTGCCTTACCCTTGTACAGTCCGTCCGCTTAAATGCCAGGCTTTGAGACCACAAGCCGCGTGGTTCCGAACATGTTTGAATGTGCTCATTATATTTCTGCGCGCATTTTGGGTTTACCGACACTTTTTCAGAGAATAGGTCATAAAACAATGCGTTTTCGTGAATGCTGAACTAATAAACCTTGACTAGTTCAGAATAGGGTATTTGACTAAAAGAAACTAGTCTGTCAGTCAGATTTCCAAAAAGTACTAGACACGTATATTTTGTTTTATCAAATCAATAAAAATTGACAAATATAAAAGGCATCAAAGATCAGGAGTGGTGGCTGGTGCTGTCTCGTCTTCAATTTTTGTTTATATGAAAAAATACGTGTCTAGTATTTTTTGGAAATCTCTGTACGAGATTAGTATGGCCCTGAAACAGCTCAAGAACGATAAGGCGGCTGGAGATGATGAAATTACGGATGAGCTACTGAAAGCGGGTGGCCAACCGATTCTTATAGCGCTTCAGAAGCTATTTAATTCCGTCATACTTGAAAGGCGAAACGCCTAAGGCGTGGCACAGGAGCGTGGTGGTGTTGTTTTTCAAAAAAGGTGACACCCCTTCTGCAAAACTACAGACCGATATCCCTCCTGAGCCATGTCTATAAGCTGTTTTCTAGGGTCATCACGAATCATCTCGCTCGTAGGTTCGACAACTTCCAGCCTCCCATAGCACCATAGACCACATACATACGCTTCGGCAAGTTATACAGAAGTCCGAAGAGTATAACAAACCACTATGCTTGGCGTTTGTGGACTATGAGAAGGCCTTCGATTCGATCGAGACTTGGGCGGTGCTACAGTCTCTCCAGCGGTGCCAAATTGACCATCGATACATTGAGGTGATAAAGTGTTTGTACAAAAACGCCAGTCAGTCCGTCTCCAGGATCAGGACTCGAAACCGATCCAACTCCAGCGTGGAGTGAGACAAGGAGATGTCATATCTCCCAAATTGTTCACTGCTGCGTTGGAAGATGTCTTCAAGCTCCTAGACTGGAAAGGACTTGGCATCAACATCAACGGCGAGTACATCACTAATCTTCGTTTTGCAGATGATATCGTGGTCATGGCTGAGACCTTGGAAGACTTAGGCAAAATGCTCAATGACCTCAGCAGAGCTTCCCAACAAGTGGGTCTAAAGATGAACATGGATAAGACTTAGGTAGGATAAGTCTTTGGCCAGTGTGTGTTGCCAGTGATGACTTACGGAACTGAAACGTGGTCGCTCACAATGGGCCTCATACGAAGGCTCAAGAGTCACACAAAGGGCAATGGGAAGAGCTATGCTCGGAGTTTCTCTGCGTGATCGAATCAGAAATGAGGAGATCCGCAGAAGAACCAAAGTCACTGACATAGCTCTGCGAGTCGCTAAACTTAAGTGGCAGTGGGCAGGGCACATTGCTCATAGAACCGATGGCCGATGGGGCAGTAAGGTTCTGGAGTGGCGGCCACGCACTGGAAGACGCAGCGTAGGGAGGCCCCCAACAAGGTGGACCGATGACCTGGTGAAGGTCGCGGGAAGCCAATGGATGCGGGCAGCTCAAGACCGGTCTGCGTGGAAAGCCTTGGGGGAGGCCTTTGTCCAGCAGTGGACATCTATAGGCTGAAGAAAAACGATTGCGGACTAATTCGTTTTTTTTAGTCAAATACCCCATAATACGCCTTTATTGTTAGCGCATCAAGCAATTTACAACATTTCTGAGAACTTACCCGTAATTACCCGTGTGAATACAATATGTAAAGAAAACCCTGTCCGACCCATAAGGATAATAAAGGTTAGGTAAACACATAACCAAATATAATATAAAATTTTACATAATCATCATAGTAACAATACTAATGAATTTTGAAATAATCTTTTTTTCCCGGGAATTAATTTCAATTTCCCCGCAATTTGGTAATTTTTAAAAAAGTGATATAACACCGGTATTATTAAGAGCGAATAGCGAAGCGACCACATCACAGGTGCCGCGTGCCCTGCCCCCCGCCGCCCGCCGGAAGGGGTTGCGTACCGCACATGTATTAAGTTACGTCTTTTTGCGAAATAATATTTATTTTTTTAGGGGGATTTTTTTTTAAAGTTTAGCCCGTCTTTGTAGCCATTAGTAGAATCAGTTATCGATACCTAACAATACCTTCACGGATCGGACAGGGTTTTCTTTACATATTGTATATCTAATACTTACTTCTACTAAAGCGTCGACCATATTAGCATTTGCATAATGTTAACTTGTGTTACATGAACTTTTTCCTTGCTTTGTTGTAACCTCTTACAGGCGCTCGTGAATAAACGCATTTTATACCTTATAACAATCTATATAAGGTACTTGACGTGCGCGCGAGAGTTGCAAATCAATTTTTAACATTTATTATTGTTATTTTGTTTATGTGTTTCTAATTAGTGTATTTTGGTTAGGGAGCTCGGGTATGATTTTTAAAAGTGATCTGTATGCGGTGCAGACGTCCGCATTAGTAAAGATACACTCTTGAGAAACTTTATTTGATAGATATTAATTCTATAGTCAAGTTTTTTATATAGTAGCGAATTGCATGTCAGACACGATTTTTTGTAGTTGTTGTATTTTTAGACCATACAATAGTTCAACATTTTTTCCAATGTAGAGTAGATGTTGATAGAGATTTAAATTGCTAGATGAAAATAGAATACTCAAGGTTATGATCGCATCTTGTTCAAAATACAGATAACTGAATATATACGTATGCGACATAGCTGACGTCTGTCGGTAGTGTTGCGAAGTTTTGGATTGCACTTAGTGACGTGTTCTACTTGTATGTAGTTAAATTGTGAGTAGTTTAGTTTCGAAGAACAGATCACCTGATGGTCCCGTCCTCAGCTCCCTAACTATTTCTTTTTCAGACACGTCAGGCAGGCCGAAATTGAAGCTTGAGCCTCGGACTGTAAAAGAGCCGGTGAACTCTCTGGCGTCAACCAGTCAGACGCAATCCATATTCGGCGGTGCGCGGCCGAGGGAAGAACGACTCAAGGAGTTGGCGAACGAATAATCGCTCCAGCATCCCTGTACTACCGCGTACTCTCATCTCCCGGTCCCGTGTGTATATGTATCGTCCCGAAGCCCATTCCTTGATGTGTTCCCCGATCCAAGCAGTCTCTTATCTCCTTTTAATGCAGTGCGATGAAGTTGTAAATGAAACTGCAGACATTTTGTTAGGTTATATGAGGTTGTAAATCATTTATATCGTATATTTTGTTAGCTTTATTATGTATATCGAAAGATTATTGTTTTTGCGCCGTCTCCGCCTCGTTTTCGAGCCCGGGGACCGCATGTTGGCGTGTCTTGATTAATCCGCAGTATTTAAATTGCTAGTATGTATTGTTTGTTTTGATTATAAGATATATCCGGGCTTGTGTGTACATACGATATCGGCTCGCATAATAATATTTTTTTCTAAATTAGACACTGAAGTAAAAAATATTTTTTGTTCCTCACTTTTGGTTTACATGTGTATTTGTAATACTGTAATAATTATTTTATTTTTACATTGTGTCGATAGAGGTCCGTAACCTCTGTTGTATTTGTTTTTTTTTTTTTTTCTTTGGTTATTAATTGTTTAGTTTGTCAGGGTCATGAAAATTAATCAATGAACGAATAATTATGATACATAATTTAAGAGTTGAGATATTATGGTGATGTAATTACGGTGTCATTAATAAAATTAACTTGCACGTACTTGAATTTCTACTTTATTACATAATTGTGTAATGGCAAGTAACGTGGCCAAGAAATGAAAAAAAAATCGCAAAATTGTAACAGAATATAGAAAAACCAATAAAAAGTGAATTCTTTGTAACTGAGGGTTTGTCTAAAACACCTAATCAAAACATCAATCCAAGTCCATGTCCACATTCCCGAACATAAAAAAAAGTGAATTATATCTCGACCTTTGGCCTTTCGAAGTATTTGGCCGTATGCATAGGTCAGACGACCTACTCTTTTTAACGTCGAGCTATAGATACGACCAAATGTTTCTAAGGTCGAGATAATGGCGCCGATTCTGTTGTTTACAAACTAAACTTATTTTAATTTAAGTGCATCTTTTTCTTTCTATTTTACTAAGAAAAGGACAGAAGATAAAATGTCAGTTTAGACCTGTCAAATTAGTGCGCTCCTGACGTAGGTAAACTAGCGTATTTTTAGTCGCCATGTTTTTAATCGAGTCTTAACTCTGCAATATCTTAATGTGACAGGATTAAACTAAAATTATATCTTCTATCCTTTTCTTATTGAATTAGAAAGAAAAAGATGCAAATTAGTTTAGTTTGTGAACAACAGAATCGGCGCCATTATCTTGTCGCAGCTTACTGGTTGAATTACACATTTAGTCAGCCTTTTGGCCTTTGGAAGTAGTGCTCGCCTCGCTTTCTCGGCAGGCCATTACAACTAAATAGTCCGAATGTCCTGGCTTGTTACTGCGACCAATTCAGCTTGCGTGTTGTGGATTATAGTTCGATCCTAGTTTTTTTGGGTGGGATATCATCAAATGACCTCTCCCGGTCTGGGCGGAGCGGAAGGACGGGTCACTTTTACTGACTAAAATTCAGCTGTGTTTCTTCAATTGCCTGTCCCAGGGGCCACGTTTTCTCTTTCAAACTATGTGCTGCTCTGGCCTATATATATATATATATATATCTATCCTAGTGGACCCCGTCACGATGTGCTTACATATTGCACGCCGCCCACTTACATAACGGGGCTACAATGGCCGGGAGTTTGATGCTGTCTCCCATTGTCCAGGGAGTTTCCTACGGCGACTAGGGTCGCGTGGACACCCCCCCTCATCCTTTGAGAGTATTACTCTTTTGCAGAACGGGGAACAGGGACTTCCCGAAGCAATCGTGTCTAGTGAGAACCTACGCTAAGCGGAAAGTAAGGGCGCCGTGCTGCTACTCTAGCCACTCCTTCAAGAGCGCGTGATTGGATAACATAAACAGTTTTTTTTTTTTATATGGCATCTCGTAGGTGGCTACTAAGAGACCGTAACTACTTAATCGGACTTTCCTGTGGATGCTTTAATTAAAATTAAAGCCTCCAGCCAGGGGCACTTAAAACTAAATTAAAATTAGGCGACTACGCACTAAGGGCACCCCCCGTGGGTTACGAACCTCGGCTTAGGGCGTCGCTAGAGAGGACAGCAAGGGGCGGCTGGATCGAAAGTTATACTTAATGGTTTGATGACCAAGGCGTTTCCTAGTACTAGCTCTGAGAAGAAACGCCGAAACAAACTCAGAGGTCATTGTTGGGACATTATGGTAATTACTGGCTCAGCTGCGGCGCGGGCTGGCCTTCCTCGGAAAGGGGACGGGGGAGGGTGTTGCTACGGGGAGCGCATCGCGATGGACCTCGGCGGCGAGGTCGGTAGGTCGGTCTGTTTTTGTGTACTGTGCTGGTGGCCCTATTGGCCTCTTGGAGGAGGGTAATGGGGTCATCGGGGTCTGTGAGGGCATGCCGAGGACGGCGAAGTCGGGAGATGGTGGAGGGAGTGTAATTGGCGGCCGCTGCTATAAGAGGATTGCGGTGCTTGGTGGCAGTATCAAAGAAGCGTTTGGAGAGACGTTTCATGAACTGCTGGATGGAGGGGATTTTGAGATCAAGGTGGAGGATCTCATTACGGACGAACCAAGGGGCGTTTGTGGCTTTACGGAGGAATCGGTTTTGGACTACTTGCATCCTATGGATATGACGTGGCGTGGCATGTACGAAGACTGGACAAGCGTAGGTCATTATCGGGCGTATGCAAGCTGTGTACAAGCGCATTTTGTACCTGAGCGATAACTTGCTACGCGGGTTGAGGAGGGGGTGGAGTCGACCTAGAGCGAAGGCGGCGCGAGCGCGGACCGTCGCCCTTCCACGACCCCTCACCATGGACGGCAAGCCGATCCCTTGGGAGAAGCAAGCCAAGTACCTAGGTGTGATTCTCGATCAAAACCTCAACATCACACCTAGGTACTTGGCTTGCTTCTCCCAAGGGATCGGCTTGCCCTCCATGGTGAGGGGTCGTGGAAGGGTGACACTGACCCGCGGTTTCCTGTAGAGTACCGCTTGGCTTTTTAGGGGGTTGACTTCAATTCTCCATTTTCTAAACCAGTCGGCGAGCTTGTTGACCGCGGATTGGAGATGGAGGCGAATCCAGCCTGGACTGGGTCCCGAGCAGTAGATGGCTGTGTCGTCTGCGAACAGAGCGAGTTGAGCCGTACTGCTTTTCGGGATATCGCTAGTGAAGAGCGTAAAAATGAGTGGGGCTAGTACAGAGCCCTGGGGAACACCTGCACGGATATGGCGGGGGGAGGAGAGCGCTCCTTCGATTTTATAGCGAAAGGTGCGGTTTGACAGAAAGTCCCGTAAGATGAGGACGAGACGATCAGGCACACCGAGTTGGTACAGCTTATAGATTAAGCCGTTGTGCCAGACTTTGTCAAACGCCTTCGCTATATCGAAATAAGCTACGCCTGTGTACAAACCACGCAGGAACCCTGCATGAATATGTTCAGTGATGCGTAGGATCTGTTGGGGACAGGAGTGTTGGGTACGGAACCCGAATTGTTCATTAGAAATGAGGCCCTTGTTCTCGGCATAAGCTCTGAGTCGCTTATATATAAGCCTCTCATAAATCTTACCGAGAACTTTGAGTAAGCTGATGGGTTCGGCTTTAGGCTTACCGGGCTTGGGAATGCCTATGACGGTGGCTTCTTTCCACGTTTGTGGGAAAATGTTATTTCCTAGTGCACCATTGAAGATGGTGGTCAAGAGGATGATCAGGTGGGCAGGGAAGAGGCGGATCACTCTGTTGGTGATGCCGTCAGAGCCGGGCGCTTTCCTGGGTTGAAGACCTTTGACGATGTCCTGCACTTCATCAGGGGTGATGGGGGGCAGGGGATCCTCAGGGTCGTCAACGGGTGGGAGGGAGGTTCTACGTTCGACTTCAGCGTCAACCTCAAGGAGATGAGCTTGGTCTACTGGTAGGAGGCTCACGCCACTCCGATATACGTCTTTTTACAGTTCTCTGTAAATAGCGCATATGGGTTTTGTTAGCCGCGCAGGGGAAGTTGCTGTAGGCACGGACCGCCTCGTTCTTCTCGGTCAACAGTTCACGCAAGTCAGCAGGGAGTTTCCAGCGACAGTTTTCTGTCACTGTAACCTCCCTTGAACATTCGTTCAGTACTGACTGTACGTGATCCGTGAACGAGTCGATCGCAGCTGACATAAACAGTATTGAACATCATTCAGGCTGTTACGTTGTACGGTCACCGTTTAGTTTAATGGCTAGGAGATTAACTAAACTGTTACTGAATTACACTACCTGTTTCCAGTGAAATTTCTACTACATAACCCAATCTAGTTTGCTCAGGACTAAATAAAAGGGAAGGTTTTAAGACTCTTTATTCATTTTCTTCAGTCAATACTAAACACTCTTGTGTTTATTTGTCAATGCTCTTTAGATGCAATAAAACTAATAAAAGTATAAGCTAAGCAAGGTCGAAAAAAAAATTGTAATTAAGCAGTATGGGTGGGAAAATTAGTTATTGAATCCACCTAGATTCTCAAAGAAAGCCAGCCTTGATAGTACTAATGCATCTCACAGAGAATATGGTACTTATTAAAAGCGGTAGACTATGTGGATAAGGAGGCAGGAATAAAAGGTATTGAATGGTATTAAATAATAATTGAATGCAATAAAAGTTCAAAATATGCTGTTTTATACTTTATTCAAATGTCAAGATCTTCATCAGGGTCTTCTTCATCCCAGTCATCTACTGCATCAGGTTCATAGTACACCTTACTCTCACCTTCATGGATCTTACTCATATATGGCAGTTTCAAGTTATACTTCTGAATCTTTTCATTTTGGTCTACTTCTATTTTGAATGTGGACAGATTTGCAGGCAAAGGTTTCTCAGGTTCCTCTTCCTTTTTCTCCAGTTTTATAACAGGACTTAAAGTTAATATAGATGCTTTACTATCATATGACATTATTTCTTCACTTCTTATAACTTTGCTGCCTTTCTTTAGTTTAATCCATACTTTTTGCGGGTTCATTTTATCAAATGTTATCACAACATTAACCAAATGATTTAAATGCGTTTGCAGTTTAGAATTGTATGGTAGACAGTCTCTGTGCAGTATTATTATTAGTCTATTTACATTAGGATCACTTTGTAATTGTTTTAAGTACTTCAAACATCTGTTCCAACCCATACAAAGAGCCATTTGGTTTATTGAATCAACTATCAATGAACACTTGCCACTTACGTATTTACTGTACATGTCAATATCAAACTCATCGTAATAATTAACGTTGGAATGGTTTTTGAAGACGTTTCTCCAAAGGCTGCTGGGTTGTTCATAACTAATTAGGATCACAGATTTTTCTTCCTGCACAAGTTCTAATAATAAAGGTAAAGTATTTTTGTTAACATCATCTTCTATTAATACTAATGGAGCAGATTTTAATCTAAATAAAGACATTATTTACTATTTAAGAAGTATAAAAAAACCTTTCTTGAAAATAAAAAGTCGCAAAAACAATGTGAAATGAGAATTTTCAATTTGACATATTTTTTCTTGTGAGTTGTGTCATCATTTGACATTAGTTTGGACTGGTGTCAATAAAAGCACAGCTTAAAATTATCGTTAAAATCGATTAGAAAAACGAGTAAGTAGGTGTCGTAAAATAAAATTAGTAGAGTAGTTTGACAGAACAGCTGACTGATTTGATTTGACAGAACAGACAACTGACATTTGACAATCACAACATGACTTTAAAGCCATTTGATAATATTGTTATCATGTTATGACTATTTTTATTTTAATTAGATATACTTACTACACTCTTTTAATTAGATATTTAGATTTAAAAAATGCATACGCTTAGGGTATCGACTAGTATCAAACAGTTCACTCGTCAGTTAGTATATGTTCCAAAACATAAGGCACCCAACCATGAAGATTTTGAGGTTCTAAGAGATTTTTTATCTAGATACAAAAATATTCTTATCCTGACTGGTGCTGGTATTTCCACGGAATCTGGTAATTGCTATGTTTTTACAAAATACTTTGTTCTATTCTAGTCCAACTGTTTTAATGTTATTCTGCGTTATCATAGGAATTCCAGACTACAGATCAGAAGAAGTTGGTTTGTATGCTCGCACTAACCACAAGCCAATACAATATCAAGAGTTTGTAAAGTATCCTAAAGTCAGACAACGGTACTGGGCCAGAAATTTCATTGGCTGGCCAAGATTCAGTGCTGTACAGCCGAATGTTGCCCATCGTGCTATCAGAGACCTAGAAAAGGTACTGGTGTTGATATTGATTTATCATGAACTATATTACATCATTATATGTGTTTCATTTGCTGTAACTAGTGATATGATTTAATTACTAATTCAATCTTAGACCATTTTTAGGGTTCAGTACCTCAAAAGGAAAAAACGGAACCCTTATAGGATCACTTTGTTGTCCGTCTGTCTGTCTGTCAAGACCCTTTATCTCAGGAACGCGTGGACGTATCAAGCTGAAATTCACAAGAAATACTCAGGTCTATTGTCCCTTTAAGCTGTGAAAGTATCAAACTTCTAAGCCAAGCCAATCAAAAGAAACAGGCGATTATGTCGATATTTTGAACAAATTTTCGACACTCGCAAAGGAATCAAAACCTACAGGATACTTCCCGTAAACTCAGAATCTTAAAATTTGGCATGAAGCATTGTGATATAACGCAAATATAGGAAAAATTGCGAAAATCACATTTTTTTAGTTAAATAATATAACAAAAATATTTTAATAAAATGAAACTTACTACCTTATTTCTCACGAACAAATAAAGGTATCAAATTGAAATTTATACCAAATACCTAGGTCTATTGTCCCTTTAAGCAGTCAAAAAATCAAACTTCTAAGTTAACGCGATCAAAAGATACAGCAGTTTATACCGACACCTTAGAAGAATTTTACAAGGTACTTCCCGTGAACTCAGAATCTTGATATTCGGCACGAAGCAACGTTATATAGTACAGACAGATAAAGGAAAAATTGCGAAAATGATAAATTTGAAGTTACATAAAATATTATTTTTGCTTAGGTACATAACATACAATATTTTTTTAATAATTATAAACTTACTACCTACCCCTTTTCACATGAACGCGTAGAGATATTAAAGTTGAAATTCATATCAAACATTTCTTAAATCTAATTGCCTCTAAACTGTGAAAAATTCTAAATCAACGCAAAAATTCAAAACGCTGAGGTAGGGTACCTACCTATAATCATATCGCATATTTTGAAATTCGCCACTACTCGCAACGGAATCAAAACTTAAAGACTACTTCCCGCTGACATTGAATCTTGAATTTTGGTATGAAACAATAGCTTAAGGTAACCTAACCTTCGAGCAACCTAACCTAACCTAACCTAACAGAAAAACCCGAAACCTTTTAAAATTTTTAGGCACAGTAACTAGTTAAACCAAAACAAAGACCAACACAATCATCATTCAATCTATAGATAATGTTTTTTCGAACTTTGATGTTCAATGTGATACAATACACACCTTTTCTGTCACCATTTACAGATTTGGTTCAAATTTAAGACATACCTAATTAGTTATTTTCAATCAGATTTCTGAATGATGACTATAAAATGTTGTAAATAAATAACTTTAATAAAAGAACTTTTACAAGGTACTGGCCTACTATTTTAGTTATATTATAAAATAAAAAATATTAACTATGTTGACTCTCACGAAATTACCATAACTATGATTGTTCTAAACTGAACGGTTTGCGCGAGAGTCACTTCCAAAGTATTAAAATGTGTACCCTCTCTGTAAGTTCCAAAATAAGATAATATTAAAACTAAAAAAAATATATGATGTGCATTACGCATTACCATGCAATTGGTTTCAACGATATCTAGTAAGTAATTTGATTTAATACGTCATAAATTGTAAACCGCTACGTTTGTACGGCGGAACCCTCGGTGTGCGAGTCCGACTCGCACTTGGCCGGTTTTATTTTTTTAAATCACAGTAATTGTGTTTTCAATTTCACTATTTTTAAAAAAAGTGTACCAATATGATTGTTGTCCACCATATAAAATTATTCAGGGCTCATTTTTCCTTTGCCAAATAACTCTTAGTTGTCCATTTTATTATGTTTACTTATTGTTTGTCGATCTCATATTTTACAGATGGGAAAAGTGACATCAATAGTGACACAAAATGTGGATAGACTACATCACAAAGCTGGGTCAGAGAATGTAATAGAGCTTCATGGCACTGGGTATATTGTGAAATGTTTGAAGTGTCCCTATGAGATAAGTAGAGATGAGCTACAGGTGGAGCTAATAAGAAATAACCCTCACATGGAGGATAATTTCACCATGATAAGGCCAGATGGGGATGTGGACTTACCTAAAGTATGTGTACCAATTATTACAGTTAAATCCATCATTTCTTTGAGCATGACTTCATGATTATCCTTCAATGATTACAGGAACAAGTGGAGAAGTTCAGGTCACCACTCTGCCCGAAATGTGAAGGCCCATTAAAACCAGACATAGTGTTCTTTGGTGACAATGTCCCAAAGTCAAGGGTGGAGGCAGTCAGAAGTCTAGTATCTTCGAGTGATGCTATTTTTGTTTTAGGTTCAAGTTTGACAGTTTACTCAAGCTATAGAATAATTTTACAAGCCAGAGATGAACATAAGAAAATTGCTTTATTAAATATAGGCCCCACTAGAGCTGATGATATTGTGGATTTTAAAGTATCTACAAAATGTGGTGATATTTTACCTGAATTGTGTAATTCTATAGCAAAGAATTGTAGCTGACGTAGTACCTGATTTTTTACCTTAATTTCGTGATAATGATCTTCCTATTTCATAAAAATAAGTGTTATTTTTTCTAGTAGTGAAATGTAATATATTTTAATAAAAATGCAGAAAAATGATGGCATTTCATTTTAATAATTAATAGTATAAAAAGAAGTAGGAATACAAAACTGGTTATTTTTTATAAAGGAAAGACAACTTTTTCAGCAAATTCATTATTTTTGAAATTGTAGTAAAAGTAACATACAGTTACATTGTCCTTGAAAAACAGATTTGCTAGGAGAAATAAAAATAAATAGTTTGTTTTGGTCACCATAGAAAACTAGATATGGGAAATACTCATTTGTGTTTGTACTGTGCGTAAGGGAATTCCAAACATCACAGAAATCACGGAGTTCCTATGTACCTACAAATTAAAATATTCTTTTGAAATTAAAAAAAGAAAAATTATAAAAATGCGATATGTGTAACAAAAACTTGGATGTTTCGAAGTTAACAATGCGTTACCTTGGGTTAATCGGACAGTAGTTATAATTGTCGACTTTAAACATAACAAGAACAATGAGATCACATTTTAGATACTTCTCAAAATCAATCAATCTTTATCAAAATTATTGTGAATATTTGTAACAATCACATTGCAAAGCCTAATTCACAAGCCAGGGTGCTAAGTTGACAACAATTTAGTTTTATTTGAATTATCCATCTTCATTTACATAATTACTCCATGTAGCAATAGATGAAATTATTCATACTTCATAATTATATTCCCGAAACAGACCATTAAGCTTAAAAATACAAATATAGTTTATTTTGTCCTCTAGGAATACTAATTAATGGAATCCTAACAATGAGTTTGGGTGTACTGCCCAGTGGGATTTAAAATACAGGAATTTTATGGAGATTTCTAAAAATAATTAAAGTTTCAATAACAGCTATAAATAGTAATCTAGCATTTTTAACTCTACTAGTACCCAATATCTGGAATATTTTGAAATTTATTATAAAACATTGCATTTTTCATTACTTTCTATATCAATTTGAAAAGATCTTTAACAATATGTCTATAATACGAAAATCTGTTGTCTTTGCGTACTTTAGGTATATTATAATCTCCTTAATATTACATAATAGTTAACGGCAGTGTTTAATGACATCACAAATCACATTATTATCAACTTGATCTATTGTATAAAAAGACATGCGACAGTAAGCGCTAAAGGCCGACAAGTTACTCTTAATATTTCTTACTTGTATATTTTTTTATGATAAGTATAAATGTATGCTATAATCTTTCGTCAACACGGCAACAGGTTAGTGGACTATGCTAACAATCTAGCGCGCCGCGGCGCGGAATTGGAGTTTCATTTTAATTCCGTTACAAATTAACACTTGGCTTATCCTACTCATTGTTCATTTTTTATATTACGGGGTACTAAATACATATATATAAATATTAATTTATCAACTGGTCACCTACTTTAATACAATCAATTAAAAAAATAACATAATCAATGGCATAGTTAAAAAATGGTAAAATGCCATCTAGCTTTGCACAAATGAATAGAAATGCCTGTTATTCAAAATGTGTTCAACCTTGAGTAACAAAATGGATTAATTACACTAAAGTCAAGATTATATTATAAATTATTTACTTGAGAAGATTTAACATAACTAATATTCAGTTGTGGATCTCGAAAGTTTGTACTAAACCATTGATTTTAAGCTATATGTCTTGAGACCGCCGCATCACTTATTCACATGCGGGGTTTTGGTATTCGGTATGTGATACTTGTATCTTTTTCGTATACCAATTGTTTCGGCTGTTGGGAGATCCGACGTCGCCACCAACTCGTGAGGCGAACGGAGAGTCAGCAATGAATTAAACACGCATTCAATGACTTAAAATAAACACATTCAACTTACAATTCAACACCAGTCTTAAGATCACAATTAAATTATCTCCACATGAAATGTTTGTCACTACAATAAAACCGTACATAATACTAGATGGTTCGCTCGCTCATGTGTCAATTGTCTATTGTAAGCAACATTATAAGAAGTAGTCAGCCTGCGGTTTCTTAGAGGGCACGCCCCGCGACTCCTGGGGCGCTGCTTCGAATATTGTGAACTCTCGCTGAAGATTTTCATTCAGTTCTAATATTGCAGCCACATTGCCACACCTATGTAAAGAAAATCGATAGTTATATTCTAATGTGAATAAACATTCAGATTTGGATATGTCCAAGTACAATAAAAAGTTAAAGTTGCCATAATATGGATTAGATCAGACCTGTAACAGTAGTTAGGGGCCGACCATACTGTGAGTACGGTTTCATTGAAATGCCACTTGTAGCCCTCCATGACGAGCTGGTGTGCGCGGCAGATCATGTCAATGTCGTTGGACACGTTGAACTGCGCCACCACGTCGGAGCCGAACAGATAGCCAGCACCCCGGGGGGACACGCCCCAGCCTTGTGTATCTGGAATTAATTAGAATACTAATTAATAATATCACTGATATTGTCAGTAACAATTTAACAGTTAGATAGATATATACGATTAGGTTAGATAGATGTATACGCAAAATTCCTGCTAACAAGTTGCAGCACATGACATTATAGGTATAAATATTTGAAGAAGACCCCCCTCCGACCCATTAGGATAATAAAGGTTAGGTAAACAAATGACCAAATAAAATATGAAATTTTACATAAGCATCATAGTAACAATACTAATGAATTTTGAAATAATTCTTTTTGGGAGGGATTGGCCTTAGCACGGCTTTGTAGGCATTAGTAGAATCAGTTATCTATATACCTAACAATACCTTCACGGTCCACAGTTTTCTTTACATATTGTATACTAGCGACCCGCCCCGGCTTCGCACGGGTGCATTGCTGATACTAAATACTCTACTGAAAAACTGTTAACGTTGTATAAAAAAGCGCCGCGAACGCCGCGCTGTGTACCGGCGCAAATGTGACACCACGCAATTTTTAAATCTGCAATATCATCGAAAATAGTCATTTAAATAATATGCAAATATCAACAATGTATTTAAGGTATTAAATTGGATAAAGATTAATGCTGTATTGGTTAAAATAGCTTCGAAAATTTGTCAGTTTTTGTTGTAAAAAGTAATTGACATAAAATGTTATTGTAGGATATCCATAAGAGATAGACATATACCATCGCGGACTTTTTTGTAGACCTTTTCAATGTGTAATTTTAGTACTTTATTTTGATAAATCTCGTAGGGTTCAGCTTGAGTTTCACTACAAACGTGGAAGAAATTTTAGTATCTACGACATCACATTAGGAACCTCAAAAATAATAGTATTTCTCCACAATGTAATGGATGTTACTATACATATAAACCTTCCTCTTTAATCACTCTATCTATTAAACAAAAACCGAATGAAAATATGTTCCGTAGTTTTGAAGGTTTTTGTTTTATAATATGTAGTGATTATAACAATACTGGACAGGACTAAGTGCATAAACCAGACCCGTAACATAGAAGATATACCAATACTGTGTTTATTTTGGAGTTGCGTTTTGAGAGGAGAGACCAAATATTTGGCTGATATAATATTAAAATCCTTCCATTTCAATAGGTGTTAAGAAACCTTAAATAATAAAAATACTGTAGTTATTCAACTTGACAGCCTCCGTGGCGTAGCGGTAGCGAACGCGGCCATTGCGCAAGGAGGCGCGGGTTCGATCCCCGCACTGTGCAAATATTTGTATGCATGAATATGAATATTTGCACTGGTCTGGTTGTGCCTCGGAAAGTACGTTAAGCCGTTGGTCCCGGTTGCAATACGAACATCTAGTGGCAGTTTAACAATTAAAGTTAAAGCAAAGTTGAAGCTCAAAAGTTTAACAATTGGTCTGGTCAACTGCAATGCTTAGATATCGCCTTCGGGTTGTGGAGGTCATACGGCAGTGAGGTCATACGGCAGTCGCTTCACGGAAAATATCGAAGTTTAGCCAAAATCAGCAGTTAGACTGGTAAAGCGGACCCCAGACTCCAAAGCTGAAAAAGCTACAGATGCGACTGGGATTAACGCTGAGATGATGATGATGATGACTGTAGTTATTCAACTTATAAATTGATATGCCAAACCTTCAGGGTCACTCCAGAGCAGGTCACACATGGGTCCATCATGTGGCACCTCCTGCTTCCGATCGATTGTGCGGATTTGGTCAAGAGTCTGTATCGAAGGACTCAGTCCACCATGTACACAGAATATTCTTCCATCAATGATTGCAGATAGTGATAAGTAGTCGAAAATTTCTGTGCAATACCTGTGTACATTTCAATTTGTTAATAAGTAATTAATTAAAACTGGAACAACTTAAATTTTGTAAACAACTCTTACAAGTCCACAAATTTCTGACTGTAAAATAATTAGAAAGAATTTTGAATAAAAATTGTAAATTATGTATATAGATTTACCTCCATACAGTAATAGATCCATATTTCCTAAGACATTCATCATAAAACCCGTACACCTGTGTGATCTGTCTGGATTCGTGATTGCCTCTGATGAGTGTGATACGGTCGGGGTAACGCACCTATGGAAAGCAAGTAATTAGACTTTACCTTTTGTTCGGAAGGACACAAAGTATAGTTTATTTTTTCTCAATGATAAAACAGGATTTAACTTGTAAGGAATTAACTTTAACCTTTTGAACGCCCATCTATATAATACGCGATGTGTCCTCCTGCGCCACGCTACAAATGTATAACGTATCTATAGTAAAACGTAGGGATGGGATTAATGTCCTATCGACAAATAATATTATAAGTTGAAAATTCATGTTTATTCACCAATTTACGAAGCTAAATAAAAACTAATACCGTATTTACATATTTTGTTTTATTCCATAAAAAATCAAAATGAAAACCTGGATATATTACTCATAATAAAAGAAAAGAATTGTAAATTTATTAAACGTGTGTTCTAGAAGGCACATCCCTATTTGTCTCCAAATGTAATCCTTTTACTTCTTAACAAGTAGTTGGCGCTCGAGGCACGTCAAAATCCTTTCTGATATAAGGATGTCTATGGTATTTTTCATTTTTATATTCAATGTGATCGAGTTACACGTGCGTAACCTCAAACGATTCCTGCATAATTTATTTCGTATTTATTTTTAATTATTACTTACAACAAATATATATATATATATATTTATACATACATATACATATATGCTTAAATACACCTGCGCGAAGCAACTTGAATTCAGAGCGGACTAGATGTTTGGCGCGATCTATACCTTTTAGATTCTCGTAAAATGAATTCCTAATTACGCGGCGCCGGCGATAAATAACTATAACTGAGTTGTATGAGTATTGGTTATTGTTGTTTATTGTCAAACAACTTTTTTTGCGCCGTGTCTTTTCAATAAACTAATAATTTGGAAAATAGGACGCGTTCTTTGCTCTCTCGAAATTGACACAATTTTCACTTAAAGTTTGTCAATTAATGTGTTTACGTGTCATTCCAGTTCGAAGCGTTATTTCTTAATATTTAGAAAAACAATATGTATAAATGAAATTTTGCTGACAAATCTAGGTAGCTACTAGTAGTAGTAGTAAGTACCTACTACCCTGAAGATCTACAGATAGGTATGTTTTTATACGATTTCTCCTAGAATATTCAGTTTTATAAACTGGAATCACATGTAAAAATATTAAATCAATAAAGGATATCTAAGTATTAGTGCTGAATAACCTATCTAATAGCATATAATACTAAATGACATACCTAATATATCTATCCCTAATACTTTTCTTTAGAGATCGATACAACGAGTGCAAGATTAAGATATAATAATACAGTATGTTAACTAACAGAGGGCGTTCCCGTTAACCCGAAATAGTATAGCATACATACATGCTAAAAAAAATATTTCCATTCGAAAACAAAATGTTTTAAAATTTTTTCCAATATGAAAATATTCAATAAAAATTTTAAATTGACATGTAAAAGAAACACACTGTACACGCGAACATGAAAGACGGCAACGTCGCAATTTATTTATACATGACGACTACTATTTTGATTTAAAACAGGAGGTTTCAAATTTATTTCCAATTAGATTTTTTTTTATTCGGATTTTTTATGCTTATTTTTCTATGCTGATATTTTTATTTTAATCTATTAATGATATATATTAACGAGTTTAAGGGAACGCCCTCTGTTATTTAACATACTGTATAATATATTTAAACTTACCTCAGAATCATATTCTTCCGATTCACTGTACTCTGTAGTTACAATATCAAACTCTGATTCAGACTCTACACCTTGTAAAACTCGCAATAATTCGTCATATTCACCGTCACTCATTTTTTTGTAAGAACACGTGCGCCGACTTAATTTGTAAACATTGTTTGACTACACTAAAATGCACAAAGTCACTATGACCTTGAAACCCGTCCGCTTATGACGTCACAGAGATACTTCTATACACGTCCGTGGCGCGAGTGGGATGCTAAATAACCAACTTTGTAGAGATGGGTTTTTCAAACGGTGTTTCACTATCGACAATGATTAGAAACCCTATTTATTCTTGATCAAGGTGAATAAAACGTAGTTTATAGTTTACGATATTTATAAAATATTATATATTTACGTCATTTTCTTGCAATAATAGTATTTATGATCATTTCGACGAGATGAAATATAGCGAGGTCTTCGTCGTGTCCCATCACTGGCTTACTTGATATCAAGTAATTGGCGCTGGGGGCATTAAAATATTTTCTGGCGTTTTTGTTTCTATTGAAAATTAAACAAATAAGAACTTATTATGCGTGAAAAAGTTAAAAATATGGTTGATAACAGGGCAAATTTCCATAAAAACAAAATAAAAGGTCTTGTAAAAGTCGTAAATTTATTTTATACTGTGATTACTTCTAATCAAGTAGTGGCGCTGAGGGCACGAAAATCTCGAACTTGTATAGAAGTGATTGGCATTCAAAAGGTAAACTCAACTTATTACTTAAATGCTAATTTATTTATCAAATTCATTGCAAATGCATGTATATTATAAAAACGTAAACAGCCCTTATTCCCACTGTTGGGACACAGACCTGCCGGTGTGAGGAAATGGACCATATTCCACCATTCTGGCTCAGTGCTGGTTATTACATGTCTTTGAATTTTTGGTTCTTGGACATGCCAGTTGCTTCACAATATTTCCCTTACACCGCTTTGAAACATGGTAATTACACATGTGCTTATCTCGGTTTAAACCTACAACCTGTAAGTTGTTGTATGTAGAGTTGAGTTAGCACTTGGTACACCAGTGCTCTCAACACTATATTGGCAAAGCATAAATTGAATGAAGTGTAACTACCACCATTATAGTAGTCAGTAGATATCTGCCATAATCTTGATTTTCTACTTGAGAGGCTGGTGTTTTTTGCACTAGGCCACCACGATTTATCTGCCATAATACCATATGAAATTGAATGTAATGAAATCTCATAAGCTTACCTTTAATGCAAGTAGTAATAAGAAAGTCTCTACTGAATAGAATCCTCTGTCTACAAAATCACCCATAAATAAATAATTAGTTTCGGGGACATCACCACCCACTTTAAACAGTTCTTTGAGATCATAGAATTGGCCATGAATATCACCACAAACCTGAAACAAGGAATAATAGAAATTGTTTGTGCATGTTTTATTTAAATTAAACTATTTTCAAACAAATATCACATCACATCAATAACTGGTTTACCAAAGAATAGTTTATTCAGGCTAAAACTTAGTTACAAGCCAACTTTAATACAGCAAAACAGAATTTTGTTTTATTTGTTGAATCTTACACTCTTCTATCTAAATTATTTAGAGATAGAAGATATTTAGGACGTAAATTATGAATGAAATAAAGTTGTTAAATGATCGCTTTTGATCTCATAGCAACCGTAAAGATACGTGAAAGGTTAATTACCGTGACAGGAGAGTCTACCCGCTGAACATTGCTCTCTTCAACGAGAATTTCGCGGGCCTTGGCACATAGTGCCTTAACCTCGGCCTCCATTATAATCTCACATCTCTTTAGCTGCTCGATTTGACGATCTAGATCACTTGTATCAGACATCTCTAGATAAACTTACCACGCTCTATCTGTAAACTAAAAAAAAAATCGTGAGTAATACCTACATACAAAGATTACATGACAGAGAAGATAACATCTGACCCACTAAAGGTCTAACATGTATCACAGGAAAAATCAAACACTGTTTGAAGACTTACTTTTTATAATCACTTATTATTATGCTTCGTTTTGGTTATTTCGTATCAGTAGCTCAAATTCTTCAACAAACAATCACAATGCGTCCGCCATTTACTACGTTAATTGTACCATAGACAAAAGTGATTTCTCGTCTATGATTACGTACGTAGACTTCGTAGTGTTGGACGCAGCAAATTAGTCCTGTCAAAAGCCAAAAGTTAAAATCTTGTAAGTGAACATTTTCCATTAGCGACGGTCATGGGTGGCCATGCATAAATGCTATATGCTACCAAAGGTTTCATTTAATTTGATGATCATGAAAACGGTACTGGGTTGTGGAGGTCAAATAGTTGCTCCTTATAAACTGGTGTTCAGTTGAACCTGATAAGAGTGGAAGCCAAACCTAACACATTTAGGAACAGGCTAGGCAGATGATGATTGGACCATAATGATGATCTTGAAAACTTTTTTTTTTTTATATATACACGTGATTGTATGAACACTACTTTACAATTACAGAAGTTTAATCTGTGCATGATGTCTATGGAATGGGTTTTTTTTGGCGGAAAAGTCAAGCTGAATGTCAACGCTCATTTATCATTGGACTTTTAAAATTATTTATAGCGTTGTTTGCTAAATAAAAGCGCGGGATTTATGTAGTAAAAAGTGCATTTAGTGAATAATTTATAAAGAACAGTGAAATATTGTAGCATAGTGGCCACATCATGACCTTACCCCAAACTCCTCCTTGTCGGCCTGACGCGGGTAACGAAATTAGGATAAGTTATGATAGAATCTTACTCAAGAACAAACTTAAAACTAGGCTGTATGGCGTACTATGCCTTTGCCTGTTCCGTTCAGCAGAACGGAACGAAATGAACAAAAAAAAAATGTCTATGGAATTCTGTAATCATCATTCGTTCCTTTCATTCATTGTTGTTTGTTATATTTATTGATTCCGCGAAAGTTGTTTTTTTTCGTAAAAGGAAAATATTGTGTTGTTTTGTGCAGTTTTTGTGAACTTGGAGGGAAAATGGGCAATATACACACCGTGGGTCCGAATGAGGCGCTAATAGTTTCAGGTAAATGCAATTAAGTTTGTCTAACACAATTTTCTACGAAATAATGTTGTGTTTTGATGATTTTTGGGGTGTTACTAAATGTAATACGTAAAAGATGTATATAATGTAACCAAAGAACAGTGTCTTACATTTTAAGTGTCTCAAATTAAGTGTTTTGTGTTACTGATAACAAAATAACCTCTTATCTTGTATTTGCTATGTGCTGTATTTGCCTATCTAGAGATTTGCAAATACATATACTATTGTGCAAGTGTTCATACAGACAAGCCGAAGTACCAGAGCCTTTAAAACTACAAGTTACATTGGTTAATGCGAAATGAATTACTTACATATATGTATAAAATATGAAGAGTCCACGCCCAAAATTACATTTAGCATAAATTACCTTGATAGTTGATGCTGATTTATCTACAATTATCTCATTCAGGCGGCGGCGGCGCTCGCGCATATTTTTAACAATTAGCATTATTATTATAAAAATTGGTCGTTTTTGGCGCCACGCTTTGTATGATTTTTTTATATATTAATATCACTTATGTAACTAATACGAATCGGTAAAACTTGGGTAGGTTACTCTATTTGCTATGGGAATTATTATACATGATATGGATGGATCTAATTTTATATTTATTGCGTAACTATTTTGTATCCACTCAGGTCAGCAGTTGGGACCATAATTTGATGCTTAATTGATAGGTAACGCTAATACGTTTTAAATAATTGAAGATCATTCCAATTGCATAATACATAAATGATTTGTTTTTGCGACGCACGTGTATATGTAAACTTAGTTTTAGAGATGAAAATGTAAGCAATGGAATATGAAACGTAACTGTGCTAGATGTCATTTTGTAGTTCCACCAATTGAGTCCATTGATTTGATCCTATTAATCCCACTAATCTTTTAGGTATATATAAAATTCTCCTGTCACGGTGTTTGTCCCCGAACTCTTCCAAACCGGCCGAACTGATTTTAATGAACTTTCGTATTTACATTCGTTACGCATGAGAATAGGTTTTTATCTATTTCTTATTTACCTACTTGATTTACTCTTACTTGGTGAAACCGCGGGGCGCAATTAGTTTCAATATTTAATCGATCGTGGATGATTATTTAATGATAAAATTTATTAATGTTAGTCAAACAATGATTGTTGGAAAGTAGTATGCTGTACCTAGTTGATTTCCTGTTAATAATTTAATGTGAACAGACATAAGACATTATTAATTTGTTTTGTTTGTTCTTCTTTATTTATTTTAATATAAATATTTTACTAGCGACCCGCCCCCGGCTTCGTACGGGTGAAATGCTGATACTAAATAAAAACTGTGAACGTTGTATAAAAAACAGCGACCCGCCGCTCCCGGTCGGTCAGGGCGCGACGCCCCGCAATTTTTAACCCTAGAACCGTACCCATAATAGACTTTCAGTAACAGTACCCTGGGGTGCTGGTGTACCCCTGTAAATAAAACATCATTTTCAAATAAGAATAAACATTTATTATGAATTAACTTACATAGGACTTTCATGGCACTTATTTTAGTCTCAATAGTAACAATTAGACAAAATAAAAGAAAGATTTTTTTAATAATTTTGACAAATCTTTGTCTGGTGCTCTAAACATACATTTTTTTTGTATTTATAGCAACGAGTGCGTGATTTACGGTCTTTTGTCCTGGGACAAAATGAGCATCTTCCAGAATTGAAATTAGAAGGGGTCGGAGTTTCAGAAGACCGCTTTTTTTCTAATATACCTCCAATACTTATCTGGAGATGCATCGGCAAAGTTTTGTAGAAAAATCGGTCCTCTAAGTGAGGTTTTATAAGGTCAAAAGCTAGAGTCTTCAGATATGTTCGTCTATTCTTGAAAACTTGTTTACCGGTGGCGTTAGATGAATGCAGTAGTATCATAGAATTGATATATACCCACAATATTCAAAATTATTCCGTAGAAAACACAAAGACTTCACTGGCGAGTTTACACTGAACGTCTGACAAACTTGGTCGAAAGTATCACACATCCTTTCGTTTTTTTCGTTAAAAACGTATTATTTGTGGAAAATTCACAGATTTGTCTTGTCTGTCTGGTAGTGCATAGTGGAGATCATAAGCACATTTTTCTTTTTTACTTTGTGTCCTTTGAAGATCTGCATTCGTGTTCGTTCTGTGTTCGTCGCGAAAGTCGTAATAATTTCATGTGGTTCATCTTCTAATTCATCGCCAAGCACCACCTCTTCTTCATTGTCACTGTCCAAAAAAAGGTTCTGAATATCATCTTGTGATAGATTTTGACGTAAAACCATCTAACAAAAAAGTTTTATTCAAGTAAGATGCAAAAGAATATGTAACAAAATACAAAAAAACAAAAATAAAAAAATAAGTTATAAATAAATGTATTAAATAACGATACCTTTTTTTAAATAAAATATTTGTTAAAACTTATTATACAAATAAATACACATTCAAATAACAAACATGAACCAAACAGCACAGTAACATGCATTATTTAGTAAATAACATTACTGAATATACATACTTTAGCTGTACCCAGGGGTACTGGTGTACCCCACGCACGCTTTGCCACAAACACACGATAGCAGGACTCCATCCAGAAAGACGCGACGACGCGACCCCCGCCCCGCGCAATGACACGGCAGCGCGAAAAAATCCGTTGAGAAAAAAAAAAGTTATCCCAAATTTACTGTTTTTTTTTTTCATTTGTACCCAGGGTACTACGGTTCTAGGGTTAAATCTGTAATATCTTTGAAAATATTCATTTAACCTTTTGAATGCTTATCACTTGTATACAAGTTCAACATTTTCGTGCTCTCAGCGCCACCACTTGATTAGAAGTAATCCTATTATAAAATAAATTTACGACTTTTACAAGACCTCTTATTTCGTTTTTATGAAAAATTGCCCCGTTATAAGCCATATTTTTAACTTTTTTACACATAATACGCACGATCTTTAGCATCCTGTGGTAAGAGCTTGTTGGCACGCATGTCATCTCTTACAACGTCAAGCCAGCACTTCTTTGGTCTACCCCGCTTGTTCCGGCCCGGCGGAGGCGCGATGGCAAGACATTTGTTACCCACGTAACATGCCGGTTTGCGTAAGACGTGGCCGTACCAGCGTAGGCGACCCTCCTGCAGTTTGTCTGCAATGTCACGGACACGAAGGCTGCCCCGGATGCGGGATTGCGCAGATTCCCTGGGATAACGGAATCCTGCGAAGCAATCCTTCGAGCTGGGTCCAGAACAGCGTCCTTTCGGCTTCACCGCACCCGGCCTGCGGAGCGTAGGCACTTATCAAGTGGGTTATAACACCATTGACAAGCACCCGCACCGACATCAGCCGATCACTGATGCGATTCACCTCCAAGACGTCATCCTGGAGCTCGTCCGACAACACCACGGCCACCCCATTTCTCCCACTAGGTGCACCCGTGTAGATCAGCTTGTAGCCATTCCCAATAAGCCGGGATCTGCTGCCTTTCCACCGAGTCTCCTGCAGGAACGCCACGGCCACCCTCCGCCTGTGGAGAGTTTCGGCCAGCTCTCTCGCGCGTCCAGTTAGCGTGCCAACGTTCCACGAGGCGAAACGGATTTTCATGGTTTGGGCTCGCTTCTTCAGCCCTAGCCCACAGGTCACAAGAGTCGGGCGAGGCTCCTGCGCGCCGTTTTGCGGCGGCGCCCTAGCACCTAACATGAGCATTTCTATTTAATCTCTCAATTTATTGAATGGCTTGTTTGGCTTTTACGAGTGCGACTGCCGTCTGACCACTCAACCCCGAAGGGAAAGCCGGCGTCAGAGTCCCGTTCGTGAGTCAGCAGGCGCACCGTCTGGCAGGTGGGGTTGACTTTGGTCCCAAAGATGGAGGTGGGACCCCAAAGCACTTCTTGTTTGTTTTGTATTCAATAGAAACAAAAACGTCAGAAAATATTTTAATGCCCCCAACGCCAAGTAGGTAGGTACTTGATATAAATTATGAAGTAAGCCAGTGACGGGACACGATGAAGCCCTCGCTATATTTGATCTCGTCGAAACGATCATGAATACTATTATTGCAAGAAAATGAGGTGAATAAATAATATTTTATAAATGTTGTATACTAGAAACTACGTTTTATTCACCTTAATCAAGAATAAATAGCTTTTCTAATCATTATCGATAGTGATACACCGTTTGAAAAACCCATCTCTACAAAGTGGCTAGTTGTCAGTGCGCACAACGCCACGAACTTGTATAGAAGTAAATCTGTGACGTCATAAGCGGACGGGTTTCAAGGTCATAGTGACTGTGCACTTTAGTGTAGTGCAATGTTTACATCTTGAGTAGGCGCACGTGTTCTTACAAAAAAAAAATGAGTGACGGTGAATAGGGATGACAAATTATTGCGAATTTTACAAGGTGTGGAGTCTGAATCAGAATTTTGAAATAGTTTGTTGTCTTGACATTCCGTTAAGTCGTCAACTTCCGTTTCAGGAATGTACTTCCGTTTTCTATTAGTTTCTTCAAAGAAGAAAAATCTCTGAGAGTATTTTGCGATACTATTAAAAAAAATGATCTGTAACATCTGCGTAAACCAGTCAATTGCCCTCCATTTTAATTAAAAAAAAAGCACTTACAAAACCACGTGTCTAGCTTCTATATCTATTGATTGTATGTATCGGGTTATATTTGGTTGAGTTTATGCACGTGTAACTCGACCACAGTGAATATAAAAATAAATACCGTACAAAAGTAGACATCCCTAAATCAGACAGGATTTTGACGTGCCTCGAGCGCCAACGACTTGATATGAAATATAAGGATTACATCTGGAGACAAATAGGGATGTGCCTTCTAGAACTCACGTCTAATAAATTTACATTGCGGACTTTTTTATACACCTTTTCAATGTGTACAATATTTAGTTTCATTATTTCATTATTTTGATAAATCTCGTAAGGTTCAGCCTGCTTTTCACTGCAAACGCGGAATAAATGCAATTTACGACATTACATTAGAAACCTCAGAAATAATAGTATTTTCCACAATTTAATGAATGTTATTGTACACATAAACCATCCTCTTTAATCACTTTATCTATTTTAAAAAATCCGTTGCGTAGTTTTAAAGATTTAGTCATACAAAGGGACATTGGGAAAGAGAAAGTGACTGTTTTATAATATGTAGTGATAACTAAGTACTATTCCTGACAAAATTCGGAGACATTGAAAATAGGGCGGAGGACGGAACAGCAGGAGGTACGGAGACTACAATCGTACAGACGTAGGACGAGGTTGCAGTGTGATGGCGGTCGCCGACCGGCATGGGACTTTTTCTTCAGCCCGTAGAGGTCCACTGTTGGACAAAGGCCAAGGATTTCCACGATGACCAGTCTTGTGCTGCCCGAATCCATCTGCTTCCCGCGACCTTCACCAGGTTATCGGACCACTTTGTTGGGGGCCTCCCTACGTTGCGTCTTCCGGTACGTTTCCGCCACTCAAGAACCTAGGACTAGGGTGCAATCAAGACAGAATTGCGTATGCTCGTTGAAAGTATCAGTGAGTTAAGACTCCTTTGATAGATAATACATACGGTTTATATACTAATATATATGGTACACAGATATTATCTATACTCTATACTAATATATAAAGCTGAAGAGTTTGTATTGTTTTGTTTATTATAGTGTTGTATGTTTGTTTGTTTGTTTGTTCGCGCTAATCTCGGGAACTATTGTACCGATTTGAAAAAATCTTTTTGCGTTGGATAGCCCATTAATCCAGGAAGGCTTTAGGCTATATAACATCACGCTGCGACCAATAGGAGCGGAGCATAACTAACTCAACGCGAACGAAGTCGCTGGCGGCTGCTAGTTCTTACATACGTTTACGATATAACTAAACTTTGTAGTGTACACGACGTATATGACACCACACCACAGCAGTTTCGGACTCATTATTAAACCATTTGAAATTCAAATGACATTCTAATATTCTAAATAGAAAATACAATAGGCTATCAGAGACAATCCTACGATTCTTTTTTCCATCCATTGTTTCAAGCAGTTTCAAGCAATGAGTCGACATACGCTCGGTGTTGTAACATGTTAAAAAGTGTCTTTGATCAAAAATGTAAATTTTTACAAGCATCGATTATTATCCTAGCGCATAATTTCATGGCTTTTTATTTAGACTATTTAAGTTATCTAAATGGAAGGATTCATCAGATGAGATAAAAAAAAATTACATATCAAACACAGAGTCTAATACACAGGGTCTAATATTGCTGCAGTGTTTTAAAATTCTAGTTAATTGAGCATTTTATAGATAACGTCTGACGATGAGGAAAATAGTTGGAAACTAATACAAAACAGGCATCGATCGTTGGGGTTATTACCGTGACTTGGATAAACTGGTTGGCTACTTACCTATGGGAAAATTGCATCCGTATGCATGATAATGCCAGTAGAAGAACTTGTGAGTAGTAGATATGTAGATATACATATCTACTACCTACAAGTTCTTCTACTGGCTTATTGATTGATTTTAAGGCGATTAGTAACGACGATGACCTTGCGCATCTGGGCGGGGCTAGGCAAAAACCCCCGCGCACCCCGCATCATATTTACGTGCACATTTCCTACTCGCTTGCTTCGAGCGCGGACGTCTCGCAACAAACGTAGAATGCCATACCATGTCTATAAAGTATACTATTCTGTCTAAAAAGTACCTAATCTAATATAGAATTACGTGGTATCAAAACTCATGCCCTAAAGTGAAATATATTAGGTAATTACTTTTATTTTGTTGTTTTCGATACTGCGTTGCAGGGATTTTTTTATTTAAAAAAGGGAAAACAAATATTAATTTATAAAAATGATTAATGCAAAATGGGAACCGGTTTATTCTTTTTTATTTATAGTTATTATTTAGCATTTAGCGTTTTTGGTATAATTCCCATTGATACTTACCAGGACTTAAAAGAAAATCCCGGAAACTCCATCATCTAAATAAAACTCACAGGTCAGACTTAAATAGGTGCATTTTATTTAGAATACATATTGTTTAAAAATTTAGCTGACCATATTTTAGGTAATGAACACCTGAGACTAATGAACTTAAACAATGAAAAAAAGAAATTGTTTAGATTTACCTACTAGAAAAAAAAATTGGGGAAATTTAATCAAGTTTCATACGGATTAAATTACAAGTATCAATTATATATTTTTTAAGGGAAGGAAAATATTATTGTTTTGGACTTAGCAAAAACTTGACGATTTTTTTTGAGATGTTCTTAATTTTTATTGGAGGAATGAACAGGGTGTGGCCTTAGAAATAGGGCATGCAATTAGCGTAATTTTTATTTTACCGGTAAAAAACGATAATTGAAATATTTTTACCGGTAAACCGGTAAAAACGATAAATTTATATATTTTTTTCAAAAATATTAATAATGTGATTAGGTAGTCTTAAAGCAGAAAATAAGTAAGTATACCAGGTAGGGGTCGCAATACCGAACCATTTAAGCAAAACCGGTATTTTCGGTATTGGCTCCAGACCAATACCGATAATCCGGTATTTTTGATATTTTCGGGATTAAGCAAAAGTTAGCAAATGTAGTATAATAAAGTTAGGTTAGGTTAAGGAGGAATACTTAGTAAGTAGTTACCTAAGCGCAGAATGAAATAGTAAGAAAAAAACCGTGTGTGGATAACAAAAACAAACCACAACAACAACAAAACACGCAATGACGTGAAAATAGTTGAAATAGAAATTTTGATACTTGTCGGTCGCAACTAAGTTCAACTCACGTGCATCGTTCGCGCCACACCATAGGCTAGTTCGATAATCATTGCGCGGGAAGATCGGCTATCGCCGTTTTTTTTTATAATAATTATAATCTAGTGCTTTACCGCAATCCCGCCTGATGGTAAGCAGTGATGCAATCGTTGAAGGTAAAGCGCGGTAGTTTATTAAGAGCCTATTCAATCTAGCCTAGAAGACACTTAAATTGTAGTTAGACTGAAATACCGTCGCTTGAAAATTGTTTCTGTCCGTCGATGTACGCGGTATAAAAGGCGAGGCCAAACGCTTCGTCCGGATTGTAGAGGGGTGAACAACATAAGCGTGGATACTCGCCGTACGACGAGTTGTCCGATGATGGAACGGAGAAGGGGAATTAAATCATGCAATGCCCTCGTGCACTCTCCAAAATGCATCCTATAGATTATAGAACACCGACAGGCTGGCCACTCTTAGCTTGTACTCCAGGCTTAGGAGACCGTTTTGAACCAAATCTTGGTCACCAATTAGCCTCTTCGTATGTCTCTTCACTGAATCCAAAGTTTCCAGGTGGCATTTTGCAGCATCAGCCAACAAATGCGGCAGTACTCCACACCACATAAACGCACCTGCGCCAAGATGAACGGGCTCTTTTTGGCGGTGAATAGACGCTTGTGTTTTGGCAGGCATTGAATGCCACAAGATTGGCTTCGCCCCATTCGGAGGCTGCCTGTAGTGCAACATTCGTATGCTCTACCATAGCCTCTTTCGGACCGGATTGCTTCCTTACCAGCCCCACCCAGCAGATATCTGCTCTCCACAACTGTACCGTCATCTGCATACTCATAGATACCGGGCATCAGAAGATCGTTTATATACAGCAGGAACAGAGATGCAAGAGAACAGACCCCTGAGGAACACCGGCATTAGTCGACATGAGCTCCGATGAGCACCCGTCGACGGCGACTCGGAGGGACCATTCAGTCAGGATGTCTTTTACTGTGTAGTCAGGTCAGGAGAAATTCCGTACGCTGGAAGCTCACTCAAAAGGCCAGCGTACCATAGCCGGTCGAAGGCCTTCGAGACATCTAGTGAGATGGCAATCGTTCCCGCATTTTTCTCGAGGGCCTCACCTCACAAGTGTGTGTCATACACTAGTAGTTCCCCAGTTGACCGACTGCGGCGAAACCTGTACTGTTGGCCACTGAGGAAATCGATACCTTCCAGATATGTCAAGAGGCGACAGTTCAATACACGCTCCATAATTTAGCAGGGTATGGAGGTTATTGAAATCGGTTGACAGTTGGAAGGATCGGCACGACTTTCGTTTCTGGGCTCGGTCTGCACGTTGGAAAGCTTCCAATACTTGGGCACTACACCAGTTCTAAATGAGAATCGATACAAGCGCGTCAATACAGGAGACAACTCGGGCGCACAATCGCTAACACGCCTTTAGAACAATCGCTGGTATGCCATCTAGTCCACTACCCTTATTCACGTCCAGACGACACAGTACTCTCAGAACCTCCTTGTTTCTAATGCGAACCTCGGGCATTGAAGTGGCGAAGTGAAGAAAATTCAAGGAGTAGCACTACTAGAGTATCAAGACGTGAATTGTAACCAAAGAGAGATGCAAAGAGACCTGCTTTCTTTCTCGCCGTAATAGTCAGAGTTCTATCGGGCTTAACCAGCGAAGGCGTGTGATTTGCGCGCACGTATTTTGAATTAGATAGAGCATAACTTTATCTCTTTGTATTTATTTTACTAAAACCGAAAATACCGAATATCCCAGTTTTTGTAAAATGAATACCGGTATTAATAAGACCTAAATTTGGCCCGGTATTCCGGTATTTTCGAAATTCGGTATACCGGTTTGCGACCCCTAATACCAGGTACAATGGTAGTGAACATGTTACATATTGCTTAAAATGAGCATACAAACACAATTTTTAAAACCATGACCTTTCCTTTGGCGCAGTCAAGCGTAAATTTTCATTTTCAAAACGCGGCCAGCCAACGGATGCTGGTAAATCTACATCATGCCCGTGGAGAATCCGGAAATAACCTCAATGTAGCTTGCTAAACCTCCATGCGATCTTTAGTGTCAAGTAGGTATACTGGCTTGCACCAGTTCTTTTTAGCCAATGCAAGGAGAGCGGAGTGAGTCCCTTGTCAACCGCGCCCACATCTCGATGCATTCCCACGTCGGTTTTTAGGAAATATTCCCTGCATATCTCGCGATTGTGGAGGGTCTTAACATTTAAAAAGCTTCAACTTTCACTTTTTCGCGGGGTATACACTAATACAGCCTCATAACCGATGTCAGTGGGTGTTGCAATTGAATTGTAGTCAGCACCGTACGGACCCTCCTATCCAGGGTGTCGACCGAGTCCATTTTAGTATGCTGAAAGAGTACATAAAATCGGGATGATCCAAACGTTGAAGGCTCGTACCTTATTTCCGCTTAATAGAAGACTATTTATTACTTTTTTCAGCGATGTGAAGATGGATATGAGATGCGAAACGTTTCTTCAGCGATTGCTTCATACCAGTAACATTGATACGTTGGGTATCAATGTTACTGGTATAAAGCATTCGACGGTTTCAGATGCAGAGAGCGCTCTAAGGTTTACGGAACGTGAGTTGGGTTCCCATGGATGCCGCAATCTCTCCTCGCTTTACATGCATGACCCACATTTATCCACACAAAATTCCATCCTGATAACGCTACTGAAAGTTTCAGTAATTTTCAGTAGCTCCTTCAGTTGAAATTTGTGGGGAGCAATGAATTTTAAGTCACTCATGTAAAGGAGGTGCGATATAACTTGATCACCTCTCCTCAGCCGATAGTCTAGACGTGTATTCTCCAGCAGTGTACTTAGAGGATTCAAGGCTAAGCAAAATCAAAGTGGACTCAAAGTATCGCCCTGGAATAGACCTGGCTCGGATCGCTATTCCCATGAATATCTCGATATCCAGGATAGCGAAGGACCGTCCTCCATTAGCCATACACGTCATCAAGATGGTGTGCAGAGTTGCATCAACTTTATAGAACTCCATCACCCGCATGAGCCTTGTATGTGGCACCAAGTCATAATAGGCCTTATTATATAATAATAATAATATTATTATTCATTTATTTCTCCTCACAATGTTTTGTTTATAGCTAAAACCGTACAATTACTCAGTCTAGTATTTGTTACATATGTGAGGAGCTGGTGTGCGAGAAAGGCAATATAAAAAAAAAAAAACTGTTCAACATGTCGATAGATCTTTTTGGGAACGACGAACTTGTTGGGTAATGGCCATGTTATTAAGGAGTAGCTCCTTAGTACCGCGGGAGCCGCTCCTACATCCATTTTGAGAGGCAGATATGATGAGTTGCTGTCAATATGTTTGTTAATTTTAACTTTAAAAATGGATGTAAGAACTATAAAGATGGTCGGTAAACAAGTGATGGGCCTATAATTTTTGGGTTCCGCAGTGCTACCTGATTTACGGAGCAGGTGGGTAACTCTAGTTGTTAGGAACTGAGGTAGCGAACCAGACTCAAGCGAGCGTGCAACCTTGAAAACCATTTGATCCAAAAAAGCGACAGGCACAAAACAGATACTGCGCCAGAATGAACACATGGCATCGTCATCCAGAAGTTAAGTGTCAGCCACCTTGGTCTGGTCGATAAACCCACCTTTCATTGTTTTAGAAAGTGCGATTCTGGGTGTACCGTACATTTTCTGCTTCAGGAAGTAGATGTGCTCTCTGAAACGGGTCGCATAATCCTGTAGGTTGGTATTTGTACCTGAAAATACCCGCCTTACAAAGCGTATCACTCTAGGACGAGTATCACATTCCCTGAAGCAGATTAGTTTACCGATAAGTGCTCTGGCCCCACCAATACGGTATTCAATCCTGCACTGCCAAGCTAGTAAGACTGGCTACGTTCGTCTAGCTCGTTGTACAGTACAGTTATACAAACTAATGAATGACACGAATCGTCACAAACGCTTACGTCAAAGCTACTGTCAAGTGTCAAACATTACATATAATGGAAAGTTTGACGTTTGCGTGAATAAATGAACAACGTTGCCCAAAAACATAAAACCGGTAAATTACCGGTTTTATATTTTTTACCGGTAATTTTATAGTTACGAAAAAAAAACGAAAGGAGAAAAGGCGGTAAAAATGAAAACCGGTAAACCGGTATTGCATGTCCTACTTAGAAATAACTTTAACCCGAAGGAATCTGGAAGCGCGATATAACCGAATCATACTAATATTATAAATGGGAAAGTGAGTTTGTTTGTTTGTTTGTTCTGCTTTCACACTGTAACTACTGAACCGATTGCTTTGTAATTTTGTAGACGTAAAGTTAGAAATCCGGATTAAAAGATAGGGTACTTCTTATCCCGGAAAAATTTGGTGTTCCTGAAGGAAATCTGAAAAGCACGATATAATCGAACACCACGCGGGCGAAGCCGCGGGCGGTAAGCTAGTATCAAAATAAAACATCATATAAAATCACGTAAAGCGTTCCAGCGCGGCAATAAATGCAAACATTCAATAATTATACACAAAATCACTAAAAATACTTCGTTGCACTCGAAGTACTTAGTGTTACATCTTGCGCTTCCCGCTCATCTATGAAGCTATACTTAGTTTCATAATTATTTTATATTGATCGTATTGCGTAATTATTTATGTTAATTTAAATTTATTATGATTACTTTAAATTACTTGGGAGGATTTTAAAACCTTAGTTTATTCTAAAATCACACTTGGAAGTACACTTCCGGTCTTTCAGTCATTAATTTATTAATTTTAGAATTGTTGATGCAACTTCCGATTACCGCCAACTTTTATTATAAAATCCTATCGAGCATTAGTCTTCCCGCCCATCGGATATTTATTTATTGAATCAAGCATTGTTCAACTAAATAAATCTATACAACTTTCGATATTTTAGGTTAATCCAAATATCTGTACACAATTATTGACAATTACTAGCGTTACTATTAACTTTTTCTTAATTTTATTCAATACCTGATAATTTCCGTTTCTGTTGTTAGTTTTGTGACTATTCGTTAGTGTTTTGACTCAATGGTGTATAAAAGCTACTGATGTCTGTGCTGTTGATCATTAATTAAACAGACTTGTACTGGATCATACTACGTCGTTATTATTTTCTACGCTTCTGAAGCATGTCTTTACATTAGTATCCAAGGGTGCACGGAGCAAAAAGTGACACAGCCTCCTCTCACGAGCGCTGGCGCGAGACTGCCGGCCGACCCGCGCCCGCGTCCTGCATAGAGCCCCTCTGAACCTCGCAAGGCGGAAACTCGTACGGACACTCATTTTTATTACTTTTCTTATTAAATATTTCATCAATTTTAAAATAGAACTATGATTCTATAGCTCTTACAGATACACGTTACTGCGAGTAAGAATATTTAAAAAAGTCTAAGCGCTTTAAGAGAAATATCGATTTAAAAGTTAAAAAACGCCGTGTAGAAATATTTTTCTTTTGACGTAAATATAGGCCGTATAGAAAATAATAAACACTAAATATGTTGTGCTTGAATCTATGATTATAATATATTTTTTTCAAAATTTTTGATCAAGGCATTCTGGAGGAATAAACTTTGAAAGATGAGCGTTTTTGGCCGCTCGAGGGTATCTATCCCCTTAATAACTTTGCCTGACCTAATAATTAATTTACGCGAACGCCTTATGCCTCAATCATCATCATCCCAGTGTTAATCCCTTATGCCTCAATATTATAAGTAAATATAGTCTGATTTCCTAACGTGAGTTATATCGTAAATAATTATTACCATATATACTTACCTTGTGAAGTCCGCTGGAGCCTGTTAGATGACGGAACTTGTCGAAGAAGAAGTGCTTTGGGGGATGCCTATGTCCAGGGTGGACGTCTTTTGACTAAATGACGATGATAGACCATATTAAATACGACCAAGTCATACGTAACTATGAATTTTTTTTTTTCGGCACTGGATAAATTGGTAATTAATGAATATTTGGAATTGCATCTCATATACATAAAGAGATCACGCTTTATGTATATTATGAGATGCAATTACCAATACTCATTAATTAGAGAAGAGAATTTCGTAGATAGTAAAAATATGTGGTCTCATGTATGTAGGTACAATAGTTATAGAGAAAACAATATGAACTGAAAATTAAAAAAAACACTAAACATAGATTTACCTACATACGGATTCTGAGGCTTTTGCAATATTGTAATTTTATCATTCATGATAATAAAATTTACCTTGAGATTTTATTTCCTCCTATTTCGCGACTATGACGTGTTACCTTATAATTACTCTTAGCTACATTACATTTGCACTGACATAGAATTACCGTGGCAAGCAATTTTTCATTTCATTTTTTAAATTTGAAAAATGCTTATTTTTCGATCTTTGTATTTGTTTCCTAAACAAAATATGATTTGGCATATTCAAACTAGGGTTGTAACGGAGGCTTGTTAGCGGAGGCGGAGGCGGATGTGGAGGCGACGAGTCTCACCTCCGCGGATGCGGAAGTTAACGGAGGCGGAGGCGGAGGTGAAAGTACATATAGAAAAAAATGAAATTTAAGGTTAATTAAAACAAAATGTTTATTTTAAATACGTACATTAATAGTAGTATACTTGGTAAAAGGAGAAACAAATTGTGTTTGCCGCATTCCCGCCTCGCACTAGTTGATTCTTGACCATTTCGCGCTCAAACGCGGCCGGACGGTTGTCGAGGCTCGCAGCTTGCGCGTTATTTATTTTATAAATACGTAAATAAACCTCCGTTATAACTCCGCATAAAATTGTGCGGAGGCGGAGGCGGAAGCGAAGATACGATTTCTTGCGGAACTTCCGCAGTAACGGAGGCGGAGGCGAAGCTCCGTTACAACCCTAATTCAAACGGAAAATATGTGATGTTTTTGTATAATTAAAGTATTTATTAATTAAATGAATATTACAATATTGTACAAATTAACATCTATTAAAATAACATTAAACAAATAAATTACTTCGACAACATTTGGCTTCGTGAATAACTCTAATTTTTCACCCCGAAACAGGAGGGTGTGATATTAAGTTTTCATGTTTATTGTATTGGCGCCATTTCATCGAGATAAAACTCTCAATTATATAACTCCGACAAACTGCACCTGCCTGGTGCAGTTTGTCAATTTATTTCAGTACAAGTTCCAGGTCCTTTTGATCATATCGGCACCCTTTTCCCCAATCATGATAGCTGGTGCGTTGGTATGAGCTACTATTGTCCTCGGTATAACACTACTGTCTATCACTCGCAAATTGTTAACACCGTACACTCTCAGTTCTGGGTCTACCACTGCGGTAGGATCCGTGGGTGGACCCATCTTACATGTGGCTATCTGATGATGGAGAGTCGCAGTCAATGCCCGTAAAGCACACTCCCAATAATCATCGCTATTAAATTCGAATTGTTTACAGTTAGGGAACTTCTTCGAGTGTAATTTTGCTCCATATTTTCTGAATGGTGGCGTGTCTATAAGTTTGATGATATATCTTATTGCCGCTATCATTGTATCGACGTCCTGCCTATGTGTTAAATAATTTCCATATAGATTAGGTTGTTCATAGGGATCTTTAGATCGCAACTGTAAATAACCCTTAGACTTCGGGTGCAGAAGCATGAACAGTACAGTGAAGCTTTCCACGTCTTCTATTGACTTATAAACATCCCTGTAAAGCCAGTTAGCCATTCGTATCCCTTTGGCTACGACTTTGCCTTCGTCTGAAGCTAAAGAAGCGCACGATCCTAGTAATTCTATGTCAGGATAGTCGCCAATTTCATTGGATATATTTGTTTTGATGTATCCAATAGTTTCAACTCCAGCCAATGATGACATAGGACCGTCACCGAAATGGTCAAACTGGACTATGTTCTGTACTGTAGCTACATGCTTTTCGATTAACGTTAATCTGGTCTGGTTCAAAGTAAAAGATAAACCAGGGAACGAAATGTGATCATATAACGTTTCTCCTACTTTCAGATTCTGTATCACAGGTATTCCGAAGGATTTCAAATGTTTTTCAGGTCCTATTCCAGATAGCATTAATAAATGAGGTGATTCGATGGGACCAGCGGAAAGTATCACTTCTTTGTTGGCTCTAATTTGGTACACTCGTCCATTTTTGTGGAATTCGACACCTACTGCGGTTTTACTGACAGGATCAATAATAACTTTTGTAGCTCTACTTGTAACTAATATGTGCAGATTCTTCCTCTTTTTGTTTTTATGAAGGAACGCTTTGGCGCTGCTAGCACGTTGTCCTTTGGTCAAGGTTGCTTGAATGTAACTGAATCCAAATGCATCTGGGCTGTTGTAGTCTACTCTGCGATGGCCGTACAATTTCCCTGCATCTAAAAATGCTTTGGAGAGCTTAGATCTGTAATAAACAAAATCCTCCTTAAGATAATATCTAGCTACCGTTTGGCAAATGAAATAATTTCTATTTTAGGATCTGGGCTATCATAACATTCTTATCATTTCAACATTACAGTCATAATAAAAGAGGAGTTTGATGATAACAATCGAATCATCTTGTTATCAAAAAAAGTCCCTTACTTATTTTGATTGATCGAGTCATGAACGAACACTTGTTTATTTTAAATATTTGCTGTATCAAAAGGTTTGAGTTAGTACCTATAGTATCTAGTAATTTACATATGTATATTAATATTTTGAGTACAGTCATATGTTTAGCGCTTATCATACTTGTATCAATGACAAATATTTGAGTGATAACGAAATAGTCGTTCAATTGCGTATAACATGATAACGTGACTGAGTGATAATGACCTGAATGGCACGTCTTCCACGGACAGTTCACCGTCGCGTCCATGCCACGGCGAATTGTTGAGCCCTTTCAAATTCGCTCGTTCAGACTTTATGTAATATGGCATCACTTCATTGTAGGACCTGCAATTGAAAAATGTTCTTTAGCTAAAAGTCCATGATTGATCATGATGCGTGTAACATGTAGATAATATGGGAGGTTATCGTAATAGAATATCATCATATGTAAAAGCTTACAGCAATTACACGCTAACGATGCGCTCTAGTTCTACATCTATGGCGCTGCGAACACGTTAGTTCAGTTGTAGAGACGATAACACATCAAGATAAAGTCAGATGCTACTATAATCTGTTAGATTTCTTTATTACATTTTTAACTTTATCTTTAAAGCATAAAGGTTGATTGGGAATTTTTGACAGTTTCGGGTAGCTTGAACTGCTGTCCTCCGTACCTAAAAGTTCAGTTGCTCAGTCGTGTGTGTTTTTACTGTAAGAAAACGTAGTTTTTTGATACGGACAGCAACGATGAATTCATGGCAACAAGCGGAAAATAGTAGCTACTTGCTAGTTCGCCAAAGCAGGAATGTTAAAAATTAATACCTCCTTATCTTTAATTCAATTCACACAAGTAAACAATCGAACAGAATTGGCACGAGAGTGAAGCAGATGTTACGATAAGATCAGGCGAACCGATTGTTTTACATAGAGGTGACATTGAAGTAGCGAGCTGAAATGCGAAGTATCGCAAATTTCAAAGTATCACGCTACGAATTTCTAATAAATTGAGGCAATGTATGAGATTTGAATACATAAAATATTATCCTGTACAGCTTTAAATGTTACGTTTTCCAATGCCAAGTCGAGATACAAAGGATGAAAGGATGAAGAAAATGCTCAAGAAAATGTCGATCTTTAAGCTCTAATTTTATTGGCCCGTGAAAAAAAATATATAGATAAAAGATGCTAGATAAGAGACTAACAGCATTATTTCATTTTTTCAGGTACGTTACAGTATCACAGACATTCACATCCGTATTTTTTTAAAGTAAGTATTATTTTTAATTAACGGACGAAATTATTTCGTGTGTAGGCTCACCATCCATAGTTGCCGTCGGCGGCGATCCTGTCCCAGTCCTGTTGCATGCCTCTGGTGTAGATCATGTAGTTGACCACGCTCGTACCACCCACTGCCTTGCCTCTCGGCCAGAAGCACTTCCCATCCACCATCCCTGAAAACCAGAATCCAAGCATTGAAGAATGCGTTTGAAGAATTTGGTATGGCTTTTAAAATTATTCCATTGGGTAGATTAGTTTGAACTTTGTGTGGGTGATACCTTGCGCCTACAGCTATTGGTTTCCGATAACCGCTCACAAATAGTTTCCGGAATAGATCCCAGGAATACATAGACTCTGTGTCTGTCTGTGTAAAGATACAAATCAGACAACAATACAAAGTTTTTCATATATTAACACTATACACTAACTCGCAAATGCAATTTGCATATCTCCCTTATCAGAATGTCTGTTTGCTACATTTTTGGATCCCTAAACGTTTGTTATTTTGTACAGTTTTATCTGTAGATTAGATTTTTTAGATGTTAAGTCGAAGTGACTCGCGACGTGTTAGACTAACGTGTTGCGAATTACCCTGAGTTGACAGCTAGCCGGGCGCGGCGTTACCCTGTCACGGTTAGAGGGTTATCCCGACGTCCCGACCAGCTCCCTAAATGCGTAACACACTTACTATCAATTGGAATGATTTTAAAGCTTATTGCTAAATAATCCATTACTCCGTATGTTCAAAGATGTGTTTGCTCAACAAGGTAAATACCGCAATGAATGTTGTTGAACTGTCAAAAAGAAACCCATTGCTACTGATAATATCTTACGCAATTACCCAGCCGGCTTGTTCATAGCGTTGCGAAAGTACTGCCTGTAAATAATACTAATAATAAAGTTGAAGGGCCTTGCATTTGATAGTCCAACCCTAGATGAAGGCTATAATAATAATTTAGCATCACGCTGACCATTCAGGGACCACCCTACAAAAAAATAAAATAACAGAAAATGCTAAGCGAAAACGAAATACAAAAATAGTCCAGCAGACGATGTGATACGATGGGATAAGTCGGGGGAAGAGGAAATAACAGTGGAACTAAGACGCGGACGTAAGCTAGTTAGTAATAAGCGGTGATAAATCAGTTAGTATCCTAGGATTTAGTTAAAAACTCTTAATACTTACCAGTGCAAACTCCTGGCTGATACTCCATAACGTAAGGCCACACGTAATCGGTCTGTTGTAGCAATGGTGCCAGGATTGGTACATCGGTCAGCAGCGACTCCCCACGGCCTGCTTCGATGAGCAGCACTGACGCCTTCCGGCCTTCGCTTAGACGAGAGGCCAGCACGCTTCCCGCGGATCCTGCTCCCACGATAATGAAATCGTACTCCGAAAGAGGTCCTTTGAAACCTGGAGTTATACATTTTTGCTATCATGATCGTCACGTTGGTCTAGTGATCGCAAGCACTACTTCTGAGCATGATGTCAGGGTTCAATTCGCAGGTCAAGCCAAGTGTTCTTGGGTTTCACTGTAGCGCAAATCTAAATGACCAGACGCCGGCGACTAAAACACGGTTAAGGATTTAAACATCAGAGTGCACATTGCGAAATCTTAATTATTGAGTAAAATATTTTATTAAGTAAAATCGTATTTTCTTTAACCCTTAGCTTCTACTATAAAATGTTAAAAATTACATAATACATAAGTTTTCTGTTAATCTAATTTTGTTAATAGGCGCACCTCCGCAAACAGGAGACATTATATTATAATACTAGCCTTCAATAATATCAAATTTTTCCGCGATAAAAGGTAGCCTATTTTCTTTCTCAGGGTCTAAAGATTGTCTGTGCCAAATTTCATCTAAATCGGTTGGGAGGTTTAGGCGGGAAAGCGTAACAGACAGACAGATAGACAGACAGACAAACAGACATACAGACAGACCGACAGACAGAGTTACTTTCGCATTTATAATATTAGTAAGGGGGGGGATAGAGTTGTTTGTCTCACTCCTTGACTGAGGTCGGCTTCTAGTATAACCAGATGCAGCTGAATACCAGTATACACGAAGCGACTACATGTCTGACCTCCACAACCCAATTACTAGGTCGTCTCCTTAGCAACAGGTTGTCATCTTTCGGTCTTCTGACGACACATCATCATCTCAGCGTTAATCCCAGTCGCATCGGAAGCTTTTCAGCTTTGGAGTCTGGGGTCCGCTTTACCGGTCTAACTGCTGATTTTGGCTAAACTTCGATACATTCCGTGAAGCGAGGGCCGTCAGACCTCCACAACCCTCGGTTTTCTGACGACACATAACTAGTGTTAAAGATTCAAGTTTGCCAGCCGGGACCAAAAGCTTAACGTTCTTTCGGAAGTATGGGGTGGTCTTGGTGTATAAAGATTGTTACCTTTCCATGTATCTACCCCAGCTTAACCTGCCCCCTAATCGGCGAACACATTTTTATCAATCATTTGACAAAAATATGTTCGCCGGTTAGGGGGCTGACATGTCCCCTAACCGGCGAACTATTTTTATCAAATCATTGCGACTAGTTGGGATCGTTTGAACTGAACGGACCAATGGGCGCTCCAAACGATCCCAACTAGTCGCAATCATTTGACAAAAATGTGTTCGCCGATTAGGGGGCTGTACGGCTATTATTACTTAGCCAAAGGCCTCACAATGTCATGGACAAAATATGGCCACGAACTTGAATTTATTCATCATGATTTTGATTAGACAAGATCTAAAGGCCATTTTGTAAAATGGTAATTTAAAACAAATGTCAAAGACTTCTTAATGCATAAACATGTTACGTGTTAGTGTAAAACTGATTTATATCCGTTACCTCACACCAGGTTCAGTCAGTGGTCTCGAACGTCAAAAAGCGAGATCGGTAGAATTGCCAGTAAAAATCGGTATTTCGTACCTAAAATCGGTATTTCTAAAAAAAAGCGTCGTTTATTTATTAAAAAAAAAGCACGTACAGGCTTAATTTTTAACAACCAGCAGTGGTCTCGAACGTCAAAGAACGAGATCTGTAGAGTAAAAATAGGTATATTAGTAGGTACCTAAAATCGGTAATTCTAAAAAAAAAGAGGCTCGCTTAATTTTTAATTCTTTTTAGATAACATTGGCCATAGCCGCCGTAATCCTGGAATCAATTTCAAAATCGTAACATGGGCTTGTTAGGGTGTTCTCCAAAACATTTTGTATTAAGTCCGTCTATAACGCCGTAATAAAAGAGGTTGCCATGTCAGAAGCGTAAAATCGGTAGAAAAATCGGGAGAATTTCCATGTACCTATACTCCGAAATCGTAGAAAAACAGGTGTATTTCGGTAGAACAGAGCCCATATCGGTAGAAAACCGAAAAATCGGTAGGTTCGAGACCACTGGGTTCAGTTGAAAACTGACGTCAGGCACTATTTGACTGTCATTTTTGCTGAACTGGACCTTTTTGGTGCAGCAGCGAGGCACACTTTGCTGCTATTTTTTACATCGGGGTTTTTGGATGTATGTTTATTCTAGATGTATTATGTGTATACAAATACATTTATTGGGTCTGTGCTGAATAAATGTATTTTCTTTCCTTCTTAATAATGTAGGGAACGTCGAAGTATTTTTGACACATGGAGACTGCGAACGTTCATTAAATGACGTCACTTGCCTTTCTGATACCCGTGAAATCCATCCGACGACGGCACACTCATGAATGTTGCTATTAAATTAATATGAACAATTATAATTCTGCCTATGATATCATTCACAGCTCGTAAACATTGTTTCTATGTGGGGTTACGGATTCAATTAACCATGGTGTAACAAATAAAAACATATACAAACTTGTACAAGCGAAATACATATAAAGGGTGTATCAGACATCGACGCACAAACGAGTACCATGGATCCAGTACATGATTCTGAACTCCCCAGTGGTGGAATTTTTCGTCGGCTTTTTCATGATTTAAAAAAATATATATGTAGTTTTTTTCACTTTAGGTTTAGACCGTTCATAATTGTTATACTTTTATAACCCAATAAGATTTTAAAGTAAAAATTAATTAATTCGCTAATTACATAAAAAGCGCAATGAAAACAAAACTCTAAAAACTGTCTTATCTGCCGATTTAATAGAGTTCACATCAGGGATCAACGTCATACCTACAAACCCGCACGGCGGCACGCTTGCAACGTTCAAAGCCCGAGCTGACCTCTTTCTTTAAACACTGTGAATTCTGTAGCCGCTCATTAACGACATGAATGACTATCATAATTTTATTAGTGGCATGCGGTGTAGCCTTTTCGCGAAGTTTGCGTTACGATGTCAGATACACCCTGTATGTATAATATCAAGTCACTAAAAAATAAGGAACTTTTGAAGGTCCCTATTTTGTTACATTATTAACTAGTTACGTAATTAAGCATTTGATGGTTTTATCTGAAGACGTAGTTGTTTTTATTTAATTTAGGTTTCCTAAAATGATTATGCAAATTAATTTTATGTCATTTTTGAGCTACGACTTTGAACTTTGACTAATCAAAACTTAAAACTAAAAAATAAAACAATCAATTTTAAAATTGTTCTCTGCGCGTCTTTGAAGGATGGATCCTAACAAAAATATGAAAACAAAATATTGCAACGTATTAACGTAATCTGTTTATAATGTATCTATACCGTATTAATTTGGGCTTGATACAAAACGTAAACAAAAAAAAAAACAGTATTTCTCATTTTTTTTACTTGCAAACGTTGAATGGTCCAGGTTTACTCATAATCAAGAAAACGTCATTATTTAAAACAATTAACAAAAAACAGAGACTGAAGGAAAACAAAAGTAACAACCAGAAATCAACAAAAATTATCACTATCATTATTATCGTTATACTTAATATTAAATTCTGTATTAACAATTCGATCCAGACTCAAGATCAGAAGAGTAAAGATCGCGGATGTAACCCGACCGATGCCAAAACGTCACCTTTTAAATGTAAAATATTCGCAGTTTGAAGTACCAGTGGTACTTATATGTATGTATAATTTAGTAGTATTATAATTAGGTATAATGTATTCGAAGTTTGGGAATACAGTTACGTGTAAAGGATTTAATAAATAATTCATTATTATTAGATAAATAATTTAAATTATTTTCAAAGTTGAGCGATTTTAAATAATTCATATACCTTGAGCTCAGTATATTATTTCCGTAGTCATTTTGATAAAATTTATTCATGTCATAAAGGGAGTAGTCATAATCCACCACGCCAGCCCTGTGCGTTATGGTAGATGTCACATTTCTTCAAAGTTTGCCTCTAGGACATGCTGGTTTTCTCGTATTTTCCTCCAGTATTGAACGCAGTGGTGTTTAAATTAAATACAAAAACTGAAGTGTCTCGCTGGGTTTGAACTAACGACCGACCTACTAATCTGTTCAGTTGCTATGTTCATATTATTTTCAATTTCTGTTCATTATTATTTTCCACAGTAATTTTGTAAAATAATTTGATTTGGTTACTAGGGGCTGTTTTTTTATAGTCTGATAATTTATGTCATATGAATGATTAAAACAATTTCTATACAAAAGCTGGCAAACCACAATATTTTAATCTGTTCAGTTGCTATGTTCATATTATTTTCAATTTCTGTTCATTATTATTTTCCACAGTAATTTTGTAAAATAATTTGATTGGGTTATTAGGTGCTGTTTTTTATAGTCTGATAATTTATGTCATATGAATGATTAAAACAATTTCTATACAAAAGCTGGCAAACCACAATATTTTAATCTGTTCAGTTGCTATGTTCATATTATTTTCAATTTCTGTTCATTATTATTTTCCACAGTAATTTTGTAAAATAATTTGATTTGGTTATTAGGTGCTGTTTTTTATAGTCTGATAATTTATGTCATATGAATGATTAAAACAATTTCCATACAAAAGCTGTCAAACCACAATATTTTTTCATCATATAAAAATTGTCTGAGTGTTGTCAAATCAAGCTTTAGCTTATCTGCATTCAAAATTGCAATAGTGATGAATAAAAATTCTTGTTTTAATTTATTTGCAATATTATTCCGAATTTCGAAACGACACTTAAACTCATTCTGACGCATAATATTTCACTTCCTATTTTTTCGCTACCTGGTTTACAAGGCCTGTTCACCTTCCGTATGTCTACTACATATTTACTAATTAAAAAAAAAATAGCTATTAAAATAACCATTATAAGTGGATATTGTAGGTTTAGGAACCTGTTCTAATGTTAAAATATTTTTTACATATTTTTTTGTTAGTTTGTATTTTGTGCGTATGCACAGTAAACGTCATAAAATCACCGTTGGAATCATTTTGAAGCGTATTGCTAATCCATTGCTCCGTGTATTCGAAAAATTTGTCTGCTCAGCGACGCAAATAACGCAATGAATGTTGTTGAGCTGTCAAAATAAAACACATTGCTACTACATTACATACATTGTTATGCAATTACCCCGGCAGGGCGACGACTCTCATATTTGGTAAGGGTATGAATGGAAATGCTGAACTTGAACCAAAATAGTTTCTTATCAAAGTACCTACATTTTCTTTATCATTCTCATCATATCTATCGAAAGATACGTACGTTACGTTTTCGAATGAAATTTAATTGATCAATTAACTGTTTGTTTTCTATTAGTTAAAATTTATTCCAAAATATCCTCTGGTTTCTTAGCAAGCTTATCTACTTTCCTGACAATTTTATTTTGATGAAAAAATAAATAAGTACTAAAAAAACATTAATCTAATCATCACATAATTTAGTAAGCTTATCTACTTTGCTGACAATTTTATTTTGCCGATATAAAAATACAAAATAAAACATTAATTAAATCAGCACATAATTTAATTATAGACGTAGCGTAGAAATTTTTTTTGGCTATTAAAAAAGCCTGCTGTTTTATAGATACGTGTTCCTACGGCCTATATGTATAGTAAAAATATATTTTTTTAACAATTTTTAATTTTAATTGAGGTAATAAAAATACTGCTTTTTGTCTTACCTGCAAAACATTACAAAGTATTTTTCAGAATCATGTATTCAGTATATGCTAAAACATTCCAGTATATACTATAAAAGGGTCAAATAAAATATTGTCTCATAAATAAAATTACATTGTGCATGCTAACCTTCGCATGGACTTGTTTTCTATGGTTTATACCGTGAATTAGCATTAGGCCGTTAAATGCTCTAAATGCCGTTGAAAAATGTACCCATGGAATTGACCTTGATTGACCTATAGCGTTTCAGGTTTCCCCCGCACCGCGGTTAAACCCGTATAAGTTTAGATCCCGTAGGAATATCCGGATAAAAATTATTATATATATTAATCCTGGATATAAACCACTTGTGTGCCAAAATTCACCTAAATCCATTCAGTAGTTTTTGCGTGATAAAGTAACAAACATACATCCAAATTTACGCGTTTATACAATATGTAAAGAAAACCCCGTCCGACCCATAAGGATAATAAAGGTTAGGTAAACACATGACCAAGTAAAATATGAAATTTTACATAATCACCAAAGTAACAATACTAATGAGTTTTGAAATAATCTTTTTTAAGCGAATTAATTCCAACTTCCCCAAAATTCAGTGAATTTTAAAAAGTAACAGCACCATTTTCGGCTCTATTATTATGAGCGAAGCGACCGCGTGCCCTGCCCCCTTCGCCCACGCATGTATTGCCTACCGCAAATGTATTAAGTTACTTCCTTTTGCGATATACTATTTATTTTTTAGGGGTATTTTTTTTCAAGTTTAGCACGGCTTTGCAGGCATTAGTAGAATCAGTTATCGATACCTAACAATATCTTTACGGATCGGACAGGGTTTTCTTTACATATTGTATTACTAGCTGTGGTACCGGGCTTAGAATAGTACCAACCCATATCCTCTCGTGGGTGTCGTAAGAAGCGACTAAGGGAACTCTGATTAGGGAAGCGGGCAGCAGCGCTTCTCCTGTGGAATATCAAATTACTGCGATCCCCAACCTGCCTCCCAAGCGTAGGGATTATGGTAAACCCCCCCAAAGCAATGAAATCCTTGGGGGAGGCCTTTGTCCAGTAGTGGACCTCTATAGGCTGAAGAAGAAAGAACAAGAAGAATACTAGCGGGACCTTGCGGTTTCACTCGGTATAAGTTTCGATCCTGCAGGAACGTTGGAATAAAAAGGATCCTATGTGTTATTTCTGACTACCTGTATGCCAAATTTCATCCAACTAAATCAGTTTAGTAATTTTTGCGTGAAGGAGGTAACAAACATCCATCTATCCATACTCACAAATGTTCGGATTCATAATGTTATTAAAATTAGTAGGATTTACATTGTACCTTTATACATACCTAAGCTAAATAGATAGCTGTATTTGTACCATTTTACAGTTCAGTTCAAGTTCATTGACATCGCAGTCGTTTTCCTTTGTAAGGACCTAATTATGTACCGTTGAATAAAGGTATTTATTATAATGAGTACCTACTTGAGAAACCAAGTATATCTTCAAAATTACGGTGGTGGACACGTGAGAATATGTATAATGAGGGATTATGTTACAAGTACGTTCAGCAGAGTATCTGCCGCACTAACCTTAAGATACCTACTGATGTCTCCTATCTGGAGTTTCTGCCTCATTCCCCATTCTAATCCAAACATGGATAATCTTAAAAAACCTTAAATACGTTCGAATTCAGTAACCTCCCTTTTGTAGTTGGTTAAAAGTACTTCTTGGGGACCTTAGCTCAGCATTCATTTAGTAACAAGCTCATTATCATGTTTATTTAATCTTTTCGCACAAAAAAGTTACATGGGCGAACTAAATGCGGTCTTAATATTCTATTATGATAAAGATTAAAGACTATTACTAAAAAGTTACATATTGAAAACACATAAAAGATCTACAGATATACAATAATAATTATTTAAAACAGTAGAACAATATCTAACTCTAAATAGATCATAAAAATATAAACATTTTTACGCTAAAATCAAATGGTATGATACTCAGAGATAACATAAGTTCTTGTACAAATACAGACAAATATAGTTTTTAAACTTGTACTCACCCTTAGGTAGTTCATATTGATCCCTCAAGAACCCAAACAAATCTGGTTCATTTGGATTCAAAGGCAATATCTTACTGCTCATCATTGTGTCTACAATTCGACTCCTCACCGGAGAATTAGATCTTTTTTCTCTATTATTATTTTCATCACAGTAGCCTCTACAAACACTTGGTTTCGCATATTCTTCTTCATCAATCGACACATAAGAGTCATCATCATAATTAAAACTGCTACTTTTTTGTAATAAATATAAAAATGTTAGTAATATTATTTTATTTTTCATTGTCTTCGGTACACTGTTCCTGACCGTGATCAAGTTAATTCTGAGCACGGTTCGCTGTTCAGATATTGATGTGTTCAACCGGTTTAACTGTAAACAGTGATGTTATATTTTTTATAAACATAAATGGGATCTATGAACTTGAATTAAGTTCGCAAAGTCAACATGTCAGAGAAAAAAATAATTTCATAACGGACTGTTCTTACCGGAACTTATAAACTGATTTTTTTGCTTCCAAGAGGTTTTGTTTGATCCAGTTCAAAATTAACAAGGCTATCTAGTATTTGCGAATCCAGTATTACGTTGGACTTAAATACTCAAAATTTTATCAATATAGCAATGCAGTTTGGTGCGTACATGTGCATTGTCATATTCGTGAACGTGTGCGTTGATTTAGATCCGTCATCCCATTGTAACAATTATTTGCTAATAGATTCTCATATTGTATTACGTTGGGCTATTGAGATCTAGTAATCTTTAAAGGGTTATTTAATACTTAACATATTTACTTTTAGTTAGTCTCCTTGGGTTAGGTCCATTAACTCCTTTTCCTCATTCTCGCTTCAGTATAATTTTGTTTCTGAAACTGGCTTTGATGTGTTTTAAAATTTTGTTTTGTTGCACCAACGATACTAAATCCGGCCAACAATAAGTACTCAGTCAAAATAAAGGTTCTTTGTACAATGAAGGTAAAACTAAGTAATTTAGCGATTTATGTCAATAATTTCATTAGGTTTCTACTGAAAGCTTTGGCAATATATTAGTCTGAAAAATACACATTACATTAGTCTAAAATTTATATACAGTTTCAAAATCTGTATTTTTGGAGGCATTCCACGAAGCACAGCCAAACGAAGCACAGCCAGAGGAAGCGCATCTAACGTATTCCACTAAGCACACCCGTAGCTGGGCTTCAAATAATAATATTAAAATAATTAATTTTATATTCCACGAAGCACACCTATGAAATATCACTCGCATAGTGCGGGGACAATGAAATAAAAATATCGATAGAAGAAAATATTTATTATTTAAAAGACGAACTTAAATTTCTAACATCTTTCAGTTTCATTATAATAATGTGTGTGTGTGTGTGTATGTGTGTGTGTGTGTGTGTGTGTGTGTGTGTGTGTGTGTGTGTGTGTGTGTGTGTGTGTGTGTGTGTGTGTGTGTGTGTGTGTGTGTGTGTGTGTGTGTGTGTGCGGTAAAACAAACTGTGATTTTTAATGTTAAAGTAGAGTATTTTTATTATTCATTAATAGGTAGTTATAAGAAATTTTCAACATAGATCTCTATGTAAAACAATATTTAAAATGTTTTTGATATTTTTCCAAGTTTTTATTGAAATTAGGAAACAATCTGTGATTTTAAATAGTAAGAATGTCAATATGACCACACACACACACACACAAATAACACACACACACACACACACACACACACACACACACACACACACACACATTATTATAATGAAACCGAAAGATGTTAGAAATTTAAGTTCGTCTTTTAAATAATAAATATTTTCATCTATCGATATTTTTATTTCATTGTCCCCGCACTATGCGAGTGATATTTCATAGGTGTGCTTCGTGGAATATAAAATTAATTATTTTAATATTATTATTTGAAGCCCAGCTACGGGTGTGCTTAGTGGAATACGTTAGATGCGCTTCCTCTGGCTGTGCTTCGTTTGGCTGTGCTTCGTGGAATGCCTCTATTTTTGCGTCTCTACGGAAGGAAATTTTATATTAGACGTTCTCAACCTGTTTACATGTACTTTATAATTATGTTCACGGATAGCTTTAACTACCGGATTGTAGACAAAGTATGCCTAAGACAATATCATTTTTAATGCAGCTTTCAAGTTCTTCTGTTTACTTTTCGAACTTGCTGTCCGTACCATTTTGGCTACAGTCTCAGGGAGTCCGTCGAACTTAGCCATGTTTTTTTGGCACAAAACATGTTAAAAAACCGGACTTAACTGATACGAAATAAAATTTAACGAAGTTGTGTTTTAGTGCGTGCTAGGTTAAGGTTACCAATGCAAATGAAATGATTTTGATAATTTCTAAAGTTTCAGCTGGTCATATTATTGAGTGATAACCAGTGTTTATTTGTGGATCTGTGACGAGCTCATATATACAGTACTACAGATCTCAGTCATTCAGTCTACTCCATATTTAAATATTTATTACCAGTATTTTGAGAGAAGTGTTAACTTCCCTGTCGTTCCCCAGTACTGTAGAAAAGCTTGCTATGCAGTTACTTTACCACCATTTGGGATTTTATATTTACCATTCAGTGTAAGTTTTAAACTTTTAACTCCAGAATTTGTTTGGTGAATATACATAATATGGTGTCTGCATTTAAGGCCCCGTTATTTTCCGGCCTCTTCTCCGCCACTCCCACATGGGGGCGAGGGCTTTGGCCTCAATATCTCATGGCGGCAATCCGACAAGGAGGCTCGCCGCTTCAGCGGTAACCGCGCGGTGTCCCCGCACAGGCTAGTGAAGGATCACGGGTGGGGTTTAGTCAGTTAAAATCTGACAAGCACTTTCGCTCCGCCAAGAGCGAGAGATTCAATTCATTCAATGATTTCCCATACACCAGAAAAAAAAAATGCGAAGGTCCTTTGCTTTGGTGGATGTTTCTTTGAGTATGTTTGAAGCACGTGGACTAAATTTGTTTCATTAGTTTTTATTGTCCATTCTTTAAAGCCATTCAGAGGTTATCCTGAGCTTTTTGCAGAAGCTTCTCTTGGCCAGCCACATTGGCAAAAGCCTGTGACATATCTATTTACGTTGCCAGTAAATAACAGATCTGTGGTTGGACCCAGGACACTGCTCTGAAGTACTCCAGCCTGAATCGTACTTCCTTTCAGGCATTTGTGACTCTGCTTCACAAGGAAGAATCTCTAGCTTGATAATTAATTTTTGATAAATTCTTCAAGCTTTTGTTATCCCTGGCTAAGTTGTAAAACTGATACCAGAACAGCGAACTTTTTTTTGAACCCTTTTATTTATCTGTTATTTAATGCGTGCGAACATATAATCTTCGTCAATTATTCACTTTTAAAGCTTTGTATAAATAAATATCTAAAGATTTATCGTTTGGGAATGTATGTCAGATCCACTTCATCTTAAAACAAGCTTACAATAATAAATAACATGGAGGTAGGTAGAGACAGGCAAGGCAGTAGAGATTTAAGATACAGTTATTATACAGAATCAGGATCTTGGGCGAAGCTATTTGGCTCATTCAAAATATTTTAGCTTTTTCGTTAATTTATTCTTTATTAAGACTCAAGGTAGACTGGGAATATTTGACAGTTTCGGGTAGCTTGACTTACTGTGTTGTCCGTAGCTAAATTTGGGTAACAACTTAGATCATGAATCTTGTATGTATGCTATCATCCAACTAAACCAAGCCTCAACGAGTTGATGGAAAACAGTACCAGCTTAACTGGTATAATTTCGAGACTTTTAACATCAGCAATGATTAGGGAATTGTCAGAAATCCAATGAAAATAAATCCCGCAAGTCTTTGGAATATCAGCCTGCATATGGAAGGATATCCTTGCTTGCTGCGGTTACACTGAATATCAAGCATGTATGAGTAATTGGACACAGGTTGTTGCCAAATGTGTCTCTCTTATTTGTTTTAAGCTAGCCTGCTTTGGTTGGTTTGGGAAAGAAATTTACGATAATAACGACAACGGCGAACTGGTAAGAAATTCTAACTGCCGAAGTTTATAATTTATACGAAAAAAAAAAAAACGTTTGTTTTAGAAGCTAAATTCATTAATGACCGTTAAGAAATTTTAGTAAACCTTGCGAATTTTTATTATTCCAACTTGAAACCATAAAAAGTGATCTCGCGATTAATGCCGTTAGAGGAGCTATTAAAACTTCGCAGTCGTAATCAAAATAAAATACATATGTATTTCTCATTTATTAATCTCAAAACACATATTTCTGCCCCTGCGTTATTCTATCTATACATGTATTGCCTACGACTAATTGCTATAACAATTTCCTATGTCTAAGCTTTGTTGAGTATGTTTCATACCCATTTCATTACATCCACCGCTTTTCCTCTGACCATCATGGCGACCTCGCGGTCGATAAGCAAAATAAAATACATAATTCTCAGTCATTTATTAATCTTAAAACAGATCTTCCTTCCCCTTCGTTATTCTTTTTGCACATGTATTGACTACTACTTATTGCTATGAAAATTTACTAAGTTTAAGCTCTATTGAGGACATTCCATGTCATTTTTATTAAATCCGCCGCTTTTTCTCCTATCATCATGGCCGGAGCATGTGTATGTGCGGACACAGTACGCGGTATCACACTGGAGTCCACAACTCGCAGCCTGTGCACGCCATGCACGCGTAGCTCGGGGTCCACGACAGCGAGCGGGTCGCCGACAGGACCCATGCGGCACGTCGCTACCTGATGGTGAAGAGTCGCTGTGAGGGTACGCAATGCACACTCCCAGTACTCGTCGGAATCGAAAATCGTAGATTTACACAATGGGTAATTCGCCCTGTGCAACTTAGCACCGAAACGTTGAAAAGGTGGAGTCGCCACAAGCGCCTGTACGTGACGGAATGCAGCAATAAATGTTTCTACGTCTTTACGGTCCGTTAAGTAGTTTCCGTACATTAGAGGATAACTGAATGGATTACTATCTTTCAATTCTATTCGTCCTACTGATTTAGGATGAAGCAACATTGGGAAGGTACTCCAACTGTCTTTGTTTTTTCCATCTATCTCTCCAAAAGCTTCGTTAAAAACGTCTGTTCTTATTCTCATGCCTCGTCGTACAGCCTTACTTGCCCCTGGGCCACCATCAGAAATAATTGATCCGCCGATACTTATCAGTTCTATATCAGGCACAGGTTCAGGGTCATCCGATACCGGTGTTTTAATGTATCCAATACCTTCCACGGCCCCAGGAGAAGATAAATCAGATTCGCCGTTTCGAAGCCATGCGATTGCTTCTTGAATATTTAAGGCGGCATTTTCGCTGAGACTCACTCCTGTAGTGTTTAATTCAAATATTAATCCAGGGAAACAAATGTGATCGTATAGCGTTTGTCCGACTGGTAAGTCCTTTATTACAGGAATGCCAACCGTTTTTAAGTGATTTTTTGGGCCAATTCCAGATAACATAAGAAGTTGAGGAGAAGCAATGGGTCCAGCAGAGAGTATTACTTCCTTTCGTGATCTGACTGTAGATTTACGCCCTTTTCTGACGTAGTTTACACCATAAGCTGTATTCGTCTGAGGATCAATCAAGACTTTAGTCACTCTGCTCTCGGGCAATATGTGTAAATTGCGTCTCTTCTTTTGTTTGTGTAAGAATGCTTTAGCAGCGCTACATCTGTGGCCGTTAGTGGTGGTGGCCTGCACATAACCAAAGCCTAATTCGTCCGGCGAGTTATAATCTACAGTAGGATGTCCAAGAATTTTCCCAGCTTCCAGAAATGCATCTATTAATTTAGTTCTGAAATTCAAGAAGTAACAGTTATAGATTTATGGGCGCTTGTTTGCATGAATAACGTAGAAAAAACTTTACTTACTGTTTGGGCACAAACTCTACAGAAACTAAGCCGTCTCGACCTCTGAATGGGGCTTTCTCCAAACCACGTAATAATGCTCTTTCAGACTTCATATAGTAATATAGAACGTCGTTGTATGACCTGAAAATGTTAATGAGATATTGATTTAAATGGACACGAAATAATTATATGTTTATTGCTTAACAAGCACAATTAATACTTGTTATTCTAATGTGGGGAAATGGAGGAGAATGTGCAGGAAAGCGGACCCCGGGCTTCAACGCGAAAGCCACGGTTGCAACCGGGATAATCGCTGAGACGATGATAATGATGATTCTGATTTTGGGAAACTTATCTACATTGGATCACAGATTCGATAGTAAAGTTGTGTTATGGCAAGCAAAAATTACTCAAGTGCAATTTGCTAAAAGGCCTTAGATAAATCCAAATGCATTGAACAATCAGAACTGGGCTGTTTTTTCTATCACTAGATGTAGATAAGTTTTATTCGAGGAATAAAATTTACATTTAATAGTTTTTGTTTGAAATAGGTGACAAAATTTCTAAATTATTCAGAGAATAAAGTGATCATACTACAGAACTTTTTATTCGTTGAATAACATTGACCTCTGGCAGATTGTGAATGGAATAACTCATTATCTGAAAAAAATCAGTTTTTGCTCGATTAGGCATTCAACCTTAGAAATCAATTCATTCAATGTTATATCCTCCGATTTACTCGGTGCTTTGATGAAATCGTGTGAGTAATTGGTTTATTTATTTAAATTTTCTGATAACCTGATAGAAAGTCTACGAAAGACATCCTGGGATTTTAATCCATCATCATCTCAGCGTTAATCCCAGTCGCATCCGAAGCTTTTTCAGCCTTGAAGTCTGGGGTCCGCTTTACCAGTCTAACTGCTGATTTTGGCTAAACTTCGATATTTTCCGTGAAGCGACTGCCGTCTGACCTCCACAACCCTAAGGCGATATCGAAGCATTGCAGTTAGAGCAATTGTTGGACTTTTGAGGGCTCCAACAACCCCTAACGACTGCCATTAGATGTTCGTATGGCAACCGGGACCAACGGCTTAAAACGTGCTTTACGAGGCACGACCAGACCAGTGCAAATATTCACATTCATGCATACAAATATTTGCACTGTACGGGGATCGAACCCGCGCCTCCTTGCGCAATGGCCGCGTTCGCTACCGCTACGCCACGGAGGCTGTCACATCCTGGGATTTTAATAACTAAATTAATTTGTTATTATATATTATGTATATTCCTTGAACTTCGTGAGGATCAAATGGGCCGTCTATCATATTAATAATTATTTTATTATTAATGGCCAGTATGCCCGAAGTTGTGTGAAATAAATTAAATTTCTAGATGGGTGAATGATGCAAGAATTACTATAACAGTATGTGTTGTTTAGAAGACGCATAATATACATAATATGTTATTGTAGTGACATGAATCACAATCCTAAAACGCTCTTCCCGTTTTTGTTTTATATTCTATAAATGCACATTTACTTGATTCACTATATTGGGATTACATAAATGTGAATTACCATCCGTAGTTGCCATCTGCGGCGATGCGGTCCCAGTCTTTAGGCCTTCCTCGGGTGTATATCATGTAGTTGATAACGCTCGTCCCGCCGACAGCCTTGCCGCGTGGCCAAAAACAGCGCCCGTTGATCATGCCTGGAATATCAGATTGATAAACGTAATTTGACATTGTTCGACCTTTAATTTAATGGAGTCTTTGTTATTTGTTTGTTAGAATTTTAATGACCCAGGCTTTATTTATTACTCATAAAAACATATACATTTTAACAATTTATAATAATAAAAAAAAGCGTTGGGCTACAATAACATCGCGATTTTTGCGATGGCCAGGTTTAATAAGGAAACTTACCAGTGCATACTTCTGGTTGATATTCCATATAATACTGCCACGTGTAGTCCGTTGACTGGAAGTACGGTGCCATGGCAGGTATGTCGGTGAGCAGCATCTCTGGTTTGCCAGCTTCAAGAAGTAACACTGTCACGTTCTTATCTTCTGACAGTCTCGAAGCTAGAGCAGATCCTGCTGATCCAGCACCTACTATAATGTAGTCGTATTCTTCATAAGGAGCTTGGAGACCTTAAAACCAAGAATGATGGGATTTTAACTTTTGAGAGCATAATACTACGTATTTAATTAAGCCTACATAATATAATGAACACTACTCTCCACTTATACACTTAATCAGTCATACCGCTAATTGGAAACGAGATGAGACGCGAATGAAGCGAGAGCTGCAGAGATCCTATTTGTGAACTATGACATCAGTTGACCACCAGACAAAGTCTTGCCGCCAAACGATTCGTCGTGTTCCGGCATGAGGTCTGGTGAAGCCGTACGGGTCTGAGCAGTAATTCTATTGCAATGTGTGCCGGGTACGATGCGCCAAATGTTGTTGTGTCGGGAGTTTGGTCGTGGAGAGTCTCCAGATCAATCTTCCTCTGGCGCAGCATCGTTGGTCGTGTTGGTCTTGGGTTTAACATTGCATCACCTGGCTCAACTGCCGTCATTTTTCCTATTCTGAGTTTTTTAAGTGAATAGGCTTAATAAACTAGTGCGCTTTACCATCAACGATTGCGTCACTGCTTACCATCAGGCGGGATTGCAGTCAAGCACAAGTATATAATTATTTAAAAAAAAGTTTCATTGCATAGTCCTCAAACTAGCGTTGTGTTTTGTTTAGTGCGTCGAAACGGATTACCGAGTATGTGTCTATGGCACCAACATATCTGGGAAAAGGCTGGTCATTTGATGATGTTTCCATTGTAGATTAGAGTGAACCTTTACATATTAAAAAAACATATCGTTACTGTTTCCAATAGTCCATGCCATGCATCATTATTTTACAATTATCTATTACGAATCAGATAATCTATAAATCAATAATAATATTACGGTTCAAGTAATGCAGCAAGCTAACTCCCGTACGTAATAATTTGTTTTATTTTCTATTCTTGATTCAATTAGATCACTCATATGTAGATTTTTGACTGCTAGAATTAGATAAAATTTTATTTAGATTGATTCAATTGTTATAAGTCCTTGACCTTTAATTTTCATTACGGAAATGTCATAATTACAAAGGTCGGTATTTAAATACATTGTTGTTCCATGTAAACGGCTATAATCAGTTACCTAGAAAATAACGGAATTCCGTTAAAGGCATAAATTGGACAATCCGGTTCAATTGTGGTTAATATTCCTATCTGTACCAAAAACAGTCTTATAACTTGCGAATTCATGTCATGCCAGTGACCCTGGCCAAACTGAGACACATAGTAAGGTAGGTATTTTATATACCTTACAGCTTACTAAGCGTGTTTTTAAACAGAGAAAGTTTTTGATAACTCATTCACTTACCGATATAATTATGTTGTATCAAACGTTTTTTGTCATTACTACGGCGAAAAAATATATCGTGTATATCCTTCTCGATTTATCATAATCCTTACGATACCCTCGAGAAAGGTGTTAATCGCTGTTCAATGTAGTGTTTGCTTAGATCTTAGGTCCTTCAGTAGTTCCATGGTTTTAAATTACCGATAAGTTGAACAATTAGCTTGAATGAATACGTAATCGATAACAGTAATTATCATATACAGTTTTTTTTAATCTTGTGCTAGATTGATGGTTATAGTATGCGCGACGTCGTCCAATGCCACCCTTGTATAAAATGAAAATTAGTTTAGAAGATTTTCCAATTAAGCTTTTAGAGAACAAAAACGTTTCGTAAACGCAGGTTTTTAAAAATAATTGAATTCACAATGAAAATTTTCTTTATTCGTTTATATTGTGGCATTTAAGTACTATTGTCGTCTTTGTAATTATTCTACTCTCGCCTTAAATTGCTTACTTAGCTTTTTGCAATGTGTCAAACTTTAACTACATTATCGTTATCAGCTCCTTGGAAGTTTTTCATATATGGTTCTTAATTATCTTGTGTTTCTTGTTATTTAAATAATTATTCATGAGTTTTACTACTTATAAAAATGGTATGAACGTAGATCGATTTTAAATGATCATTTATAACATTTATTTTACTTAATGGCCTAACTAAAATTGATATACTTTTTAACTTATAATACAAGCAAAAGATGAACATGATGCGATAGATACAGCATGCAAAAATAAAATCTTAATAGAAATAAAAAGTTACAAATAGTGCGGAAATAACATTGACTCTAATATTAGAGTAATATATTATAAATTAAGCTCGAGTGGGAGAGCTAGCTTTTAGAGGTCGTCTTAATCTAGCAAGGATAATTGTAACATAATTTTACTGCTTATTGATTTTTAAAGGTCGTTTTATGAAGAACTCTATTTTTTTAGTTTTATGCAGATATATCGCATTAAACTAAAAAAAAAAAACAGTTCTCTTCTAATTGAACTCACCTCCAGGTAATGGAAACGAATCCCTCAGAAAATCAAATATATCATCAGGATGCTTGGGCACGTAGTTAGGCGCTGCAGTTTGCAGTATTATGTTGATTACAGGATTCTGCCGATATGAATACAACAGCCTTCCTTGTGAACCTCCTTCCCCTGCTTGATCTTCACCATTTTGTATAACATTTCTTGGTTCTACAGTTTCTACAATAGCTTCTTCTTCGTCACTGCTTGTTGTACTTCCGATTGACAAAACTGTCAGTATAAACACTAGTTTGTATAACATTTTCTTGTGGCTTCCGGTAACCCAATCAAAAACACATTATAATTAATTAAAACTACAGGCGAACGCAAGCAAACACGATGAGGTCTTGTGAGCTTATGGTAGTGTTCAATATCAGAGCTCTGAGTATAGATGTGTGGTAGGTACGTGAAGATGTTATAAGTAGGTATTGTAGGTTGTAGTTGACCGTTCAAGGAAGTGATTTTTATAGCGCACTATTACATATATATACCTACGCAGAATTATTACACCTTCATCTATTTTTTGTCGACTTAAAAAATATTTAATTGATACTTTTTGTTGACCCATAGTGTCTGGATTAACACTGCTGTTATTGCTCAATGTTGTTACTTTTTTGTATTGTTAATAAGTACTTTGCACTTAATGTGATTGGTAAAAATAGAGGCGGTATTACACTTGTAACCTCTAAATAGCATTGTCTGTTTTCAATACTAATTGTTTTAAAAATTTTAAAATACCATGCTACCTAGCATGGTATTTTAAAATTTTAAAACTAACATTGTCTTTTTTTTTAAACTGTTTTCTTCTTTCTTTTCTTTTTCTGTTCTGATTTGCATCCGTCCGAATAAATACATGGGTACCAAAATAACCTGAAAAGTTCATTGAAATTACTCACTATTCGCTGGCAAAATGGCTGATAGGAATTTCAACTACTATAGTATACAATATGTTAAGAAAGCCCTGTCCGACCCGTAAGGATAATAAAGGTTAGGTAAACACATGGCCAAATAAAATATGAAATTTTACCTAATCATCATAGTAACAATATTATTGAATTTTGAAATTATCTTTTTTTCCCGCGAACTTCCCCAAAATTAGGTAAATTTTTAAAATGTGACAACACCATTTTCGGCGGTATCATCGTTTGATTTATTGTTGGATATTAAATGTATAAATTTATGTTCAATATTTGGCGGTCTCGTTTGTGATGCCGGCGCGCGGCGCGTTTGTCGGTGTCCGCAAAGGAAAAAAGTAGGTGAAACTAGGGATGTACTATTTTTTGCGTAATAACGTTTTTTATCGCTATTAATCGAAACTTATATCTGGTTGAAGGATTTGTTGTAAAAACACAGATTACCCAATGGTAAAAGTACTTTTGTTTGTTTATCGATCAATTACTAATAACATTATTATAACACAAGTATTAGTAAACAGAAACGAGAAAGACTTATGAAACACAATTTTAGTAAAGTTTTACAAATATTTTATCGGTCAATATCATCGATATTGAGACAGAAACTGAAATTAAAACTGGCATGATTTTCATTTACAGCAGTGTACCTCGCTAATTTGAGTTTTGTAAAAGTTCTAAACAATTCCATGCGATGTTGAATCGAGAATAAGAATGAGAAACTACAATACTAAATCGATACCAAAAATAGACGAGTATCAATCGATAAAAAAAAAACAATATTTTGATTACTTACACATCTCTATCAAAGCATGAAGCCGCCAGCCGCGTAGATACCTATGTTTAAAAAATAAAAATAATTTTTACTTTAAATTATTAGTTGCTCGTAAACATTGCTGGTGTACACACTATTCGTGTATTGTGTGATCATGTCGTTTTCTAACGTAGAGTAATGTAACATGCTGATGGAGGTAGTAACTGCAATTAGCTGTGTTGTGATCAGGTGTTTTGGAAGTGGGTCTTACTTATCGGTCAATGCTGCACGAGGGTTCCAGCATGACGGTGCCTAACGATATTTTTTCCGACCTGTACGTGAGTACATTATCATTATTGTCCATTATCAGTTCGGCGAGCAGTGGATTGGTAGGGGCCAACTGTGGCCAGCGCAGATTTGACACCACTTGATTTTTATTTGTGTGCATGTCCGTGCTAATCTCGTGCGACGAAATATGGAACATCTCCGCCTGCAATCCCCAGCAATCCAATCCCTCCGCAATGAAATAATAGATTCGGAGAGTCAGACGACCTTCCTCCTTAAAAAAATTCTTTTCTCAAGCTGCCTAAGTATCATTGTTTCTTTCGAGAGTCGATAAACGTGAACAAGCTACCTATACCTACAAGCATGAGGTCAACTGCGGTCATGACCTGTGCCTGTGTTGCCATGAAATTACCTATTTATTTTATTTAAGTTATTTATTTTTTAGGGGGTATTTTTTTTTAAGTTTAGCCAGGTTTTGCAGGCATTAGTAGAATCAGTTATCGATACCTAACAATACCTTCACGGATCGGACAGGGTTTTCTTAACATATTGTATATTATACGTATAATGTATATGTTATAGTATACGGTTTATTCTCTCAAACTGTATTGAAGGTCATCGAACTTGCCAAAAGCCGGTTCCGGGAAGTGCCTCATTGGGATTGCAAATAATTTGAGAACCACAACATGCCATTCAAGTCAACTTGTTATGAGTGTGTCTCTTTCTCGCTCCTTTGTACTGTACCCAATACTACTGCTGGGTGAAAATCACCATTTTTTTATATCAGGTGCGGACGACAGTAGGTCAAGCTACCCAGAACTGTCAAATATTCCCAAACAACCTTGAGCCCTTTATTATTATCTACATGATTAGCCGCCCTATATGGCCCAACACTGTCTACCATTAACTGCCGAATTACCTAGTTTAGGAGACAGGCTGTCATATTTTGTGAAAATTCGTATTGATATTCCATGTTATATGTACATCTGCTCTTATTTTCACCATGTGTGTTTGTCATAATACAGATAATAATTTTTATTGTCAATAAATATTTTATTATGTGGTAGGTGTTTGTTTGCTTAGTAGTTTATTTTATTGAGCATACTGTGGTCTCCTGTAATTGGAGGAGTACACCTACTATATAGTTTGTCGCTTATGTAACTATATGTATATAGAATAGAATACTCTTTATTATATACACCATATAGATTACAGAACATAAATATTTTACAAAGGGTGACACAATGGGCGGTCTTATCGCTAAGAGCGATCTTTTACAGACAACCTTTGGATGGAATACCAAGGGGAAGGAGAGAGAATTAATATAGGTAGTCTACAGTATACTATTTACATAGATTATACAATAAATATATACTTTAATGTATATTTTGATGGAGATTCTTAAGTAAATGAGCTATCCTTTACTATCAATACACAAAACATTGCTGTCATAACTTTACATCGACTGTTTAATGGACCACATAGCCGATCGTTATCAATTGTTGCTGTTTGTGTTGCATTTGTAATACACATTTGCCAAGTATCATTACTTAACTTAGAGTTACGAAAGTCCTAATGTATGATTTATGATACTTACCGTATTTTCTAGGGCTTCAGCGGTTTTCAATTGTCTTCAATGAAACTTCTGTATCGAGGTGTATTATTTATTAGAGTAAAACTACATTTTCCAATAAAAATATACAGAGCGTATAGGTTTGCGGCTGATGAATTTTTATTTTATTATTTTAAAATAAAAATCCGTACAGCGCCTGGCGCTTTCGAATAGTAAATGCATCAGATATACTGAACGCCTTCGTAATGAACATGCAGGCGTAAACAGTATTGATAACGGTATAAGGAGCGTTGATAGAAGGGCTAAGTTGGTGGACGATTTACAGAAGATTGTGCGCAAGACATGAACCCTTATTGCGTAACACATTATCCAACTCCATCTGAATCATTTTGCAGGATATTGCTCACCCATTGCTACAATGTTCGAAAAATGTGTCTCAAATCAAATCATTTATTTCAAATAAACCAGTTACAGGCACTTTTGAATTGTCAGAAGGTCGGTCAGTCAATAAGATGAAGCTAGTCGCCCATTCCAAAGAGTAGGTACCTATGGAGAAGAACGGGCAAGAAACTCCATGGACACTCTTTTAAATTTTTAAGCTATTGTTACAAATATTTGATTACATCATTCATGTTGAATTCAACCGCGTGAGAACGATGCAGAAATAAATTGTACGCCGAGAGCGTCCATTATGAAAACACACAAAAATCGATTCAGAAATTAAAATACGCCGTGGCAGCTAAGAGATGACCAGTCCCCTCCGACGGCGTCCGTTCACGAACATGACGAATGGATCAGCATCATTCAGCTCAACCATATTGAAGGGAACCTAATGACCCAACACACACGCCACCATCAGCGAGACATTTGAGTGAGCATGACATACTCTCAACAGCCAGAGCACTATCAAGTCAATAAAAAAGACTAACCCAACAAAAAAATGCCTTACAGCACATTCGTACATTGTGCTCACACGTTTGCCATGCAATTATACAATACTAAGAAATTGAATCTACACTATGCTAAGATAGTTTTGTCCAAGGTTCAGCAGCTCCAACAGTGTTCCCGAATCTGTGGAAAGTTTAGCTCCTGTGCAACTGTACAAGTGCCGAACACCTCTGTCAGCGATACAATTCCGTAACGTACATTATGCTTGGCTACATAGTGTGTAATACAGGCTTTGAATAAATAACATAAACAATTACATATTAAAACTACAAGAGGAAAAATCAAAGAACAATCATTGTATAGAAATCGGACGCAGCTCAAGCCCAAGCCTTTTTGTCCTCAATATAATCCTTCACACTATAAAATGCTTTCTGACACAACTTACGTTTAATGAAGGATTTGAATTTATTCAGGCTCAGATCTTGAACCACCTCTGGAAGTCCATTGTAAAAATGTATACATTGGCATCTGAAAGAGCCACCTATTTTCTTGAGCCTTGTTGTAGGTACAATAAATTTGTGCCTGTTCCTAGTATTTATATCATGGACATCACTGTATTTTTTAAACAATTTTATATTTTTATGAGCATACAAAAGATTTTCATAAATATATTGAGACGGCACGGTCAGTACATTAATCTCTTTAAATTTTTCTCTGAGAGAGTGTCTCGGACTTAATTTATAAATTGCACGAACAGCTCGTTTCTGCAAAACAAATATTGTTTGAATATCGGCGGCATTTCCCCACAACAGAATGCCGTACGACATTACGCTGTGGAAATAGCCAAAGTACACTAAACGGGCCGTCTCAACATCAGTCAAATTACGAATTGTTCTAACTGCGTATGCAGCAGAACTTAGCTTTTTTGACAATTTTTCTATATGTGAACCCCATTGAAGCTTAGCATCCAGAGTTATACCCAAGAACACTGTGCTGTCGTCAGATTTCAATTCTTCGCCCTTTATCAACACTTTAGTTTCCACCTGCCTCACGTGAGGTAGAGTAAACTTAATGCATTTGGTTTTTTTCTCGTTTAAGAGTAAATTATTAACATTAAACCAATGGACTACTTTGGAGATCGCGCTATTTACATCATCAGTAACCTGCTGCTGACGTTTCAGTTTAAATAAAAGTGAAGTGTCATCTGCAAACAACACTATATCGTGGTTATCCTTTATTAGGTACGGCAGGTCATTGATGTAAATAAGAAACAAAAAAGGACCAAGAATTGACCCCTGTGGGACTCCCATTGTTACTAAAGATCCGGAAGATCTTTTTCCATTAACGTCAACGCTTTGAATCCTACCACTCAAGTAAGATGTAATAAGATCCAGTGCAGAGTTCCGGATCCCGTAGTGGCGGAGTTTCCTGATTAACGTATCGTGAAGAACGCAATCGAATGCCTTGGACAAATCACAAAAGATGCCCAAGGCATCGCATTTATCCTCCCATGCATTATATATATGACCTAGAAGTTCAACACCGGCATCAGTAGTTGAACGACCCCTTGTAAAACCGAACTGTTTGCTATGTAATAATTTATGTTTATTAAAAAAATTTAGCATTTGGTTTAAAATTAATTTCTCAAAAATTTTACTAAAGGTAGGTAGTACAGAAATAGGTCTATAATTTGTGGGGTCTGATGTACTACCAGATTTAAACAAAGGTATTATTTTACTATTTTTCATGAGATCAGGAAACTCCACAGTCAATACAAGCATTAAAGATAACAGCTAGAGTGGGTGCCACAATATCAATAATAGACTTAGCAACTTCCACCGAATGACCCCATAGGTCAGCAGTCTTTTTTACATTTAGAGTGTGAAAGATTGTAATTATATCTCTACTGATAACATGTTCAAAATGAAACTCCGAATCACAAACATTAACATTTTCTTTAAGCAAAGACTCCGCAACAGAAGGTGATGAGTTTAGGGATTTAGTAGTTGAAACAAGAATATCCGAAAAGAAATTTTCAAATGCCTCAGAGACTTGCGAGTCTGATTTAATTATGTTGTCATTAATAGACAGGCTATAGTCAGTATTTCTATCACTGGACCTTCCCGTTTCACTATTAATAATTTTCCAAGTCGTTTTAATTACATTTGAACTCAAGTAACGTGACTTGGCCATATAACAAACTTGTTTGAATAATTTTGAATATTTTCTAACATATAAATTGAATTCAACAGTGTTAATATAAATCCTCTCATTGTACAATTCATAAAGCCGAGTTCTACTTTTATGAATACCGATGGTAGCCCAATCAGAGAAAGATGCTTTACTATTAACAGAGATAGTCTTGGGAACAAAGGTGGAATCAAATAGCTTACAGTATATATTAAAAAAATTGTCATAGAGATGATTAGGATCAGCATTAACAGCACTGGATAAGACTGGCAATTTATTGATGAGATCAAATCTAAAAACCTCCAAGCGGCTTTCAGTTTTGGGGTTAACAGTGATATCCTTTTTGGCCACTTTTTTACTATGGTTTGGAATAGTAATCCTTTGTCCGCAGTGATCAGAATCAAGTAAATTTAAAACTTCTTTGGGGCTTGGTATTATGTTTGTAAAAATATTATCTAGGCACGTGGCACAAGTAGGTGTTATTCTTGTGGGCTCCAAAAATAGGTTTACAAGATTGTAGGACTGAAATAGACTTATAATCTTATTAGAATAACCAGAGTTCTCTAATAAATTAATATTAAAATCACCGCAAACGATAATGGCTTTGTTTGAAACACAAATCTTGTGTAAGACTTCATCCATTACTTTTTTTTCAAAGCAGTCATAAAATCCTGAAGGGGGTCTGTACACACTTAACACAATGAAGCCCTCCAACTCTACACAGGCAATTTCAGCTGTTCGTTCAACAATGTACATTAATGTTGTTTTGCTGTTAAAATGAAGCCCATTGCTACTGATAATATGTTACATAACTACGGACAGTTATGTAACACAGAATCTGTATATGTAGCAATGATGCATGATAAATGCTGGATGATACTCTAAAAAGGCACAAAGACTACAAATTATTATGATGATAATTACCTTATTTACCAGTAAAGATCCTGATCGTTTGGACCGCAGTTGATATCATTTTAGTGTTAAATAATATCAACTGCGGTCCAAACGATCCCAACTAGTCTCAATCATTTGACATAAATGTATTCCCCGATTAGGCTGCTGTTTTATGACTCCTGCCCTCCGAAAGATGAGCAGAGGGACTGTCCCTTTTTTTTTACTTTTACTGACTAAAACTAAAACCCACCCGTGTTTCTTCACTGTGCGATGGCCAGGGCCACGGTTTGACCCCTCTGGTCCTCTTTCGGTCAATTTGATAATGAGTTAGCTCATTAATTTCGCTCACATACTCGAGTCAGTTCGTTGCACCAGCAATGAGCCGCCGGACGGTTGGAATTTTACTTACCTTTTCGCGAGAGTTGTCCCAGCAACATTATCTCACCCTCGTTATTTCATCATACCAACCAGTTTGTGCGTCCTTAATGTGCACGAATTTACGTATTTATTTATACGAACTGTTCTACCTTGGAGTTTTGATGCAAAAACAAGTTGCAATTCAGTGGAATAGCACAATAAAACATGTCGTTATTTTGTCACAGTTTATGAATTGTGAACCTGAACATAGGTTGCCCTCAGATTTATAGTGAACATAAATCTGAGGGCAACACCTACTTTAGAGTAATGTATATATTTACTGACGAAATTAATAAGAAAAATTGAGAATTTTGCTTTATTGCAATGTATTTTTATGCTGTTAAGTATTTCTTTTACAGACTAGAGGTCCACTGTTGGACAAAGGCCTCCCCCAAGGTTTTCCACGATGACCGGTCTTGTGCTTCCCGTGATATTCACCAGGCCATCGGTCCTCTTTGTTGAGGGGCTCCTTACGCTGCGTCTTCCGGTACGTGGCCGCCACTCTAGAACTTTACTGCCCCATCGGCCATAGGTTCTACGAGCAAAGTGCCCCGCCCACTGCCCCTTTATTTTAGCGTTTTTTCTTGACTTCTTCTTGACTTTCGTTCTTCTGCGGATCAGATTCTCTTTCCATCGCCCATTGTGTGACTTTGATCCTTCGTATGAGGTCCTTTGTGGACGACCAGCCGTCCAGAACGAAATGGCATAACCCATTTCGTTCAGTGATTGTCCACTAGGCACGCCATTTTGTTAGTAGATTACGGATTTTATCAAAATCGGTCATTATGACATTAAAAATCGAAAATTTTGACACTATTGCAATAGCAGACTAGGGCCCCAGGTTTCAGTTCCGTATGTCATCACTGGCAACACACACTGGTCAAAGACTTTAGTCATGAGACAGTGTGGTATCTTGGAAGACGAGAAGATGTAGCGTAGCTTCCCGAACGCTGCCCAGCCGAGCTGGATCCGACGAGACACCTCTTTCTCGAAGTTGGACCAACCTAGTTGGACTGTTTGTCCCAGGTATATAAACTAGTCAACAACTTCGGGCGCAGAGTGTGTATTGGTAATATTGATAAACTGTTCCACCTAAAGACGCTTCTCAGGTGTAGCTCAGTCAAGTGCAACAGTGCAAGTGAAATCAGTGCTCTGAATGGACCTCCATTATAATATCGCGTTGTTCAATGAGAATAGGGATGTTTCCTGGGTAAAAAAAATGATTCTATTTAGTCCGTCATTCAGATTATAGAAAAATATTGGATACGTATATTTTGTTTTATCAACTCAATAAAAATTGACAAATATAAAAAACATCCAGTGGTGGCTGGTGACGTCACTGGTCGCTCAAAAGTGTAGCGTGCAGTGACGTCACACGAGTTGTCAACGAGCTGTCGTCTTCATTTTTTGTTTATATGAAAAAAGAAAAAAATACGTGTCTAGTATTTTTTGGAAATCTGTCAGACGGACTAATTAGTTTTTTTTAGTCAAATACCCTATTTTGAGAAGAGCCCTTTACTAGACGTTAAATCGTTGTATAGGCAAGAACTATTTGCCCAGAATCTGATGCGGTCATTTGCGTATTATGTTTCTAGATATCTTTTCCTGCTTACAACCTCAATCTATCTGCTCTACATGCTTTTAAATGTAGAGTTATGCTATTTCAGTATTTACTAGCGTTTACCCGCGGCTGCGCTCACGATAAATTCGTAGTAACACGGTTCCCCTTTCCCAAATTTCCATCCCATATTTTAGGGGAAGGCCCAATATTTAAAAAAAAAGTAAGATGAGTATTTTTCGTTGGTAACAAAGAGTCTGTGGACTAATTTTTAGCTTTGTACCTTGAAAATTGCGGAATACTCCTTACTTACCTACTTCGACCCCCCCATTTTAGGGAAGTGGGAGGTTAGGGAGAGACGAAGGGTAGCGCTGCATCTCGTCTTTTATACCGCGTACATCGAGGGACTGGAACAATTTGCCAGCGACGGTGTTTCCGTCGGACTACAATTTCAGTGTCTTCAAGGCTAGAGTGAATAGGCTCTTAATAAAATAGCGCGCTTTACCATCAACGATTGCATTACTGCTTACCATCGGGCAGGATTGCGATCAAGCACTAGGTTATCCTTACTAATATTATAAATGGGAAAGTGAGTTTGTTTGTTTGTTCCACTTTCACGTTGTAACTACTGAACCGATTGCTTTGAAATTTTGCAGACGTAAAGTTAGAAGTCCGGATTAAATAATAGGGTACTTTTTATCCCGGAATAATTTGATATTCCCGAGCGAAAACAAAATCATTGTTACCTTCATACCAGTTCGGTGATAAATGGCGCTGTGTGTCTTTTAAAACAAGGTAATAGATTGCAAACAAATAAGCACATGTAAACTTAGAAGCTAAATGATACGATAATTATTAATCCCCGAAAATGAGGAATCTTAAAAGCGCGATATAACCTACTTCCACGCGGGCGAAGCCGCGGGCTGAAATCTAGTAATTAAATAAAGTGTTAAATAAAAACACGGAATGGTATATCATGATGCACTGACGGACTCATAAACTGCATCAAAGTTCAGGATGAGGACTTTGAAATTATTTTTTTTATTATGTATGCAAACTTTTTAGATTAAATTATATAAATATGGAGAGACTGGCACCTAATCTTAAAAAAAAAAACAAAATTTAAAAATAGAACTGCGGTAAAACAAATGAATATTGCAGGATAATAGTTATTTGTTATACAAGAGTGCAAAGTTGCTTTTTAACCGCGTGTTCAATTTTGATGACCGAGCAAGCGAAGGATTCTAAAATTGAATCACGAGCGCAGCGAGTGATGAGCGTTAGCGAGGGAATCAAAAGGACACGAGGTGAAAAATCTTTGCACTCGAGTGCAACACGTAACTTTTCATTCCACCTCAGCGAGGAAATGACTAAATGCAATAAAAAAATGTTTACAATCACAAGATAGGTACACTTTTATTTCAGTTTAGGTATTAATTACTACATTATGACAGGTAAATATTACAGAATAATCTTTAAATTATAATAAAATAATACTAAAGTATAATTAAGAAAATTTTAAAGTAACGTTGCAACAGTTATTTAAATTGAGTGTAATATTGTTTGGTACTGTAATATTGGTGTTAGTCACTTGTGTACTGTTTTTCGGTAAACTGTCTGTCATACTTAATAGTTGTACCGATTCATCGGATTCCCTTGGCGTGAATGTTGGAGAGAGAGGGAGATGGTTAGGTGTTTCATAACGGCTTATTTTTGATGTAGAAGGGCCAGTCCAAGTTTCCGATTGAGGCTCTTTCAGTGTAATGGCTCCTACGATGCCTTCACATATTTTAGACTTATTTTGGATGGAATCCTCTATGTATCCCTCTACAACTGCATTGGTCTTCCAGCCTCCGTGGCGCTTAAGGGACAGGAGATCAGCTCCGGAATCAGCCAAAAGTGTGGCTGAAGTTCGTCGGAAACAATGACCCGTGTACAACAGGGGTTCTGGAAGTTCAAGAAATGTTGCTATTTCTCGTGGGATACTGCCAATTTTATTAGTACCCATAGGCTGTCTAACACACTTTCCATTGCGATACTGTAGAAAAAAACGATTGATTGGAGTGTTAGGCGGCCGTAAGGCTTGATATTTCTCAACAATCGTTACGTATTCCTTGCGAATGACAAAGTTGCAGTCTCTTTTTGTCTTTGTATTAGGTAAATTAATTAATAGTAAGTCATCTGAATGTTTCTCAATGTTTTTGACATTAAGTTGTGTTAGTTCATTAGTTCGACATGCTCCGTTTATTCCAATAATAAGAACAACCTGCAATGTAAAGAGAGTAGAAAGTAGATAAATGAATAAAATTTATATGAACGCATAATTATGCCTATCAACATTTACTAAGTATATCTACTATTTAATTGAGATTAATATATGTACTTAAGTAGATACTGAATGTGCAACTGACTTACTTTTGCCGCCAAATATACGGAATCGGGTGCTTCGTTAAGAAACTTTTCAATATCAGATACTGTGAAAACCTTCGATTTTTTTGGATGATGACCAGATGAGGCTCTTTTTAAAAATGCTACTAATTTAGGATAGGTATCGATATGTATGTCTTTTTTCATCTTTATTGTTGCTTTTAGCATCGAATACGTACTCCATAGAGTGCTTGCTTTCTTGTTCTCGGATAATTCTATAAAATATGCCAGCAAAACGTTTTCTGAGAAAGTTTTGGCTCCTTTTGCTAGTCGCCACGTGTTGAACATATCGTACTGTTTTAAATACTTCTCGCGTGATTGTTGAGGTAGAAAGCTCATTTGCGCATTATTAACAGTTTCAGTCAATTCTGTTGGCGTCAAACAAACTTCCTCGTCGCTAGAATCACTCATTTTAGTTTTTCACTTGTTTTCAAGTTTCTTTTTTTTAATATAAGGTTTAACAATGACGTGAAAAAATGCCGCGTAAAGAACCGCGTACAAAGAAAATTGAAAAAAAGAACACCAAGAAGGTTCCGAGTCTGAGTTTTTAACAAATTAAAAAAAAGTTGTATGATATATTCGGCACCATAGAGGTAACAGTAAATAGGTTTAATGTTTTTTTTTTTTTTTAATTTACAAACTTAGTGCACACGATGTTCTAAATTCAATTTACTTTATCCTCTAGAGAATAAAAACGGCTTTTCCAGTCAGATATTGAAGATTAAAAATACTCTTTCCGAGATGGTGGGATGAAAAAAAATTTACTCGTAATATTATATCAATGGTAGTAGGTATCAGATTTGCGTGATAAATAAAGTAAAGTTTTAAATTGATTCGCATTGATTTTTTATTATTTTGTCAATTGAATTATTGTTACCAGCAGCGACGTATTTTTCTAGGCCCTATTCAAATTGGAAACCACCGGGCGATTGCGTAGTGTGTATGAAAGTTATTGCTAAAATAATGATATATTAATAATGCTAAATAGCATTATTAATTTATCATTACTTTTTATTTTATTTTATTGCGTTATTTACGTTTAACCTGATGGGGCAGATAAATTAGTGTGTTATGCAGTTAGTGTACAGATCTGTAAATGTAACCAAGCTGTTTCAGAAGAAAAAAAAAAACATTGGCTCAGCAAACATTTATTCATTTATTTTAGGTGTAAAATATTTTTGGCTGCTGCAGTACACACCCGGATTCCTAAATCGAGCCACCTAGCATATTGAGTTTGTATCATCCTTAACTTTAAAAAAAAATGACCATTAAGTTTTTATGCAGTTTTGGACAGACTATTTGTCGTCTAGTTGACATGCAATGGTTTCTAAATTTAAATAAGTAATCTCGAAAAACAAATGAACTAAAGTATGTAGTTCATTTTGTTTTAGAAAACCTGAACAATACAGAGATATTAAATTAGAGCTTTGATTAATGATTTTTTGTCTTATCTACGAATTGAAAAAGTTCTGGGTTTATAGTTCTTCAATCCGGTTAAAACCACAGAAACGTAAGTACACAACTGCACATAAACTGATCCGTCATTCAAAAAGTCTCCCACGGATTCCTAAAGACAGGATTATGTTCATCGTATACACGCAATTTTTGGACACCAGTGACTGAAGGTGAAGGAAAATATGTTGAGGAAACCTGGACTTTAAGTCTGAAATCGCCAACCCGCATTGAGCAAGCGTGGTGATTGCGCTCAATCCTTCTCTGTATGAGAGGAGACCTGTGTTGAGCAGTGGGACGATAAAAAAAGGTTGATTATGATGATACGCGCAATTGACAACTGCTATCGAAGAATATACTTATAACATATACTTATAATATATTTTATAATTCTTTTTTTTTTAAGTTATGGACAATACCAAATCACTACGCTAAGTGGCTTAATAGGAGTTTGGGAGTGTATTAATAAATAATACGCTATGTTTCCTAAATTACTTGTACTTAACAATATCTTGCCTAGTCCAAGTGCTTTTTATCATATCTGCAGCTTTTTCTCCTATCATTACTGCTGGGCCATGTGTGTGCACCGATACAGTCCGCGGCAATATACTAGAGTCAACAACGCGAAGATTATTTATACCGTTAACTCGTAATTCTGGATCTACTACTGCTAGGGGGTCGCCTACTGGACCCATGCGACAAGTCGCTATTTGATGATGCAGAGTAATAGTGAGGGTACGTAACGCACACTCCCAGTACTCATCAGAGTCGTAAGTCAACCCGCGACACATCGAATAATTCGCTTTGTGCAACCTTGCCCCGAAACGCTGAAAAGGTGGCGTTGCAGCCAAAGCCTGTACAAAACGTATGGAGGCAATCATTGTTGCAACGTCATTACGATGTGTAAAATAGTTGCCATAAATTCGAGGATGGCTAAAAGGATTTTTATCTTTCAACTCAAGATATCCTACTGATTTGGGATGCACCAACATAGGAAAAATACTCCATGTCTCTGTATTATCTATTGCTCCAAAAACTTTATCGAATAATTCTGGAGATATCATCATTCCTCGTCGCACAGCTTTGCTTCCAGTCGCTCCGCCATCAGACATAAGTGAGCCGCCGAGACTAATTAACTCAATATCTGGTATTCGGTCTTGTTGATTAGATAAAGGAGTTTTAATGTATCCGATACCTTCCACGCCACCAGGACTCGCAACTACATTATCACCGAACTGTGACCACTCCAGGAAGTTTTGGACATTACCGTCTCTATTTTCGTTCAAGGATACATTTGTGGAATTGAGAGTGAATATTAGAGCCGGGTATGTTACGTGGTCATAAAGTGTTCGGCCGACGGGCAAGTTTTGTATTACGGGAATACCGTGACTCCTGAGATGCTCTTTGGGACCTACTCCTGATAACATCAATAACTGAGGAGAGGCTATCGGTCCGGCTGATAATATTACTTCCCTTCGCGCTCTCACTTTACTACTCAAACGATTTCTGACGTATTCCACTCCATAAGCAGTTCGTGTATTTTTGTCTATAAGTAGTTTTGTCACTGTTGCTGAGGGTAATATATGCAAGTTGGGACGTCTCTTGTTTGGGTGCAGAAATGCTTTAGAGGAGCTCAGTCTTCTGCCATTCCTCATATTCACTTGAACGTAACCAAATCCCAGCTGCTCTGGAGAATTGTAGTCTATTGTAGGAATACCCATTATTCTTCCTGCTTCTAAGAAGGCTTCAACTAGCGGTGTCCTGAAAACAGTAAACAGGAAACTTAAACACGTTTTCAGGTTGGGAATATTCACTTGGGAATATTACTGTTAACAAAGCTCGCTGTGCTTAACTAGAATTAAAACCTCGGCTAAAATTATAAGCTTATATAGATATTCAAAGGCAATATGGCAAATTTAAGAAGGATCTTTCAGAAGAATGCCTAATTCTTCAGAAAGATCCTTCTCTTGCTAGCTTGTTAACAGTAATATTCCCAAGTAAGCAAATAAAGTGTTAAATAAAAACACGGGATGGTCTATCATGATATTTATGGCGTGTAAGTATAAGACATATAGGTACCCCTTATTACATAACGTAATCTAACTTTAATTCCAGACTTCTTCTTTCTTTGTTTTTGGCTTCGCACGGTTTGTACATTAAGCCAATGTCACGTAAGGAATTATTCATGTCGAAAAAGACGGCCGCGTGAACCGTCTTACGAGGGAGGTTTGAGGGATAGTCATGATGTAGCCACTATGCTGCGATATTTCACTGTGCTTTATAAATTATTTACTGAATGTACTTTTTACTACATAATCACGCACTTTTATTAGTAAACAACACTATAAATAATTTTAAAAGTCCAGTGAAAAATGAGCGTGATACTCAGCTTGACTTTCCCGCCAAAATTCCAATTCCAGACTTAACCTTTGAGAGTATTTGTATTTCGAACTTTGACAAAGTTCTTAATACAAAAGTGACAACTTAGTACAGAACTAAGCTGTCATTTTGTTAAAGAAGTACATTCCAACAATGGTTAGGTGTATAATTCAATGGTCATTTAGGTGTTTTAAATCTGATTTTTAGAACAGATTTTTTTCATAAAATCCATGTTTTGCAATAAAGGGATAATGTTTATTGTAATATATCGTGTATTCGGTACATACCCGAAATTGTGCTATTTTATATGCACATTAATTGCTTAGAGCGATCAGGATCAGTAAAAAAACGATTTAAATTTTGTTTTATAGTAACAGTTTGATTATGTCGAGAAAATGATCAGCCTATAGTAATTTTAAATGCTTTGTGATTTGTGGAACATAAAATGTAATTATCTCTACTGTATGTAATTATCGATACCTTTCTGTGAGGTTCTGTAATCTACCACGCGGGCCCAGTGCGGGTTGGTAGATGTCACATGTCTGCGGACTTAAGGTTCTAGGACATGCCGGTTTCCTCAAGGTATTTCCCTTCACCGATTTGAGAGCAGTAGTGATGAAATAATCGCCTGGCTGGGATAACTTACTTGAAGTTTACGAATTCGATATTCATTTCACCGTTCCTTCCTCGATAGGTGGAATTTTCATAACCATTTAAATTGGCGCGCTCCGATTTCATATAGTATTTGAGAACGTCTCCGTAGGACCTGGAAGAGAGTAGAAAATAATCTGCATTATTATTTGTAAATTAAGTCATCATCATCATCATCTCAGCGTTAATCCCAGTCGCACCGGAAGCCTTTTCAGCTTTAGAGTATGGGGTCCGCTTTACCAGTCTAACTGCTGATTTTGGCTAAACTTCGATATTTTCCGTGAAGCGACTGCCGTCTGACCTCCCAACCCGAAAGTGATATCGAAGCATTGCAGTTGGATCAATTGTTGGACTTTTGAGGGCTCCAACAACCCCTAACGACTGCCACTAGGTGTTGGTATGGCAACCGGGACCAACGGTTTAATGTGCTTTCCGAGGCACGACCAGACCAGTTCCGCGGCCGCGTTTGCTACCGCTACGCCACGGAGGCTGTCAATTTGTAAATTAAGTAATGATGAAATTGTTTCAAGATAACTGTAACGCAATAAAAACAATTGGAGCATATTATAATTTGGAAACAATTTTGTGAGCTTTTTTGTACTCCTTTAATTCGGTCAGATGTAATTGTGGTTTAAGTTAAATACTTAAACCACAATTACATACAGTAGTGGTATAATTTTGAGAAATACTATGTGGAAATGGCTATACGACAATCGATGAGAACACTAGCAATATGTAGGTATAAGAATATTTTAAAATATTGAATGAATCCTAATCATCATCATCCCAGCGTTAATCCCAGTCGCATCCGAAGCCTTTTCTGCTGTGGAGTCTGGGGTCCGCTAAAAAATTGAATAAATCCTAATATTGATATTAAAATACTTTTTGTTTCTGAGCCTTACTAATTAGTATTTGGTAGAAAAAAACTAGTTCATGGACAATCTTTGACCAGCAGTCTTAACTGTCGGGCATATTTGATTAAGATTTGGGATGCAGACTGCGAACAATTTATGAATTGTATTAATTAGATATAAGCAATTTAATTTACTGTCGTATTATCACCTCCACCTTGTATAAAGCTGGCCATTAATTACCAGCCATAGTTGCCTGCGGTTGCGATTCTGTCCCATTCCTCGGGTCGTCCTCTGGTGTATATCATGTAGTTTATGGAGCTGGTGCCACCTACAGCCCGCCCTCTCGGCCAGAAGCATCTCTGGTTTATCAAGCCTATAACAGAAGAAAAATAAAATTAAAATCAAAAGTCATTTATTCAAATTAGACTGAGAACGTCAATATTACATAAGACAGTCCCCCCAAAACGCTCGCCCTTCGACTTGCTAATGCTTTCGCTGGGAAGACTTGGCGCAACGAACTTCCCAGAAGCACAGCTGTCTGTTCATTAAAAAACAAATGACTTTATACAATACTATGCATAGTTATGAACACAACATAAAGTGATTGATGAAATAATTGTGAACCTGCCTCGTCAGGTGTAATCATGTCTTGTGTGCGGTTAAATTGCAGCTGTGATTTGTCTTAAAAGAAACGTGGCTGTGAAACATCACTATTTGCCCATCAATGTAAAGCAATTTTTCACGCTGATGGACCAATAAATTTCTCGGTGGTAGGCCATAACATCGGCTGCCGGCAGAAGTTACCACTCACCAGACCAAATCTTACTGCCAAGCGATTCGTCGTGTTCCGGCATGATGTTTTTTGAAGCCGTACGGAGGACGGGTCTTAGCAGTTGTGTTGCGATGTATGCTGGGTACGATGCGCCAAACGTTGTGTCGGGAGGTTGGTCGCGGAGGTCTCCAGATCAATCTCCCTCTGGCGCAACATCGTTGGTCGTGTTATTGGGTTTCACATTACCACCTCGCTTAACTGCCGTCTTCCTTCCTATTCACTCAGTTTTTTTTGTGTGAATAGTCTTAATAAACTAGCGCGCTTTACCATCAACGATTGCATAACTGCTTACCATCGGGATTGCGATCATGCACTAGTTTATAGTTATTAAAAAAAAAATACTACTGATTGTAAAATATTGGTTGAGTTATAAAAGCTTCTTGCATTAGTTACCTACATTAATCTTATGACATACATACCTATATACCAAACTAGCGGCCGCCAGCGATTTCGTTCGTGTGGAGTTAGTTATGCTCCGCTCCTATTGGTCGCAGCGTGATGTTATATAGGCAAAGACTTTATTCAAATGAGACTAATCCAGAATAAACTTTTAATTATCGTATATTTACCTAAACACACACCAGGTTGGCGTTCCATATAGTAGGGCCAAGCATACTCCGTCCGTTGAAAGAATGGTGAAATCCCAGGGACATCAGTGAAGAAGTTTTCAGGTTTACCGGCTTCCAGCACGAGGACATTGACGTTGGGATCCTCAGTTAGACGAGCAGCGAGGACACAGCCGGCTGAACCGGCCCCCACGATGATGTAGTCATACTCTCGTAGCGGAGATTTTAAACCTGGAATTTCGGAGTTTTGTTTAAATTAAGAATGTCAAATTATAAAACATATTTTTTTTTTATTTGATTTCAGTCTGTAGGTAGCCAATCTAGATCCAATACCGGAATCCCGAATATTTTTTGTAATTTTTCAATTCAATTCCATTTTTGATTAATGGTCTTTGTGGGAGAGACGCCACAATTTTGCCAAGAACACTTGCGAACGATTAATAAACCATCAAACGCTGGAGAGTATTTAGCGCGAATTAAAATAATAATAATATATTTCTTGATAACTTTTTTTTCTCTTTAGTTGTATGGCTCCATCGATGTCCGATGATAACTTAAAATAAAATAAAATATTTCTTCGCAGATTGACATACAGGTAGTAAGATCACAGATTAAGGATACGAAAAAGACTATATCACGTCGGACAGTGAAGGAAAAGGGAGAAAAAAAAAAATGTAGTTTTTCAAACCGATTATATGTATTTAGTGAAGATCCCTTAGCATTAATTAGAATGACAGCTCACTTCACCACTTAAAGTGAAAGTTTTGTAGTGAGACTTATAAATTATTAAAAAAAAAAAACAGTTTAGCAAAAAATGTAGTCTAAAGGTGCCATCCCGATATTAGACATTTCCTATTCGGTATTGTAGTTCGATCAACTCGCATCTGTTCTACCACTGATTCAGTAGGTACATAATACTGAACCCTTGTGATGAAATTGACTCACTTTTTCGCGCACCTGTTCTACCACTGATTCAGTAGGTACATACCACTGATTCAGTAGGTACATAATACTGAACCCTTGTGATGAAATTGACTCACTTTTTCGCGCACCTGTTCTACCACTGATTCAGTAGGTACATAATACTGAACCCTTGCGATGAAATTGACTCACTTTTTTAAAATCCTTGTTTATTCAATTAATTTACTGTCGATTTTTAACAAGGTAGGTATTTTTTTTAAATACACGAAAATTTTTTACGTTATCTTGGACGGCTGTATGATTTTTAAACTGTGCCATTACAATCAATTAGAATCATTTTGAAACCAATTGCTAATCCATAGTTCTTTATGTTCGGAAAATAGGTCTGCTCAACTACATAAATAACGCAATGAATATTGTTGAACTGTCAAAATGAAACCCATTGCTACTGATAGTGTGTTACACAATTACCCTGCTGGTCTTTCAAATCAAATCAAATCAAAGCATTTATTTCAAATAAACCAGTTACAGGCACTTTTGAATTGTCAGAAGGTCGGTCAGTCAATAAGATGAAGCTAGTCGCCCATTCCAAAGAGTAGGTACCTATGGAGAAGAACGGGCAAGAAACTCCATGGACACTCTTTTAAATTTTCAAGCTATTGTTACAAATATTTGATTACATCATTCATGTTGAAATCAACCGTGAGAGAACGATGCAGAAATAAATTGTACGCCGAGAGCGTCCATTATGGAAAACACACAAAAATCAATTCAGAAATTAAAATACGCCGTGGCAGCTAAGAGATGACCAGTCCCCTCCGACGGCGTCCGTTCACGACCATGACGAATGGATCAGCATCATTCAGCTCAACCATATTGAAGGGAACCTAATGACCCAACACACACGCCACCATCAGCGAGACATTTGAGTGAGCATGACATATTCTCAACAGCCAGAGCACTATCAAGTCAATATAAAAGACTAACCCAACAAAAAAATGCCTTACAGCACATTCGTACATTGTGCTCACACGTTACTACGTAAATAACGCAATGAATATTGTTGAACTGTCAAAATGAAACCCAATGCTACTGATAGTGAGTTACACAATTACCCTGCTGGTCTTTCAATAAGCTTACTGATCCATAAAGCCATTGCTTTAAGAAAACTAGTATCCAAGTAGGCACGGTCGTCATTACGACCGTGCCTACTTGGATACTAGTTTTCTTTTTCTTTCTCCACACTGATATGTTACAAATTAATGACACATACCTGACATATGAATTCAATAACTATGATACCTACATGCACTGGCGTTATTAGCTTCAGTTATGTAATTCAGGAAAAATCAATAACATTGAAATTAGCATTTTAGCGTGTTGTTGTTGTTCAAAAACTAAAAAAAAACCGACGTACTGTAATGTACAAGCTACAACAATCTGTCAGCTTTCTTTATTAGATTTTCAACTTTATTTTTTTTATAGGGTTAAGGCACAAAGTTGATTGGGAATATTTGACAGTTTCGGGTAGGTTGACCTGCTGTCGTCCGTACTACGATTCATGGAATAGCATTTCATTTAAAATACGTTTACTCACCATTGGGTAGTGGATAGGTGTCCCTTAGTATATCGAAGAGATCACCAGGGTTCCGTGGTGTATAGTTAGGAGCCGCCGATTGCATCATCAATTTAATCATAGGATTCTGTACGTACGATATGTCATTCTGACAAATTATCCGATTCTGTTCGATGATCGTCGAAAATGTCAGGATGAGCCATGTCACCCTTTCGTACATTATTTAGACATTCCTGAAAAAAAATACAAAAGTCAAATTATTTTTTTAAAGTTTTAACTATTAGGGACATAAAAAAAAATCGGTTCAGCATTCCTCTAGTGATGCACACAATCAATTGCTCCATATGTACGAAAAAAGTATCTGCTCAACATCTAGGTATACTAATATATAAAGCTAAAGAGTTTGTTTGTTTGAATACGCTAATCTCAGGAACTACTGTTCCGATTTAAAAAAATTCTTTCTGCGTTGGATAGCCCATTAATCCAGGAAGGCTTTAGGCTATATAACATCACGCTGCGACCAATAGGAGCGGAGCATAACTAAACCACGCGAACGAAGTCGCTGGCGGCCGCTAGTCGTAAATAATGCACTGAATGATGTTGAACTGTCAAAATGAAATACATTGCTACCGATAGTGTGTTACTCAATTGTCCTACGGAAATAAACTCATGGGAATACACTGTCAGAGTAAAAAGTACTGGGCACGCCACAATAGCGGCGGTACCTAAGTCGCCTCTAGGAGGAGTGGCTGGAGAGGCGTCGTCACACGGACACGGCTGTTTCGGGAACTTTCTGTTCCGTATAAGGCGGAAGGAAACGCCAGGGTGTCACCACTGTGGGATCGCCCTGAGGACACGGTGGAGCATACGGTGGAGGTCTGCCCGGTTTAGATAGAGCATCGCCGTGTCCAAGTGGCAGCGATCTCTCGCGTCCGGCCCTGGTCTAGCCCATAGTCCGGAGCGAGAGTGCATAGCAGGCCTTCACCTCCTTATGCGAAACAGTGCAGCTGGCAAAGGAGGAGGCGGAGCGCGTGAGGGAACGGGAATCCCAGCAACCTCACACCTCTAGCCGCCGCTGGAGACGCCCTGGTCCTGGGGAGACAACATCGATTTCCCGGTCAACGTAGGCGCGCGGGCAGTGAGCAGTGTGCAGCGCGCCGCCCGTTATGGACCAGATCGGGGTCGACTGTGCGTTGTGTTTCACGCGCGACTCAGAGAGATGTCAGCACATCGTGACGGGGTCTACGAAGTCGGATGCCTTCTGGGTCAGGGTTGCGGGTTGGTTAAAAAAGAAACAGTGGCCCTGCCGCACAGGCAAGTGAAGAAACGCGGGTGGGTTTTAGTCAGTAGAAATCTGACACGCCCTTCCGCTCAGCCCAGAGCGGGAGAGGTCATTTAATGATTTCCCATCCAGGACAAACAAGTAAAAAGTGTTTTAACCAGCAGGATAATCACTATCAATGGGTTTAATTGTTCAATCATTTATAGAGCAATGGATTGGCAATATGGTTTCATCATCATCATCATCATCAACCTTTTTATCGTCTCACTGCTGGACACAGGTCTCCTCTCATACAGAGAAGGATTGAGCGTAATCACCACGCTTGCTCAATGCGGGTTGGCGATTTCAGACTTAAAGTCCAGGTTTCGTTAAGATATTTTCCTTCATCTTCAGTCAATGTTGTCCAAGATATACTTAGAAAGTACATGTAACTTTAGAAAAGTTACATTGGTACTTGCCTGGCCTGGAATCGAACCCGTGCACTCACTTGAGAGGCTGGTGTTTTAACCACTAGGCCACCACGACTAGTTTAAATTGATTACAACTGATAATTAAGGTTGAAAAATATTAAGGTTGCAGGATATGCCTGTGTGACTTTATAAGTATGTTTACCGTGCATGATCGACGATAGACATAGTTTGTAAATAAACAAAGAAGCAACTATATTGTTGCTATCTTGGTTACCAAAGCATGCGTTTTGGGCAATTTGCAATCACTGTTCAGGCAATTAGCAAACACTGTTCAATGTGCTCGTTAGGTCAAGTCATTTGCTTAAATTGTTGTAAAAACGAAAGGTGCTAATGTAATCTGGATTTGACCCCGAGAGTCAAAAAAATGTGATGAAGTTTTATGAGTTTATTTGTTTTTTATGATGCCGTATTATCTTCATCCTAGAACTAATCAATAGCAGCATATAAGTTTGCTAACCATTCAAGTTTTTAAAGCGTCTTAATTTAACCTGTTTTATTTATTTATATTCATATTTTTCGAAAAATATGAATTTAACACTACAAAATAAATACCTAAGTATATGCTTCTAAAATTGCTTAAGTTTTAAGTCCCCCGCGGCCTTTTTTGAGGATTTCAACGGCCCCTTCCGACACCGGCACTGATACAGCTCTCGCGACATGGAAGACTTATACCGCGCGCTAGTGTCATGCAAGCGATGTCTTCAGTGAACTGTTGCGTTTCTTCTTTTCATACATTATTTTAAAAAAAAAAAAACTTTGCCCACACTTCGAATTTCTCCTGTATCGTGGGTGCGTTTACACTCATATACACAAACAGCCAGACCCGGAATAACTACTTGCAGGTCATACAAATATTTGTTCCGTGTGGGCATCGAACCCGCGACACGCAGCACAGCACTCGATAGCTCAACCACTGCGCTGACCGTGCAATCAAATCCATATTAATCTACTGTGGAAAACTGTAAAAGGTAACTAACTAGACGTATAGTCTGGTGAAGGTAAAAGCTGGATGTAGTATCCAAGATTAGCTTTCAGCAGGATCAGCAGAATTCAACGACACGGTTGACGTAGTGGCTGAGCGAGCGGGCTGCGTTTTGCTTGTCCTAAGTATACTTCTTTTTTTTTTCGGGGTGGGAATCCTCATAGAATGTCCGCCGCCCTGGGGTGGGCAACGGCGTCTGTCAGACTTTTACTGACTAAAACCACCCCGGTGTCTCTTCTATCACGAGCGCGCGTGGAGCCGTGGGAGTTTAAATTCTTCCATGGCCCCACAATCTCGTGCTGGCCCGGTCTTTTCGGGCCTCGTCTCCTGCACGGGGTAGTGGGGTGTTAAACTACCCCGTGCGTCGCCTCAGAGGCGCGCGCCGACACTCGCGTGCGCCCCCGCCTCGGGGTCCATCGAATAAGGGGCGTGGACTTCCCTATGTCCCTCGCCCGTGGACCCATTCATGGGGGGCGGAAGAGGGCGTTATTCGCCCTTCTTCGGCGCCCGATGCGTCTTCTGCGGCCCGGGAAGGTAGTTGAGATCTCCCTCTCCCGTTCCGCAGCTTCCTTCTGCGACATCACGTCCTCGCAGAAGGACACCACCGCGTGTCCTAAGTATACCTACACCGAATAAATGTTTGTATGACCAGGTAGTTGTTCTGGGTCTCGCTGTTTGTGTATGAGTTTAAGGTCCGTATTACAGATCTTTACTCAAGCATTGATCTCAGCTTAAGCATTACTTAAAACAAGTTTCAACCAATCAAAAGGCTTGAAACGAGACTTAAGTAGAGCTTGAGTTTAAGTGACGTTCTGTAATACGGACCTAAGTCTTTGTAAAGTAACTGTCCCACGATACAGGAGTATGGGGCAAAGAATTATTAAAAACTAGCTATTGCCCGCGACTCCGTCTGCGTGGACTTCAGTTTACACCGCGCGGTGGTTCCCGTTTATCTATACTTAATATATAAAGCTGAAGAGTTTGTTTGTTTGAACGCGCTAATCTCAGGAACTACAAGTCCAATTTGAAAAATTCTTTTTGAGTTGGATAGCCCATTAATCCAGAAAGGCTTTAGGCTATATAACGTTACCCTGCGAGCAATAGGAGCGAAGTGTAACTTACTCCACGCGAACGAAGTCGCTGGCGGCCGCTAGTTGTAAATTTAAAAGAGCTCAGTTGATATAAAATAAGCGCCTGTTAAAATAATGGGAGCAATATGTACGTCAGTGTTCGCTTCCGTTTTCGCAACATTTTTTGTTACTGCTCTGCTCCTATTGGTCATAGCGGGATGTTATATAGTCTATGTTCTTTCTCAGGCTCTAGACTATCTGAGTACCAAATTTCATTACAATCGGTTCAGTAGTTTTGGCGTGAAAGCCGTACAGTCAGACAGAGATACTTCCGAATTTATAATATTAGTATGGATTAGTATAGATAATTAATATATGTATAATATTTATTTAGATTATTATTCTCCTGGTCTGCAAGTTTTTTCATTGATGGTCGATAGGTACCTATTTGTCTTGCACATGTACTTTACCACGCACGATAAATCTCAAGGCTTTTTTTCATTCATAAATATTTGTAACAGAATTTGCATGTAGGTACATAATTCTTCTTCTTATTTATACTTATTTATACATGTATTTATGGATTTATGTACAGTAAGGGTCAAAAGTGGAGTACCACTTTTGAAGTTTATTGTTATTGCAATAAAGTTCAAAAGTGGTAATGCACTTTTGAACCTTGATTGTACATAACTTTGGAAAGTATCGCAATTTTTCTAAGTGACCCATTATTTTTGCGGCCCAGTGTACGTTCGTTCCATATTAGGTGCCCTTCCAACAGACAGCATTCCATCATCACCGCTCAATTTGCCAAGCTTGCGCACTAAGACGTTACGGCTGGCGTTTTCGTTAGGCATGGTTCTACTGCAGAGTAATTGCGTAACACTTTATCAGAAGCAATGGGTTTCATTTTGACTGTTCAACAACATTCATTGGCGCCGATTCTGTTGTTCACAAATTAAACCAATTTTAAGTTATGTCCATCTCTTTCTTACAATTTCGTTAAGAAAAGGACAGAAGATAAAATGTCAGTTTAGACCTGTCAAATTAGTGTGCTTCTCACCAGTGGCGAAGGGTGAAATTTTGACAAAGGGAAGCCGGTCCAAAAAAATAAACACTTAAACACTTACCTACTGCAGGATATCTTGAATAATATTGCCGGTAGAATAATATAAGCCATAATAACAAACAAAATCCACAGTATTTAACCAAATCTGCGATTAAATTACCTTACAGAATCAGTCACAGTTTAAATAACACAAATATTAAAATATAACAAACGAAATTATCACGCACCAGTGGTATAGCAACATGTCACATACTAACAATAATTTATTTTCAACCTTACGAAATGGAACACGAAAATATGCCAAAATAAAAAGAATATGACTTGCGAAGGATTTCATTATAACGCTAATTCTTTTTAATTTTGTCGTGTTTTCTTTCTCCCGTGCCGTGCTTCAATAACAATAATTTCTTTGTCTCTTTCTAATAGAGGAGAGGAGAGAACTGCAACCCGGTCGCGAATAGCCTATCTTTCTTTAAATTTTACGTACAGTTAGCGAGCATTAGAAAGAGATGGTGACACGCTCTGTCTCTTTTCGCCTCATAGTAAAACGTTGGCCGAGATAAGCTGTAATTCGTCGAGTTACCTTTACGACTATAAAATGAAATGTGATACTTAGGGTATTGCTAAGAATTACTATTGCTATTGTAAATCGCGCAGGCATTTAATTAATAATACTTTGTTAATGAAATAGAATGTAAATACTTTTGTATGAATATGGAACTGATTTTTGAAAGGTAACCCGGTGGGAATCGGCTTGTATGGACTCTTCGCCACTGCTTCTCACGTAAACTCGCGTATTTTAGTCGCCATGTTTATAATCGCGTCTAAACTGTCTATGGAGCATCTTAATATGACAGGATTAAACTTCAATGCTATCTTCTATCCTTTTCTTAACGAAATGGAAAGAAAAGGATGCACATAACTTAAAATTAGTTTAGAGTGTGAACAACAGAGGCGCCCTTGTGTTATTTACGTTGTTGAGAAGTCACTGTTTTCGTAAACATGGAGCAATGGATTAGCCACTGACAGAAGAGATGATCTATTCCGTGGGATTAGCAATATACTTCAACTTAATTCGAATTGATAGTAATTGTGTGTTACATAATTAGGGTGCTGGTTTAAAGAAGCAGCAGACTATAGGCGAATTTCAATTAGATTCATTAATCAATGTGCATCAACATATTTTTTCATGAGTTTATTGGGTGAATTTAAAGTCATTGACCAGGATATTTGAATGTCGAATATAACTACAGGTAAATGTTAAAGTTCAAAACATAGAATATTGATTGTTTCATAATATCGAAAATTGTTATGCTAATCTTAAATTGTCTAAAATTGAATCAGCGAGCGATAAAAATATCTAATGATTAAAAATAACGATAGTTTCTTTACCTAACTTCAGTATGCCATATGTCAAAATCATACACTCAAGTTCATTAAAAATCGTTGAAATATCGTAAAACATGTTTTTTTTTATTTTGGCGCGCATTTTTTGTGCATCGGCCACTAATTCTATATTTAAGTTATTAAAGATCTTTTGAATGTTGACATTATACCCGTTAATGTTCGATATTCAAATATGTACCAGTAATGGTGTATATTAGTGACGTGCCTAAATTAGAACAACGCACTTCAAGCTTGAATACCTTCCGTATTAGTAGTATTTCGCTTAGTCTACTATGAAGGTCATAGTAGTTTTTGCATTCTAAAAGTGCAGTTATTAATAAAATATTGCAACATGCTATGATAGTGAGTGGCGTTCGTACGTGCATTTGTTAGAATTCGACCGTCAACCAGAGTACTCAATTTAGATTATTGTCTCCGTATGACCTCTTTTTACCACTCCTTAGAGAATTTATTTGGGTAGGCTTATGTGTATAATACTTTGTTATTAATACTTACATAAATGGTATAAAAATACCCATCACAGCCGTCAACTACGCTTTCTGTAGGTACATCAAATTTTTCACCAGCCAATACTTTGTGCAATGTTACATAACATTCACAAACTGATTGCTAGGGAACAACTTTTATTTTTGGTGTGAAAGCTGTTTGCAGTAGTACGCAATGTAAGACATCCAGTTGAGCTTATGGGTGCATGCAATTCATGCGATGGAGGAGCCCCGACGGTAATTAAAATTGTCATTCATTATGTTTAAAAAAAGAGTACGATTATTAATTTAAATGCCTGTCAAATCAGCGTATTAGATTTGTTATAAAAATCATTAATGAAGTAAAAGTCTCCGGCTCGGCAAATGTTGATCTTCGGACTTAAGTCTGTACAAATATCTGCTTGCTTTGTTGCTATAAAAAACTGCCTTTGACGAAGAGAAAAATAGATAATTTTATTTTATTTTTCCTTTTGCCAGTTTCCAGTTGGCGGTCAAACTGAGGCAGTTTGTTATTGCGCATTTGATAATACTACAATACATACAATGAGACATGGATCAATATCTGAAATAGTCTTTTGAAGAAATTACCATACAGGTTAAGTAGACCTGTCCAGCCAGACATTAGTCAAAACATGCTTTCGCAAAAAATAAAACTTCAGTAAAAGTTGTTATTACAATATAACCATAACCAGAAGGCTTTCAGGTATGGTCCAGTAAAAAACATATTATTACAATGACGGGGAGTAAGAGTGCTGCTTCGTAAGTAGTTTATCTTCAGCTGATATATTAAACTATCGATTTTGTCTGGTCGTAAAACAGTGCCTAATTCCTAAAATTTGTATTAATTCATTAATAATTTTTAACGACTAACAAACCAGTCTAGCGAGCATAAGGTTAATACAAAGTGTTCAGTTCAGTTGTTCTCAACCCACATGAATATAACAAGTACCAGATAATTTAAGCTACTGGCTACCTAATAACTATTGCCACCTTAATCCTTCTAGGCCGTAAAAAGCTCGGGGTGACCAAATCAAATCAAATCGTTTATTGCAATCCATAATGTATAGTTACAGGTGGTAAATATAATAATATAATATTGGAAACAATTATGGACCCTGTTGGGCACAGCAAGTTTTAAATAAGTAGAGAGAGGAAGTGCGCTTCATGTTTCCATTTATTTATTTATTATTTATTTAGTTTTATATAATTCTTATTCATTTATTTTTATTAATTGTATTAGAGTGAGTATTTATTCAATTGATATCTCTTTATATTATATTAGCTTTCCGCCCGCGTAATTAACACAAAGAAACTTCTCTTTGCAGATGGACAGCAAAGCCATAATAGAATGAAATGACATAATTATGAAAATGGTATTAATGAATGTCTAAATTAAAAAAAAAAAACTGGCTTGATGATAATAATTTGAAAATTAATCTGAGTAAAACTAGCATCATGCAATATCATTAACGCTGTGAAAATAATGCCTTAATATCCACTATAAAGTAGGAAGTTGTCAATGTTAAGTTTTTGGGAATCATGCATCATCATCTCAGCCTTAATCCCAGTCGCATCCGTAGCTTTTCAGGTTTGGAGTCCGCTTTACCAGACTGACTCCACAACCTGAAGGCGATATCTAAGCATTGCAGTTAAACCAATTGTTAGACTTTTGAGGGCTCCAACAACCCGTAACGACGGCCACTAGATGTTCGAATGGTAACCAAGGCCAACGGCTTAACGTGCTTTCCGAGGCACGACCAGACCAGTGCAAATATTCATATTAATGCATACAAATATTTGCACTGTGCGGGGATCGAACCCGCGCCTCCTTGCGCAACGGCCGTGTTCGCTACCGCTACGCCACGGAGGCTGTCTTGGGAATCATTATAGATAATAAATTGACATGGAGTTACCATACTGACATTATAATGTAAACGACTAAGTTATCAGCGTATGCACTATTCCAACTTTCGAAAAAGGTTCAGACCTTGCTAACAGCATACCAATATACCATGGACTTATAGCTTCTGTTTGACGGTACGGAATTACATATGTTCTGGGGGCAGTCGGTTAATAGGGAGCGGTTGTATTTAGGATGCAGACAAGCTGTGTGAAGTCTATGTGTGGCTTAAAAACGACAGATAGCTGTATTCCACACTTCAAAAAACTAAAAATAAAATATTGACACTGCCAGCAATGTATGGACCACAGCAGGTCAAGCTACCCCAAACTGCTAAATATTCCCCATCAACCTTGTCCCTTAAGAGGGAACTCTAGTGGTGCTTTCTCTATACAAACGTATTCCGCTGTTTTCTTCATGGATAAAACTTTTAGAGCAATTTTTTTTCTACAATTTTACAACGTGATTATACGTGCCCCTATCATTTGATTTTTTCCGAAACTTAATTAATAAAAGAAATACGATACTTCAAAATCGCGAAAAATATCCCATTTTTACCGTGATGTACAGATGACTGTTAGACAAACGTGATAATTTTTTGTCAAAAAAGAAAATACTAGAAGCATAGGTATACTTTTCTTCTAAATTTTTATATAAAAATAATTGAGATCTGTCGTGTTTTGAAAAAGAAAACAGCGGAATACGAAACGTCTTTTGGTCAACGTTTTTGTAGGTACAATCAGCCTGAGTTGCAACTGGGGGGTAATCGCGCTAAATAAAACAGTAGCAGTTCAACTCTTGTTCGTATCTAATCCAGTTAATGTCATGGTTTAGTTTCGATCACATTTCGTATCGTGCTAAAGTTTTAACTTGGATTGAAGTAAAATCAATGTATGAGTGAGACATTTCGTCAGTTATAATAATTAAAACTAAATAAATTATAAGTAAATCAAATCGTTTAGACGTAAGTTTGACAAATGGCACAGAAAAAGTTAGCTTTGTTTCAACTTTTTCATTTGACAGCGGTTACGTTCCAATTGTGATCCAGTCATGGTTAAACCATCTGTCAAAAGTTATGGTTTGGTTACGATCCAATTCTGTTTTGGTTGAATTATTTTAGCGCGATTGCCCCCAGTCCTTTTCGCACTTTACCGGGAGAGTTTGAATTGAAAGCAGCACGACGGCGATAGTTTCTTCAAATACCTATTTTCCATATTCCTCGGCACTAGAATCCCCTATTAATGCTTTAGGGATAACGTTGAAAACCTAATAAAGAAATCTGACAGATTGTAGTAGCTTGATGTGCTGTCGTCTGTACAAACGGCTATAGGAACGGCATTATTTGTTAAAAAACAAAACATGCGTCTTTTCGTCAGCTTATCTGAAGTCAGAAAAAAATCATTGCGTACTAAATATTTTAACGAGATATGTAATGTTAAATTTAAAATAATAATGCGTAAAAGATTTAAAAAAGAATATAGTAAAGTGCTGAATGACATTAAAAATATGCTATTAATAAAATTCAAAAATGCACTTAATAAGTTGCCTAGTGACAAATTGAAGTTACTAAACGCTAGATGAATTTTCGAATGATGGCTCAATTAAAATTAAATAAAAATGCTTATAATTATATTGTATTAAAATATTTTTGGAACTGATTTGTTATATGAAAATCTTAAATGAGGAATCGTTATACTTTTGAATTATAATTTTAATGATTTATACTTTTTGTCAGTTTAATTAATAGTTCCTCATTTGTGTCTGACATTTTAATTTAAACAATAATTATGCATGATTTTATACTGATGATTTATATTTTTTGACATTTTAATTATTTTGACTTAAATTTTTTACATCTAATTTATAAGAAATAGTTCCTCATTTGGGTCTATCATTTTAATTACAAAAACTCATAATGCATGATTTTAAAACTGGATTAACACCATATTTTTGTACTCCTACTGGCATAACACACTACTATGTTATACGTTAAGAGTTAAGACCTGTACCTATTTACCTGTGTTAACAAATAAAATGATTTGATTAGATTAACATAAAATTAAATTATTTACGCTAGCCACGCCAACAACCAGCAAAGCAAAAAATAGCGGTTTCACCTGCGTAGGTTTCAATATGTTTTTTTATTTATAAACTCCGCTCCTATTGGTCGTAGCGTGATGTTATATAGCCTAAAACGTTTCTGGATTAATCGGCTATCCAACGCAACAATAAAGTTTCAAATCGGACCAGTGGTTCCAGAGATTAGTGCGTTCGAACAAACAAACAAGCTTTATGTATTAAGGTTGATTTTGATTGTCTATAAAAATAATTAGGTTTAAACTTTTGACTACCAACTCTAGGTAGCCTTGGGTAATTTTATTAACATTTAACATTAAGAATCTAACATCTAATCCTATTTATGTATATGACCAGTTTGGAAATAACAATGCTACCATTGGTAGGCAAAACACTATTTATTCATTACTAACTTTCCGCCCACGGCTTCGCCCGCGTGGAATTCGATTATATCGCGCTTTTTAGATTTCCCTCGGCAATATCATTTTTTTTTTTCATTAAAAGGTAGCCTATGTCCTTTCTCAGGGTCTAAGATTGTCTGTGCCAAAGGAGATGTTTCAGAAATGTATGGAGCCTGGGCCAGCACATTGTACACTTAATGCTAGGTATAGTTACGCCATAGTTAACTGTTTTTAATGTTAATTTCTTATATTTTGGCTTAGTTTTTATACAGATTCAATTTAACTCGACCAAGGAGTGCAACACAACTACTAATAAATATGGTGGTCAGCAATAAGCGAAATAAGATTTTGACAGTGACATTTGATTGACGTGTCATGTATCTAAGGCTATCGTATGTATATTATCTACCATATGACTGCGAAAAAAACAAAACATGAATTCCGAACATGCGGCCCATTAAATAAACACAATCAACTCAAATCAACACTCGACACGAACACAACGGGAAAATAGAACTGTCAAAGTCGCCAATCAAACGTCATAAAAAGTGTCATGGCTACCTTAATAAAGGGTTATCTCACTAAAACATTTCAAATAAGTAATTATGTATTCTTTTATTTTTATTCAAATTATAAATCAATTTGAGTAGAAATAAAAGTAGTATTTTTATGAAAACCTTTTATTTTTTTTCCTTTTTATCTATAGGTATAGCGTACGTAGTGGTGGCCCAAAATGAAACATCTCCTTTCATCAAATCGGTTGAGAGGTTTAAACGGGAAAGCGTAACAGACAGACAGAGTTACTTTTGCATTTATAATATTAGTATGGATTGTCTAGGAATATTTTTATGATCTAACATGTAAAGTTGCAGATTGGCTTTATAATTGAACGAGCAAATTTATGCAGTGTTTCGCTTTAATAGTGACGTTTAACATACATATACAACGACGCTGATTCTCTTGTTCACAAACTTAACTAATTTTAAGTTACCTGCATCTTTTTCTTTCGATTTCAGTAAGAAAAGGATAGAAGATAACATTTTAGTTTAATCCTGTAAATTTATGGTACGACATAGACAGTTTAGACGATTCACAGTGACAGGACAGTGACAGGACACACAGTGGTTCACAGGAGGTTCGAGTCACAGTGTGATGTTATATAGCCTAAAGCCTTCCCGGATTAATGGGCTATCCAACGCAAAAATAATTTTTCAAATCGGACCAGTAGTTCCCGAGATTAGCACGAACAAACAAACAAACAGACAAACTCTTCAGCTTTATATGTATATTAGTATAGATTATAGATGTATACTAAATTTCATCGAAATCCGTTCAGTAGTTTTTAACTGAAAGAGTAACAAACTTCAATCGATCCATACAAACTTTTGTGTTTATAATATTAATAGCTTTCCGCCCGCGGCTTCGCCCGCGTGGAGTTTGGTTATATCGCGCTTTTTAGATTTCCCTCGGGAACATCAAATTTTTCCTGGATAAAAGGTAGCCTATGTCCTTTCTCAGGGTCTAAAGATTGTCTGTGCCAAATTTCATCAAAATCGGTTGAGAGGTTTAAGCGGAAAAGCGTAACAGACAGACAGACTGACAGACAGAGTGACTTTCCCATTTATAATATTAGTATGGACTAGCTGCGCCTCGCGGTTTCACCCTCTTAAGCTGTAGTAAGTAATATAAAAAATATATAAAAATCTATTCTCAGGCCTAACGAATCCCAACAAAAAAAAAGGCCTAACGAATGTATGTAGGTATATGTATACGAAATTTTATTAAAATTGGTTCAGCCGTTTTGGAAGACTTCGAGAACAAACACTGTGACGGGAGAATTTTATACTTATAATAGATTTATGTAATAGATTAATTGAGCAGTGAATAGAATTGGTAGAATAGAATTTTGATTTTACTAAGTGGTATAATTATATTTTATTTCTTAAAATACAATTTTCTAAAATGATGCAATTCTAGATAATTTTAGGATGTTTCATCAACCGGGTCACGGATCCTAAAATTACATCTATTAAATTAAAACGAATATTGTGCACTAAAAGGCGAATTGAAAGAATGAGATCCCTGGTTTAAATCAATAAATATAAATAAATTGAAAATAACAAAAATATCGGGTAAGCGGGCTGTTTTAAACTGCACATGCCATCTCATTAAGCTATTTAAATTCTGATCTATTTACATGATAAATGACGAATGGTCCACTCAATATGTTTATTTATTTATTTGGACTTCTAACAGAGAAAACTCCTTAAATGCAAGAAATTATAAATAACAGGATATGACCTTGTGCTTCTCCACTTATAAGAAGTCACAGCATGCAAATCTTATACAGTATGTTAAATAACAGAGGGCGTTCCCTTAAACTCGTTAATATATATCATTAATAGATTAAAATAAAAATATCAGCATAGAAAAATAAGCATAAAAAATCCGAATAAAAAAAAATTCTAATTGGAAATAAATTTGAAACCTCCTGTTTTAAATCAAAATAGTAGTCGTCATGTATAAATAAATTGCTACGTTGCCGTCTTTCATGTTCGCGTGTACAATGTGTTTCTTTTACATGTCAATTTAAAATTTTTATTGAATATTTTCTAATTGGATTTTTTTTTAAAACATTTTGTTTTCGAATGGAAATATTTTTTTTAGCATGTATGTATGCTATACTATTTCGGGTTAACGGGAACGCCCTCTGTTAGTTAACATACTGTATATTATAAAATTCTCGTGTCACAGTTTTCGTTCCCATACTCCTCCGAAACGGCTAATCACAAAATTTCATGAGATTCGGTCAGAATCTCATGAAATTTTGTGAGCGTATTGAGTAGGTCTGAGAATCGGCCAACATTTATTTTTTATATTTCTACTACTTACGCGGGTGAAACCGCGGGACGCAGCTAGTAATAATATAACAACATGAATACAAATTGTTAACGTTGTAACAAATTAAATTTTAAAACAATGTTATATTAAACATGTTTGATTTGTTCCGCAAAAAAATCATTTCAGACAGAAATTTACATTGTCATCGCATAAGGTGTAGGTATGTATATTATGTATAAAATCAGCTATCCTTCTCAAAGTATTCGGATAGAAAAGGCCAACCTCATGTCCCTAGTTTTAATGTTTGAAACATGTTTGTAAAAAATTTGCACAAAATTGAGACTGATGAGCAATGACATGTTAGAGCTGTCACACGAAGGAAAGATTTGCCCAACACCATACAACCGAAATTAAAAGTTGTCAAACATAGCCCGAGATATCAGTCAGTATTTTTATATTACTTGTTACCTGTAGAATTTAAATCTATAGGTATAATATACTTAGTGTTAACTTATTTAAAAATAAATTGAGGGCCTATTTATTGGGGAAACGCTATTACAGTATTAACGAATATACAGTATGTTAAATAACAGAGGGCGTTCCCTTAAACTCGTTAATATATATCATTAATAGATTAAAATAAAATTATCAGCATAGAAAAATAAGCATAAAAAAATCCGAATAGAAAAAAAATCTAATTTGAAATAAATTTGAAACCTCCTGTTTTAAATCAAAATAGTAGTCGTCATGTATAAATAAATTGCGACGTTGCCGTCTTTCATGTTCGCGTGTACAGTGTGTTTCTTTTACATGTCAATTTAAAATTTTTATTGAATATTTTCATATTGGAAAAAAAATTAAAACATTTTGTTTTCGAATGGAAATTTTTTTTTTAGCATTTATGTATGCTATACTATGTCGGGTTAACGGGAACGCCCTCTGTTAGTTAACATACTGTATAAATGACACATGACGTTGTAAAAGACATGTTTTTGAATAATAATTAATAACATTGATATTTACTTGACAACATTATTATTTTTATTCCTATTTCTACTTCCTTTTATTAGTTATTTTTTATAAATTAATTTCATTTCTTTGATTTTATATAATTAAAAATTAATTAGTTAATCAATGTTAATTTTATGTATGTATATTGTTCTGCATGTCATAAATTTTTATGTAATGTATAATGTTCAACACAATTTAAATTGTTAATGAATAAATGAAATGAAATGACATCTAAAAATGTTTGTACAAATCTACTTACAGAAACCAAATCGTTTAGTTATATCATACTTTTCTTTTATAAAAATAAAATTGTAAAAGCTCCCGAGATACACGAGAAATTCCTAGTGTATGGCGAGACTTTAAAAAAATGCTTACTTCACTGTACATAATTATAAAAATATATTATGATAAGCTAAATAAGGACTTACGTGGGCATGGAAATCCGGAAAAACACTGATAAGCACTAGGAGATATAGTCTGGTCCTACAATAGGCACTGCGTTCTACGGTATGAAGTTCGACAGTTGGATTGTAGTGCAGCGATGATGCTCGTTTACTCACTGCCTCACTGACACAGCTCACTCGCGACTTTAGCAGGCAATGATAAGCGTGGTAATTGCGTAACACAATATCAGTAGCAACGGGTTTCATTTTGACAGTTCAACAACATTCTTTACTTTGTTTACATTGTTGAGCAGACACATTTTTCAAACTTAAGGAGCAATGGATTAGCAACAAGCTTCATAATTACTCAAATTGATTGTATTGGTGGTTACGTTATTAGGGTGCAGGCCATGGACTAGTTCAATAACCTTTATAAAGGGTTAGTTTAAATTGGCTGGCTATACTCCTCAGGTGCAATGATGATGATGCAATAGGGATCGATATTTAAACACTTTACTGTAGAGAATGGCCTATTTGGTACATAAAACATCGGCGAGTGAGTTTAAAGATGTAGATATGTATACAATACGAGACAAACAGTATAATATTTGAGATTATAAGAGGGTGTCAGATTAGCTTGACAAGCAGAATATTGCTCATGTAAAATTGTCAAATGCTTAATGTACGTGATAAACCGATTTCTGATATTCCACCTGGTACCGTGAAGCTCGTAGAGAGTATCACAGGGGTTAGGATCCCAGGTTCATGGTTATATAACAACAAGTGGGTTGAATAACTTGATACATACCTCATATAATTAAACAATGCACCCCTGATTTGCTTCCCGCAATGTAACAAATTGACACAAATAATTTTAAAAAATAAAACGAACCAACTTACGTCATGAAAATTTAAGGAAACACTGATAAAACACGAGTGGGTATATTCTGGTGACCTGTAACATAGGTTTTTTCCCAATATCAGGCACCAGTCTCAAACAAAGGTGGAATTAAGCGGAGGCTTTTTTTGTATTCACTAATTAAATCAACTTTGTGAAGAGAGATGATAAATTATTATTTTGGTGTTACTATTCGGGGTACGGTCTATTAGACGTAGCAACTATGACTGTAATGTTCCAACGCCCGCCTACTCACTGGCGAGTCTGACTACCAGTAGCCAGCAACCTAATTGCGCAATACAATCCTAATCACAATCTGAATCATTTTGAAGGATATGCTTAAGAGGGAACTCTAGTGCTCTAGTGGTGCTTTCACTATACAAACGTATTCCGCTGTTTTCTTCGTGGATTATGCTTTTATAGCACTTTTTTTTCTACAATTTTACACCGTGATTATACGTGCCCCTGTCATTTCATTTTTTTCGAAGCTCAATTAATAAAACAAACACGATACTTCAAAAAATCGAGAAAAATAACCCATTTTTACCGTGATGTTCAGATGACTGTTAGGCAAACGTGATCAGTTTTTGACAAAAAAGGAAGTAATAGAAGCATAGGTATACTATTTCTCTAAATTTTGATAAAAATAATTGAGATCTATCGTGTATTAAAAAAGAAAACAGCGGAATACGATACGTCTTTTGGTCAACGTTTTTGTAGGTAAAATCAGCCTGAGCTGCAACTGTCCTTTTCGAACTTTACCGGGGCCGGGAGAGGTTGGAAGCAGCGCGACCGCAATACTTTCTTCAAATACCTATTTTCCAAATTCCTCGGCACTAGATTCCCCTCTTAATTCATCGCTTCATCTGTTACAAATATGTGTCTGCTCATCAATGTGATTAGCGCAATGAATGTTGTTGGACCGCCAATTTTAAAGATATTTTTATGTGTTGTACAATAAAAATTTAATTTACAATTATTTATTGTGAACGCAGTTTGCCAGCGGCGGTGTTTCCGTCGGACTACAATTAAAGTGTCGTCAAGGCTAGGCTCTTAATTAACTAACACTCTTTACCATCAACGATTGTATCACTGCTTACCATCGGGCGGGATTGGGGTCAAGCAGTAGTTTATAATTGATATATAAAACATGCATTCCGAAGTGTCGGTAAAATTAATGAAACAATTACATGTTGGCCCTGAGGGGCAAAGCATAGCCCGCATGTGCCAATGGCTGAATCAGCAGAGCAATTCTGTAACCGTAAAAACCTACAAAGGTGATGAGATCGTGGAATGAGCTTATAGTTCCAACTAATACTAGAGATTAACATTATCCTCGGTGGTAGGCCATAACATCGGCTGCCGGCAGAAGTTACCACCCATCAGACAAAGTCTTGACGCAAAGCGATTCCTCGTGTTCCGGCATGATGTCTGGTGAAGCCGTACGGAGGACGGGTCTGAACAGTTGTGTTGCGATTTATGTCGGGTATGGTGGGCCAAATGTTGTTGTGTCGAGAGTTTGGTCGTGGAGGGTCTCCAGATTAATCTCCCTCTGGCGCAGCATGGTTGGTCGTGTTGTTGGGCTTAACATTGCATCACCTCGCTCAACTGCCGTCTTCCTTCACTAAGTTTTTTAAGCGAATAGGATTAATAAACTAGCGCGATTTACCATCAACGATTGCATCACTGCTTACCATCAGACGGGATTGCAGTCAAGCACTAGTTTATAATTATTAAAATAAATAAAATTATTGGCTCACTCTAAGCGCACTTCCCCCAACTTTATCATGGTGACATTTTATAGAATACATCGGACATTTTATGAATAATCTTTATTAATAACTTTTATGTTTTTACCAAGGTGACTGTTTTACCCTTATTGAGATTAGGTATATACCGTTTATAATAACAAATATTTGTTTTAATAAAACACAGATTGTTTTTGACTGGCAAATGGGACATTAAAATATTTTGTTGGTTTTTTTTTTACAACAAAGGTGAAACTGATAAAACGAATTAGGCTCATCGGCTCATCGGTTTGCTATACAATATGTAAAGAAAACCCTGTCCGACCCATAAGGATAATAAAGGTTAGGTAAACACTTGACCAAATATAATATAAAATTTTACATAATCATCATAGTAACAATATTAATGAATTTTGAAATAATCCTTTTTTCCCGGGAATTAATTCCAATTTCCCCGAAATTTGATAATTTTTAAAAAAGTGACAACACCGGTATTATTATAAGCGAATAGCGACGCGACCACGTCACAGGTGCCGCGTGCCCTGACCCCCGCCGCCCGCGGAATGGGGTTGCTTACCGCACATGCATTAAGTTACCTCTTTTTGCGAAGTAATATTTATTTTTTTAGGGGGATTTTTTTTAAGTTTTGCCTGTCTTTGTGGGCATTAGTAGAATCAGTTATCGATACCTAACAATGCCTTCACGGATCGGACAGGGTTTTCTTTACATATTGTATAAGAAGAATATACTGAAAAACTAAAATACGCCCTTTTTGGTCAGCACTTTTCATGAACAATAAATGCATATCATAATTATCATCATTTCAGCTGAAAGACGTCCACTGCTTGACATGGGCCTCCCCAAAGGATCTCCACGACGGGAAACGCTGGGGGAAGGAACTGGTGGGAATTCTAATGCGGATCTCCTCATTCCTGATTTGATCACGCAGTGAAACCCCAAGCATAGTCCTCTCCATTGGCCTTTGAGTGCCTTGAGCTTTCTCATAAGGCCTATTGTTAGCGACCACGTCTCAGTTCCATAAGTCATCCGGGAAACCGCTGTATGCGGGAGGCGCAGGACCGGTCATCGAGGAGATCGTTTGGAGGAGGCCTATGTCCAGCAGTGGACGTCTTTCGGCTGAAATGATGATGATGTATAACTGTAACTAGTCTTTGATGTTCCCACTGCTAGGACACAACCCTTCTGCTCTGAAAGAGAAGAGAGAGAGAGAGAGTGGGCCGTAGTAGGTTATAAACCTACGACCTGCCGATCGGTTCTGTAAATATCCCACTTTGTCTGTCATTCTCGTAGCATTAATTTACCTGCTAAAGTTAGGTAAACTTAGCATATACTGAGCTTTTAATAGTGTCTGTCATTCTCTTAGCATTAATTTACCTGCTAAAGTTAGGTAAACTTAGCATAGAGTGAGCTTTTAATAGTGTCTGTCACTCTCTTAGCATTAATTTACCTGCTAAAGTTAGGTAAACTTAGCATAGAGTGAGCTTTTAATAGGGTCTGTCACTCTCTTAGCATTAATTTACCTGCTAAAGTTAGGTAAACTTAGCATAGAGTGAGCTTTTAATAGTATCTGTCATTCTCTTAGCATTAATTTACTTGCTAAAGATCGCGCGAAATGGAGGAGAATGTGCAGGAAAGCAGACCCTGGACTCCAACGCGACAGCCACGGATGCAATCGTAATAAACACTAAGATAATGATGATGATTCTTTTAGCATTATTAATTAATTGGAATGACAGCTTCCTCCACGATTGCTTCACATGAAGTTTTCACGGTGGTTGGTTAGATGGTTGTTGCAGAATCAGACTGCTGAACTCGAAGTTCGGCTGTAATAACTGGGTCACCAGTCCACTACTCTCATTTATATCCATATGCGTAGGAATAATATTAAAAAACTCCTTGTGGTACCGGGCTTAGAATAGTACTAACCCATATCCTCCCGTGGGTGTCGTTGGAGGCGACTCAGGGAAGCGGGCAGCAGCGCTTCTCCTGTGGAATATCAAACTACTACGATCCCCAACCCGTCTGCTAAGCGTGGGGATTATGGAAAACTCCTCAATGTAATGGAAAACCTTGGGGGAGGCCTTTGTCCAGCAGTGGACGTCTATAGGTTGAAGAAGAAGAAGAAGAAGCATATTAAAAAAGTACCGTGGATTTTTTTCTAATAACAATAGTGGCTCCTGATTCCCATGTTCCCAAACTTCATGCGAGTTCAGCATCTTTTTCTATTTACTTCACTAAGAAAAGGATAGAAGATAAATATTAGTTTAGTCCTCTCAAATTAATATACTCTATCATCGACAAACTAAATTTTAGTTTCGAAACAAGGAAATCAGCGCGAGTATGGTATAGATTCTTAGCTTAGTTCTCTACTTACGCACGAGGAGCTGTGTTTGTGTAATGTATCGATTACTTGAATGTAGTGCAGCCAGCACCCAAATTGCATAACACACTAATACTATCACTTGGAATTATTTTCACGCTTATTGCTTTTCCATTGCTCCATATGTATCAAGATGAGTCTGCTCAACAACGTAAATAACGCAATGAATGTTGTTGCACTGTCAAAATGAAACCCATTGCTACTGATGTGTCATCATCATCATCATCATCAACCTTTTTATCGTCCCACTGCTGGGCACAGGTCTCCTCTCATACAGAGAAGGATTGAGCGTAATCACCACGCTTGCTCAATGCGGGTTGGCGATTTCAGACTTAAAAGTCCAGGTTTCCTCAAGATGTTTTCCTTCACCTTCAGTCATTGGTGTCCAAGATATACTTAGAAAGTACATATAACTTTAGAAAAGTTACATTGGTACTTGCCTGACTTGGGATCGAACCCGCGCACTCATACTTGAGAGGCTGGTGTTTTAACCACTAGGCCACCACGACATCACTGATATACTGATGTGTGTTACGCAATTACCCTGCAGGTTGGTACGAGCATGCTTATTAATTTTTTTTTAATATTGTCTTTATGACGAACGTCGAATGTTTGTTGCAAAATCTCAATGCAGTTTTAAAACTGCGTTGAGATTTCGCAACGCAAAGCTTCAACTTTTGTCTTAGAAGGTGGTTGATATCAAATGGCATGGTTTGGTAACCGTATGATAGCACATCGCCGTCACGAAAACCAGGTTTTTGGATAATTTAACTTTAGTTTTCGCTGTGAGATGTTCGTAACGAACATAATGAATCGAAAGTATAGCCTTCGTAAGTAGGTAGGCAGGGAGGCGATTCTGTAAAAAGTATGTGTCGAAATGAAAGTTACTACGTAACTGTTTTCAATTGTCATTTTTGTTACAATATGTTGTATTATTGAAGCAATACAAACATCTGAATGATAACAACGAATTTGCTAAGGTATTGTTTTTTTTTGTTACAGGTACCTACAAATTTTTTGCGAAATGGACGAACGCATCAGGCAGAACAAGTCAATGCTCTTCGGGGTTTCCGGGGTAATGCATAAAAGTAGCCTACGATTTTAAAATTTACTTTGTTTTATTGGCTATTTGCAGGTCATTGCCGTCAATTCCCTTATTCACGAACTAAAACTAAATTTAAGTTTAGTGCATCTTTTTATTTCTATTTAATTAAGAAAAGGATAGAAGATCTATCAGTTTAGTTGTCATAGTTTTAGTCACATCTAAACTTGCTGTGGCGTAACCTAATTTGACAGGACTTAACTAATATTTATCTTCTGTCTTAAATTTAGTTTTAGTTTGGCAATGGCCCCGATTCTGTTGTTCACAAACTAAACTAATTTTAAGATATGTGCATCTTTTTCTTTCCATTTCGTTAAGAAAAGGACAGAAGATAAAACGTCAGTTTAGATCTGTCAAATTAGTTCGCTCCTGACGTAAACTGGCGTATTTTAGTCGCCATTATTATTATTATTTATTTATTTATTTTCTTAATCTCCACTTGTACAATAGGATAAATGCTATGCCCCGCAAAACCGTTTTCACGGTTTGTCTGCGGGAACGGAACAAACAGTGTATCAATATTTAATCAGCAATAATTAAAAATGCAACAATATTACATAAAAAAAAGCTATATCAGTAATATCAGGTCTTACAAAATTGCTTACAGACTACTGAGTAAGAACATTTTAAGTGCTCTGGCAAATTTTCGTTTTGTTTTCTGACCTCTTATGTCAGCAGGCAATTGGTTGAGCCATGTTTATAATGGCGTTTAAACTGTCTATGGAGTATCTTAATTTGACAGGATTAAATTAAAATGTTATCTTCTATCCTTTTCTTAACGAAATGGAAAGAAAAAGATGCAGGTAACTTTAAGTTAGTTACGTTTGTGAACAACAGAATCGGCGCCATTGTCAGGTTGTTAACACATATACAAATAATGTGATTTTGACTTCACAGATTTATAATTTAATCATTACAGTCAGCCATAGAACTCGTTGGATTAGAATTGACCTTTGTCATGATTTTCATGTAATATAAAAATATTAAGTAGTGATTTTTAACTTGATTTAATTTGAACTTTATTTTTGATCTTTTTTGTTAGTACAAAACATAGTAACTATGTAATAAAGTATTATATTTTATTAGAAACCTATGTTCCTAATTAAGCAAAAGTACAGAGCAATAAAGAGATTTATATGAACTTATTCCTATGATACTTATTTAAATAAATCATTTATTTAGCTCACATAACAGACATAGCACAATTAAATTATAACAAATTACATGAATACATAATAACATGGTGCCAACATAAAAAAAATGTTTAAAGAAATTAACTGACGCCATGACATACTTAAGAGAGAGAAAAATAAAACTAATGTACAAAGTGCGGTGTGCGTATCAAGGTAGCACAAATGCTGCAACAAGTGACAACAGAAAAAATGCATATTTATCTTCGGAAAACTTAGCTTGAATTTTCTCAGTGGTAGGCCATAACATCGGCTGCCGGCAGAAGTTACCACCCACCAGACAAAGTCTTGCCGCCAAGCGATTCGTCGTGTTCCGGCATGATGTTTGGTGAAGCCGTTCGGAAGATGGATTTGAGCAGTTGTGTTGCGATGTGTGCCGGCTACGATGCCCCAAATGTTGTTGTGTCAGGAGTTTGGTTGTAGAGGGTCTCCAGATCAATCTCCCTCTGACGCAGCACCGTTGGTCGTGTTGTTGGGTTTAATATTGCATCAACTCCCTCAACTGCCGTCTTCCTTCTTACTCACTTAGTTTTTTTGGTGAATAGGTTTTTAATAAATTACCGCGCTTTACCATTAACTATTGTATCACTCCTTACCATCAGGCAGGATTGCAGTCTAACACTAGTTTATAATTAAAAAAAAAAAAAAATTCATTCAGTATGCCTTTTTTCACGTTGTGCCTGTGTCAAGGATTGTTTAATTCTTTGACTTGTTTTTCTGATATAAACTATACTGACCTACTGCTGGGCAAACGGCTCTCCCAACCTTGGCCATTTATCTTTGCTTGCTGCCTTTTCTGGCTAATTAACCGATAGAGAGTCTAGGTCGTTGTGGTAGTTTTCATAGGTCTGCCTCAGTGAGGACGACCGTCCTCAAACACAAACTGCTTTGCGACGTTGAGCCATCTGTCCTGAGGCAGCCTGAACTGCTCGCCCAGTGTTCTAATAATTCTTTATTTGATCGCAATTACGTAACCTATCAACTTTGCACTCAGTGAAGAGGCATGCGAAGACGCTGATTAGCGACCCACCAAAGCCTGGAGCACAGGCTTAGGGTAGCCAACCTGTCAGTATTCTATAGGATGCATTTTGGAAAGTGTGCTCGGGAATTGTATGGCTTACATCCGCCATCACCGTTCTATCATCGGACGACCTGTCATAAGGCGGATATCCACATTATCCACCCTTACGTTGTTAACACCACTATGATTCGGACAACGTTTCGTCTAGTCTTTTATACCACTTACATCGGAGGATTGGAACAATTTGCCTACGGCGATTTTTTCGTCTGACTACAATTTAATTGTCTCCAAGGCTAGAGTGAATAGACTCTTAATAAACTAGTGCGTACTTTACCATCAATGATTGCATTGCATCACTGCTTATCACCAGGCGGGATCGAGGACAAGCACTAGTTTAAAAAAAACACACAAGAAGTTATTTAACCTCATTATACATATATAGTTACGTACTATATTGGCGAGGTAAACCATTTTCTTTTTAGGGTTCCGTAGCCAAATGGCAAAAAACGGAACCCTTATAGATTTGTCATGTCGGTTTGTCCGTCTGTCCGTCCATGTGTCACAGCCATTTTTTTTCCAAAAGTATAAGACCTATATTGTTGAAATTTGGCAGGTAGATGTATTCTGTGAACCGCATTAAGATTTTGATGCAAAAATAAAAAAAATAATAATGAATATTGGGGGCTCCCCATACTTAGAACTGAAACTCAATTTTTTTTTTGTTATCAAACATATACGTGTGGGGTATCTATGGATAGGTTTTCAAAAATGATATCGTGGTTTCTAAAATATTTTTTTTCTAAACCAAATAGTTTGCGTGACAGACGCTTCCAAAGTGGAAAAAAGTTGGTCCCCCTAAACTTCTAAAATAAGAAAATGAAAAATCTAAAAAAAACATATGATGTACATTACTATAAAAACTACCAACGAAAATTTGTTTTGAACGAGATCTAGTAAGTAGTTTTTTTAATACCTCGTGTATCGTAAACCGCTTATTACCGCATAATCTTTCATACAAATAACTTAAATCCTTTAATTTCATAAATCAATGGTACGGAACCCTTTGTGCGTGAGTCCGACACGCACTTGGCCGGTTTTTTTCTTTAAATTTTTGTAGGTTGGCTTATACTCTTTTTGTTTGCAAATAGATTTTAGATTTGTAGAGGTGTAATTAATGGAATTACACGTGTGCAAACAAATGTCTGAAGGACCAGTTGAGTAACATAATAATTAATGATCTTTTGTTATAAATAAAATATTTACCAACCTAGTGTTGAATCTATAAATATATTCTTTCATAGGAAGCACATTTGATGGAGATGTTTGTTCATAGATAGCACTTCTTACAGTAGTAACCTCCTAGAAATCTTTTTCATTATACGTTGTTTCACAGAACGTGTATTTGAATACTTTAGTAAGTTATTCCGTGACTAGCTGCGCACTGCGGGTTCACCCGCGTAGATTTTGATATGTTTTTTTTTATATGCTGCGCTCCTATTGGTCGCAGCGTGATATTATATAGCCCAAAGCCTTCCTGGATTAATGGGCAAGGGATAAGAAGTTTTCAAATCGGACCAGTAATTTCTGAGATTAGCGCGTTCAAACAAACAAACTCTTCAGCTTTATATATTAAACCTTTGACTACCAACTCTAGGTAGCCTTGGGTAATTTTATTAACATTTTACATTAAGAATCTAACATCTAATCCTATTTATGTATATGACCAGTTTGGAAATAACAATGCTACCATTGGTAGGCAAAACACTATTTATTCATTACTAGCTTTCCGCCCTCGCTTCGCCCGCGTGGAATTCGATTATATCGCGCTTTTTAGATTTCCCTCGGGAATATCATTTACTCTTTTTACTTCTTTCATAACTCTTCAGCTTTATGTTTTAGTATAGATTTGAAAAAAACAAAAAACTATAAATGTAGGTATAGCTGTTGTGTTATTTTGGCTCTGGCAGATGTTCACGATAAAAATCACATTTCATACAGTAACGACATTTTAATCAAAAATGCAGCAAAGCGCAACAAAAGCAATAGATGCCTTATAATGATTAAAAACAAGGTGTATACAAGTGCAACCGGCTTCTAAATCTCGTAGCATGATGTTAGGTATACATATCTATTTCTATACTAATATACGGAGGCTTGCTGACAATACGACAATAAATGAAAACACAGACCATGCTGGTTCATAGGAATAATCCTGAACCATAGAAGAAACCTAGCATCAAAAATAAAAAAAATGAAAATTTCAAACAAACTAAATCACATAAAATTGCAAACGGAATAGAACATCCTTTAAAATATTGGTTCAATGACCTCCGATTAGCGGGCGACAGCGCGTTCATGTATCGACTTGCTTTTTCGCGCCATTATTATTAAAGTTTAGTACCGCTGGATGCGGCGGTCATCAACCTCTAAGCGCGTCCTCATCAACATGTACATCATGTAGAAAATGTGAAAAATGAAAAATAATTTCCTGTGACTAAACTAATGGATATATTTATATAATTTTTTTATGGGTAGACTGAGAATGTGTTGAGGTACACGATGTTTAATTTATTGTCGTATTGTCAGCACCACTCTGTATAAAGCTGAAGAGTTTGTTTGTTTATTTGTTTGTTTGTTTGTTTGAACGCGCTAATCTCAGGAACTATTGGTCCGACTTGAAAAATTCTTTTTGTGTTGGATAGCCGTTAATTCAGGAAGGCTTTAGACTATATAACATCCCGCTGCGACCAATAGGAGCAGAGCGTAACCAACTCCACGCGAACGAAGTCGCTGGCGGCTGCTAGTAATGCATAAATCTTTCTCGCGAATTTTACCCAAGTAAGATTTTTTCAATTGTATTAACCTGCCTACCTTGTTTTGTATTGTACTTTATTTTTCTGTTATACAATGTTTTTTCTTTCATATGACTTCTTTTTTTATTTATTGTGATTTCAATGAACAAATATAATTATTTTTAATCTCAATGATAACCAAAAATGGTTACCAATAATAACCAGAACGCATTTTGGCTTGCCAAACTGGGTGTATACCTAAACAGATTCGTAAGTTAATTTTATCTGTGAGAGTTTTAAAAATAGCAAGGTTTATTATGCAAAGCTGTGAGGTATTTGCTTCTTTATTGTTGTTAAAGCATGCAATCATTTTTACATCAAGCACATTTGAATTTCCCGATTCCTTCCCATATACCTCCTAATTCCATATATCTGGCTTACAAGGTCTAGAGCCTATGCCAGAGGGATTTACAAAAGAAAAAAACAACAGCCAACTTGTCTCTGCTTCAACACTTGATATAGAGAGCAAGTAACCTCTATGACTCACAAATCATCATCAAAAAACACATCATTTTTTTTTTTTTTTTTTTTTTTATAATAATTATAAACTAGTGCTTGGCTGCAATCCCGCCTGATGGTAAGCAGTGATGCAATCGTTGAGTGTAAAGCGCACTAGTTTATTAAGCCTAAAAAACTTAGGAATAGGAAGGATGACGGCAGTTGAGCGAGGTGATGCAATGTTAAACCCAAGACCAACACGACCAAACGATGCTGCGCTAGAGGGAGATTGATCTGGAGACTCTCCACGACCAAATTCCCGAGACATTAACATTTGGCGCATCGTACCCGGCACACATCGCAACACAACTGCTCAGACCCGTCCTCCGTACGGCTTCACCAGACATCATGCCGGAACACGACGAATCGCTTGGCGGCAAGACTTCTGTCTGGTGGGTGGTAACTTCCGCCGGCAGCCGATGTTATGGCCTACCACCGAGATCATGGCCGGCCAGCTGCGACAATTATAAAATTCCAAAGACCAATCACCATCTGGAGAGGGCATCGCTGTATATTGCAGTAAGTCCCTCCTATTACATCTTATCTCAGAACGTGCTTGAATGTAGTTTCCCTGAAAGTTGCGCCATCGGAAACGCAGTTTCAATTGTCGAAGGAAATAATCAACAACAATATCAAACATTTTTTGTTCCTTTGTTCCTACGAGACCGATTTTGAATTCGGACCGTAATACTGGGGAATTTTGAGCCTTCCATTATTGTTCACATAACCCTATCAATTCACTGAACATTTGTCATCATAAAACACTGTAACATCTAATTATCGCATAACCACGTAGTTATTTATCATTTTCATTGCCAAGTTTCATCCATTTAGCGAAATTTAGTTTACGCATTCGAACACGAATAAACTTGTCAGCTATTTTGTCGGTCGGGTTGGCGTCGTAATTTACGTTCAAGAATATCATCATGCCCTTTTTATGTATCTAACTTTTATTTTTATATCACCCCAAGAGCGTTGCAAACTTGTAAGGAAGCAGAAACTTTGCTTGAATTGTTTACGCACTAATTATACAACTGAAAAATGCTTCTCTCCATACATCTGCAAGACCTGTAATCAAAAACATAATAGTTTATTGCACTTTCCTTCAAACAAACAAAATAATAATTCATCAAATCAAAATGATTTATCTTAAAATAAAAATACATCAACCAATAATTCTACTAATAATCAATCAGCATCAGATGAGTCTGATGAACATGTGACCCCTGTCACATCCTATTCAAATACTTCTAACTGCGGGTCCAAGTCCTCTTTTGTGTTGCTGGCCACCGCTGAGGTGGAAGTTAAGGATGGGCGAGGCACATATCAAAGGGTCCGAGCCTTGTTAGACCCGGGTAGTCAAAGTCATATCATATCAAATTCATGCGTCAACCGTCTTGGTTTGACCCGTTATAAATCAAACACACCAATGTCAGGGATCGGTGAAATGCCAACCCAATCATCAAGCAAGGTTCTTTTGCAGATCCGTCCAGTAAGTGAGACAAGTCCGCTGTTCACTACTGAGACTCTTAACAAATTATGTAGCGATATGCCTACTCATCCAATCAATATCAATCAATTCAAACATATCATTCATATTAAATTAGCAGATGAGCACTTTGACAAGTCTCGTCCAGTTGTTATTATCATTGGTGTAGAAATTTTTCCGCAGATTTTATTGCCATACAAGCTAGACGGTGGAGATCATATCATCATCATCATCATTATCAACCTTTTATGTTATGTCCCATATCGAATGGATGTGATTAGTCAATAATTTTCCCTCAATTTCAAAATCATATAATATATTATCATTTCATCATTTTTTTTTTTAATGAACATATCATTTTGCATTTCAGCATAATTTAAATTAACATTAAGTATCACGTAACATTACTAACATCTTTATTATTCTACTAGCAGCCGCCAGCGACTTCGTTCGCGTCTTTTAGTTATGCTCCGCTTCTAATGGTCGCAGCGTGATGGTATATGGCCTAAAGCCTTCCTGGATTAATGGGCTATCCAACCCAAAAAGAATTTTTCAACTCGGACCAGTAGTTCCTGAGATTGGCGCTCACAAACAAACATACAAACTCTTCAGCTTTATAGATTAGTATAGATTATAATTGTATTAGCTTTGATTCGTTTTAGTGGACTTACCTAACATAAAATCAGTATCATACGAACATTCAGGCTCAAAAAACAGCCAACTTGTCTCTGCTTCAACACTTGACATAGAGAGCAAGTAACCTTTAAGGCTCACAAATCATCATCAAAAAACACATCACGGCAGGCCGGCTGCGACAATCATAAAATTCTATAAATCCAAAATTACCCCTTGAATCCGACAGCAAAAGTGAAAAGTGAAGTGAACAAAGTGAACATTTGTGTGGAGGCACCAATCACCATCTGGAGAGTGCATCGCTGTATATTGCAGTAAGTCCCTCCTATTACATCTTATCTCAGAACGTGCTTGAATGTAGTCTCCCAGAAAGTTGCGCCATCGGAAACGCAGTTTCAATTGTCGAAGGAAATAATCAACAACAATATCAGTTGTTAAATTTACAATAGTCTTAATTTTAACCAATAACGGTCTGTCAGTAAATGGCTAAAAGTTGTCATCTTAGCGTTCATTCTTCATTGCCATATTTATTTATTTATATATATTTTATTCTACATCAAAAACATACATTACTTAAAAAAATGCATTCAACACTACAAAATATACAATGGGTGGCCTTCTAGGTAACCTTAGAATGGGCAGGGATTTTTCAGGACATTAAATGGGATTATCGGTGATGCAATTAAAAATATACAATACTGTAAAATAGATACTTATTTTTGGATATACATAACATAAAATCAACACACATAAATGAATACATACATGATACATTTTCATTTTTTCTTTTTCTAAGTTTCGTTCTTGACAGTACGGTCATAGTATAAAGAGGGACAGAGTACATACAAACGGACCGCGCGCGGCTTGTATGTGTGCGCCTTAGTATCTATGGGTCGCTGCACGCACACCTAAACACAATATTAGAGTGCTATCAGTGCGCTAGTCGCGGCTAGCACCGGACGAGGTTCGTGCGTCACATGTTCTTGTTAAAAAAAATGCATGGATCGTCACGAGGATTGCGAACAACTTAAATCGTATTTAAATGCTAATCAGCAAGTTTGCAATTTAAGTGCAAAATGTAGGTATCTTCCCTACAAAAATTATTCTAGAAACCAAATTTTATTAGTGGTTCCACCTGACGACTTTGTAGAAAATATTATTAAGAGGATGGAGCAAATGTTCCAAAAAGCATTTAAAAATGATCACATAAACTGCAAAGTTGGTATGTCTGTTTATGAACAAATAAAAAATTTATATTTTTCAAATTATATTTCTAAAAGTTATTTACAAGAATACGGATATATTACACATTAAAGTTTAATAACAACGCGTTTCGTAATAGTCGAAACCGAAGAAAGTAGGTATTTTTCTTTATGTGTACAAAACTAAAAATAAAAATTACTAAAAAAAACTGACTAGTAGTATATGTAAACTAAATACTAAGGAAATAATTTAAACATAATCTCTTAGTCTATAAATATTTGTTAGCGGTTTGGACGACAACCGTAACCGACGAAGCGCGGACAGTCGTCAACCCTAAGACAGTAGGCAATTAAATCGCGGATTGGGTCGGAGATAACCTACTTCCCCTCTTTATTCTATGGTACGGTCGTGGTCACTGCGACTGATTTCGAGAAGTTGATGTAGCTCGCCGCATGATCTATCTCCATCTATCTCTGTTGGACGACAGTCTGGAGCATTCATTTACAGGTCACACTGACGACTTGATTTTATCGGTCCACCTCATCATAAATACTGGTTATGCCATTTTACACATATTTCATCCATCTTCTCATTGGTCTTGACTGTTTTCGTACATCCATTCCAATTTATACATTTCTTGTCATGACTGTGTTCTTCATTTCTACGCATGTCTTGTCTTGGAGTCAATTTATTAAAGGAATCATTTTATTTGATAATATGACCACAAAGGTCTACCGTTAATACTGCAACTGCATGTAAAATATTATACTTGAATATTATAAATAAATAAAATAAAAAAGCCTTTTATTTCATGCATAATAAGATTGACACATATTGTAAATTAATTTAAATTTCATAAATATTATAATATAAGGTTTTCATGTTCATAAAACTTAATTTAACAACTCGAATATTACTGTAATGCTAATTTGTAAACTTGGCATCAAGCTGGGTTTATGGTTATTCTATAAATGCAGCTAGGCTAGCTGTAGGTCAGGTATGCGAAGGCGTATGCAAATGTTTGTTTGTAATCTAAAGGACAAGTTTTGCCAATAAGTTGCCATATAAACCTACATTTGAAGTCATGAACGAGTCATGTTAAGAGTTCTTTCTTTATTTTTTGTCTTAGCACGGTTTGTGCATTTAGCCAGTGTCACGTAATTATGAATTATTCATGTCGAAAAAGACAGCCGCGTGACCCGTCTTACGAGGGAGGTTTGGGACAAAGTCATGATGTGGCCACTATGCTGCGATATTTCACTGTTCTTTATGGATTATTTACTAAATGCACTTTTTACTACATAAATCACGCACTTTTATTTAGTAAACAACGAGCAACAATGAAAAACGAGCGTGACACCCAGCTTGGCTTTCCCGCCAAAACTTCTCCATGTTAAGAGTTTAGCAGTTAAGATTTAAGCGCCTTACTAAATATGAAAGCAACTTGCCTTAATAGCGTTCTTGCTTTTAAATAAGTTTGGAGCAATAATTTAATCCCGCTACTACATTATTAGATTTTATTGTTTATCAGGGAAATTGTGGATATTCTAATTTTCTTTATTGCCCTCTCATTTCATTAGATGAACATTAAATTCTAATATTTTAAGCGCCTTACTAATTTAAACTTTTCTCTCACGGGTAAGAAGGAAGAAACAATAAAATTGATTGATTTATGTTCAAGTTAATCAAAACATGTACCGCTATTGATGAATATTAAGTTATTAGAACTAGTACAAGGTGATCCTTACTACTTAAGTTAACCACTGTTTTATATCAGGCTGTCAGGTTCAATCCTGGAAGTACCGTCAACATCTTATTGGACTTCTTATGAGCACGATTGCTCTTGCGGATTATTACTAACTAGCTTTTCACCCGCGTGGATTTCGGTTATATCGCGCTTTTTAGATTTCCCTCGGGAATATTATTTTTTTCCGGGATAAAAAGTACCCTATTCTTTAATCCGGACTTTAACTTTACGTGTGCAAAATTTCAAAGCAATCGGTTCAGTAGTTACAGCGTGAAAGCGGAACAAACAAACTAACTTTCGGATTTATAATATTAGTAAAGATTACAAATGTCATTTAAAGCAACACTATTCCGCACACCTTTGCTATGGCTAGAATGCAAGGAGTCTTATTTGATAGAGTTCAGTAGAAACCATGGGGGCTCATTGCGAAGAAAGAACTCTCAGTTCTTACCAAGACATACTAGATGGCAGCATAGGTTACTATGGAGCACATAGCAACGGTTTTAAACCTCTTACGTGCAGTTTGTAGCCTTTTTAGTAGTATTCTGTAATCTGTGGTAGAAACAATCTTTTGTCAATTTCTTGGATAATTTGAATATTGTTGTCTATCGATGTTTCTTAAGAGATAAATTTTATTTGATATTGAATTTTATCAAATTATATTGTTTTCGGGTCTAATCTAAACAAGTTCCAGTTTGTGAGTTTGCTAAGACATAACTACTAGGCGTCGAAACCAGCGTACGAGTTTCTTCAGTAAAAATCTATAATGCAGATAATGCTTGTTTATATTTTTCACTTTTAATATGATTTCATTCAATCTGTTTTAGAAGGAAACATATTGATAACAGTATTCACTAAAGGGAATAAATTCCTCTAAAACATTTAAAATCAAGAACGTTATTTAACCAATGTTGCTTTCATATTCATAAAGACTTTTAAATCTTTAATACATTATTAGAATTTAATTTTTATAATTTCTTTTATTTTGTTTTTAATTTCCGTACTTATGTATTTTTTTTTTAGGAAATGTCCCGAAAAAAATATTAAAGATTTAAAACGCCTTACGGAATATGAAAGCATCATGGCTAAATATAGCATCCTTGCTTTTAAATATTTTTGTTGCAATTTATTCCCGTTAGTAAATTATTAGATTTTAATGTTTTCCAGAGAATATCCCTTATATTCCCTTATAATAGGACACAGTGGACATTCTAATTTTCTCATTTCATTAAACGAGCATGAAATTCTAAAAATGTATTAAAGCTTTAAGCGCCTTACTAAATATGAAAGCAATATGGCTAAATAACGAAACTATTTTTTTTGTCAATTTCTTTGACAGTATGATTATACATATTATTAGGGACATACTAATATTCTTAAGATAATAGAGGCAAAAGTATGAAATTGCCGATTTGTACTGAAATTTTAATTATTTATTTTTTAATTCCTTTAATAAAAATAGTTAACATTATTATCTATTCATTGCTGCCATTTTTATTTGTAAACTATAAATTGAATTCCACCAGCTGCTATGCGATCCATTAGATCAGTGGTTCCTAACCTGGGGGTAATTACCCCCGCAGGGGTAAAACGAAGATTCTAAGGGGGTGATACGGGATGGCACGAAATAGTATTAAAATAGCAATAAACAAAATAATAGATTAATTATGAGATGCGCGTTGAGTGAAACCGAACCAAATATTGTCAAAGTTGCGAATGTAAAGCAATTTCAACCTTCACATTAGTTAACTCCGAAATTAAAATGCTGCCCCCCCCCCCATATTACGCCCGTGGGTAAAATCAATTCCCATACTTGTTCACAGGGGTAGTGGCATTGAAAACGTTAGGAACCACTGCATTAGATTATATCCGACAGGTAAATCCATAACCTTGACGATGACGATAATAGGTAGGATAATATCCAGCCTCCGTGGCGTAGCGGTAGCGAACGCGGCCGCTGCGCAAAGAGGCGCGTGTTCGAACCCCGTGCTGTGTAAATATTTGTATGCATGAATATGAATATTTGCACTGGTCTGGTCGTGCCTCGGAAAGCACGTTAAGCCGTTGGTCCCGGTTGCCATACGAACATCTAATGGCAGTCGTTACGGGTTGTTAGAGCCCTCAAAAGTTTCAATTGGTCTAACGCAACTTTTTTCCACTTTGGAAGCGTCTGTCACGTAAACTATTCGGTTTAGAAAAAAAATATTTTAGAAACCTCAATATCATTTTTGAAGACCTATCCATAGATACCCCACACGTATGTGTTTGATGAAGAAAAAAATGAGTTTCAGTTCTAAGTATGGGGAACCCCCAATATTTATTATTATTATTTTAGCATCAAAATCTTAATGCGGTTCACTGAATACATCAACCTACCAAGTTTCAACAGTATATCACTTATAGTTTCGGAAAAAAATGGCTGTGACATACGGGCGGACAGACAGATATGACGAATCTATAAGGGTTCCGTTTTTAGCCATTTGGCTACGGAACCCTAAAAAACCTTGGAGATAATAGGAATAACCATACTAAAATTGGATCCAGATCCAATTAGTAAAACGTTCCAGTCTGGGATTTCAGTTGTCGATTAGCGAGCACACATTCTGGGGTGCCAGCTTCAACTATGATGAGGTCATAAACAGACCTTCAATAGGTTTCGTCTTGTGGTTCGCTGTCAACTGTAAAAACCATTGTGCGGTGCTTACTGCTCATCTGGAATAATTAAACATACCTTATTTCTACAACATGGTTCTGGAAATCTTTTAAGGGCTGTGTTTTGAAAGGTGTTTGATCTGTTACTTTTTGGAAACTATGTATCTAAATGACATACCTGAGCAACCTAGCTTAGGTATGTCATTTAGATACAAGTTAAAGAGAATTGGTCCTAAATCTGAACTTTGTGGTAGAGATACAATAAATGTAGAATACTGTTCACATATGAAAACTTTAAAATAGCGGTTGCTAAGATATTTTTTCCTATTTTGACAAGTGAAGTTGGAACGCCGCTAACAATTGGCTTGTGAAGTAGTCCATCGTGCCAGACAGTGTCAAAGGCTTTGTCTATATCTAACATCACCATTTCAGTCGATTTGCCTTAATTTAGATTATATGCAATGTGCTCTGAAACCTTGGTCAATTGCTGAGTGGGGGAGTGTAGGACGGTAATTTGTAGGGATACTGCCATCCTTTCCAGGTTTTTGAGCGCGATTATTTTTGCGGGCAATCATTAAATATTTTTGTGGGACCACGGTTTTGACCACCACCTTTTGAGACAGGTTTTTAAGTAGTCGATTGTCGATACCATCTAAACCAGGAGCTTTGCGGGGTTTTAATTTTTCTATTATTTTTCTAACTTCCTTAGCTCTAACGAGAGTTGAGTGACTACTTGCTTGTCTATGCTTCACACTGCTCCGATACTGATTATGTCACTTGTTCGCCTCTGATTTTTAGGAGAGGAATATTGTAGGGGTTTGGTTGATTGTGCTAGCTAGACGCCATACATTATTACCGGGGTTGTCCACTCTCGATTGCTTGTCATTCCAAATACGGTCATTCAAGGTCTGGATGATATGTATTGAGTATTGCAGCTGGTTAGCTTTAAGGAACTGTTGACGTCTGAGGCAAGGATTGCACTCGTTCAATGTTTTTCTGCGCGTATAATTTTTGTATTTAATTTGAGTTTTAATCTTCTTCTTTTTCTCAGCTTATAGACGTCCACTGCTGGACGGAGGCCTCGCCCAAGGCTTTCATGCCATTGGGGGGCATTGCTTAATCCCCACGCTTGCCAGGCGGATTGGGAAACGCAGTAATTTGTTATTTCACAGGTAGCGCTTCTCCTGTGATTTTTAATGCGTCTTGGTAATTTTAAACGTCCCTTGTTTATTTCGGTGGCAGGAACACTCTTCTTCCGAGGGCTTAACACACGGGCAATAAATTGATTAATAGCAGCATCAATCTAAGTTTCAGCACGAGTCTAATATTGAACTAGATATTTTTGTCTAGGTGAGATCTGAAATGTTTCCAATTAGCTTTTAGTCTCAGATAAGTATATAGAACGACCTTCAACGATCGAGTAACCGGACGAAATGTGTTTTTTTACAAATTCAAATATGTTTTTGAAGTAACGGTGATGGGTTGCCTAATGAAATCTTTTCAAGGATATTTTTAATTAATTATATAAAAGGTTAATTTTTTTTTGAATACCTTCACCGATCGACTAACCAAAAAAAATTGAAAGTCCGAAGTCTATGACCCCATGGAATATGCAAACGTAGGATTGCCTAACTTTTTTTTTTTGTCAAGGCTATATAGTTGCTTAATTTAAACAGGTGATTAAAAAATAGTACCGTCACCGATCGAGTAACCAAATAGATTGTATATCAAAATAAAGATATTTTTTCCTATTTGTTTTTTTACCTGTAAAAAACTTGTCAGAAAGTAGGCTATATAGAGTAAACCAGGCAAACGTGCCCCACTATTCGAGGAATCCAAATAAAAATAAATTTTTGTTCAGAACATGTTTATTGAAATAATCAGTCTTAACCTTTGACTAACCTGGCATAACAAAAACTTGGCATGAAAAAATCTTTTAAAATATGATTAAAAATAACTGATATCAACAATTTTGTAAAACTTACACCGATATATCCGTCCTATATGCCCCAGTAAGCTCTCGTATCCGGTTCGTTCTCATATTCTGTATCGTGTCTTCCAATTCTCTGCTTCGACCTCCAACACCTGAGGATGTGTCTTCGCAATGTCATCATCATCATCACAGCGTTAATCCCAGTTGCATCCGAAGCCTTTTCAGCTTTGGAGTCTGGGGTCCGCTTTACCAGTACAACTGCTGATATGGCTAAACTTCGACATTTTCGTGAAGCGACTGCCGTCTGACCTTCACAACCCGAAGGCTACATCGAAGCATTGCAGTTAGACAAATTGTTGGACTTTTGAGGGCTCCAACAACGGCTATCACTAGATGTTCGTATGGCAACCGGGACCAACGGCTTAACGTGCTTTCCGAGGCACGACCAGACCAGTGCAAATATTCATATTCATGCATACAAATGAGAGTTCGACATGATCTTCGTCTTATCCATGTTCATTTTTAGACCCACTTGTTGGGAAGCTCTGCTGAGGTCATTGAGCATTTTGCCCAAGTCTTCCAGGGTCTCAGCCATGACCACGATATCATCTGCGAAACGGAGATTAGTGATGTACTCGCTGTTGATGTTGATGCCAAGTCCTTTCCAGTCCAGGAGCTTGAAGACATCTTCCAACGCAGTAGTGAACAATTTAGGAGATATGACATCTCCTTGTCTCACTCCACGCTGCAGTTGGATCGGTTTCGAGTCCTGATCCTGGAGACGGACTGACATGGTGGCGTTTTTGTACAAACACTTTATCACCTCAATGTATCGATGGTCAATTTGGCACCGCTGGAGAGACTGTAGCACCGCCCAAGTCTCAATCGAATCGAAGGCCTTCTCATAATCCACAAACGCCAAGCATAGTGGTTTGTTATACTCCTCGGACTTCTGTATAATGTTACGAATGGACCTTATGTCGATGGCATAAGGTTCAATATCGCGTGACACGCACTGTGTCACTTTTGAGCCCTATTTCGCCAGATCTAGACATTTTCTAGGTACAATAATAAAACGCATTACTAGACTTAGGACGGCCTATCGAATGGTACAGGTCTCAACAGTTTTGTCAACAAAGTGTCGACATCGAAATTTCTAGAAACCTGTTTCCGGGAATTACCGTAGGTACTTCCGAGTGACCTCGAAGTTATGTGCTATTATTATTACGTCTAGAGGAATCTGGAATGTTCGATCGGCTGGACTATATAAGGCACCGTAACGCCGGCACACAGTCAGTCTACACTCGACTAGCGATACGAAAACAGCGACAGTTAAGAAGCGATCTTTGAGAATACCTACTGCGACAACTGTAAAGAGAACTGTGAGTACTACGTGAAGTAACATCTGTACTGTTATTGTGTGATTACGACACGGACTTCGTGGACATAAGAGAAGACTTCGGTGCGACATCAGCTACGTTCTACTTGTCATTGCCTACAATCGACTGTACCTTCGTTGCTAATAAACTTCGTAACCCTTAACCGGCGTTTAAGTACCCCTAGCCCGTAACAATAACTTGCCGCAGCGTATGAATGTGGTCTATGGTGCTAAAGCCTTTTCGGAAGCCTGCTTGTTCGGGAGGCTGGAAGTCGTCGAACCTGCGAGCGAGACGATTCGTGATGACCCTAGAAAACAGCTTGTAGACATGGCTCAGGAGGGATATCGGTCTGTAGTTTTTCAGGAGGGTACTGTCACCTTTTTTGAAAAACAAAATCACCACGCTCCTGTGCCACGCCTTAGGCGTTTCGCCTTTAAGAATGACGGAATTAAATAGCTTCTGAAGCGCTTTAAGAACCGGTTTGCCACCCGCTTTCTGAAGCTCAGCCGTAATTCCATCATCTCCAGCCGCCTTATCGTTCTTGAGCTGTTTCAGGGCCATACCAATCTCGTACAGGCTGACGTCCGGGATATCGTCGGTGTAGTGTCGGGTTAGTCTGGCTCTAGGATCATTAGCCAGGCTTACAACAGGTGCGTGTGTTGATGTGTATAACTCTCCGTAGAATTTCTCAATCTCACCCAAAAGCTCGGGCTTGGAAGTGACGATCCTACCATCCCCAGTCTTCAGCTTCGCAAGTAGACTCTGTCCAACAGACAATTCTCGTGCGAACACTTTGGAGCCTTTGTTCCGCTCGATAGCCTCTTTAATACAATTTGTATTAAATTGGCGTATATCGCGAGTCAGACAATTTGTATTAAATTGGCGTATATCGCGAGTCAGAGACTTTGAGATCAGCAGAGCTTCCCAACAAGTGGGTCTAAAAATGAACATGGATAAGACGAAGATCATGTCGAACTCTCATGTCGCACCCACTCCAATTGTAGTTGGTTGCTCTGCACTCGAAGTTGTTGACGAGTATGTATACCTGGGACAAACAGTCCAACTAGGTAGGTCCAAGAGAAAGAGGTGTCTCGGCGAAATCCAGCTCGGTTGGGCAGCGTTCGGGAAGCTACGCTACATCTTCTCGTCGTCCAAGATACCACAGTGTCTCAAGACTAAAGTCTTTGACCAGTGTGTGTTGCCAGTGATGACTTACGGAACTGAAACGTGGTCGCTCACAATGGGCCTCATACGAAGGCTCAGAGTCACACAAAGGGCAATGGAAAGAGCTATGCTAGGAGTTTCTCTGCGTGATCGAATCAGAAATGAGGAGATCCGCAGAAGAACCAAAGTCACCGACATAGCTCTGCGAGTCGCTAAACTTAAGTGGCAGTGGGCAGGCACATTGCTCGTAGAACCGATGGCCGATGGGGCAGTAAGGTTCTGGAGTGGCGGCCACGTACTGGAAGACGCAGCGTAGGGAGGCCCCTAACAAGGTGGACCGATGACCTGGTGAAGGTCGCGGGAAGCCGATGGATGCGGGCAGCACAAGACCGGTCAGCGTGGAAAGCCTTGGGGGAGGCCTTTGTCCAGCAGTGGACATCTATAGGCTGAAGAAGAAGAAGAAGATGCATACAAATACTTGCACTGTGCGGGGATTGAACCCGCGCCACCTTGGTTTGATTGACACCATTGATTCTGATTTTCATATCGAAAAACGGAACGTAATTATAAGCAAAAACAAAAGTTAAATGAGGTTAGTTTTCAATAAAAAAAAAAAATAAAATCACGATATAATATCCAGCTAATACTTTTAATCAACGTGAAAATCGATTTAAAACAAATTCGTGTAGTCATAAAAAGCTTTTAATTACTTTTTCTCACTAAAACTACATATAAATCAGCGCAGTGTTGTTTACATCGCGGCCACACTTGTTTACTGACCAGCTAAGATAGAACAAGCGCCAAATTTAAAATGCATGTTTCGCGAATGGGGCACGTATTTGACTGGGGCATGTTTGCCTGGTTTACCCTAATTAATTAAAAATGTCCTTGACAGGATTTCATTAGGCAACCCATCACCGTTACATTCCTATACATATTTCAATTTGTAAAAAACACATTTCGTTCGGTAACTCGATCGGTCACAGGATCCTGTACTATTGGCATAGTTAAATGCTGACTGGGACTTGGTGCTACACGTTCCACCTACAATGAAATGTACGGGTAGGTGATTGATGGAAGACTTGTCAAGAATTGAGGTTCGCTTACGTTGTGAGGGTTATTGACTTATGTTATGTCTGGTATAGAAGACTTGTGAGAGTTTTGGTAGTGCACTAGGGTAGGTGAAGTGGGTGATTATTAGGGTTGTAACGGAGGCTTGTTAGCGGAGGCGGAGGCGGATGCGGAGGCGACGAGTCTCACCTCCGCGGATGCGGAGGTAAACGGAGGCGGAGGCGGAGGTGAAAGTACATATAGATAATATTGAAATTTATGGTTAATTAAAACAATTTTTTTTATTTTAATTACGTACATTAATCCATACTAATATTATAAATGCGAAAGTAACTCTGTCTGTCTGTCGGTCTGTCTGTCTGTCTGTCTGTCTGTCTGTCTGTCTGTCTGTCTGTCTGTTACGCTTTCCCGCTTAAACCTCTCAACCGATTTTGATGAAATTTGGCACAGACAATCTTTAGACCCTGAGAAAGAACATAGGCTACCTTTTATCCCGGAAAAAAAATGATGTTCCCGAGGGAAATCTAAAAAGCGCGATATAACCGAACTCCACGCGGGCGAAGCCGCGGGCGGAAAGCTAGTAGTAGTATACTTGATAAAAAAAAATATTACCTTCTTGTAATGAAAATTAAGGAGAAACAAATTGTGCTTGTCGCATTCCCGCCTCGCACTAGTTGATTCTTGACCATTTCGCGCTCAAACGCGGCCGGACTATTTATTTATTGCATAAATACGTAAATAAACCTCCGTTATAACTCCGCTAAAAATTGTGCGGAGGCGGAGGCGGAAGCGAAGATACGATTTCTTGCGGAACTTCCGCAGTAACGGAAGCGGAGGCGAAGCTCCGTTACAACCCTAGTGATTATATCTCATAATCAATAGCTACCATATGACCGAAAAGGACTTTACCATGAAAATTAGGGGTAATACACGTTATGTGTATCATACTAGTGCAATATATACTTATATACATATAATTAATAAAAATCATACAAAAGCAAATAAAAAATAATGACATGTTTAAAGAGAGAGGAAATGCTTTTTTTACCATGGTTTACCACCACCATACCATGGTAGAGGTGTTTAGCATTCAGGTCACCCATTATCAGGGACTTGTGATTTGCAGCTAGCAATAAGTCCAGTTTTAGCAGAGGGATTATGTGATTGGTAAGTAGAGTAGATAGCTAAATATTTCTTTGAAGTGGTTACTTCATTACCTATACATTCCAATATGTATTTAGAGTGTGAAGGAGAGAGTGCTATAGGTTACTCCGGACCAACCGTGCTATACCCTGCCGATGGCCATCTGTTTTTTAGTCGTGCTTATAACAATTGTAGCTTTGAACTAGAATTTCTTCTCGTTCTAGGTATAGACAAATCACTTGATCAAGCATTTCTGTGAGTCTGGTGCCAATACCATCGGCATCAGCACATCATCACCACAGGCATCGGCACAGTTGAATGTATAAATCCTTTTGTAGGTAACCTTAGTACTGAACATTGTCTCTTAAGATCAGGTCACCCTAGTTTAAGAGGCAGGGCTCGCAATATCTGTATACAGACTTTGTACCATTATTTAGCATTTAGTTAATCTGTGTTTACTAATGTAGCTATGTGTCGTTATGTCAATAAATTATTATTATTATTCCAGTAAATACGCAAGTTGTTACCGTTAAACATATTAGTCAAGGTGACCGACAGCCTCCGTGGCGTAGCGGTAGCGAACGCGGACGCTGCGCAAGGAGGCGCGGGTTCAATCCCCGCACAGTGCAAATATTTGTATGCATGAATATGAATATTTGCACTGGTCTGGTCGTGCCTTGGAAAGCACGTTAAGCCGTTGGTCCCGGTTGCCATACGAATGGCAGTCGTTACGGGTTGTTAGAGCCCTCAAAAGTCCAAACAATTAGTCTAACTACAATGCTTCGATATCGCCTTCGGGTTATGGATGTCAGACGGCAGTCGCTTCAAGGAAAATATCTAAGTTTAGCCAAATAAGCAGTTAAGACTGGTAAAGCGGACCCCAGATTCCAAAGCTGATAAAAGCTTCGGATGCGACTGGGATTAACGCTGAGATGATGATGATGATGATATTAGTCAAGGTGACTCATATTACCTTATCTATCATACTTAATGGAAAATGCTTCGTGCAGAGTCTACACGTAGTTCCTAATCGCGGTATCTATATTGGTTATTTTATATCACAGAAACACATCTGTTCATCTCAGACTTTTACTACGAACTATTACATCATATATTGAATATGACAATCAAGTCACCATGCAGCCGCACCCGCACCGCGGCAGCCTTCGTGTCCGTGACATTGGAGACAAACTGCAGGAGGGTCGCCTACGCTGGTACGGCCACGTCTTACGCAAACGTGTTACGTGGGTAACAGATGTCTTGCCATGGCGCCTCCGCCGGGCCGGAACAAGCGGGGTAGACCAAAGAAGTGCTGGCTTGACGTTGTAAGAGATGACATGCGTGCCAACAAGCTCTTACCACCGGATGCTAAAGATCGTGCGAAATGGAGGAGAATATGCAGGAAAGCGGACCCCGGGCTCCAACGCGAAAGCCGCGGATGCAACCGGGCAAAACGCTGAGATGATGATGATGATGAATCAAGTCACCATGTGACAGATTATACGCCTAAGGCCAGTAGTGTTCTACAGGAACCAACCTCCAACAATACTATTGCAGCAGCGTAATTATGTAACACACTATCAGTAGCAATGGGTTTAATTTTGACAGTTCAACAATATTCATTGCGCTATTAGCGTTATTGCGCAGACACATTTACGAACATATGGAGTAATGGATTAGCAATATGCTTCGAAATGATTCCAACTGATAGTAATAGTGAGTTACCTACGCAATTAGGGTACAGATTATAAATTGGTTTTTGATGGATTTAATTGTCATGAATATCATAATTAGTATATGTATTAACATGTCAGCAGTAGCCTGCGCCCTAATCGGCGAACACATTTTTGTCAAATGATTGCGACTAGTTGGGATCGTTTGGACCGAACGGACCAATGGGCGGTCTAAACGATCCCAACTGATCCCAACTAGTCGCTTTGACAAAAATATGTTTACCGATTAGTGGGCTGATCTTGCTTTCCAATATGTGGTTGAGCTCCAATTATGTTTGATCCCATTGTATTTGCAGCAATAGTGTTTCAGCTTTTTGTGTTGTAGAAATAACGGCAACATACAAGCTTTACATGCCCAGTTTTAGTTGTCCTTGTAGTTTATAGCCTCTTCATAAAATGATAAGTCAATTTATAATGGAAATGTGTCGCTTAAGAATGTCAGGAGGAATTAGGAGTAGGATAACAGAGAAAATCGGAAATAATTTATACCTTATTGTTGAATAACTTTAATATGTTTTGTCAGTAGTTTTATTACTGAATAACTTAATTAATCATGTACTTTTGGTACTTAACGCTACCCTAGTTGTCGTTGTTACTACAGGACAACTGCGACCATAATACCGGATAAACAATACGAGACGAACATTCTTATAACGACTTTCCTAATCTGTCTGTATCAAAAAATTCAATGATATATCCGATATAGTCAATACAGCTAATTGGTAGATCGGCAAACCCCTTTATCGGCGCGAAAGTACTAGGAAAATATAACTTTAACTGTTATAATATATCAATACATCACTACATAGTATAAAACAACGTCGCTTTCTCTTTCCCAATGTTAGGGACATTGTACTCGTATGATTAAATCTTTAAAAAGACGCAACGGATTTTGATGAGGTTTTTTAATAGACAGATTGATTAAAGAGGAAGGTTTATATGTATAATAAATAACATGCATTAAATAGTGGAGAAATATTACTATTTTTAAGGTTTCTAATGTGATGTCGTAAATAATTATATTTTTTCCGCGGTTTTTTGCAGTGAAACGACTAGACTTTTTCAAGATCTACAGAAAAGTCTGCGATGGTATATGTCTATCTCTTTTGGATATAGCAAAATCATTTTTTATTTTCATTTACTTTTTACGGCAAATATTGGCTAATTTTCGAAGCGATTTTAACTAAAACAGCATTAATCCTTATCCAATTTAATGCCTTAAATACATTGTTGATTTAATATAGATCTATATCGCTCTTTACAGTAATGATATAAATGAATATTTTCGGAGCTATTACAGATTTAAAAATTGCGGAGCGTCGCGTTTGCGGCGGTACCGACCGGCCGGGCCACTATGTTCTTTATACAGCGTTCACAGTATGTCTGTAGTGTATTTAGTATCAGCATTGCACACGTGCGAAGCCGGGGCCGGTCGCTAATGTTATCTAAGTATATAATTATAAATATTACGATCATCTGCTTAATCTTTTTTGTTGGAGTCGCCTTCCAGTTTAACCGGATTAACCAGAATACCAGTATTTTAGCTGTTGTTATTACGATGTTAGGATTATGTAATTTTATTGTTTTAAAATACACAATTGCATGCACAATTAATGTTGTTTTTTATAACTTAAATTATACCCGCTTGTGAATTACTAATTTAACGTACATATTTATCAATAACTTATTTGTAGGTACACAGATACAATAATGAACGATACAATAATAATTTTAAAATATAAACGTTAAATAATGTATATGTTTATTCACTGAATGTGTATCAACATTTTATATTAAAAAAAGAAATCTATAACTAACACATTTCTAAGTCTTTACTTAAACTATAATTACATACTTTTCTCGTTAACTGGGTGGGACTGCTATCAAGTTATTATTAGTTCTAAGGAATACTGGTTCATACACTTTAAATTTGTAGTTTAGTGAGGTAAAATTGTGTTATCACGAAATACTCTCTTGTTTAAAGTTTCTCGGTGGTAGGCCATAACATCGGCTGCCAGCAGAAGTTACCACCCACCAGAAAGTCTTGCCGCCAAGCGATTCGTCGTGTTCCGGCATGATGTCTGTTGAAGCCTTACGGAGGACGGGTCTGAGCAGTTGTGTTGCGATGTGTGGCGGGTACGATGCGCCAAATGTTGTTGTGTCGGGAGTTTGGTCGCGGAGAGTCTCCAGATCAATCTCCCTCTAGCGCAGAATCATTCTTGGGTTTAACATTGCATTACCTCGCTCAACTGCCGTCATCCTTCCTATTCCTAAGTTTTTTAAGTGAATAGGGTTAATAAACTAGTGCGCTTTACCATCAACGATTGCATCACTGCTTACCATCAGGCGGGATTGCAGTCAGCACTAGTTTGTAATTATAAAAAAAAAGTCTATGTTTATTCCCTGATTGCACTTGTTTTCTAGCAACCTTTAATGCGTTATTGATTTGTTTGTGAACATTGCATAATAATGAACAGTACTGTTATAGTTCTAGCCCCGCATAAATAAGTATTTGTCTACAAATTATCGGATCATATTTATATGTTCCTTTTTAAAAACGTATAGATGAGGTACTGCTATTGGTCAATAGAATACTTTCCATACACAATAGTCCAGTCTCGTTTATTATGGCTAAAATTACATCACAGATGATGAGCTTTATTAAATAAATACCACTTTCATCGGATCTCTACTATCTCAATTCACCATAGTCTTTCTTGATCAGGTCTGCTCCTTTTTCAGCTATCATGAAAACTGGGGCGTTTGTATGCGTTGACATTATCTCTGGTATTATACTGGCGTCAATTACTCTTATGCCTTCAATACCATGGATTTTTAATCTTGGGCTGACCACTGCCGTCGGATCATTTTCCGTTCCCATTTTACAAGTTCCACTTTGATGATAAATAGTAAAGGTGAACATCTGTGCTTGACAAGCGAAATAAGCATCGCTACCAAAAGGTCCATCTTTCAAACAATCTTCGATCGGTACATCGTATAATTTTGCACCTATTTTTTTCAAAGCCGGTTGTCTTGCTAATTGTACGGCTACTTTAATTCCTTCTACAATTTTCTGCAAGTCTTCAGGATATTCGAAATAATTCGGAATTAGTGCCGGATGTGCCTTTGGGTTTCTACTCCGCAGCATGACCCTACCCTTTGATTTGGGGCGCATTAACATTGGAAAGACCATAAAAGCATCAGATCTGCCTAAAGGTCCGTATGTGTCAGTATATATTTGGTCATCGAAGCCGAAATTTCGACGTAGCAGTGGATCTGAATTCAATCCACCAGAAATAAAGAGCAGTTCCATATCTGGCCAGCCCGTAGAATTGAACTTATCCTTTAGATCCATAAATATTAGAGCTTCACATCCACCAGGGATTGAAAGCGGCCCTTTATGTGTCCTCATCCATTTAAAAACTAAATCTAAATGGTTTAATATGTATTCAGTCGATACTGTTAGGTTTTGTTTCTGAACTATAAATTGAACTCCACCAGCCGCTATGTGATCCATTAGATTATATCCGACAGGTAAATCTTTCACAACCTTGATTTTCATCGATTCCAAATGATTCTTCGGTCCGATACCAGATAACATTAACAATTGTGGGGAATTGATAGCACCGGCGGATAAAATCACTTCTTTCTTTGCTAAAATTTTATGTTTTTTGTTTTGCTTTTCAAATTCCACGCCGATTACTTTAGTGTTGGTATCGTCAAAAATAAGTTTAGTGACCATACTTCCTTTGGACACGTGAAGATTATTTCTTCTTTTTATTGGATGCAGGTAAGCTCTACTAGAACTATGACGGGTTCCATTCTTCATTGACAGTTGAAGAAAAGAAACTGATGATGGGTCTGGTCCATTGTAGTCTCCATATTTAAAACCCATTTCCTGTGCTGCTTTTACCCAAGCTTTACCCTTAGTAGTGCGGAACGGGGCGTATTCAATATTGAGATACCCGCTGTTTCCATGGTACTTTGGATCATCGAATGCTGGTATGTTGAAGTTTTCGACTTTCTTGAAGTATGGGAGTACATCATCCCACCCCCAACCCTCATTGCCCATTGCTTCCCAGTTATCATAGTCTGGTTTTGATCCTCGCGTGTATATCATATAATTTAATACACTAGAACCTCCAACTACTTTTCCACGGGGCCAGCTACACTGTTGGTTCTGAAATCCCGCACAATATTTTTTGGACGGCATTGTTTTATAAGCCCAGTTAGCTGATGTGAATTGCAGATAGTTGGCGACAATCGGAATATCCATAACATAATTTTCGTTAGCTCCAGCTTCAATTAGTAAAACTTTCCACTCTGGGATTTCAGTTAGTCGATTAGCGAGCACACATCCTGCGGTGCCAGCTCCAACGATGATGAAGTCATATTCACTCAACATGTTATTTTGATCTGGTGGTTCGTTATCCAGCTGATGGGAGCCTTCGTCGAGAAAGTTAAAAAATGACGAGACTGGGTTGACGAACTGTGTTTCTGTTGGAAGCAGGAGGGTGAAAAGCACCCATGTTGCCGTCGCCAGGTCCGGCGCACGATGCTGATGCCTCATCTGAAAATATCAAAGAAATTGATTAGACGCAATAAAATGTTGCGAACGGTGTATTTTATATAACAGTGTAATGAATGTATATTTATAACAAAATTTATTCTAAATAAATAACTATCAGCGGTCGAGCGGGAGCCGACTTCTTGGTCGACGGACGACAGCAGGTCAAGCTACCCGAAACTGTCAAATATTCCCAATCAACCTTGAGCCTTAATGCTTTAATGATAAAGTTGAAAATTTAGTAAAGAAATCTGACAGATTGTAGTAGCTTGATGTATTGTCGTCTGTACAATGGAAAAGGGATCAGAGTTTCCTATTAGAGTATCATGATAGTGTTTTCATTGTTGACGTTATGGATTCAAAGTCGATGTCGAGTACTACCGAGGTTGGCGATACCGTCCACAACAAAAGAATACATAAAAGGTTTGCGTGACTTGGAGTTTAAAGTGCCTAGTATTAAGCCTTCGCATGTCTCTCTGTTTAAATCGACTATGTAGTGAGGAGCAGTTTTCCTGTTAGCTGGTCCATCGATTGCACTTTATTTGGAATCAAGTTGTATTCATCTTGAGATAACGTATCATACTTTATATACATTTATTTTATCTTAGTTGTATATGGAGTGATTACAATATACATAAGTCATGATTTTTAAAATTCTCAAGTATAAGTAAATAACAGAATTACATATAGGTCATTATTATTATCATCCAAAGAAAAGTATACCTAGACTTACAGAATACAATTTTTACGCGTGGCATCACCATAGCGTCATAAATTTAACGTCCTAGGTGAACGTGTTTGAAACTGTGTATTTATAATAATGAACATTAGAATGACTATTTGTTATCCTATAACAACAAAGGGTACCTATGATTGACGCAATTGATCAAATTCATTGCAAATAACAATGTACAAAGATGTTACCTCCCTAGTCTATTAGATGTAACTGCATTAGTTGTGTTCATATAATTCTGTTAATTGGTATTTCATGAAAATAGACGTTTAATAGTGTTATATTAACATCGGGTTTTTTTTTGATGAATTCAATGATTATGATTCATTAAATACGTACTTGTTACCGTTTATCGTATTTTGTTGAACATGCAACCTGACCTGATTTGCCACCCTATTTGGAACCTAGCCATTAGATACCAGAAACTTTGGGATAAAGACAATTTATCAAGTAATAATTAGGATTTCCTTGACTTTTAAACTATTTGACCTTCCGTTATAGTCCGTATTGCTACGTTTTTATTAAAATTTTATAATTATAAACTATTGCCTGATCAGGCATCAGGCGGGATTGATCCCGCCTGATGGTAAGCAGTAATGCAATCGTTGTTGGTAAAGTGCGGTAGTTTATTAAGAGGGGACTCTAGTGGCGCTTTCTCTATACTATACTAACGTCTGTTTTCTTCGTGAATAAATCTTTTAGAGCTGCTTTTTCTACAATTTTACACCTTGATTATACGCTACCCTATCATTTGATTATTTCAAAAACTTATATCTCATAATCCCGAAAAATAACCCTTTTTTACTTTTTTACTGCGGTGTTCAGACGACTATTACAAATGAGAGCAGTTTTTGACAAAAAAGAAAATAATAGTAGCATTGGGATAGCCTTTCCTCTAAATTTTGATGTAAAAATAATTGAGATCTGTCGTGTTTTGAAAAAGGATATAGCGGAATTCGAAACGTCTTTTGGTCAACGCTTTAACGTTTTTTTTTTAGGTAAAATCAGCCTGAGCTGCAACTGTCCCTGTGTCATGTTCCAAAATTTACGTGGAGAGGTTGGAAGCGGTGCGACAGCAACAGTTTCTTCAAATACCTATTTTTCAAATTCCTTGCCACTAGAGTCCCCTCTTAAGAGCCTATTCACTCAAAAAAACTAAGTGAAGAGGAAGGAAAACGGCAGATGAGCGAGGTGATACAATGTTAAACCCAACAACACGACCAAGGATGTTGCGCCAGAGGGAGATGGATCTAGAGACCCTCCACGACTAAATTCCCGTCACAACAACATTTGACGCATCGTACCCGGCACACATCGCAACACAACTGTTGAGACCCGTCCTCAGTACGGTTTCACCAGACATCGTACGATGGATGTTTTTTACTCCGTGCCGCCAACAAAAAGATTCGAAGACGTCAATTGCGCGTAATCTTATTTTGATAAAATTGATATTTGCGTAAGTTCTATTGCTGCTAAATATTATTAATTGTTATTATAACTATATAATTTTGATAAAAAAGAAATAGACTTACATGTGTGTACCAGAATTAGGAATGGTGAAATTTCTGTTTGTACCGCGAAGACCTCGTTATATTCTTAATATTACTTAATATTTTCTATGCAACCCGTTATCTATCCGATTTTAAATAGAAATATTATCAAATGAGTTACAAATAAATACATTATTGCGTAGATTGGATAATGATTACTAAACTGGATGTCAAGGTGACGCCTGTTGACAAGGTAGGATATAAGCTGAAATGAACCTCAGTAATTACTATGTAAAGAAAACCCTGTCCGATCCGTGAAGGTATTGCTAGGTATCGATAACTGATTCTACTAATGCCTACAAAGCCGGGCTAAACTTAAAAAAAATCCCCCTAAAAAAAATAAATATTATTTCGCAAAAAGAGGTAACTTAAAACATGTGTGGTAGGCCATACAGGCGCGGGCCAAGCGGGACAGAGCACGCGGCACGCCGTCGCATCGCTATTCGCTTAGAATTATACCGTTAAAAATAATGTTGTCACTTTTTAAAAATTACCAATGTTTGGGGAAGTTGGAATTAATTCGCAGGAAAAAAGATTATTTCAAAATTCACTAGTATTGTTACTATGATGATTATGTAAAATTTCATATATTATTTGGTCATGTGTTTACCTAACCTTTATTATCCTTACGGGTCGGACAGGGTTTTCTTTACATATTGTATAAAGCTGAAGAGTTTGTATGTTTGTTTGTTTGTGCGCGCTAATCTCGGAAACTACTGGTCCGATTTGAAATAATCTAATATAATGTAGGTACTTTTTCATATATTATTTCATATATTATTTGGTCATGTGTTTACCTAACCTTTATTATCCTTACTGGTCGGACAGGGTTTTCTTAACATATTGTATACGTATTAACTATGAGGATAACGCATTCTTGAGCTACAATACAATTGCATTATTTTTCGCACGCATCTGCCGGCTGAAGCCTACTGCTCTAACCGTCACGCCATGTATGCAGTTTGCGCTTCTTTATTCGGCACTGACTAAACTGAAATCAAGATTTTTAGCTGGTTTCCTCATCTCTTATTAATCGAAGAGCCTCACCTTGAGATGTGACAGAAGGACCAAACACCTTCTGTCACATCTCAAGGCGAGGCTCTTCTAAACGGATGTAATGTTTATATTGATATTCTGATCAGTTTCATGCCTGTTCTTACCTCTTCCGATCATAGCAAAGGACCCAGGTCAGCATTGAGCATTGATTTTCCTCATTTTGTGATATCACAGAAGCCAAATGTTTATTAGATAAATTATAATTTATATGTACTGTAAAAAAGGTTAAAAGATTACAAAAAATAAACGCTAGGTTCACTCAGATTCTTTTCAAGAGTGAATGAAAAATTATTTATTATGACTTGTACAGGAAGATGATAAAAATACTAAACGAATTCAAATATAAATTTCAAACTATATAAAAAACAAATAATCAGAAAAAATATCAGAAATTCCTATGCGAGGCCGAAAGGCTCCTATCACAACAGGATATTTCGACATTTAAAAACACAACATATGCACTATGTCTGCACATATAAGTATACCTACACCATGTTTAATTATAGGTACTTGGTCGTTAAATCCTCTATTTACTTAAGCCTGCTGGGGGTGGGGTTGGGGGGGGGGGGGCCTCTATTTTAGAATAACACAATTTTTAACATAAAATAAACATTGACTTAAATATTTCTCAAAAACATTCGGAAAAATACATTCATTTACCTGATCTCTACTTATAGCGAAAAAATAAAAAGAAAAACGCGGATTCGCGACCTTTTCCTTATACAAGATGAAATGTGGTTATTTAATTGTACATTGACTGGTTTCACATGCTATGAGTAAGTAGACGGTGTATAGGTCCTTTATTATTTACGGTTCACTAAAATAAAGTAAAACTAAAGTCGTTTATTTCAACTTTTAAAATTACAATATTTTTATGGAGGTATCGTTGGTACCGAACTAGGGGTCCAGTCTGTATCTTGGGCTAAAGAAAATTATTTCAAACTAGCTGCGCCGCGCGGTTTCACCTGCGTAGGTTTGATTATGTTTTTTTTTTATATGCTCCGCTCCTATTGGTCGCATCGTGATGTCATGTAGCCTAAAGCCTTCCTGGATTAATGGGCTATCCAACGCAAAAAGAATTTTTTAAATCGGGCCAGTAGTTCCTGAGATTAGCGCGCACAAACAAACAAACAAACTCTTCAGCTTTATATATTAGTATAGATTTGCCTGCAAATCAACACTTCAAAACGCCCGCCTGTCACCATTTCTTCGTGCTTTCGGTGGGAAGAAGAAGTGGATAACAAACTCCCCACACTTCTGGTTCTACCATAGCATTACTTAACTGTATAGTGAGACAAAGCAATAATCCATACTAACATTATAAAATCCATACTAATATTATAAATGCGAAAGTATATCTGTCTGTCTGTCCGGCTTTCACGCCAAAACTACTGAACCGATTTTGATGAAATTTGACACAGTCAATCTTTAGACCCTGAGAAAGGACATAGGCTACCTTTTATCCCGGAAAAATTTGATGTTCCCGAGGTAAATTTAAAAAGCGCGATATAAACGAACTCCACGCGGGCGAAGCCGCGGGCGGAAAGCTAGTAATATTATAAATGCAAAAGTATCTCTGTCTGTCTGTCTGTCTGGCTTTCACGCCAAAACTACTGAATCGATTGTAATGAAATTTGGTACTCAGGTAGTCTAGAGTAGGGTTGTAACGGAGGCTTGTTAGCGGAGGCGGAGGCGGATGCGGAGGCGACGAGTCTCACCTCCGCGGATGCGGAGGTTAACGGAGGCGGAAGCGGAGGTGAAAGTACTTAGAGAAAAAATTTAAATTTATGGTTAATTAAAACAAATTTTTTATTTTAAATACGTGCATTAATAGTAGTATACTTGGTAAAAAAATATTACCTTCTTGTAGTCAAAATTAAGGACAAACCAATTGTGTTTGCCACATTCCCGCCTCGCACTAGTTGATTCTTGACCATTTCGCGCTGAAACGCGGCCGGACGGTTGTCGAGCGTCGCAGCTTGCGCGTTATTTATTTTATAAATACGTAAATAAACCTCCGTTATAACTCCGCAAAAATTGTGCGGAGGCGGAGGCGGAAGCGAAGATACGATTTCTTGCGGAACTTCCGCAGTAACGGAAGCGGAGGCGAAGCTCCGTTACAACCCTAGTCTAGAGCCTGAGAGAGGACATAGGCAATATAACATCCCGCTATGACCAATAGGAGCAGAGCAGCAACAAAAAATGTTGCGAAAATGCGAGCGAACGAAAGGCGTACATATTGCTCCCATTATTTTAACAGGCGCCTATTTTATATCAACTGAGCTCTTTCGGTTCGAAACTTACGCGGGTGAAACCGCGGGGCTCAGCTAGTTATACTTATAATATGTTAAAAAAAATCTTCGCAACAACGTAAGTAACGCAATGAATTTTGCTGAATTAATGTCAAAATTACAGCCATTGCTAGTGATAGTGCATTATGCAATTAGTTTCGCTAATCTTGTCTTTTATCTATCCATACTAATATTATAAATGCGAAAGTAACTCTGTCTGTCTGTCTGTTACGCTTTCCCACTTAAACCTCCCAACCGATTTTGATGAAATTTGGCACAGACCATCTTTAGACCCTGAGAAAGGACATGGCAGAACTTTTATTGAAAAAAAAAAAAGATATTCTCGAGGGAAATCTAGAAAACGCGATATAACCAAATTCCACGCGGGCGAAGCCGCGGGCAGAATGCTAGCAGGGTTGATAAAAATCATGATTTAAAAAAAAAAAATCAAAATAATCTGATTCATTTGATTTAAATCAGGTTTATTTGATTTAAATCAGATTTTTTTGGAGTCTTTTTACTTTCTTGTCTTTTTTTTTAAATTTAATAGTCAGTTCTTCCTTAAAAGGAATATAACTTATATTGGTTTAATTTTATTATTAATACAATTAAGGTAATTAAGCAAGTTTTACTAATAAAATCAACAATTTAAAAAACCGTGGCGTTAAAAAAATACAAGGAAAGTAATAACTTACAGACTAAAAAAGAAACATGAACAAATAGTTATGGTATGTAAGTATTAATAAACGTAGTAGTAAACTTTATTATTTTTTAGCATTGAGTTCCTTAAAAAGGAAAACTAATTTGCCTGCCTTCTTGGTGCCTAATCTGTTTCTTATTTTGCTGTGCACTAAATTTAATACCGAAAATATTCTTTCGACCCCAGCCGAAGAAGCAACTATACTCAGCAATTGCACGTGTGCACGCCGTGATCTATGTCGGGGGATGTCCATAGAAAAAATTTGAGCGACTTGGTTGCAGTAAAAATGTAATGATTTAAATCATTGATTTAAAAAAAAAGAATGACTTGATTAAAATCATGTATAAATCTAAAATATTAAAATCAATCATGATATCGTTTGATATTATGTAAAGATGTCATGCCTTTGCTATGTATATACCCTTTATGTTACACGTTGTATAAAGCGTAAAAGTTTGTTTGTTTGTATGTTTGAACGCGCTAATCTCAGGAAGTACTGGACCGATTTGAAAACATCTTTTTGCGTTGGATAGCCCATTAATCCAGGAAGGCTTTAGGCCTTTATAACATCACGCTGCGACCAATAGGAGCGGAGCATAACTAAACCACGCGAACGAAGTCGCTGGCGGCCGCTAGTTTAATAATAAAATGTCGCCTAGACGTAACTGATTAGTGGGATTATTAAAATGCAGTTACTAAATTGTATACCTGTTTTATATGCAAAAGTGATGTAAATATTTAAGTTCGTTAACACCATCGTCAATCCACGTTTTATTAGATTGCTATCGCTTATCTGTAACTCTGTTCAAGTAAGTATGTATATTTTTCATACAGTTAAAAATGTAAGTAGCCACATGTATCATCTAGATACCTGATTATAACACACTCCGTCTCACACAGAGGAGCCATGTGTCCCAGCCCCACTGCTGGGCATTATAGGCTGATGAACCTATTTACTCTTTGTACAAAACCGACAGTTATATTAATATATTGAAAAAACCGGCCAAGTGCGTGTCGGACTCATGCACAAAGGGTTCCGTACCATTGATTTATAAAATTAAAGGATTTATTTGTATGAAAGATTATGCGGTAATAAGCGGTTTACGATTTACGAGGTAAGTATTAAAAAAAACTACTTACTAGATCTCGTTCAAAACAATTTTCGTTGGTAGTTTTTATAGTAATGTACATCATATGTTTTTTTTTAGATTTTTCATTTTCTTATTTTAGAAGTTAGGGGGGGGGGGGGGGGACCAACTTTTTTCCACTTTGGAAGCGTCTGTCACGCAAACTTGTTGGTTAAAAAAAAGTGTTAGAATACATCTCCCTACCACGTTTCAACAGTATAGCTCTTATAGTTTCGGAAAAAAGGGCTGTGACATACGGGCGGACCGACGGACATACAGACAACGGCAACGGAACCCTAAAAACTAGCATCGTCCCGCGGGTCCACTCGTATGTATTTCGATCCCGTGACAATATCGGGATGAAGAGTATATTCATAAATATCTATGTTAGCATTTGTTATACTTTCCTACCCTGGTTACAGATTTTCCGTGTGCCAAATTTAATTCAAATCCATTCAGTCTTTTTTGCGTAAAAGAGTTTGCGTAAAAATCTTTCATCCTTATTCACGAATTTTGCATTTCATAATATTAGTCGGTATGGAAATTACTAAAAAGTAAAATGTATTAGAGCCAGTGTCATCTGTTTAGCCTTTTTCCAATAATTATTAATACTTAGTATTATTAATACCATATTAGTATTATTAATCAATTCGATCTTTTTTGCCTAAAAGAGTAGGTAACTATCATCCATATTCACGAATTTTGCAATATACGAATTTTCGAATATTAGTAGGTATGGAAATTACTAAAAAGTAGAATCCATTAGAGCCTATCATCTGTTTAGCTTTTTTTAAAATAATTATTAATACTTAGTGTTATTAATATTTTATCAACAGCAAATATATAAATTATAATTGATATCCAAGACTATTCACGTGTATTACCGGAACTGACCTTTAAAGTATGTTGCTCATAGTACACATTGAAATTAACTTCTGAATAATGTACACGTGAAGCTTCAACCGTCGATTTCGAGGTTCTTAGATCCGGAATATTAACGAATTTTTGAATTACATTAAGCTATTGATGAGTTGTAATTATGTGAAGGCTATTGGTGCCGATTTCCTAGTTCAATAACTTAACTAAATCAAAGTTATATAGTAGATACATCTATTTTATTTCAATTCATTACGAAAAGTCGGATGCTAAATATTAGTCCTGTCAAATTAGTCAACGTTTGGCGTAAATTGGCGCCGATTTTGTTGTTCACAAACTAAATTAATTTTAAGTTATGTGTATTTAAGTATAACTTAAGTTATGGTTACTATTTTATGCTTTAACCATCAACAAATGTTTTCAATAAAAATACTAATTAGTTTAACATTTATAATTAACCAACCCTAACCTACCAGTCTTCCTGTATCATTCGAAATGGCAAGGCTGCTGCAGGTTCAAAAAATAAAACCTTTAGTGTGCATGTCAGCTTTTTAGTAACTGGTTTATAATATGATACTGATCTACACCCTGACTACATTGGTCCTCGTAGGTGAATTTCGAGTTAGTGTCGATAATATTTGTAGGTATACATTTTTGATGCGTTAATAACTTGATACAGGTCATTTCAGCACCTATAGGGTTGGATTGGAAGGTTTTTACTAAATCACAACATAGCATGGTATTTCATTGACGTATTTTTGACCTTTTTTTTGTAAGTATAATTAAAAAATCATTAGGGATAATGTATAAATAGCGAAAAGCAATGGAAGTGAGTCTAAGTTTGTGTGTTGTGATTGTTAACAATGCGTAGGTCAATATCATTAAATACCAGTTCATTGATGAAATAATAGACAGTTTTCCTTGCACTGTTTCCATAATTTGAAGGGTTTTCTGATAAATTCGATTTTGATATTGTAATATCGACAGTTTTATCATTTATTATGAACTTGACAGGAGATTAATTAAATTCATCTCTTTGTTTTTTCGCATTAGTTTCTGGATACAAGATGAATGCAAAGTTATTATTAGTTTTGGGAAAAAATAAAGATGTGCATTTAAGAACCTAAGAAGACTCAGTTTTTTATCAGTTCATTCGATCGATTTTGTAAAAATTTCGCAGGGAAAAGTTAGGTGAAGTATGCTTATGTAGTGTGAGCTGTCACTAGTGTGAATCTCCAGGATTCGTTCGGATTACCGTAGAATTGGGAGTACCCGGTGCCCCGAAAATGCAGATGACGAACGCATAGTTGGTTCTCTCACTCTTCCGCGTCCTCGAACGGCGAATAGTACATGAGGATATTTACACCTTCGGGTAAAAAAAGGATTTGTTGGGATGACAGTTGACTTCACCATATTCACTTCAACTAAGTTTTCTCGGTGAGATGGTAACATAATCGCAATGCATGAATCTTGGTTAATCTTATATACGTATATTTGTATTTTTTGACTTTGATCCCAATATTTTGCACTAGATCGGTAAATAATTTAATTATAGTAGAATTTTCTTTCAGGTACTATATTTTGATATAAAGAAATCGATAGGTAGCTAATTTACAAAAAAAAAAAAAATAACCGCAATTACTTACTTTTAAAAATAAATTAGTTCCAATTTCAAAATTAAAGGCACAACACGACACAGATCGGTACAGTCACACACTGCGCGTTCTATTTACCGCGCCACTCAATCGTTACTTGGGAGGCCTATGCGCAGACGGCGCAGGATCATCAACACTCCTTGCGCACCACTGCTTCGCGAGGGAAACGCTGTCGATGTTTTATTCAGTCGACGGACAAATGACGCGCAGAATACGGCACACGTCTTACATGCCCTTGAACTTTCCAGTCGCGTTCAAGTACACCTGTGGAATGTATAGCGCACCTGAATTTTGAAGATGCACTGACTGGTTGTGTAGGCACTTATTTTAATTTTTTCTTTCAACACATTAACCCTGACATTAACCCCTCTATTCGTAAACGTTGCTTAAAGTTAACTAGTGATTAGCGATTGTATGACCATACATTTTTCATGTTTTAACGTTACTTAACTTTAATCATCATTTATGAATAAACACCATAGTGCTTAAGGGGTTTATTCATAAACGTGGGATAAGTTATTTGTTCACAAAACAACCGATTAAAAAAAAAACACTTTAAAGTGATTAATAACTAATTTCGGAAGTCTTTGGTTTTTTATTTGCGTATTTTGCCACCGTCTTCCAAAATTAGTTATTTTTTTTAGAAGTTGCTTATGTTTTTTTATTTTTCATTTTTACAGTTGTGAAAAGCAAGTGTAAGATAGATACATCGGGTATAGCGTATAGACTTAGACTGGTAAAGCGGACCCCAGACTCCAAAGCTGAAAAAGCTGCGGATGCGGCTGGGATTAACGCTGAGATGATGATGATGATGATAATAATAGGCATGTAAAGTAACTAACATTATAAACACAGAATATTAAATTACATACTGAGCAAGTAGTTCACGGTCTTCCACTGTAGGCTTTGTTAGATAAGTTTCTGTTTTAGTTTTTCCGGAAGCTTTAGGTTTTTGTAGAAGAATCTTCTTACCCAAGTAAATGTTTTAAACGAATAATCTTCATTATCAGAACAGTAGGGTAATTGTGTAACATGTTATCAGTAGTAATGGATTTCATTTTGACAATTCAACAACATTCGCTGCGCTATTCACGTTGTTCAGCAGACATAATTTCCAATAAAATGATTATTAAATATTAATAATATAATTGGAGCAATGGATTGGCAATTGACTTCAAAATGATTCCAATTTATAATAATAATGTGTAACGCAATTAGGGTGCAGGATGGTAACATTTCCATATTGATTTGAAAATTATGTGGTATCAAAATTTCTGTTCTATATGTATGTGACATTTTATACTTTATCAAGCAAACGAGAGAATTCGGAGCCGCTACCCTTCCTATATGGAGAGTAGAATTTGAAAACGTATTCCAAACGTTTAAAAGAATTATCAAATTAACCCAAAAATCGCAAAAAAAGCTACTTTATCAATAACGCTGAAAATAAAATTAAAGCAACCTGGAGGGTTATAAATTCGTCAAAAAATAACTTTCCGAGGAACACTCCTTATTGACAATAAACACGTTACAAATCCGACTGACATAGTAGAACTATTTAATAATCATTTTATTGGCCAAATACAACCAACAACCAATTCTGACCATAATATATTAAGAAATTCAAACATAAATTCATTATTCTTATTACCCACAGGACCTCCTGACATTTATAAAATATTTATGACTCTGAAAAATATAAATAGCTTTGACAACTTCGAGACTAAGATAATAAAAAGCGTAGCTGTTGTAATTTCACCGGTTTTTAGCTTTCAACCTATGACTGTATAGATCATGGCGTTTTCCCCGAGGACTTAAAGCTGTCAGTAATAAAACCTCTACATAAAAAGGATGATCATACCTCTACATAAAAATGTACAAAACTATAGACCATTGCTCTTCTTTCAGTATTTTCTAAAATAATTTAAAAAGTTATTTATAACAGTATTTACTTGTTTCTCGAAGAAACTTGCATTTTAACTAAGGAACAGTATGGTTTTAGAAAGTACAAAATATAAATATGGCCATGTATGAACTAATTGATGAAATAGTTACAAATATGGACCAAAAAATACCTGTAACAGCCTTATTTATGGACATGACTAAGGCTTTTGATTTTGTTGACCATGAAATCCTTTTAAGAAAGCTATATAAATACGGCAATAGAGGCAAAGTATTAAATTTAATAAAGTCTTACCTCACTGGCAGAAAACATGTAACTAGTATTAGGTACAGCAGTTTATGTCCAAACGAAATCTGAAAATAATTACCAATCGAGAGAGAGACCAATTTATTATGGCGTGCCTCAGGGAAGTGTTCTTGGCCCTATGTTATTCCTATGCTATATAAATGATCTTCCGAAAACCATACCACATCCTATGACCCTGTTTGCTGATGACTGTACTGTAGTGGTTTCTGGTAAAAAATAGTGACTCATATGAAAATGACATAAACAGTAGCTTAAGTCTAATAATTCAATGGTTAAAGAATAATAATTTACAGATTAATTTTGACAAAACTCAAATAATGACATTTTAATAGAGAACTAATCCTACAATTCTTAACATTAACTATAACCAAAGAAAAAATATGAAAACGGTACGAACCAAATTTCTAGGAATTTGGCTAGATGAACACATGACATGGAAAACGCACATGAAGATCATGATAAAAAAGATTCATCAATTCTGTTATGTTTTACACAATTTAAACAATGTTGCAAATCGTAATACTGTTTTTATTGCATATCATGCATATGTCTCCACAGCTCTTCGTTACGGCATAATGTTTTGGGGCAACTCCACCAACAGAGAAATGGCATTTAAAGCCCAAAACAATGTCTTCGAGCGATATGTATCTTAAAAAACCACCGACCATATTTTGGTAGTTTAATAGTACATTACGATATTAGTGCGTAATGATGTTATAACCAATACGCACGTATATCGTACGACATTTTTTAACACGCTTGCGAGGAAACAGAAAAAAAGATATTCAGAATACAAGTACAAAGAAAAGAAAATTTGAGAAAAATGGCGCGAGGTTTATTTTCTGCCGTAGCTGCGTGAAAATGTTGGCAAAGATGCTAGAGCATGCAGTCAAGTTTTTAAATTTAACGAATAAACTGTTTTTTTTTTTTACAAATACTCATTTAAATACAAACAAATACAAATTTGTTTATTTCAAATAGGACGTTGCAAATATTTTAAATAAACTCAATCTGTGAATGCTCACTGTTGCTTTCCCGCCACTAATATTAATATTTGGCATTTCAAATATGGAACAGCGCGCTGCTCACTGGCTAGAGCCACGCGGCGGCGATCAGTTTCATAATTATTTGAAATGACAAATAATGCTGTTATGGAATTTGTATGGACTATAACTTAACTATTTGCTTTGATAACACACGCGTTTGTTATGGCCCGCTTTACATATTTAAAACCGGTGGGATTACATCAGCTTTACGAGCAAGGGTGTTAAAAAAGTACTTACGCTTCCATCCCTCTATATTTATGAAACTTAAATTTTTGTTAAGGAGAATGTGTCTAACTTTGAAACACTTAATACTAGACGTCACCAAAAGCACACTAAAGAAAAAAAAAAAAACAGCACTGCACTTTTTTCAAAGAGTTGCCTCGGCATGGGTCCAAAAATTTTTAATAAACTACCAAAAACTTGTAAAATGTATGACTAACATAAATCGTTTTAAATCACAACTATAGAAATTATTGCTTGACAAAACTTAGGACTATTCCATCAATGAGTTTTAGATGATAAGAGTATAAAATAAAGAAATGTTCAATTGTTAATTTAAATGACCAATATTGTTCTTAAATAATTTGTACGCCTTGCAAGGCAAAATTTAGTGATACACACAATTTTTTATACCATGAACCATATTACCTATGTTTCACAAATAAAATACTTTGACTTTGAAAATACTCCATTTTTTTAATAAGTATCTTTTATTTTCATAATAATTATCATGGAGGCGGATTTACATACATTGCTACTAATGAGCGTTTTTTGTAGCGGAAGACTGGTAGGCCTAAACTAATCCCATCAAGGTGATCTTAGCAGATGATGTATTTATAATTTTAAACTAGCTTTCCGCCCGCGGCTTCGCCCGCGTGGAGTTCGGTTATATCGCGCTTTTTAGATTTCCCTCGGGAACATCATATTTTTCCGGGATAAAAGGTAGCCTATGTTCTTTCTCAGGGTCTAATGATTGTCTGTGCCAAATTTCATCAAAATCGGTTGAGAGGTTTAAGCGGGAAAGCGTAACAGACAGACAGACAGACAGAGTTACTTTCGCATTTATAATATTAGTATGGATTATTCTTTGATGAACATATCTTAAATTATTGATACATCTTCTTTTTCCAAACTCTGTCGGCTCTGTCGGCTTCTAGTCTTAGACAGACTTAGCATATTGTCAGCTGCTTCGATATGATGCGCAGCATGTACTAGCGCCATCCTTTTCAGTTGCATAGCCAAAAAACATGCGTACTCCCTGTCATACAACAAACGCGTCGCGCGCATTGGATATGCTGCGTCCTTTTTATCGCATCGAATAGTATGTATAGAATCTCTCTGTCATACATCTGTAGTCGCTCCAATTTTTAAAGTTTTAAAGTTTGGCAACCGTGATTCTTGAATGTTTTTTGCAAGCAACCTTATACCATCATATTCACAATAAAATTATCTTCATTTTGGTATATAATTCATTGGGTAAGCAGCAAATTACAGTTTATTAGTACTGACTTACCTGTTTATACCTGGCAACTCAATAGCATTGAACATAAAAAGATAGGCAACTGAACGTTTTCATATTCTTTAGGATGTATACTTTCGATTAGTATGTAATTTTTTTGGTAAGCGAATTGGCACATAATATAAAAAAAAATACCAGCAGATTTTTAATTAATCATAACCTTGAACAAATTTTTTTAGGCAACCTATTAACGATACTTTTCTTTAGGTATATATGATATTTGATAAAAAATTACTTCTCAATCGGTAAGCCGATCGGTGAAGGACGCCTCTAGGTCGGTTCTTAGACTATAATATATGAATATTATATTTTATTTTTTAATAAAATGCAGTTGAATATAATATTTTACATGAACTGCCTAGCTGATCTTCACAACCCGTTCCTGGGTAATACCTGTACCTTGTGTTCATTACTGTAGGTACCCACATAGTCACTAATAAACAAAGTCACTTTTGCTTTCCCTATGTCGCTTTGTATGATTCAATATTTAAAACTCAGTAACGGATTTTGATAGGGTTTTTTTTTAATAGAAAGATTGATTCAAGAGGAACGTTTTTATGTATATAACATATTAACAGGCATAATATATAAGAGGAACACTGATAATTTGACCATATGACTTGGTGAACCTGACTCGCAGACTTTAGGGCTTCTAGCAACCCGTAACGGCTGTCAAAGTAATGACCGCAACTGACAGCCGGGACCAAGGATTTTTGGTGCTTTTCAAAGCACGGAGTGGAAATAGGCACCCGTCCACGAACAAACCTAGTAAAGAGTAATTTAAAGTCGCTTTTTTGTAAACTTGCTTGCCTTTTAACTAAACATCGGCCGTTCAACTAACAGCCTGAATGATATACAATAAACTGTATTCACAGTCGCTTTTTTGTATGTCTCTGTGATTGCTTCCTTAGTATGGTTTACATTCAGATTAAATTGATAGAATGTATGCAGGAAGGTTTTATTTTTTGGCATTTTATTTCATTTTTAAATTTTACATTTTGTTTTTTAATGATTCGATCTGACATATCATAATTCTTGACATTTTCTACCATCTGATGCGATGTCAACTATAAGTTATTGTGTAGTTATATTTAATGAAATTTCTTTAGTATAATTTTATTTTATTACTTTGTGTTTCATGTCTGCTGTGTGTTTATATTTACTTTTGTGAAACTATGGGTATCTTACCTGAAATAAATGATTATTATTATTATTATTATGTCGCAGTAAACTGTTTAGTTTAGCCGTTTAACTAACCATCTAGTCTTTTAACTAAACGTCGGCCGTTTAACTAATAGCCGAATGATATTCAATAAATTGTATTTTAGGCTGGAACTGTAACTAATCACTTAAGAAACAAATTAATCGCAGTAAACAACACAGGGCCTCACGACCAAAAAAATATGTTAGGTTAGAACTTTGACCAACCAACCACATTCTAGCCGAGGCAGCGATACGAAGCGGAGCGAAGCGAGCACTACTTCCAAGGTCAGGCGGTTGACTAAACAGCTAATTTAATCAGTTAACTGCGTCGTATACTTAATAGATTGATATATAACTTAGACATATAACAGAATTGACGATATTATTGTGAAAACATCGTACATCGTGCAATGCACAGAAAAAAATGGCACTGGTCGAAGCAGGGGCGGATTGCAAGATAAGAGATTAATAAAATTATTATCTGTCCGGATTTTCAGGGGGCCTTATGATTGAATAAAAACTGTTTTTTTTTTAGTCTATGTACGAAAATGGATATGTATATCGACGCTTGAAAGGCAATCATATCTAAGCGACAAAAATTCGTAAATTTAGTTATATACACCATTCGAACCGCCAGATTTTTCTGCGTCGTTTGGTGTATATAACTCAATTTACGAATTTTTGTCGCTTATATAAAATCAAAAAAATCAAATCAAAATCAAAGCATTTATTTCAAATAAACCAGTTACAGGCACTTTTGAATTGTCAGAAGGTCGGTCAGTCAATAAGATGAAGCTAGTCGCCCATTCCAAAGAGTAGGTACCTATGGAGAAGAACGGGCAAGAAACTCCATGGACACTCTTTTAAATTTTCAAGCTATTGTTACAAATATTTGATTACATCATTCATGTTGAAATCAACCGTGTGAGAACGATGCAGAAATAAATTGTACCCCGAGAGCGTCCATTATGGAAAACACACAAAAATCAATTCAGAAATTAAAATACGTCGTGGCAGCTAAGAGATGACCAGTCCCCTCCGACGGCGTCCGTTCACGAACATGACGAATGGATCAGCATCATTCAGCTCACTCAGAAGAATTACCGTGATTACCAGATTACCGTGTAGGTATTTATAAATAGGTCATAAAACGTTTGTACGTCTGGTATGCAAAATACGGAGCAGACTTGTAAAGTTGATTTTAAAAACCGTTACTTATTATGTAAAAAATAGTAGGTAGTAGGAAAATGCAATTATAAACAGTTGCAATAAAAATAGTTAGCTGTGAATTCGAATATTATTTTGTTGGAACGGAAGTCAACTATTTTTTGTTGTCTGTAGTTTTTCATCAACAGTAGAGTCTTTAGCATTATTTTTATAGTATCTATTATTTGTTTTCGTGACTGTATGATTAACGAGCTTTATAAGTAAACTTTAAAATAAATTTGAATAAAAGCTGTGATATTTTAAATTTTTCTAATCTTTGTAGGTACCTAATGTTTTTCTTTTTGATAATAATTGCGACAATTTAGACAGCATTGTCATTATTGTCTTCAAGGATAGAGTGAACACTTAGTGGCACTTTACCATCAATTGCATCAATGCTAGACGGGATCACAGTCAAGCTCTAGTTTATAACAATAATATATGCAATGTAAGTTTTCTTTATACGAAACCTGAATATAGTTTGTTCAGAATAAGCAACTGAATCGCTTCCAATCATTTTTACACCATGTTATATTTAGTCCCAAATACATTTAGAAATTATTGCGGTGTGGCTATCGAGCGCGCAACACAGCTGACGAGCGGGCGAGCTGTGCGTTGATCATATTGTTATTGGGACAATCAAGTAAGATAACAAGCTCATAACTTGATTGAGCGTAATCACCACGCTTGCTCAATTCGGGTTGGGGATTTCAGGCTTATAAAGTCCAGGTTTCCTCAAGATGTTTTCCTTCACCTTCAGTCATTGGTGTCCTAGATATACTTAGAAAGTACATATAACTTTAGAAAAGTTACAGTGGTACTTGCCTGATCTGGAATCGAACCCGCGCACTCATACTTGAGAGGCTGGCGTTTTAACCACTAGGCCACCACGACTACACAACATTTTCAACTAACATGAACATAATATTCATATAAACTATATTATTTAATTTATGGCCCGACGCATGTGACAATAATGGCTTACATAACATTGGTAGATCATCGGCTCGAAGATGGAAAACAATAATTAATTTAAAAATAATACCTAATGAAAACATACTTCGAAATTTAAATTTAACAAATAATATAGTAATTATTGTTGAAATAAGCTTGACTTAAGATACGTTAATTGTGAATTATTTTGAGATGTTAATTCAAACTCAAGCAGGCAATTTGTATAAATTATTTTATTCTCACTGCTCACAAAACGGTGTCGGAAAAGATCGTAAGGAAACGAAAAATTCGAAAATCTATGACACCCGCCAACCCGAAATGGGCCCACGAGGGCCCATTTCGGGTTGATTCGCATATCGGGTAGATTGGCCCACTCTATCTTACAAAGAGGGAGTCTTTTCAGCAGAGTCATCATCATCATCTCAGCGTTAGTCCCAGTCGCATCCGCAGCTTTTTCAGCTTTGGAGTCTGGGGTACGCTTTACCAGTCTAAATGCTGATTTTTGGTTAAACCTCCATATTTTCCGTGAAGCGACTGCCGTCTGACCTCCACAACCCGAAGGCGATATCTAAGCATTGCAGTTAGACCAATTGTTAGACTTTTGAGGGCTCCAACAACCCGCAACGACTGCCACTAGATGTTCGTATGGCAACCGGGACCAACGGCTTAACGTGCTTTCCGAGGCACGACCAGACCAGTGCATTTGGTCTAATGCGTGAATATTTATTCATATTCAAGCACACAAATATATTTTGTACTCCGCGGGGATCGAACCCGCGCCTCCTTGCGTAGCGGCCGCGTTCGCTACCACTACGCCACGGAGTCTTTTCAGCAGAGTGTAGGAACATAAATGGCTGAGTAAGCTTAGTCTTCAGTTGAGGGTTACCTGGAATATTTTATTTTTGCAAAACAGACCAGGTAATTTGATAAAGCCAATTATTACCAAGAACATTGTTTTATGAATTACCAAAGTTTCAATAGGTATTAGGCTCTGGTAAATTTGCTGCATTTCAGTGAAGAACTTTAATAAAAAAGATACTGAAAGCTAATTTTTCGTTAACATTTTTATTTTTATTGTACTACCGTTTCGGTGTCACTTGTAATTGTTTGTTGCACCGGGGCCCGGGGGACGTTTTTACGTCGGCGCCGGCTGTCGCTGAAAACCAGCGCTGGGATCCGTTTTGCATAGGGTCGCAGCATAATGCTGAGCGACAGCCGTTTTGCGTGGATGTGACGCATGTTTCACTCAACTATTTCTTATTTTTTGTGTTTTTTGTAAACTTTTGCGTCATGTTTACCGCAAACAACATTTTTTCTTTTTTTTTTTTCTATAACTGTAGCTACGTTTAAGTTAATTGTAACATTTGTTTTAACAGCTTATTGGGTTATTTTAAGAGAGAACAAATAAATTCCACACCGTCAGTAGACTGGCTAAAGGGGTATATAGAACATTCGAGCTATTACTGTTGTTGTGAAATTTTTTTTGTTATGTATGTACTTCTTCTTCAGCCTATAGAGGTCCATAGCTGGATAAAGGGAGGCCTTTGTGCAGTGGATCTCTGTAGTCATTGTGAAAAGCTTTGAGAGAGGCTCCAAGACTTTCCACTCTGACTGGTCTTGTGCTGCCCGGATCCATTGGCTTCTCGTGACCTTCATCAGGTCATCGGTCCACCTTGTTGGGGTCCTCCCTACGCTGCGTCCGGTACGTGGCCGCCACCTTACTGCCCATAGGCCATAGGTTCTACAAGCAATGTGCCGCCCCAACTCCCACTTAATTCACCTTCGTACAGGTCTCCCAAAATAAGTATCCGCTTCAGAAATCATCGCCTATCTTCGAATATAGAGCAGTTACAAGTAACCATGACAATAATATACAAATATGCTACAAGATAATTAGTAGTAAGAATATTTTGTTATTTTAAGACCGAACAAAAGTTTCCACTGCGTCAGTAAACTGGCCCACAGGACATGGAAAATTCTTGATAATGATTTTGTTCTGAATTTATTGGTTATTTTGCTACGTTCGATCTCATAAAATAAGTATCCACTTCAGAAATCATCGCCTATCTTGGAATACATAGCCATGAAAGTAATTACCCACTTTGTATTACTATGGTTACAACATTTCAGATTGACACCTCTATGCAGTTTTAAAAAACTTGCTAAATATAACCTTTGACTCGCATAAGACAAGGTCCGACCAGTGTTGATAACCAAACAGGGAGCATGATTCGTCCAACACGCAATAATACAGCTCTATTGACAGCTCATTCTGACAATGATTGTGGATGAGCTGTTTACAGAAACGCACTGCAGAACTCTTTTGCTTTTGGGTTAGATACTCTGTGGCGACATTTTTTCTAATTCTCGGTGGTAGGCCATAATATCGGCTGCCGGTAGAAGTCACCACTCACCAGACAAAGTCTTGCCGCCAAGCGATTCGTCGTGTTCCGGCATAATGTCTGGTGAAGCTGTACGGAGGACGGGTCGGAGCAGTTGTGTTGCGAGGTGTGCCGGGTACGATGCGGATGCAAATGTTAGGATCTCTAGATTAATCTCCCTCTGGCGCAGCATCGTGGTTTAACATTGTTTCACCTGGCTCAACTGCCGTCTTCCTTCCTACTCACTAAGATTTTTAAGGGCATTTTTTTGTGTGGCTTAATAAACTTACGCGCTTTTCGATCAACGATTGCCTCACTGCTTACCATCAGGCGGGATTGCAGTCAAACACTAGTTTACAATTATAAAAAAAAAAAAATCAGCAACACGAAGATTAAGAAATACTCTTATCATTTACTAGCGGCCGCCCGTACTTAGTTTGCGTGGAGTTAGTTATTTGAACATTTTATTTTAACCCCAAAATATACAGCTTACATTTAAAAATTTTGTTCGGCTCCTCTCCTATTGGTCGCAGCGTGATGTTATATAACCTAAAGCCTTCCTGGATTAATGGCAATCAAACGCAAAAAGAATTTTTCAAATCGGACCAGAAGTTCCTGAGATTAGCGCGTTCAAACCAACAATGTCTTCAGCTTTATATGTTAGTATAGATGTACACACACAAACAGACCAGAATATACAATATGTAAAGAAAACCCTGTCCGACCCGTGAAGGTATTGTTAGGTATCGATAACTGATTCTACTAATGCCTACAAAGCCGGGCTAAACCTAAAAAATAGCCCTAAAAATAAATATTATTTCGCAAAAAGAGGTAACTTAAAACATGTGCGGTAGGCCATACAGGCGCGGGCGAAGAGGGGCAGGGCACGCGACTGCATCGCTATTCGCTCAGAATTATACCGTCAAAAATAATGTTATCACTTTTTAAAAATTACCAAATTTTGGGGAAGTTGGAATTAATACGCGCGAAAAAAAGATTAGGTATTTCAAAATTCACTAGATAGTATTGTTACTATGATGATGATGATGAAAAATTTCATATTTTATTTGGTCATGTGTTTACCTAACCTTTATTATCCTTACGGGTCGGACAGGGTTTTCTTAACATATTGTATTAATATTGTTACGAATGGACCTTATGTCGATGGCATAAGGTTCAATATCGCGTGATATGCAGTGTGTCACTTTTAAGTCCTATTCCTCCAGATCTAGACATTTTCTAGGTACAATAATAAAACGCATTACTAGACTTAGGACGGCCTTTCGAATGGTACAGGTCTCAACAGTTTTGTCAACAAAGTGTCGACATCGAAATTTCTAGAAACCCGTTTCCGGGAATTACCGTAGGTACTTCCGAGTGACCTCGAAGTTATGTGCTATTATTATTACGCCTAGAGGATTCTGGAATGTTCGATCAGCTGGCCTATATAAGCGCCGCGACGCCGACGCAGAGTCAGTCTACACTCGACTAGCGATACGAAAACAGCGACAGTTAAGAAGCGATCTTCGAGAATACCTACTGCGACAACTGTAACGAGAACTGTGAGTACTACGGGAAGTAACATCTGTAGTGTTATTCTGTGTTTACAACACGGACTTCGTGGACATAGTGGAAGACTTCGGTGCGACATCAGCTACGTTCTACTTGTCATTGCCTACAATCGACTGTACCTTCGTTGCTACTAAACTTCGTAACCCTTAACCGGCGTTTAAGTACCCCTAGCCCGTAACAATTGGTGTCAGAAGCGGCATGCCGGTCACGCCAAGGGAAGACGAAAGGGTTCGCACGCGACGACAAGCAGCGATGGATTTGGCGCGTCAAGAGGAAGAATCTTTCGGTGTCCCTGCACCCGGAGTAGATGCGGCCGTCGTAACACCGACGAATGTGAGTGCGCCTACTACCACCACTATTCCCGGAAGCAGTGGATGCGATTTATCGGCGTTGCTGGCTCACTTGACGCTGCAAATAAAAGGTATGGCAGAATCCCAGGCAGCAACCCAGGCACAGATTAAAAGTGTAGCAGAATCCCAGGCACAAATAAAACAATCCCAGGCAGAAACCCAGGCACAAATAAAACAATCCCAAGCAGCAACTCAAGCAAAAATAGAAAAATCCCAGCAACTGGTATTAGAATTAAATGAAAAATGGAAAAAAACCAAAGAAGAGGTCAACGAACTTAAAATAAAAACAGCACAACAAGATACCCGTCTGGACCAACAAGATACGCGCATAGGCCAGCAAGACGCTCGTATAGACAAACATGATGCGCGTTTCGATAAACTAGACAATACCATCATGGAGTTTGGAAAGGAAGTAGAATTTTTGCATGAGAAGGTACAAAAAGGAGTTATTAAAGGGGTGATACCTAGTGCTTTGCCGACGTTCCAAGTACCTCATTTTGATGGAACAACGTCATGGGTGGCCTTCCGTCTACAGTTTGAAAAAGTCGCAAAAGGCAACAATTGGGATGACGATCAAGCGGTAACCGCTCTTACGCTTGCTCTGCGTGGTGATGCGGTACAAATTCTCGAAAATATTTCCGGCGATTGCAATACCCTAGCCTGTCTGCTAGAAGCGTTGGAGTCTAGATACGGGGAGAAACACCTCGAACATGTTTACAGGGCTCAACTCCGCGACCGCACACAGAAAAGCAGTGAGGGTTTGCAACAATGGGCATCGGAAATAGAACGTATTGTTCGGAGGGCATATGCTTCAACGCCGGGAGCAATTGATGCTACTACGGTGCAAGCTTTTACTGATGGAATCCGAGATGCAGAAGTCAGGGCTGCAGTTCGTCTGGGTCACCATCAGACTCTGAAGGCAGCCTTGACACACGCTCTGGAGGTGGAAGCAGTACGCCAAGACGGCCGACAACAGCACCGCATTCGCGAGGTAACCCCAACAATAAAAACTCGGCAAGGACCAACCTGCTATGAGTGCGGCGAAAAGGGTCATATTCGGATCAATTGTTCCAGGAAGTTTAAGGGAAGAAGTACTTCTGGGACACAGGTGGAAGCCGAGGATTTAAACTAAGAACAGCCAGGGCTATGGGGCGAGTACTGGCTGGTCGACCTGAAGCCCCCATTATAACAGTATCACAAGTGGGCGATGGAAACAGTCTTATTATAGAAGGAGAACTGAATGGTAAGTCATGCAGTTTCACATTGGATACTGGTGCATCAAGAACCATTGCACGACCGGAGCTATTTCCTCGGACCATAGTATGGAAAAGAGGATCTTCACAATGCCGATTACAAACCGCCACTGGCCAACCAGTACTCGTCCTTGGTGAAACGAATGTGACTTTGAAAATGGGTGATAAGACATTCACGCACCCTGTTTTAGTAGCGAATATTACAGATGATTGCATAATAGGACTGGACTTTTTGAAGAAACAGCAGTGCGTCCTTAATGTAGCAAAAGGAGTATTGAGTTTTCCAGAACAAGAAGTATTTCTTCAAGGTGGAAAACAGGGGTCAGTGTACTGTTTAAGGAGAACGGTATTACCACCAAGATCAGAAACCTTAGTAGATATTAGATTATCACCAATAGGATGCCGTAAACGTTGCATTATAATAGAAGATTCTGGAGATCACCCAGACTGGATAACAGCAAGGACACTGATGATGATTTCCGATAAACCAAAAGTACGCATTATCAACGTTAGTAACAAAGAAATCATTCTTGATAAGAATTGCATGGTGGGTGTGTGCGATCATGTAGCATCTTTGAGAAAAACAGAGGCACACGAAAAGGAACGTGATAAGAAGTGGCAGGAACATATATCGACACTACTCGAAAATTGTAAGGGCAATTTAAACAAGTTCGAAAGTCACAAAGTTAAGCAACTGTTGCATAACTTCCATGACATCTTCTCTAAGACCGACAGTGACGTGGGAAGGACCGGGCTCGTCAAACACCATATAGATACGGGCGATACACAGCCGATAAGACAGAGACCACGTCGTATCCCCTTTGCAAGAGAACAGGAAGTGTCGAAAATGTTAAGAGATATGGAGAAAAATCGGATTATCGAAGCGTCTACCAGCCCTTGGTCATCTCCAGTTGTCCTAGTCAAGAAAAAGGATGGCAGTACAAGGTTTTGCGTTGACTACAGGATGTTGAATGATGCCACGAAAAAGGACAGTTATCCCCTGCCACGTATAGATGACACTTTGGACTTGCTAAGCGGCATGAAATGGTTCTCCACAGTTGACCTTAAAAGTGGATACTGGCAGGTGGAAATCTGTCAGCAGGATAAAGAAAAGACCGCTTTCACCACTGGTCCTGGGAACGGTCTCTGGCAATTCAATGTCATGCCTTTTGGACTGTGCAATGCTCCAGCTACATTTGAGCGCCTAATGGAGCGCATCTTGGTGGGGTTGCTTGGTGATGCATGCCTGGTCTATTTGGATGACATCATCATTATGGGACGAAACTTCGCAGAGCACCTACGCAATTTGGAGAAAGTCTTTCAGAAACTGCGTGAAGCGAATTTAAAACTCAGTCCTAGTAAGTGTACACTATTCCAGAAAGAGGTTGGATACTTGGGACACATTATTTCGGCGCAAGGAATTCGAACCGACCCTGAAAAAATAAAAGCCGTGTCGAAGTGGCCTACGCCTCGTAATAAAACTGAGGTACGCTCTTTCTTGGGTCTGTGTGCATATTACCGTCGGTTTGTGAAGAACTTCTCCGAGTTAGCGAAGCCGTTGCATCGTTTAACAGAGGAAAAGTGTCAATTTGAATGGAACTCTGACTGCGAACAGGCATTTGCGCTACTGAAAACTCACTTGTGTGAGACTCCTGTATTAGGTTACCCTAGTCGGGAAGGTCGATTTTTGGTAGACACGGATGCCAGCAATGTTGGTATTGGAGGAGTTCTCTCTCAAACACAAGGAGATAGGCAGGTCGTGATTGCATATTTCAGCAAATGCCTTTCCAAGCCAGAAAGAAATTACTGTGTTACCCGCCGAGAACTTCTAGCCGTTGTTAAGACCTTACAACACTTCAAGAAATATTTGATTGGGAGACAGTTTACACTTCGTACCGATCACGCCGCCTTACAGTGGCTCCTCCAATTCAAAGACCCAGAAGGACAAGTAGCAAGGTGGATAGAGCAGCTGCAAGAATTTGACTTTGTCACTGAACATCGGAAAGGCAAGTCACACAATAATGCTGATGCTTTGTCTAGACGACCTTGCGAAGAGTCTTGCCGACATTGTGCCAAACAGGAAAAGAAAGAGAACGTAAGGATTATCCAGGTGAACGCTTTGGACGAAGACTGGGATAATCAATCATTGGAAGACGCACAAAGGGAAGATAGTGACTTGAAGACAGTAATCGAATGGAAACAACGTGGCCAGAGGCCCGCTTGGAGTGAAATATCAGCGCTTAGCCCAACAGTAAAAAGTTACTGGGCTCAGTGGGACAGCCTGATAATTGATAATGGAGTTCTCAAGAGGAAATGGGAATCACCCAGTGGACAGGAGGTCACCTTACAGATAGTTGTCCCCTGCGATAAAGTCGCGTCAGTGCTAAGACAGGTGCACGACGGAGTATCCGGAGGACATCTAGGAGTAAAGAAAACCCTGGAGAAGGTGAGGAAAAGATTCTACTGGGTGCATTGCCGCGAAGACGTAGAGGACTGGTGTAGAAAATGCGTAGCTTGCTCCTCAGTAAAGGGACCGCAAACGAGAGCCAGAGGTCGGCTGAAAGTGTACAATGTTGGTGCACCATGGGAAAGAGTTGCTGTCGATATAGCTGGGCCATTCCCTGTTACTGAAGAAGGGAATAGGTATATCATCGTCATGCAAGACTATTTCAGCAAATGGCCAGAAGCTTTTGCAGTACCTAACCAGGAAGCTCATACAGTCGCCAAAAAGCTAGTTCACGAGGTGTTCTGTCGATTTGGCGTTCCCTTGGAGTTACACTCTGACCAGGGTAGAAACTTCGAGTCTTCACTATTTCAAGAGATTTGCCAACTACTCGGGATACATAAGACTCGTACAACACCGTATCACCCACAGTCAGATGGAATGGTCGAAAGATTCAATCAGACGTTGGAGAATCATTTGGCCAAAGTAGTGGAAGAACACCAGAGGGATTGGGACCAATACATTCCACTCTTCTTAATGTCATACCGCTCTGCAACGCATGATAGCACAAATTGCACACCGGCGAAAGTCAACTTCGGCCGAGAAATTAGACTACCCATAGATGCACTAACCGGAACACCTCCCGATACTCCTAACCTAGCCGTCGACTATGTGGCCGACCTACGGCGTAAATTAGATGGAATACATGAGCTAGTGAGAAAGAATGGTCTGAAAACCAGTGAGAAAATGAAAATCCGATACGACCGCAAAGCTAACGTGCCCGGATTTGAAGAGGGAACTTTGGTATGGTTACATAATCCCATAAGGAGAAAAGGAAAGAGTCCGAAATTTCAAGCCAAATGGGAAGGTCCGTACACGATAGTAACCAGAATAAACGATGTCACCTACAGGATTAAGAAAGGGCCTAGAGGGAAGCTGAAGATCGTACACGTAGACCGCCTAGCTCGCTATTATGGATCAAATCATGCTCGGGACGAGCATGACTAAGAAGGGGGGCAATGTTACGAATGGACCTTATGTCGATGGCATAAGGTTCAATATCGCGTGATATGCAGTGTGTCACTTTTAAGTCCTATTCCTCCAGATCTAGACATTTTCTAGGTACAATAATAAAACGCATTACTAGACTTAGGACGGCCTATCGAATGGTACAGGTCTCAACAGTTTTGTCAACAAAGTGTCGACATCGAAATTTCTAGAAACCCGTTTCCGGGAATTACCGTAGGTACTTCCGAGTGACCTCGAAGTTATGTGCTATTATTATTACGCCTAGAGGATTCTGGAATGTTCGATCAGCTGGCCTATATAAGCGCCGCGACGCCGACGCAGAGTCAGTCTACACTCGACTAGCGATACGAAAACAGCGACAGTTAAGAAGCGATCTTCGAGAATACCTACTGCGACAACTGTAACGAGAACTGTGAGTACTACGGGAAGTAACATCTGTAGTGTTATTCTGTGTTTACAACACGGACTTCGTGGACATAGTGGAAGACTTCGGTGCGACATCAGCTACGTTCTACTTGTCATTGCCTACAATCGACTGTACCTTCGTTGCTACTAAACTTCGTAACCCTTAACCGGCGTTTAAGTACCCCTAGCCCGTAACAATATTAATAAATACAAAAGCGAAGCTTAAAAAAAACCTGCGAGAAGTAAGTAGATAAAAAGATGTTGACAGAATATGTAAGAAAAGTAGAAGAGAAATTAAAATACATAAAAACAAACAATTTACTTTTTCAATTAAAACAAATACTGTACCTACCTATACCTGACTTATTGTGCGAACCAAGCATCCTTTCCCATGTTTCTCAAGTGCCACTGGTGAAGTTCAAGTCAAACATTAATCCCCTTGCGATTTGTTTAGGTCCTAATAATGTATATTTAGTACTTCGATAGTGTTGAGGTTGTAAGAGATGACATGCGTGACAACAAGCTCTTACCACTGGAGAAATGGAGGAGAATGTGCAGAAAAGCAGACCCCGGGCTCCAACGCGAAAGCCGCGGATGCAACCGGGATAAACGCTGAAATGATGATGATGGGAGTACTTAGATAGTGTTCTTGTTTTTAAGTAACTAAGAAATATTTTTTCATTTTTCATATTCGGAAAGTAGTATTTTCTTGATCTGATTAATGGGTAGAAAGTGCTATTTCCTTCCCTAGAGCTGTCAGCAGTGAAGAAATTTGAAAAAAAAAACTAATAAAAAAATGCAGCGGCAATGTGAGTTTCTAAACAGCCAATGTGAACTTAGCGCAAACTTCATTGAGCGAAATAGGTCACAACCATAGAATTAAAAAGTACGATAGTACCTACTTATTAATTCTATGATCGCAACAATAACGTGGTGAGTTCCATAGATACTAATCTGTTATGTATATGTGACGGAATTAAAAAAATAGTTATTTTCCTCATATTCGAAATGAAAAGTAGAGTGTTTAACACGGGTAAAAGAATCAATTCCTACTCGGACTATAGCCTATAGTCTAAATACCTCGGGAATTAATTCTTTCCACCCTCGGTGAACAATCTACTATTGTGGCCTTATACTTTATGTATTTACATTAATTGCCAATTTCGGTATTCCACTACGTTCTTTGTCTTCCACCTCAGAGTAACAGTTTCTAAACGTTTCAAACTTATTTCGCTTAAAGCAGCTTCACCATAAGCTTCTAAACAATCGATGGGTCTCAGCTGCAGTTTCTTCAAATTAAAGCAGCGTCAAACCTTTGGGAGGCCTTGGTCCAGCAGTGGACCTAATGGATAGAGATTCTTCTGAACGATAAATGGGACTGTCGTTTTGTTATTTTGAATTTTTCCAGATTTTACCATTGTAATGTGTCGGCAGCTTGTTAAAAATCCCCTTTATTCATAACCGCTGCTTAAAGTTAACTATTGATTAGTGCCTTTTTAACCATACTCTTTTGACGTTTAAACCTCACTTAACGTTAATCATCGTTAATGAATAAAACCTATATTTGTGGCTTTATGGAATGTAGATATTTTTATATATTAAGGATGTTCTACCGTGTGACATTTCGAGTTCTAGTTTATTTTTGTCTCGAAGTTTTCAATAATAACTTTTGAAAGCTGTTTTGTATTGCGAGATGTGTATTTTTTACATTTAGTTTTTAGTTTCATAGCTATAATTATACTGACGGTTTTAAGAGTCATTCAGTTTTTCATGATCACATTAAATGTGATAATGAAAAAACTTTTGCAATAATGTAATATTTTTGTTACTAATCAACTGTGAACTTTGATGTGAGTTTTTTGTTTCCGCGCGAAAACCCCATTGCCTTATGAATCATATTTAAGGTTCCGTACCCAGTGGAGGTCTGCGCGGCTTGGGTAGAGCGCTGCCGTGTCCTCGTGGTGGCGATTGGGGGCGATCTGTCGCGTCCGACCCTGGGCCAGGCCATGTTCCGGAGCGAGAATGTATGGCAGGCCGTCACCTCCTTGTGCGAAGCAGTGATGCTGCCAAAGAAGGAGGCGGAGCGCATGAGGGAGCGGGAACCCCAGCGCCCTCACGCCTCTAGCCGCCGCTGGAGACGCCCTGGTCGGGAGACAACATCGGACTCCGGGCCACCGCAGACGCGGGCTTCCGGGTGGATAGCGATGGGCAGCTCGCTATAGATCTCATGATCTTTGACAGATAGAGAGTTGAAATTTTTACAGAAAATGTATTTCTGTTACCGCTAAACAACAAATACTCAAAACGGAATAAAATAATGTTTAAAGGGGTTCCCATACAACAGACGTCATTTTTGTAGATAATTGTATGGTATCCTCCGTGAGCGACTCCAACTCACACTTGGCAAGTTTTTCTTTAATTCATGTAATCATCAAATAAACTATGATTCTGAAAAAAAAGAGACTTAAGTTATTAATAATTTAAGCTATTACGTATCTCAGAATGGCTCAATAATACTTTAGGCGTCCTTGTTTAAAGGATTAAAAAGATAACTTTAATTTAAATATCATATAAATCAAAATAATCATGCATTCCGCCTGACAGATCGATTCAGATAATTTCAGATAACTGGATACACGGTCATGGTCAAAATGCACGAGCGAGCAATGATTTTGGCTAAATATTAACGGCTACACGCACGAGTCAATCAAGAAGGTTAAATCAAGAAAGAGGTTGACTTTAATTAAATACATTTTAATATTTCACACATATTAATATTTCAACGATAAGTATTATATTATTTGTAAATTTAAATTTCAAAGTATGTATTCATTAGGTATTATTTTTAAATAAATTGCCAATGTTATCATCACCATCATCATCTCAGCGTTAATCCCAGTCCCATCCGTAGCTTTTCAGCTTTGGAGTCTGGGGTCCGCTTTACCAGTCTAACTGCTGATTTTGGCTAAACTTTGATATTTTCCATGAAGCGATCCGTAACAGCGAACCCGTAACAACTACCACTAGATGTTCGTATGGCAACCAGGACCAACGGCTTAACGTTCTTTCGGAGGCACGACCAGACCACTGCAAATATTCATATTCATGCACACAAATATATGCACTGTGAGGGGATCGGCGCCTCCTTGCGCAACGGCCGCGATCGCTACCGCTACGCCACGGAGGCTGTCTGATCTGCCAATGTTATGTACACCATTATTGTAACATGCGTCGGGCCATAAATTAATTAGTTTAAGTTGAATATGTTAAATATTTGTGATGTGGCAGTACTTAAACTTAACTTAAGCTTGCCGCGGCTGGGTATATCTATCTGGGCATATCAAGGCCCCTCCCATGCTTTGGAAGTACGTTAAGCCTTTGGTGCCGGCTGTCATTCGTGGATTTTCGACAGTCGTTGGTCCAGGCTTACCAAGGGGTTTCGTATTACGCAGCAACTGGGTTGTGGAGGTCAGCTAGGTAGTCGGTCCAGGTAAAATTGTGATATTCAGCTGACTCTGGTTAGACTGGAAGCTAACCCCAACATTGTTTATGCTTTGTTTCATTAATTAAGCAGTTTTAACGTCAAATAGGTACTGCAGGAGGGTCGCCTATGCTAGTTCGGTCACGTCTTACGAAAACGTGGATAACAAATTTCTTGCCATGGCGTCTCCGAGCCGGAACAAGCGAGGTAGACCAAAGAAGTGCTGGCTTGACGTTGTAAGAGATGACGTGCGTGCCAAAAATCTCACACCACAGGATGCTAAAGATCGTGCGGACCCCGGGCTTCAACGTCAAAGCCGCGGATGCAACCGGGACTTAACGCTGAGATGATGATAATGTCATCATATTGTAGCGCTACCTACAAATGCCACAAATAAAAGCTCGCGTCATACTGACGTCACACGAATTCTACATCTCGCAAGCAGTGTTTACCGTGCAATTTGCATACATACAAGTTACAACATCCCAACTTCTACCGTTGGGCAAGTGCCCGCCAGACATAACACCCGTCTGGTCGGAGGATCCTCTCTTTTCTATGGAGGATGAGTGAACTTTACTCCCTGTTCCTCATACCTCCATAATAATTATGGTGCACTTTTAACTTAATTAAAATCTTTAATATAATCACGCAAAATGCTTACATACATACGTTTTTTTTTTTCGAGAACGCATACTCTAAAAAAACATGAATTCGCGACATCTTCAACACATACTCGTTAATAGTGATTGTAAATTTGCAAATAAATTATTTAATTCCATTTAAGTATTCCAATTTTATGTGACATCGGCAGTAATTAAACTCCTTATGAGTGTGGACCTTTAGGGGGATTAAATTATTTAATCAGAGGACGAAAAGACGTCGGTTAAAAAGCTTACTGTGCACAAATACATATATTATATAAAACTGGCACTCAAATACAGATGTATATAATACTAGGTTTCCTGTTATCTGTTCTATCTGGTTGTGCGTGTTGCCACTGCCCTAACTTTCGCTTGTTCTCGCCATTCATCATTTGTTGTTTCCACCACCCACCTATCTTTATCCCTATTTGTTTCGGATACCTTGTCTTTTTCTATAAATATTGAGGAGCGGGGCCTCCTAGCACAGGTATAGCTTTTACTTAAAAGGAGGTCCCAACGTAAGATTTACTATAAAAGTTTGTACATGTTTTCGAAATAAAATCCTTTTTTCTTCGTCAGTCTTTAACTCACACTTCACTTCCTAAATACTTGGGGAGAGAGCCATATCAACACAATCTGTTCTTCTGTTTCTTGAGCCTTCTTCCAATTTCGTACATTCGTACTCGAATACCTTTCGCCACAATTCCTGCTCATCACCTGTCATGCTACGAAAACACCACTCTCATGAAAAGCCAAAAGAATCCCACATAACTTCGAATTTATGATTTCCAGCTGAAACTCGGTTTAAAGGTTTCGTAGCTAATCTTGTGTCGTGATATCGAAGTACGGCGACAGGTTGGCATAAGGCATATAGTTGGAAAACCTATATAATAATTTACCTTAAACCATAACAAAAATACTAACAAAATCAAGAAACAAAAGGGTCCATTCGACTTGTCCATCCAATCAGTCAATTTTATTAAACTTTGATCTTTTTGTAGATTGCTATATATTTATGAGAGACTGGACATTATCACCTGCTGACCAATATCTGACGGTATGTGAGGTCAAAATTACCATTCACAATAAAAACACTTGCTGTTGTTGTTGTTTGATGTTTGCTTTATGCCTTTGTAAGCAATACAATTACAATATTACGTTTAATAAAGTATAAACATGTCTGAATAGGGCTACGTTTAATAAGTTTTTAAATGAAAACGTGACTAATATGTATTTACAACTTAGAATGGTACAGGTAAGGGTCAAAAATGCATTACCACTTGCATTAACTTTGCATTTTACTACTTGCATTTTTAACATGCTGGCACGCAGGTTTGCTCGTTGCAACGAGAATGTTAAAATCTCTCTTTTTAAAGCGTACTGCCAGACCTTTTACACGAGCAGGCTATGGTTTTGTTTTACACAGAGATCGCTCGGTGCCCTGCGAGTCCAAAACAACAACAGTTTCAGGATGTTGCTGGGGTTGCCCCGTTTCTGTGGTGCATCTGGCATGTTCGCGGAAGCCCGTGTTGATGGCTTTATAATAATAATTTTTATTTTTCGAAAGTACAAAGACGTTAGAAGAAAGAGGTACATATATTTTGGTAAGGTAAAATGTTTTCATGTCATTATACGCAAGAGAACCGCCTCCTTGCTACGTAGAATACGGGGTAGCACTAGCAGGATTTTGAAAGTAGTCGCTGATAGGATCGACTCCAAAATAATGGAGTGTTTCATGCGGGTCCTAGTTACACAGTAAGGAGTGTCTGGCTGAGCTCGCAAAAAATTAAATATTGTCTTACCTACTTTTTATTACTACTAACATAGGCTTAAGATTTTTGTAGTACTAACCGAATATGGATACCTACTGTCCAAAATAAATTATTATTATTATTAACAATAAGTGTCAAAAGTGGTACTCCACTTTTGATCCTTACTGTAAATTAACGAGTGTAGGTCCTAAGTAATTCTTGTTTGAAGATGGTGGTACTGTGCTCAAATAGGTTACAGGTCCGAGCTTAAACTTTATCTACTTTAATGTTAGTAGTCGCAGAAGGTGGTGGCACAGTGCTAACGGTCGCAACATACCAGTCGTAGGTTGTGGGTCCGAACTTAAGCAGGCACTTTACACTTTGTGGAATCTATTTCATCACTGGTGGTCGCTAACAATGGGCTTTGTAAGAAAGCTTAAGTTCACTTACACGAGATGGCTTGGGGTTTCACTGCGTGATCAAATCAGAAATGAGGAGATCCACAGAAGAACGAGAGTAACCGACATAGAATTGCAACGCAGTGGGCCGGGCACATTGCCCGTAGGACCGATGTCCGATGGGGCCTACAGATTCTCGAGTGGCGATCACGCATCTGGTGAAGGTCCCGGAAACCGCTGGATGCGGGAGGCGCAGGACCGGTCGTCGTGAGAATCTATGGGGTAGGCCTATCTCCAGCAGTGGACGTCAAAATGTAAAAAGAATGATAAAACACCGTAACGATATATCCTGCATCTAGAGATATCCTAGAACCAAACATTCGAACATAATGGGACATCTGTCAACACTGGAGCCGCGTGGTGAACTATAAAGGGTGTATCTGACATCGACGCACAAACGAGTACCATGGATCCAGTACATGATTCTGAGCCCCCCAGTGGTGGAATTTTTCGTCGGCTTTTTCATGATTAAAAAAAAATGTAGTTTTTTTTCACTTCAGACCATTCACAATTGCTATACTTTTATAACAAAATAAGATTTTAAAGTAAAAATTAAATAATTCGCTAATTACATAAAAAGCACAATGAAAACAAAACCCGAAGAACTATCTTATCAGCTGATTTAATAGAGTTCACATCAGGGATCAACGTCATACCTACAAACCCGCACGGCGGCACGCTTGCAACGTTCAAAAGCCAAGCCGACACTGTTTTTTAAACAGTGTGTATTCTGTAACCGTTCATTAACGACATAAATGACTATCATAATTTTATTAGTGGCATGCGGTGTAGCCTTTTCGTGAAGTTTGCGTTACGATGTCAGATACACCCTGTATATAGCCCAATCTCTGACAGAGAAGAGGCCAGTATCCAAACATTCGATCATTACTATCTGATTCTGTTATCCATAGACTACTCGTAGTTGAAGTCCATCACAGTAAACTACTGCATTCCATAATAGGTCGTTGGAATATTGTATTGTTCTTCCGCCTTCCTTAATCACATCAATAGTCACTATAAAGACGTTATAATGTGATCAACTTGGAGCACGAAGCGTGTCAATATTCCAAGGCCAGCTAGTTGGCACTAATGCCTTGTTAGTCTGTATAAAAGGGTAAATTACGAGCATGTACGCTGAAACCATCACATCATTTGTTTCATTGAGGCGGGGCCAAATTAGCCGTGTGACACGCCATGCCATGGCCGCCGAACACCTCCTAACATGCACCTGACTTTGAGAACAACTTTTTTTTTGTAAAATAGTATTTACGTGCAGTCCAAGCGGAAATACAGCTCAGCGTAAGATGACACGCATCTCGTAATTTCAATCTGAATCCGTATACACCAGTTTTTGCGTTGACTTCTCTGAGAAATGTTTTCTTGTTCCTGGATGGTTATTTCCAACGTATTTTTCAATAACCTACTCCACGACGACTTTTAGGTATTGTACATTCGACTTCGTTCGCGTGGAGTGATAAGAAAAAGTATACAGCATACATTTTATTTTTTTGTTATGCTGCGCTCCTTTTCGTCGCAGCATGCCAACGGCCTCCCTGGAGTAATGGGCTATGTAACGCAAAAAGAATTTTTCAAACTGGACCAGCAGTTCCTGAAATTAACGCGTTCAAACAAACAAATTCTTCAGCTTTATATATTAGTATAGATAATAACTGTAATAAAATAATAGTTCCGATAATAAACGTAATTTTTATGACTTCAATTATACACTCGGTTGTATTATTAATTGTATTTTTTATTTATATCACTTAACTGAGAAGATCAGGGATAGGTCAGTACCCAACTTGATTTTATTAGGCACTAGCTGTTGCCCGCGACTCCGTCCGCATGGACGTATGGAGTTTACAGCGCGTGGTGGTTCCCGTTTCCGTGGGAATGTTCATTCAAAAAATTAAAACAGCTCAGTTGATATAAGCGCCTGTTAAAATAATGGGAGCAATATGTTGGTCCGCGTTTTCTTCCGTTTTCGCAACATTTTTTGGTACTGCTTATTCCTATTGGTCATAGTGGGATGTTATATAGCCTATGTCCTTTCTCAGGCTCTAGACTATCTGTGTACCAAATTTCATTACAATCGGTTCAGTAGTTTTGGCGTGAAAGCCGGACAGACAGAAATACTTTCACATTTATAATATTAGTATGGATTAGCTTTTGTGCGCGACATTTTCCGCGGAGTTTTTTGGCCCCTGATTCATCCTGTCGCACTGCATCGCCGCACACGCTAGCACTTCTTTTTTGCTTAGCATTCAACCTATTATTTATTACGCTCGTCTCCTATGGAGCGTCTCACAGATAATATGTTAAATAGCTTCTTTTTTCTTTTTTCTCTCCGAGTGGGAAATCCTCATGGATGTCCGCCGCCCTGGGGCGGGCGACGACGGGGTCTGTCAGACTATTACAGACTAGAAACCACCTGGGTGTTCCGTCTCACACCTACACCGGGGGCTGCGAGAACTAATACTGCTTCCGCAACCCCCGATTAGTGCTGGCCCACCGCCGTGGGCCTCCTCGGGTCGGAGGGGGAGTGAGGTGTAGGACTCCCCCCGTGACGTCTAAGAGTGGCGCGCGTGGAACACTTCGCGCCGCCACATCGGGTCCTGATGTTTGGGGGGCGACAGATGTCTCCGAGTCTATCGCCCCTGGTCCCATTTAGGGGGGCTGGAAGAGGGCGTTATCCGCCCTCCGGCGACGCCCGGTACGCCTGCTGCGGGCCGGGTGAGAGAACGAGATCTCCCTCTCCCTTTCCGCAGCCTCTTTCTCCTCCTAAGGAAACCACCGCATCCCAGGACTCTTCGCTGCCGACCATCGACTTGATTACGGCTGGCAGCGACAAGTCACTGCCTACTTCTGAGATAAGGACACGGCGCAGCTCCTCCTAAGCGGCACATTCTGCCAGCGTATGCTGCGCCGTGTCCTCTCGGCAGTTGACGCAGTGGTGACACCGGGCGTCCGGCTCCCTGTTCATGCGACACGGGTACTTTCCGAAGCAACCATGCCCGGAGAGCACCTGTGTCACCCGAAACGTCAGGGAGCCATGCCTTCTCCCGAGCCAGTCCGCCAGTACCGGCCGGATGGCCTCGATGGTGGTGAAGCCGGCGGTAGGGCGTGAAAGCCTGTTCTGCCGTTCCGCCACCAGGACCTCGCTGAGCTGCGACCGAGGCTGCTCAAGCTGACGCTTCATCGGCCGGTCGCCCCGTTCTCGCGCCTGTTCACGCCACCGGTATAGTGACGCGGGGACCTTCGCCTCCAGGTCCCAGGGCGGGAATCCAGCCAGTAGGCAGGCTGCCTCATAGGAGATCGTGCGATACCTATGTATGACTCTGACGGCCATCACTCTCTGCGGTATTCGCAGTACAGCGATGCTGCCGGCCGTCAGGTCAGAAGCCCACACCGGGGCCCCATACAGAGCCATCGATCGCACGATTCCCATGTAGTGCCGCCTGCAAGCGGCGTTCGGCCCCCCCAGGTTGGGAAGCAACGTTGAAAGTGTCCTAGCTGCCCCCAACAACTTGGGCGCCAGCCGCCGGAAGTGGGGGCCGAAGTCCCACCGGCTGTCGAGCACCAATCCTAGGTATTTCATAGTGGACTCGACAGCGATCCGAATCCCCCCGACCACGATGTGTGAGCCGAGTGGCGGCGCCCGCCGGGGACCATGAAACACCATGGCCTCCGAGTTGTTGAGGGCCACCTCCAGGCATGTTAAATAGCCTGACCCAAACAGACTATTATAATAAATAAAATTATAACTTTTCAAATCTGTCTGACAGTTAGGAACTGGTAGACAAGTTTGTCTGAAGAAATAGACGAAAAAACTAACAACCTTTTCTACAAGGTCATTGTGTAATTCACTATTAGTAAGTAGCATTGCGTTCCACTATGACAGTTCAACAACATTCATTACATTGTTGAGCAAACGCATTTATCCAACACATCAAGCAATGGATTAGCGATATGCTTCAAAATTATTCATATTAAGATTAATAGTATTTTACGCAATTAGGGTTCTTTGTTTTTTTTTTATATACAGTATGTTAAATAACAGAGGGCGTTCCCTTAAACTCGTTAATATATATCATTAATAGATTAAAATAAAAATATCAGCATAGAAAAATAAGCATAAAAAATCCGAATAAAAAAAAATTCTAATTGGAAATAAATTTGAAACCTCCTGTTTTAAATCAAAATAGTAGTCGTCATGTATAAATAAATTGCGACGTTGCCGTCTTTCATGTTCGCGTGTACAGTGTGTTTCTTTTACATGTCAATTTAAAATTTTTATTGAATATTTTCTTATTGGAAAAATTTTAAAACATTTTGTTTTCGAATGGAAATATTTTTTTTAGCATGTATGTATGCTATACTATTTCGGGTTAACGGGAACGCCCTCTGTTAGTTAACATACTGTATATTACTAGCTTTCCGCCCGCGGCTTCCCCCGCGTGGAGTTCGGTTTTATCGCGCTTTTTTGATTTCCCTCGGGAACATCAATTTTTTCCGGGATAAAAGGTAGCCTATGTTCTTTCTCAGGGTCTAAAGATTGTCTGTACCAAATTTCATCAAAATCGGTTGAGAGCTTTAGGCGGGAAAGCGTAACAGACAGACAGACAGGCAGGCAGACAGACCGACAGGCAGAGTTACTTTCGCATTTATAATATTAGTAAGTAATAAGTATGGATAAACCACTGCTTGACCGCAATCCTGCCTGATGGTAAGCAGTGATGCGATCGTTGATGGTAAAGCGCGCTAGTTTATTAAGAGCCTATTCACTCTAGCCTTGAAGACATTCAAATTGTAGTCCGACGGAAACACCGCCGCTGGCAAATTGTTCCAGTCCCGCGATGTACGCGGTATAAACGAGGAGGCGAAACGCTTCGTCCGGATCGTAGTGGTTTTAACAACGTAAGGTGGAAACTAGCCGTACGACGACGGGTCGTCCGATGGTGGAACGGAGATGGGGGAATTAAATCATGCAATTCCCTCGCACACTCCCCAAAATGCATCCTATAGAAGAGTATTTTACGCAATTAGAGTTCTGCTTTATCTATACTAATATATAAAGCTGAAGAGTTTGTTTGTTTGAACGAGCTAATCTCAGAAACTACTGGTCCGATTTGAAAAAATCTTTTTGCGTTGGATAGCCCATTAATCCAGGAAGGCTTTAGGCTATATAACATCAAGCTGCGACCAATAGGAGCGGAACATAATTAAATTCACGCGAACGAAGTCGCTGGCGGCCGCTAGTTATTAATATTAATAGAAAACAGAAGTAAAAATGAGTGTAAATTGTTATAATCTTTTTGCATAGTCATGTGTGTGATGATCATGTAAACTGGTGCATTACAAATTTACGTATTTTGAATCCTGGTTCTTAATGATACCGTCAAGATCAAACTTAATGACATTAGTTTATATTCTTACGAACGGCCTTCATTTGAATTAAAAAATGTTCGCCTAAACTGGTCAGACCTAAGATGATGATCAAGTCAACCTTTAGAATAAACATCCTAAATGTGGCTCGCTCACGTAGTTTTTGTATAAAATTGTACGGGTTCCGTACAATCGATTACGTCTACATATTATGTTCGGTGACTTACGTTGTGTGTTGTCACGTTCTGGGTGGAGCGGAAGGGTGTGTCAGACTTTTACTGACTAAAATTCACTTGTGTTCCTTTATTTGCTCCTTACTTTACTCCGGTAACCGTTCGCACTCGTGCTCGTTACCGGATGGCGAGCTACCCATTGTTCGCCACCCATAAGCTCGCGCTACGGTGGCCCGAAGTTCGTTGATGTCTCCCGACGACCAGAAGTCTCCTGCGGTTGTATACTACCCTTAAGTATTTTATTCTGTTTTTTCAACTGTCTAAATATCACGCTTTTTGAGCTACACCCTTGTGCCAAACGGAGAAGCAGGAAGCGAAGTCTTGGTAATAAAAATCTTGACCTTCATTTTTATGGGTAAGCCCTAAAAAGTAAAACCAATCATTACTAATTGAATTGTTTTGACTCTATCATTTCCTTGCTATTTATAGATGCGGCATTTGAGTTTGTTTCACATTGAATTCAACAAAGAAGACTACATACTTACAAACATGTTTTCTGGCCAAAAAGTTAAAAACATGTGGTTGGACAAGTTATACTTGATTGTGCGTGCGTCATAGCGCTCGTCAGTGGTTATTCCAAGCAGCCCACCTCTATCCAGAAGCTTACTAGATTTCCTGGCTTGTTGAGGATTTCTGTGTAAGATCTGGATTTCCCAAGGGTTTCTGACCTAATCTCAGTGACATAGTCATAGTCACGGGAGGCTATCCGTTGTGCCTCTTGTGTTGAAGTGTTGTTTAGCGAATAGTGTGTAGCCTTGTCTGTTCAGGTGTAGCAGTCGTTTGGGGGAGGCCTTTGTCCAGCAGTGGACATCTAGAGGCTGAAGAAGAAGAAGTCGTTTGTTTAGCTTATAATTTAGGAATGTCACGATTCCTTTGGATTGCCTGCAGTCCGTTAACAGAGTCCACCAATTCTCTGCTTGTGTTTAGTTGTGCTCTAGCCATCTACGTAGTTGATTGAAGGGGACGGGCACGAAAGTACGCATTCACTTTTTTCTATTCTACTCTATGTTGCGGTCCGGTACGGTTATCCGTTCGAGCGCTTTCCGACATTCTAGCATTAGTTTTGATGTGATGCATCCCTTCTTTAGGGATTAGAGGGCTGAGGCGCTGTGATATTATGTAAACTACTTCCAGGGCCTAGTGCATTGGGTTACACAGGATGTTTTGTGTGTATTTTTTATTATAACGGTTATCTCATCGGCATGACTCATAATAGCACTAAACGATAAACGTTACCTACGTTTATCGTTTAGTGCTTTCATTAGGCTGTCAACAAACATGTTTCATAGTCCTTGTGGTGTCGTTTACAGTCACTCGTATGGCTCTCTATTTGAGCATATTTTTAATCCAGCCTCTGCTGAATTACACATAATACACATACATAAACACGGGTCTATGTTATGCTTGTCTAAACCCTTGCTAATGCTTGTGAATGTAGCTTTAAATTTAATTTGTCTCTTAAGTTACATTCGCAATTACATAATTTAGGAGACAGGGTGACATGATCTGTCTAGTTTCCTGTAGAAATTCCGTTTTTTATTGTATGTCTGCTCTTGTGTGATTTAATAAACATTATAATGCAAACCTTTTTGGAATCATTCCCGCCCAGCCAATGTGGCCGAGTCGAAGCTTCTAGTTTCAAGAAGCTTCATTCATTGAAAAATCAGGCATTCTATTATTATTATATAATATATTGCTATTATTGTTATGTATTACAAAATATTTTAAATATATAGGAATTTGGTTTTTTTCAATATTATATAATCATAAAATATGCGCATAACTTGTCCAACAGGTAAGCTAACGAAGACAATTAAGATACTTCCAAAAAACCTGATTCAAACTTAGATGACATTTTAAAAAGGCTTAAAACTGTATCTAACATTTTAGTTTGATCGTATTGTTGGCTAAGGGTGGTTGCACATTTTCTGCTGCAGAATTTATACTCTATTGCACGTGCGACGTACTAAAGGCTATCAAGTTAATGCCCTCCAAAAGAATTCGTTTGATAACAATCACGATCTTCGAGATGACAAAAACTGAGCTTTTAATGTGCATCTCGTCCTCACACGCTTGATTTGTTGCGTTCATCTAGAAATTCACAATGACTTCCTTGATACCGTCACACGCGCATATCAACGTAGGTGTCCTTCTACAGATGCAAGGTCAATAGCGAAACCCACGTAAACAATATGCTCCAGTCTGGTTTGTTAATAAATTCTATACATGTTACTGTATCGCTATGTACTATGTAAACCAGAAATGAAAGAGAATTTATGTCGTATCTTTACGAGATTCGTGACATCATTAACTATCTAGTTTTTTCCCAACTATGTAGGTATTTTGGGATCGGCTCGCACTCTAACCGGATCCTGAATACCAATATTTTAAATTGTGCGATTATGTATCTGACCTCAACTCAACTATACTAATATACAATGTGTAACAAAAAAGGTATATACATACCAAGGGCATGGCATCTTTAGATGATATCAAACGATATAGGACGGGTTTCAACTCAAAATAAAATACCCAAAAAATTGATACCAAATTTTCGGTTTCGTGTGTTTCTTAAAATAAAATCATAACAAACGTGGCAGCACACTACATATGTTAATAACTACTCGTTACCCGTCACGTTACTTGCCAAAATCCGATAAATGTCATCAATATCTCTGTGCGACTAGTATGATAGTAGCCTATCACAGGCGGTGCTTTTCCTCATAACTTCCTAACATAAAGAGATAGAATTAAAAAACCCTTCCAATATCGTTTGATATCATGTAAAGATGCCATGCCTTTATTATGTATATACCCTTTATGTTACACGTTGTATAAAGCTGAAGAGTTTGTTTGTTTGTTTGAACGCGCTAATATCAGGAACTACTGGTCCGATTTGTGGCTATACAATATGTAAAGAAAACCCTGTCCGATCCGTGAAGGTATTGTTAGGTATCGATAACTGATTCTACTAATGCCCACAAAGACAGGCTAAACTTAAAAAAAAGAATCCCCCTAAAAAAATAAATATTATTTCCCAAAAAGAGGTAACTTAACACATGTGCGGTAAGCAACCCCTTCCGCGGGCGGCGGGGGGCAGGGCACGCGGCACCTGTGACGTGGTCGCGTCGCTATTCGCTTATCATAATACCGTTGTTGTCACTTTTTAAAAAATTACCAAATTTCGGGGAAATTGGAATTATTTCCCGGGAAAAAAGGATTATTTCAAAATTCATTAGTATCGTTACTATGATGATTATGTAAAATTTTATATTATATTTGGTCAAGTGTTTACCTAACTTTTATTATCCTTATGGGTCGGACAGGGTTTTCTTTACATATTGTATAACATTACACTGCGACTAATAGGAGCGGAGAATAAATAAACCACGCGAACTGGAGTCGCTGGCGGCTCCTAGTTAGGTAATATAGGTATCCTTTGGCAAGGCTGGTTGTCAGAATTTCGGGCGTTTGACTCCTCGTAACGACTGTCAAAGGTCGACAAATGTCAGCCGGGCACAGCGGGGAATTACCGTGCTGTCCAAGGCACGGAGGAGTCTCGATATGTAAAGATGTTCATCCACAGGCCAACTGCAAGCGTAGCTTAATTTGATCGATCAGTGTGACTACTATTTTTCAGCCACAGGCCTCTCATTAAAAGGATCGTAGCACACATTCTTCTTCTTTTTCAGCCTATAAAGGTTCATTGCTGGACAAAGGCCTTTGCCAAGGCTTACCCGTTACATTGAGGCAGTCTTACCCGTTTCATTGAGTTGGTTTCCTGAATCCTTATTTATCTGTTTGGTCCTTCTGTCACATCTCAAGGCGAGACTCTTCTAAACGGATGTAATGTTAATATTGATATTCTGATCAGTTTCAAGTATATTCTTACCTCTTTCGATCATAGAAAAGGACCCAGGTTAGCATTGAGCATTTATTTTCTTCATTTTGTGATATCTTCTTCTTTAGCCTATAAAGGTCCACTGCTGGACAAAGGCCTCCGCAAGGCATTCATTACATTGAGGGGGTTTGCCATAATCCCCACGCTTGGGAGGCAGGTTGGGGATCGCAATTATTTGATATTCCACAGTGCTGCCGCTCGCTTCCCCGATGAGAGTCGCCACATTGTTAATTATTGTATGTATAACTAGCAGCCGCCAGCGACTTCGTTCGCGTGGAATTAATTATGCTCCGTTACTATTGGTCGCAGCGTGATGTTATATAGCCTAAAGCCTTCCTGGATTAATGGGCTATCCAACGCAAAAAGAATTTTTCAAACCGGACCAGTAGTTTCCGAGATTAGCGCGAACAAACACACAAACAAACGCTTCGGCTCAGAAAATGATGAATGAGATGGATTAACCAATAGACTTGCAGTGAGTTTTGTCCGTTGGATACGTAAACATTATTAACAGGATGTTTCGTATTTCTGATGTATTATTTATTTTTCGCTGTACCTATTAGATATCTTAATTAAAGGTAGAAAACAAATAATCGCTTCTATCCATACTAATATTATAAATGTGAAAGTAACTCTGTCTGTCTGTCTGTCTGTTACGCTTTCCCGATTAAACTCCTCAACCGATTTTGATGAAATTTGGCACAGACAATCTTTAGACCCCGAGAAAGAACATAGGCTACCTTTTATCCCGGAAAAATTTGATGTTCCCGAGGGAAATCCAAAAAGCGCGATATAACCGAACACCACGCGGGCGAAGCCGGGGGCGGAAAGCTAGTGGGTATATAATGTCGGATACAGTCAGTGAAACATCTTTGTAAAACGACTAAAATTTCATACTGTATATTAGTATAGATAATATAATAAGTATTGTTATTGTTGTATAATTTGTATTTGTTATTAATTAATTATATAATTAGCACACATTGTTATTTGTTGTTTAGGTTTATCACGTTTTTCAGGGTAAATAACAGTGAAACTAATACATATTAATCTTCTGTTCTTTTATTAATAAAATAGAAAAATATGCACAGAACTGATTTTTTTTAGTTTCTGAACAAGTTAATCGACGCCATTATCTATCCATCATTGACAGTTCGGGTACCTAATGCGTATCAGTAAAGAAATTTCTGGAAAATTTTCGAACCGTTCATGTTTGTCTAGGTTTTTCTGATTGATAGCGCTTGTAATTAACGCCTAGATAACTAGCTAGCTAACATAAACTTGCCTCTGCGTGTGCGAGCGCAATCGAACTGTACTGAATGAAATCGTTAGTCGAGCCTGCTATTATATTGTGTCGGTAAAACCCAAATGATTAATCTTATCTGTGTCGACATGAATGTGAATAAATAGTTTAATAATTATGAATGAATAAAATATTTATTATTTTGAAAGGTGTAATACCTACGTTCCGCTGTGATAAGCACCATTGATATTTAATATGCTGATATTGATTGCTTATACAACGTTATTTTTACTTTATTGTTTGTTCAGAATAAGCAACTGAATCGATTCCAATGATTTTTACCATGTTATATTTTTTCCCAAATACATTTAGAAATTGTTGCAGTGTGGTTACTGACCGGCGGTGAACCACTAGGGTAGCCTATATAAAACAGAATATACATTGATGAAGCGCAAACTCGTATGGCGAAAGAAGCAATGCGATTCTGTAAACTTAGGTGAAGGTAGCGTGGAGTTAGTTGTCATTCAACGAATGCTAAGGGATTTACACTAAGCTCTAGTGTGAATCCCTTAGCATTCGTTGTCGTCCAGTCCACTTGCCTGAACAGTCAGGATAAAGCAACTGTAGAAGCAGAAGAAGAGAATATGTAACTGTCGAACAGCATCTGTAGCCGAAATGGGGCTGTTTGTAGAAAGGTACAATATTCACCTGCCGAACAATACAATATTCGATTAATAGTTGGATTAAGTTAATCAAATCAAATCATTTATTTCAAATAAACCAGTTACAGGCACTTTTGAATTGTCAGAAGGTCGGTCAGTCAATAAGATGAAGCTAGTCGCCCATTCCAAAGAGTAGGTACCTATGGAGAAGAACGGGCAAGAAACTCCATGGACACTCTTTTAAATTTTTAAGCTATTGTTACAAATATTTGATTACATCATTCATGTTGAAATCAACCGCGTGACAACGATGCAGAAATATATTGTACGCTGAGAGCGTCCATTATGGAAAACATACAAAAACCAATTCAGAAATTAAAATACGCCGTGGCAGCTAAGAGATGACCAGTCCCCTCCGACGGCGTCCGTTCACGAACATGACGTATGGATCAGCATCATTCAGCTCAACCATATCGAAGGGAACCCAATGACCCAAAACACACGCCACCATCAGCGAGACATTTGAGTGAGCATGACATACTCTCAACAGCCAGAGCACAATTAAGTCAATAAAAAAGACTAACCCAACAAATAAATGCCTTACAGCACATTCGTACATTGTGCTCACACGTTTGCCATGCAATTATACAATACTAAGAAATTGAATCTACACAATGCCAAGATAGTTTTGTCCAAGGTTCAGCAGCTCCAACAGTGTTCCCGAATCTGTGGAAAGTTTAGCTCCTGTGCAGCTGTACAAGTGCCGAACACCTCTGTCAGCGATACAATTCCGTAACTTACAATATGCTTGGCTACATAGTGTGTAATACAGGCTTTGAATAAATAACATAAACAATTACATATTAAAACTACAAGAGGAAAAATCAAAGAACAATCATTGTATAGAAATCGGACGCAGCTCAAGCCCAAGCCTTTTTGTCCTCAATATAATCCTTCACACTATAAAATGCTTTCTGACACAACTTACGTTTAATGAAGGATTTGAATTTATTCAGGCTCAGATCTTGAACCACCTCTGGAAGTCCATTGTAAAAATGTATACATTGGCATCTGAAAGAGCCACCTATTTTCTTGAGCCTTGTTGTAGGTACAATAAATTTGTGCCTGTTCCTAGTATTTATATAATGGACATCACTGTATTTTTTAAACAATTTTATATTTTTATGAACATACAAAAGATTTTCATAAATATATTGAGACGGCACGGTCAGTACATTAATCTCTTTAAATTTTTCTCTGAGAGAGTGTCTCGGACTTAATTTATAAATTGCACGAACAGCTCGTTTCTGCAAAACAAATATTGTTTGAATATCGGCGGCATTTCCCCACAACAGAATGCCGTACGACATTACGCTGTGGAAATAGCCAAAGTACACTAAACGGGCCGTCTCAACATCAGTCAAATTACGAATTGTTCTAACTGCGTATGCAGCAGAGCTTAGCTTTTTTGACAATTTTTCTATATGTGAACCCCATTGAAGCTTAGCATCCAGAGTTATACCCAAGAACACAGTGCTGTCGTCAGATTTCAATTCTTCGCCCTTTATCAACACTTTAGTTTCCACCTGCCTCACGTGAGGTAGAGTAAACTTAATGCATTTGGTTTTTTTCTCGTTTAAGAGTAAATTATTAACATTAAACCAATGGACTACTTTGGAGATCGCGCTATTTACATCATCAGTAACCTGCTGCTAACGTTTCAGTTTAAATAAAAGTGAAGTGTCATCTGCAAACAACACTATATCGTGGTTATCCTTTATTAAGTACGGCAGGTCATTGATGTAAATAAGAAACAAAAAAGGACCAAGAATTGACCCCTGTGGGACTCCCATTGTTACTAAAGATCCGGAAGATCTTTTTCCATTAACGTCAACGCTTTGAATCCTACCACTCAAGTAAGATGTAATAAGATCCAGTGCAGAGTTCCGGATCCCGTAGTGGCGGAGTTTCCTGATTAACGTATCGTGAAGAACGCAATCGAATGCCTTGGACAAATCACAAAAGATGCTCAAGGCATCGCATTTATCCTCCCATGCATTATATATATGACCTAGAAGTTCAACACCGGCATCAGTAGTTGAACGACCCCTTGTAAAACCGAACTGTTTGCTATGCAATAATTTATGTTTATTAAAAAAATTTAGCATTTGGTTTAAAATTAATTTCTCAAAAATTTTACTAAAGGTAGGTAGTACAGAAATAGGTCTATAATTTGTGGGGTCTGATGTACTACCAGATTTAAACAAAGGTATTATTTTACTATTTTTCATGAGATCAGGAAACTCTCCACAGTCAATACAAGCATTAAAGATAACAGCTAGAGTGGGTGCCACAATATCAATAATAGACTTAGCAACTTCCACCGAATGACCCCATAGGTCAGCAGTCTTTTTTACATTCAGAGTGTGAAAGATTTTAATTATATCTCTACTGATAACATGTTCAAAATGAAACTCCGAATCACAAACATTAACATTTTCTTTAAGCAAAGACTCCGCAACAGAAGGTGATGAGTTTAGGGATTTAGTAGTTGAAACAGGAATATCCGAAAAGAAATTTTCAAATGCCTCAGAGACTTGCGAGTCTGATTTAATTATGTTGTCATTAATAGACAGGCTATAGTCAGTATTTCTATCACTGGACCTTCCCGTTTCACTATTAATAATTTTCCAAGTCGTTTTAATTACATTGCCACTGTTCTTTATCTTTGAACTCAAGTAACGTGACTTGGCCATATAACAAACTTGTTTGAATAATTTTGAATATTTTCTAACATATAAATTGAATTCAACAGTGTTAATATAAATCCTCTCATTGTACAATTCATAAAGCTGAGTTCTACTTTTATGAATACCGATGGTAGCCCAATCAGAGAAAGATGCTTTACTATTAACAGAGATAGTCTTGGGAACAAAGGTGGAATCAAATAGCTTACAGTATATATTAAAAAAATTGTCATAGAGATGATTAGGATCAGCTTCAACAGCACTGGATAAGACTGGCAATTTATTGATGAGATCAAATCTAAAAACCTCCAAGCGGCTTTCAGTTTTGGGGTTAACAGTGATATCCCTTTTGGCCACTTTTTTACTATGGTTTGGAATAGTAATCCTTTGTCCGCAGTGATCAGAATCAAGTAAATTTAACACTTCTTTGTGGCTTGGTATTATGTTTGTAATTAATAAATGATCGTTTAAAAGTTTATAGTATATTACGATATTAGTGCGCAATGATGTTATAACCAATACGCACGTATATCGTACGACGTTTTTTAACACACTTGCGAGGAAACAGAATAAAATACAAATACAAAACTGTTTATTTCAAATAGGACATCCGTTATTTTAAATAAACTCAATTTGTGAATGCACACTGTTGCTTTCCCGCCATTAGTATTATTATTTGCCATTTCAAATATGGAACAGCGCGCTGCTCACTGACTGGAGCCGTGCGGCGGCGATCAGTTCCATAATTATTTGAAATAGCCAATTATGCTGTTATGGAATTTATATGGACTATAACTTAACTATTTGCTTTGATAACACACGCGTTTGTTATGGCCCGCTTTACATATTTAAAACCGGTAGAATTACATCAGCTTTACGAGCAAGGGTGTTACCAAAAAACTAACGAAACAAAGATTCAAACTTTGAAGGTTTATCTTTGGACACAGGTGTGTCTAAAGATAAACCTTCAAGACGTTTTTATATTAATCATCGTCGTTGTTCATTTATTAATTTGTTATGTAATAATAATACCGGAAGACTCCAAATAGTAAAATCTTATCCTTGAGTTTCCATAAGCTCTTTTATTTTTAAATAATCTTTGCCCCACATTACGGCCCACTCCCTCACTCTGAGAGGAGGCCTGTGTCCCAGCAGTGGGGACATAATAGGTTGATTATATATGTATGTTTTTTTTAATAATTATAAACTAGTGCTTGATCGCAATCCCACCTGATGGTAGGTAAGCAGTGATGCAATCGTTGATGGTAAAGCGCGCTAGTTTATTAAGCACATTCACTCAAAAAACTGAGTGAATAAGAAGGAAGACGGCAGTTGAGCGAGGCGATGCAATGTTTAACCTAGAGGGTGAATGATCTGGAGACCCTCCACGACCAAACTCCCGACACAACAACTTTTGGCGCATCGTACCCGGCACACATTGCAACACAACTGCTCAGACCCGTCTTCCGAACGGCTTCACTAGACATCATGCCGGAACACGACGAATCGCTTGGCGGCAAGACTTTGTCTGGTGTGTGGTTACTTCTGCCGGCAGCCTATGTTGCCCCACACTAGGAATTTCTTTTGTATCGTGGGTGCGTTTACAAAACATATAAGCTCACACGTACGAACAGCCAGCACTGGAACAAGTAATTCTAGGTCATGCATCTATGGATAGGTAATATAAGTATCAATTTCAAGCCTGACCTGTAACACTAGTCTAATTGTAATCTAAACTCCTGGCATAATTAACTTGATGCAGCCTTTAATTGACCTAGATAGTAGACATTGACCAGGTGCCTGCGCTTACGCATAGTCCTTTGTTATAATGAAGGGCCCGTGCGCCTGCGCATGCTACGTGTCTAACGCATCGCATCAGAATTATATTGATTGAAAGTAGGTACTTATCGTCACGGTATGCCGGACGAACTAGCGGATCTAATGATATATTGCAGTTTAAAATAATTTCATTGCATTTGCGTCTTTACCAAGGTTTTCCCAGTGTAGTGTACTTTTCTTGTTGCGTCTTTGATATCTCAATTACTACTGGTTATCTGCATATAGTAGGTAGGTACCTATACTATATTATAGCATTAGTAAGGCTGCCGTAAATTTTATCAGTATCGACCTTTTTTTTTTACAATAAATGCAACCTCCGTTTTGGAATTTCGCCGAATATTGTTGGCGTTTTATTTTTAAACTTGAATAGGAAACTGTGTTGTTTTTTTTTTTCAATCAGGTTTTATTCATTAGGTAGCTATACTATATTATAGCATTAGTAAGGCTGCCGTAAATTTTATCAGTATCGACCTTTTTTTTTTACAATAAATGCAACCTCATTTTTGGAATTTCGCCGAATATTATTGGCGTTTTATTTTTAAACTTGAATAGCAAACTGTGTTGTTTTTTTTCCTCAATCAGGTTTTATTCATTAGGTACCTATAATATATTATAGCATTAGTAAAGCTGCCGTAAATTTTATCAGTATAGACCTTTTTTTTTTACAATAAATGCAACCTCATTTTTGGAATTTCGCCGAATATTATTGGCGTTTTATTTTTAAACTTGAATAGGAAACTGTGTAGTTTTTTTTTTCAATCAGGTTTTATTCATTTATAGTAATATTTCTGTGACACGACGCTTATAGAATTTTAATTTGTAAAGATAAAAGAAATCCTGTAAACAAGCCAAATGTTACGGATTACGTTAAAAGACCACTGGTTACATGTAGAATCCTGCGTTCATGTTATGAATCAGCAGAGTTCAGGAGGCAGGTTTACTTAAATTCCGAAATTTGATAGCAAAAAGGCTATACAGCTCAAAAACTACTAAGGCGAGAGAGAGAGTTTAGTTTTCAATTTGATTTCGACTAAGATGGACCGAACTTCTGACTGAATGCCTGCAAACCCTTCCCCTTTAGCGTCTGGAATTGAAGTACCTACCTTACTCACCACCATTTTCGTATACCCTGAAAGACCCAGATTGGATTCCTGACTGAAAGTGTGGCGATCGAATTTTGAGCAGAAGATTGGAGTTCAGATATTTACTTTAGTGATTATCTTTTTATGAAATTTCCAATACTAATAATAAATTAATAATCTGGCGGCATTTCAAATTCGCTACAATAAGCATAGATATTTTAATAACTATTTATTTATCTCAGTGGTAGTTCATAACATCGACTGCCGGCAGAAGTTTTAACCCACCAGACAGACTCTTGCCGCCAAGCGATACGTCTTGTTCCGGCATGATGTCTGGTAAAGCCATACGGTGGACGGTTCTTAGCAGTTGGCGATGTGTGCCGGGTACGATGCGCCAAATGTTATTGTGTCAGGAGTTTGGTCGTGGAGGTCTCCAGATCAATCATCCTCTGGCTCAGCATGGTTGGTCGTGTTGTTGGGTTTAAAACTGCTACCAACTTTTTTTGAGTGAATAGGCTCTAAATAAACTTGCGCGCTTTACCATCAATGATTACATCACTGCTTACCATCAGGCGGGATTGCGGTCAAGCACTAGTTTATATACATAAATAACAAACATATTATTGTTGTGTGTGTAGCCCTGGCTTAAAATAATTGTTTATGCGTGTATTTTCAATGTCAAAAAGGTAGACAGACATAAATAAGTTTTTACTTTTATTTTATAAAAAGTTGCTATTTTGAGATTCAAAGGAGGCAATTCAATTTTGTTTTTTTGTGTAGATTTTGAACAAATATTATCGGAGGACATCAGTTAGAGATGATAAATATAGTGGTGGCCCCCAACATAATAATTAGTCGGTCTTATCTATACTAATATATAAAGCTGAAGAGTTTGTTTGTTTGTTTGTGCGCGCTAATCTCGGGAACTACTGGTCCGATTTGAAAAATTCTTTTTGCGTTGGATAGCCCATTAATCCATTAAGGCTTTAGGCTATATAACATCACGCTGCGACCAATAGGAGCGGAACATAACTAAACCACACGAACGAAGTCGCTGGCGGCCGCTAGTAGATAATAAAAAAAAATTAAGACCCGTATTTTCGACATTTCAAATCAATATAGGTGGCGCCATAATGGTGACATTAAATTAACACACGAGTAGTGCTAGTGCCCATTAATCATATGACATTTGCTATTTTAAAATAACTCGAAAAAAAAAATTTTTTTTTTCGAGTTATTTTAAAATAGCAAAAGCACTACTCGTGTGTTAATTTAATGTCACCATTATGGCGCCACGCTGTATCTTCTTAAGTATTTGAATGAAAGAAAAAATAAAAAATACGTGTTCAATATTTTTTATAATCATATCTGATGGACATTATTTTTTTTTTTTTAGGATACAACCCAATTGATGCATGATTACTGTACCATTAGAATTAATTGATCGCCTTATACATAAAAGCCTTAGTCATCCTTTTGGAATATATTTTCACTTACCTATATGTGTAAAATGTGTGGCAACCCGAAACATTATATAATCTTCTTGTGTTGTAAACTAGTTTTTCTGCCTTCAAAATGTAATTAAATCTATAATTTATATCAAAACTGGCGAACAACGTACCCATCACGTAGGTACCTTAGAAGGTTAGACGACTCGTTTTTTTTTAATAATAACTAAACAAGTTTAGCCACGAACCTCAAATCATGTTCATTTTGCTTTCCTTAAAATGTTGATGACCCTCTAATATCTACATACAATGTCTGCGCCTATTTTTCTGAACATCCTAAACTAATTCCTATTTTGTTGTCCTAAAAATATTAAATAAAAAATGTGAATATTTATTATTTTTTGTCCCATTTGGTCAGTGTACCATAGTTACTGAGACAAACTTTGATAAAATGTCAGATATTTTTAAAAACGGCATTAATTGTAAAAAGCGTCCATCATTAGAAATTAAAACAGTATTTGAAGGTTTGTTTTTTAACCTAGGTATAAAAAAACAATAACTTAGTTATTATTTTTTTAATTAATCTCAAGATCAATACGTTTTCAGAGGACCAATTACCTAATATTATTAAACTGTTCCACCGAAAGACACATACCATCATTTTTATTTGTGGTTCGGTATCTTAAATATTCACCCTTTCTTACTTCTAAGGAACCTTCTGACCTTCTACTTCTTCTTTTTATCTGTCTTATCTGCCCCCTAATCGGTGAACACATTTTTGTCAAATGATTGCAACTAGTTGGGATCGTTTGGACCGAACGGACCAATGGGCGGCCCGAACGATACCAACTGATCCCAACTACTCGCAATCATTTGACAAAAACGTGTTCGCCGATTAGGGGGCTGATCTTATAAGCAGGGTAAATGCGTACTTAATACATTATCAGTAGCAATGAGTTTTATTTTGATAGTTCGACAACATTCATTGCGTTATTTATATTGTTGAGTTGACAATTTTTGGAACATATTATTTACTAGCTGTTGCCCGCGACTCCGTCCGCGTGGACTTCAGTTTACAGCGCGAGGTGGTTCCTGTAAATTAAAAAGATCTCAGTTGATATAAAATAAGCGCCTGTTAAAATAATGGAAGGAATATGTAGTACGTTCACGTTAGCTTCCGTTTTCGCAACATTTTTTGTTACTGCTCTGCTTCTATTGGTCATAGCGGGATATTATAGCCTATGTCCTTTTTCAGGCTTTAGACTATCTGTGTACCAAATTTCATTACAATCGGTTCAATAGTTTTGGCGTGAAATCCGGACAGACAGACAGAGATACTTTCGCATTTATATTAAGTATGGATTAATGTTAATACAGCTTCCAAAACCCAATTACATTAACACTATTGTACCAATTATTGGAGACTCCACATGGTCACAAAAGCTCTAACGTAGAGGTAGCCCAAGAGTTTGTGAATTATTTCACCAATATACCTCTTAGGACAACGGAAGCTCTAAATTCCTCCCCAGAAGCTTCGATTCATTTATTAAAAGCAAACTTGCCAGGCTGTCCGGTTGAATTTCAATTCAAATATATAAACCATATGACAGTCATAAAGGCTTTCCGGCAAATAAGTATGCACATCCTTAATTGAGACCATAGCACCATACTTGGCTTTAATATTTAATTTGTGTTTGGATCAAGGCGTCTTTCCAGATATAATGAAATACAGTAACGTAATACCACTTTTTAAATCCGGTGACCACAAGGACACTAATAATTACAGACCCGTATCGGTATTGCCTGTTTTCAGTAAGGTGTTTGAAAAAGTTATGCTCAATCAAATGCTTTATCATTTTAACAGCAATACAACTTTCACGATCAACAGTATGGTTTCACCAGAGGACGTTGTACGACTGACGCTACTGTCACTTTATTAAAACATATATTTGCAGCGTGGGAAGAAGCCCAAGATGCGATAGGGATTTTTTGTGACCTGTCAAAGGCTTTTGATTGTGTCAATCATGAAACCTTACTTTTAAAGCTTGAACATTATGGGCTGGGTAAACTTGCACTCAGCTTGGTAAAATCTTATTTAATTGATAGATAACAGCAAGTTCAGATAAATGGTGTCAATTGTACCGCAAGGCTCAATTTTGGGTCCTTTCCTCTTTTTAGTATATATAAATGATTTACCGCATCTATTAAAAAAACAACCACATATTGTATTGTTTGCTGATGATACTTCGTTAATTTTTAAAATCAATAGACGTTGCTCAAACCTTGAGGACGTAAACAATGCTTTACAGCAAGTCCAAAATTGGTTTACCGCTAATAATTTAGTACTAAATACAAAAAAGACAAAGTGTATAAGATTTGCGTTACCAAATGTTAAAAGTACTCACTCCGATATAGTATTGAACAAGGAGAAACTCGAATTCGTCGAGAACACGGTTTTCCTGGGGATCACGCTTGACTCGAGGCTACAATGGGGTCCTCATTTAACATCTCTGGCAGGACGGCTTAGTTCAGCAGCATATGCTGTTAGAAAAATCCGTCAATTTACTGATGTGGATACTGCGAAACTAGTCTATTTTAGCTACTTTCATAGTATCATGTCATACGGTATTTTGCTTTTGGGGACGGGCTGTAGACATAGAGTCTATTTTAGTTCTGCAGAAAAGAGCTATCAGAGCCATATCGCAGATGCGATTCTCTTAGGGAACTATTTATAGAAATAAACATCCTTACGGTCCCTTGTCAATACATTTATGAAAACATTATGTATGTTCGGAAAAATATTGATCTTTTTAATAAGATAAGTGACAGGCACAATTTTAATACTAGGAATAGAAACAATTTGGATCAACCTCGGTTCAGACTGGCTAAAGTAAATAGTTCTTTTATGGGGTACTGTGTAAAATTTTATAATAAAGTACCGCTAGAGATTCAACAACTCAATGAGTCCAAATTTAAAATTTGCATTAAACGCACGCTGTGTAAGCAAGCATATTATAAACTGGAAGATTATATCCTTGATAAAAATGCTTGGATAAATGCCAGTCCTGCTCCACAGCCACAGACAATTTTGTAGGTTTGGAAGAGATACCATTCCCCCTTTTTGTTATTTTCCAAATATTCCTTTTTTATTTGTTTATTTCAACATTGTGCACAATATTTTGCTACCATGATTTTGCAAGTAATATAGTATTGTATGTAAAAGCACTTTTCATGTTTGTGAATGTGAGGCACCATGGACTATGGTTTGTTTTTTTTTTATATATATATACAATAGCTTGTTTGACATTACGAGATTGGCAGTTGAGAGTTTGCCATGCTCACTCAAATGTCTTGCAGATGGTGGCGCGTGTTGTTGGGTCATTTGGTTCCCTTCAATATGGTTGAGCTAAGTGGGGCTGATGCGCGCGTCATGCTCGTGAACGGGGGCCGTCAGTGGAAACTGGTCATCTCTTAGCTGCCAGTGGGCTTAATTTATTTTAATTAATTTTACATTGTGCTCACATGATAGAAGCAACATAAATATGTAACGAAGAAATGTAACCCATATATTATGATTTTAAAAGAGTGTCCATGGAGTTTCTTGCACGTTCTTCTCCATAGAAATCTACGTTTTGAAACGTGCAATTTAGCTTCACTTTTCTTGGACTGACCGACATTGACTATTCAGAAGTACCAAGTGATGCTTAATTTGAAATAAACAATTTTGATTTTGAATAGAAAAAATTAAATGACACAAATACTTACTTACATCACAAAACTCAAATAACAAAACAAATCTAAACATAAATCATCATCATCATCATCAGCCCTTACTCGTCCACTGCTGGACATAGGCCTCTTTCATGGCACGCCAACAAACTCGATCCTGAGCAGTTCTCAGTTCTCGTGGCTGGCGGAGAAACATATATATCAGAAGAAAAAAAAAAGACAAAGCTTAGGTAGTAACAATATGAACGGAAATAAAACAGAATAAACGAATGAATTAAATTTTGTTTTCTCAAAACGCTAAGCAAGCGCGTATTAAAATTTTAAATTCATCTGTGAATATATCACGGTTTGGGTTAGCTTTCATGAAGCTATTCAGCTAGGAAAGAACGCGAACAATGGACTAGCAATACGCTTAAATTGATTCCAATTGATAACTCGTCTATTCAACTTTCATAGTGTTGTTACTGACTAGTTAATATGGATTATAATTGACTTCTTTGACGTCAGTCAGCTGTTTACAGCATAATGATATGGGCAGTTGGCAGACCGACCATTAAACCATGCCAGATTGATTTATTCGGAGATTATTCTAGACAATTGGAATTTTACCGACACATATTCCTTAAACTGTTCTAAAAGTAAAATTATTGAACAAAAGTACGAACTGTGGGGTAGTTTAACACACAGACAATAGCAATGGCTTTCATTTTGACAGTCTAACAAAATACACTGCGTTATTTTCGGTGTTTAGCTGACAATTTTTTCAAGCATATAAATCAATGGATTAGCATTGTCCTTCAAACTGATTCAGACTGTGATTGAATAATGTGTTACGCAGTTAATGTGGTTTGTATAATCAAAAAGCTTAACGACCAATTAGGATCATCACGTTGTTTATCCTAATCGGTCGTCAGGCTTTTTGATATTGTAAAATTCAGTAGGTACCTGGATCTTAACTATGGTTTCATAAGCATTTCTCCATCCATATCCACCCGTGGGTGTCCTAAGAGGCGACTAAGGGAATTCTCACTAGGGAAGCGGGCAGCAGCGCTTCTCTTGTGAAATATCAAATTACTGCGTCCCCAACCCGCCTGCTAAGCGTGGGGATTATAGCAAACACCCCCAATGCAAAAGCCTTGGGGGAGGCCTTTGTTCAACAGTGGACCTCTATAGGCTGAAGAAGAAAGCGTTAAGAAACGCTTCACGCTTTATATCTGTTCATACATGCATATAGGCCACGTCTTCTTGCCATGAAGGTACGCAGAAACTACGGAACGCCACCTGCTACGATACTCACACGCTCCTTTTGGCTCGGTTTCATGCGTACATCCAACAGGCAAACTAATAATTTTAAAAACCTTCAGTCCCTCTCTGTTTGTCCATCTGTCATTTTTAACGAAAATTGACCTTCAGGTCATACATGCACGCATCACAAATAATCTAATCTAATTAATTCATACAAGTTTCAAAAAGATGTAAAAAAAACTAAAGTCAGTGAGTAAAAGGAATTTTTGAAAAAGACAAAAAAAAAAAACATATTTTCTTTTTTACTATATTGTAGTACTCGTTGGATAGGTGAAGTGGGCTGTCTTTGTAAGACGACTAACATTCCACAGTGTATTGAATCCCATTAGTAAATGGCAGGTGCAAGAAGGTAAACTAAAGATAAAAACTGTTTAATTTTTATTGTCTCCAATTTAGATATAGATAAACATTTATAGATGCCAAAGAAAAAAAAAACATTTAAATTGAGAATCTTAAATCAGTAGGCAACCTATTAAATAATTATTTATTAGTAGAATTAGCTTGGAATTTAGAGCAGTATAAAGGGTATACCTAATTTTATTATTTATACCCTTTCTTCTAGTGTGTCTCTAAGTTCACATTTTTCTTGAGATTTGTGGTCGTTTATTCTGAAAATGAGAATCATGATGATGATGATGATGGCTCTGAAAACTGGCTGAGTAGTTAATGCTGATACATATAAACTTGGTGCTGTTATTTGTTTTTATGTTTTTTTTTTGGCTTCGCACGGTTTGTGCATTTAACCAATGTCACGTAATGAATTATTCATGTCGAAAAAGACGGCCGCATGAACCGTCGAAGAGAGGTCAGATAGGTATTTAATCTTTGGGTGATACAGAGAGAGTGGTTGTACCTAGCTTTCAATAACCATAACAGATTTAATGAAGCCATGTATATTCTGCAACCACAAAACATTCGTACCAATGTGGAATTGCAAGCAGTTTTATTGCTAAATACGTATTAAGCTGCTTGCAAATATAATAAAAACGATGCCGACAATAATAACTACCTAGATCAAACAAAAGCTTCGACATGTTGGCATCTTAATTTGTTACCCAACTGAGCATTAATTTGAACACACACACACAGTACACATATTTCTGGGAAACACCATAGGTAAGTACCCTTGGGTTACCAAGAGGTATCGTATTTTCCAAAATTACGTCCGAAGTTTCATGATTCCATATTTAAAAATGGAATTCCGCAACTAGTCAAATAAAAAATAATTTAAAAAGTGGATTTGTTAACAGTACCAAGGAGTTTTGGCGGGAAAGTTAAGCTGAGTGTCACGTTAATTTTTCATTGGTCTTTTAAATTATTTATAGTGTTGTTTACTAAATAAAAGTGCTTGATTTATGTAGTAAAAAGTGCATTCAGTAATTAATTCATAAAGAACATTGAGATATCGCAGCATGGTGGCCTTATCATGACTTTGCCTCAAACCTCCCACGTAGACGGTTCACGTGGTCGTCGTTTTCGACATGAATGATAAATCATTACGTGACATTGGCTAAATGCACAAACCGTCCGAAGCCAAAGAAGAAAGAAAGAAATACTTAACAATTCTAATTCGATGATCAGACCACCATTTAAAATTCATTACAATATGATAACTTATTCCCTACAGTCCAATTACTACTACTACTGGTTGTCAGATCCTCGGGCTTATGACGACCGGTAACGACTATCAAAGATAGGATAATTTTTACATGCTTTTTATTAGCTTCACTTGTATGTTTGCTTGCTTGCTTGTTTGTTTGCTTGCTTGCTTGCTTGCTTGTTTGTTTGTCCGTCTAACTCTTTGGACTACGAGTGAGCGGCTCATTACTGTAATAAATATAGTTTAAAAAACTAAAAAAACGTGCTTTTAAAAAATATGAAACTAAAAAGTTAAAAATAATTTTTAAAAAAGCATGACGCGCTTTGTGCCATAATTTTTGTATATTAAGCGCCTCACGCTTTTTTAAAAATTATTTTAAACTTTTTAGTTTCATATTTTTTAAAAACATGTTTTTTTTTAGCTTTTTAACTATATTTATTTTCAACTATTTACCTAATTCCATATTCTTTAAAAAAAAAAAAAAAACGAACGAACGGACGTATTGAAAACTGTGAGACATTTTACAGTAAAGAGCCGCTCACTCGTAGTCCAAAGAGTTAGAGACGGACAAACAAACAAACAAGCAAGCAAGCAAACAAGCAAGCAAACATACAAGTCAAGCTAATAAAAATCAAGTAAAATATCCCACCGTTTTCAATACGTTCGTTCGTTCGTTTTTATTGTTTAAAGAATATCGAACTAAAAAGTTGAAAATGAATATATGTAGTTTAAAAAACTAAAAAAAAGCATGTTTTAAAGAATATGAAACTAAAAAGTTAAAAATAATTTTAAATAAAGCGCGAGGCGCTTAATATACAAAAATTATGGCACAATTATGGTTTAAATTATTTTTAACTTTTTAGTTTGATATTCTTTAAAAACATGTTTTTTTCTTAGTTTTGTTTATTCTAATATTTTAATCGAAATTAGATTCACCATTGTAGATTCACAAGTGCACCTTTTTCTTCTATTTTATTAAGAAAAGGATAGAAGATACCTAATATTTTAGGTTAATCCTGTCAAATTAAGATACTCCGTAGACAGTTTAGACGCGATTATAAACATGGCGACCAAAAATACGCCAAGTTACGCCAGGAGCGGACTAATTTGACAGGTTTAAACTAAAATACTAGCTAATATAAAGATTTAAACTAACATTGTATCTTCTGTCCATACAATGTTTGTATGGACAGAAGATACAATGTTAATTTAAATCTGTCAAATTACTCCGCTACTAACGTAAATTGGCGTATTTTTGGTCTACTACTACGCTACTAAATTTTCTAATGAAATAAATACATAATTACATATACAGTATGTTAACTAACAGAGGGCGTTCCCGTTAACCCGAAATAGTACAGCATACATACATGCTAAAAAAAATATTTCCATTCGAAAACAAAATGTTTTAAAAAATTTTCCAATATGAAAATCCATACTAATATTATAAATGCGAAAGTAACTCTGTCTGTCTGTCTGTCTGTCTGTCTGTTACGCTTTCCCGCTTAAACCTCTCAACCGATTTTGATGAAATTTGGCACAGACAATCTTTAGACCCTGAGAAAGAACATAGGCTACCTTTTATCCCGGAAAAAAATGATGTTCCCGAGGGAAATCTAAAAAGCGCGATATAACCTCCATGCGGGCGAAGCCGCGGGCGGAAAGCTAGTATTCAATAAAAAATTTAAATTGACATGTAAAAGAAATACACTGTACACGCGAACTTGAAAGACGGCAACGTCGCAATTTATTTATACACTAGCTTTCCGCCCGCGGCTTCGCCCGCGTGGAGTTCGGTTATATCGCGCTTTTTAGATTTCCCTCGGGAACATCAAATTTTTCTGGGATAAAAGGTAGCCTATGTCCTTTCTCAGGGTCTAAAGATTGTCTGTGCCAAATTTCATCAAAATCGGTTGGGAGGTTTAAGCGGGAAAGCGTAACAGACAGACAGACAGACAGAGTTACTTTCGCATTTATAATATTAGTATGGATGACGACTACTATTTTGATTTAAAACAGGAGGTTTCAAATTTATTTTCAATTATATTTTTTTTTATTCGGATTTTTTTATGCTTATTTTTCTATGCTGATATTTTTATTTTGGCAAAATGCTCAATGACCTCAGCAGAGCTTCCCAACAAGTGGGTCTAAAAATGAACATGGATAAGACGAAGATCATGTCGAACTCTGATGTCGCACCCACTCCAATTGTAGTTGGTTGCTCTGCACTCGAAGTTGTTGACGAGTATATATACCTGGGACAGAAAGTCCAACTAGGTAGGTCCAACTTCGAGAAAGGGGTGTCTCGGCGAATCCAGCTCGGTTGGGCAGCGTTCGGGAAGCTACGCTACATCTTCTCGTCGTCCAAGATACCACAGTGTCTTAAGACTAAAGTCTTTGACCAGTGTGTGTTGCCAGTGATGACTTACGGAACTGAAACGTGGTCGCTCACAATGAGCCTCATACGAAGGCTCAGAGTCACACAAAGGGCAATGGAAAGAGCTATGCTCGGAGTTTCTCTGCGTGATTGAATCAGAAATGAGGAGATCCGCAGAAGAACCAAAGTCACCGACATAGCTCTGCGAGTCGCTAAACTTAAGTGGCAGTGGGCGGGGCACATTGCTCGTGGAACCGATGGCCGACGGGGCAGTAAGGTTCTGGAGTGGCGGCCACGTACTGGAAGACGCAGCGTAGGGAGGCCCCCAACAAGGTGGACCGATGACCTGGTGAAGGTCGCGGGAAGCCGATGGATGCAGGCAGCACAAGACCGGTCGGCGTGGAAAGCCTTGGGGGAGGCCTTTGTCCAGCAGTGGACATCTATAGGCTGAGGAAGAAGAAGATATTAACGAGTTTAAGGGAACGCCCTCTGTTATTTAACATACTGTATATACAGAGAAAAAGATGCGCTGAACTTAAATGTAATTTAGTTTGTGAGCAAGGCATTCGGGGCTATTATCCGATCATATTTAATTAAAAAGGTAATCAATAAAAAAATCCGACATGCTTAAAATTTCATGTAATTATGACTAACTTAACAATGCGTTTAAACATCGCCATCATTTAACAGCTGACGTTACCTGAACAACAGTTTTATGTATGTGTAATGTGCTTATTTACATGTATAGCTGTCCTACTTGCTAAAAGGCTAAGATGATGATGTATCATTTGGTCATTGGCTACTAGATCACGTCTCCGTTCGGTCAGGGTGATCACCCTGAAAGCGCATCTGTCACGCTTCTCTCCAATATTTTATGTGTAGAAAAATCTGTAGAATATTATTGAGCGTTATATGTAGAAATAGGAATCATAGTACAAAATGTTAAGTTACGCGGAGTGCGTTTGAAGTAACTTAAATAACGATGTTTGCAAAACACAAAAGAGAGAATATATAAAGTACGAAAGAAAAATGCGTTTATTGGAATTCCAGTAAAAATCATCATCATCATCATCTCAGCGTTAATCCCAATTGCATCCGAAGCTTTTTCAGCTTTAGAGTCTGGGGTCCGCTTTGCCAGTCTAGCTGCTGATTTTGGCTAAACTTCGATATTTTCCGTGAAGCGACTGCCGTCTGGCCTCCATAACCCGAAGGCGATAGCGAAGCATTGCAATTAGACTTTTGAGGACTCCAACAATCCGTAACGACTGCCATTAGATGTTCGTATAACAACGGCTTAACGTGCTTTCCGAATTCCAGTAAAAATAATACACATTAAAACTATAAACAAGAAAAAACAATTTATAAAATGCTAATGAGGAAGGTGCTATGAGAAGCGTTATAATTTATTTTATTTATCTCAATAGCAAATGTGTTGTCATTGGGAATTAGGGACAGGGTTCATCCATCATTATTTTATTTTCATTGATCTCTGTAACTACTATTATTTTTTTATATTCGTTTCTTAGTGTAATGTTGTGGTTTTAGTGAAGGGAAATCCCACACTCGAGACGGATGTCGATAACCTTTTGAAAACAATAAAAATAAAAAACGTTACCGGGTTTTTATCTGACAATTCTCCGTAGAAGTGTGGGGACAAGACTTGTGCCCGGGCAGGGGATGCCTATCAGCCCTTGTTACATGCATGACTGGTGAAATATGGTGGTGCTCAGCCAGCCAGGAATGACGAATTTATAAAAATACTAGCTTTCCGCCCGCGGCTTCGCCCGCATGGCATTCGGTTATATTGCGTTTTCTAGATTTCCCTCGGGAATAAAACTAATTAAATGACGATTCATCAGTTTTTGACCGGAGATGAAAAATTATTAAATTACTAAAATGGCTATTAAAAAATAGGGGTTGATCGTAGAAGGGTGAAATTTAGGAGAAACCCAACAACACGACCAACGCTGCTGCACCAGAGGGAGATTAATCTGGAGGCCCTCCACGATCAAACTACTACACAATAACATTTGGCGCATCGTATCCGGCACACATCGCAAGACAACTGCTCAGACCCGTCCTCCGTACGGCTTCACCAGACATCATGCCGGAACACGACGAATAGCTTGGCGGCAAGACTTTGTCTGGTGGGTGGTAACTTTGCCGGCAGCAAAATAAAAAAAATAAAAAATGTCGTCTTTTTAACGGTTTTCCGAAATACGGAGTTATTATGCATGTTATTTTAGTGATTCTATTGAAATATGATGCAATAGGAATTGTTAATAAATAGTTAGCATGTAAAAGTCGATAATCATGTAAATAACAGGAGATTTGTAAAATGTGAATTGTGATAACCCTAAATTGGTTTGTTTACCTTTATTTTTTATGGAGCTTGGCGAGAATATAACTACGTACATAATTTAATGGTTAGTTTGAAGTAACTTATTTAAATGTAAATTCAATTAATTACTCTTTCTCCTCGTGTACAATGACAAATGACGTAAGCAGTAACTGTAGTATGTCTTGAAGCTAGAAGTGCTTACAAAGTGCCATAATTAAGTCCTGTCAGTGTGCGTCGATTGAATAATACATGTTATTTATTTACGTTGTTGGCTACTATGTCCTAATATAAAAGACTAAACATATAATATAAAGACTAGACAAATAAAAGTTTTGCAACGAGTTTTACCAAGGGTATCGTATAGTATCGTCACCTCCCCCCACAACCCATTTACTGTCTTGACCTTGAACGGAATACCCATGAAAGTGGTCACCTGTTTTAACAATAAATATCTTAGTCACATAGTCACTGGTTACTTAGTCTGCTATTTTTATAAATTTGTCATTCCAACGCGATTCCATTGTCATCATCTCAGCGTTAATCCCTGTCGCTTCCGCAGCTTTTCAGCTTTGGAGTCTGGGGTCCCCTTTACCAGTCTAACTGCTGATTTTGGCTAAACTTCGACATTTTCCGTGAAGCGACTGCCGTCTGAAAATCTGAGAATCGAAGCATTGCAGTTAGACCAATTATTGGACTTTTGAGGGCTCCAACAACCCGTAACGACTGCCATAGATGTTCGTATGGCAACCGGGAGTACCGGGACCAACGGCTTAACGTGCTTTCCGAGGCACGACCAGACCAGTGCAAATATTCATATTCATGCATACAAATACTTGCACTGTGCGGGGATCGAACCCGCGCCACCTTGCACCGCGTTCGCTACCGCTACGCCCCGGAGGCTGTCACCGCGATTCCATTATCATTGTGCTAAAAGTTCGTAATCTGCTAAATTCATAATTTATTGATCAATTTATCGGTAAGTCGCCCCGTAAGAGAAAAGTGATAGAATGACATTCCTGTGTTGCCATTACTATAAAACACGTTAGTAAAAATGATTTTCTAAAAACTGCTACTAAGTAATTTGAACATTTATTAATATAGAATGAAGTGTCAGTAATAAAAAGGTCCGTATTCCAGAAGAAAACAAGCATTGATCTCTGTTTAAAAACTATTTAAGACTAGTTTCAACCACTCAAATGCCTTGAAACGAGTTTAAAACTAATGCTTGAGTTTTGAGCGAGCTTCTGGAATACGGGCCTAAGGCCCCTGGAGCCTTGCCAATGTAACATCGCTTCATAACGAAACAGAATCGAATACGAAACCAATCAATAACGAAAATGATTGACCACGTGACGCGATGAGGCATGGACGGGGCGTAGTGTACTATCGGTCAGAGCAAATAATAATAACCCACAGGTTGGAATGTAATCCATGCTAATATTATAAATGCGAAAGTTTCTTTGTCTGTGTGTCTGTCTGTCCGGCGTTCACACCAAAACTACTGAACCAATTGTAATGAAATTTGGTACACCGATAGTCTAGAGCCTGAGAAAGGACATAGGGTATATAACATCCCGCTATGATCAATAGGAGCAGAGCAGTAACAAAAACTGTTGCGAAAACGGGAGTGAAGATTATTTTAACAGGCGCTTATTTTATATCAACTGAAGTCCACGCGGACGGAGTCGCGGGCAACAGCTAGTTTTCTATAAAAATAACATATTTTATTAAGGAATCTGGTGCTGTACCCACGTATCGTTGGAATAGTTGTTACTTATTTCTTTGGTTTGATTTTAACGACAGTCTGAGCGGTGGTAAAGAGCAGCGGTGGCTTAGTGGTAGGTCGTAGTTTCGAACCCCATCAGGCGCTTTACTTTGTGTATCACGAGGAAACCGACATGCCCTAGAGGAAAAATATATCTAAGACATGCGACATCTGTCAACTCGCACTGAGCATGTGTCCCGTCCAGGTCATGATGGAAAACGATCTTTTCCTGATTGGCCTGGGGCTAGCTCAATCTGTGTGATTTGTCCGTATATATTTATTTATAGCCTACTAGCTTTCCGCCCGCGGCTTGGCCCGCGTGGAATTCGGTTATGCCGCGCTTTTTAGATTTCCCTCGGGAATATCAATTTTTTTCCAATAAAAGGTACTTTCGCATTTATAATATTAGTATGGATTATGTTCCCATTCTTGTTCCCGGTGATCACATGTCGCTCATTCATTCATTGTCATTCAATGACCGGTGTGCGACATGTGATCACCGAGTTGACAGTAGCGCAAATGAACGTTGGACGATTGAAAGAGGAAGCACAGAGTGATTGATAAGATTACTACAGTAATGGAGCGAGGCTAAACTTGACCTGACCGTGAAACTGAAGGCTCAGCACTATCTGAAGTAATGTCGTTTGACCGTGTCTGTCTATCAACGAAGTTAGGCCCGAGAAGTAGTTAAAACAGCAATCGATTAGCAACCTTATTCCAACAGATGTAAACATCATTTTGATTTTGACGAACTTGGCAATATCAGCAAGCCAATAGCAGCTTTATTGCTACGATGATAAAGGTCATTGTGATTTTGAGAGTGATGCAAAATCAGACGTGAAATAACCTATCGTCGCTGGTTTCGTACAGGTAAATGCTACTTAATTTAGACCGATAAAACTTGTATCATTTGATTAGTTTATCCTTGCTGACCCCAAATATTACGGTACGGTAATGAAGCATGCTAATGTAAATTGAATATTAATAAGTTTATCGTCTAACTATCCTTTTCCTTAAAACTCGATCAATGATAGAATTACGATCATTAACGCCTCCAAAGTTCAATGGATGAGGTTATAAGTACTTATTGCGTAATAAAGGTAAGTAATGCTAATTCCCACTGCTGGACAGCCTCGGTGGCGTAGCGGTAGCGAACGCGGCCGCTGCGCAAGGAGGCGCGGTTTCGATCCCCGCGCAGTGCAAATATTTGTATGCATGAATATGAATGTTTGCACTGGTCTGGTCGTGCCTCGGAAAGCACGTTAAGCCGTTGATCCCGGTTGCCATACGAACATCTAGTGGCAGTCGTTACAGGTTGTTGAAGCCCTCAAAAGTCCAATAATTGGTCTAACTGCAATGCTTCGATGTCGCCTTCGGGTTGTGGAGGTCAGACGGCAGTCGCTTCACGGAAAATATCGAAGTTTAGCCAAAATCAGTAGTTAGACTCGTAAAGCGGACCCCAGACTGCAAAGCTTCGGATGCGACTGGGATTAACGCTGAGATTATGATGACTTCTTCTGGTACTTGATGATCCGCCTTCGACTGCATATAAAATTCACCCCACATTTGATAAATATCGAACGGAAAATATCGAAGTTTAGCCAAAATCAGCAGCTAGACTGGTAAAGCGGACCCCAGACTCCAAAGCTGAAAAAGCTACGGATGCGACTGGAATTAACGGTGAGATGATGATGAATATTCCCACTGCTGACACACAGGCGTCATTACCGTGAGCGCGAGTGGGCCATAATCCACCACGCGTGTTAGTAATTGTCACATCTTTTCGAAGTTTTTGTTCTAGGACATGTCGGTTTAAACACGAGGTTTTTGTTCATAGTTTTGAAAACAGTGGTGATGAAATAAAAGTAATTTATCTGTCAGGTCAGTACGCGAGTGTTTCGTTTGTATCTACAAAACCACATAACAACGCCTTATACTGACGTAACGCAAATCCTGCATCTTGCAAGCAAAGTTTAGTTATGGACATAACACATTTTTCTCGGTGGTAGGCCATAACATCGGCTGCCGGCAGAAGTTACCACCCACCAGATAAAGTCTGGTGGTGGTCTGGTCTGGTCTGGTCTTGCCGCCAAGCGATTCGTCGTGTTCCGACATGATGTCTGGTGAAGCCGTACGGAGGACGGGTCTGAGCAGTAGTGTTGTGATGTGTGCCGAGTACGACGCGTCAAATGTTGTTGTGTCGGAAGTTTGGTCGTGGAGGGTCTCCACATCAATTTCCCTCTGGCGCAGCATCGTTGGTCGTGTTGTTGGGTTTAACATTGCACCACCTCGCTCAACTGCCGTCTTCCTTCCTATTCACTAAGATTTTTTAAATGAATGGGCTTAATAAACTAGTGCGATTGCAGTCAAGCGCTAGATTATAATTATCAAAAAAAAAAAAAATACACCCCTCAGTACGGAGGATGCTTCCTTTTCTTTGGAGAATGAGTAAACTTCACACCATTTTCCTCATGCCTCCATACTGTACTCGTAGATATATTATATAAAATTTTAGGTACATGAAGATCTAGAACTTTTAATTTTGAACTCAGATGAATCTTTTTAAAGTGTTCATAAATGATTATCACAAAACCTGTATCAAACATAAAAGGTGTAATTAGGATCAAGATTGTATGTGGAATATTTTAAATGTACACACTATCTTGACTTTACTTTCCTCATCATGTGTTTGGTATTTCTTGTATGAAAATCAGCACCCTACTTGCGTACCACACTATTACTTGAACTTCAACTCTTGATCAATGGCCCCCGTGGAATTGAGACCACAATTTTGCCAATAACACGTGTAGCAAATTAAAGAAGTTCTTTGATAATTTCACTTCACAATAATGGCGGATATCGCCTATAACAGTCGAAAAAGACGGCCGCGTGAACCGTCTACGAGGGACGTTTTAGGCAAAGTCATGATGTGGCCACTATGCTGCGATGATTCAATGTTCTTTATAAATTATTTACTGAATGCACATATTACTACGTAAATCACGCGCTTTTATTTAGTAAACGACATTATAAATAATTCAACAATCCAATGAAACATGAGCGTGACTCTCATCTTAGCTTTCCCGCCAATCCCTCCACACTATTACTATCAATTGGAATAATTTTGAAGCTTATTGATATTCCATTGATCCCTATGTTCGTAAATGTGCTGCTCAACAACGTAAATAACGCAATGAATGTTGTTGAACTGTCAATATGCAGTTATGACTTGGACATTCTACAGCAGCAGAGGGTCCTGCTGCTGTAGAATGTCCAAGTCATAACTAAGGTACTTATAGAATAATGAATATATTAAATTACTAGCTTTCCGCACGCGGCTTCGCCCGCGTGGAGTTCGGTTATATCGCGCTTTTTAGATTTCCCTCGGGGACATCAAATTTTTCCGGGATAAAAGCCTATGTTCTTTCTCAGGGTCTAAAGATTGTCTGTGCCAAATTTCATCAAAATCGGTTGAGAGGTTTAAGCGGGAAAGCGTAACAGACAGACAGACAGACAGAGTTACTTTCGCATTTATAATATTAGTATGGATTACTCACGGATTTATAGTTAAGCTGCTGAACCCTGCAGCTGTAGAATGGGCAAGTCATAACTAAGGTATAGAAGAAGAAATAAATTAAATTATTACTCACGCATTATAGTTAATGGACATTAGGGATTTTTTATGATTGAATGACGTCAACCAATTTAGCTGCAAACATTACTTTTGTTGTTGTTCCTCTCATCAATCACGGTGAAAAACACGGTGATAACAAAGTTTGTCTGCGGTTAGTTTGACAGCCTCCGTGGCGTAGCGCTAGCGAACGCGGCCGTTGCGCAAGGAGGCGGGGGTCGATCCCCGCACAGTGCAAATATTTGTATGCATGAATATGAATATTTGCACTGGTCTGGTCGTGACACTCGTGACTCGGAAAGCACGTTAAGCCGTTGGTCGCGGTTGCCATACGAACATCTAGTGGCACTCGTTACGGGTTGTTGGAGCCCTCAAAAGTCTAACAATTGGTCTAACTGCAATGCTTAGATATCGCCTTCGGGTTGTGGAGGTCAGACGGCAGTCGCTTCACGGAAAATATCGAAGTTTAGCCAAAACCAGCAGTTAGACTGGTAAAGCGGACCCCAGACTCCAAAGCTGAAAAAGCTTCGGATGAGACTGGGATTAACGCTGAGATGATGATGATGATTATAGTTGATGAACATTAGGGATTTTTTATGATTGAATGACGTCAACCAATTTAGCTGCAAACATTACTTTTGTTGTTGTTCCTCTCATCAATAAACACGTTGATAACAAAGTTTGTCTGCGGTTAGTTCAGCTATAAAAAATTGTTATAAGAAAAACCCCTTCAAAACAAGTTATACATAAATAACTCTAATACTTTTTTCATTCGACTTTTGAATTATTTATAAGGTCGTTTACTAAATAAAAGCGCGTGATTTATGTAGTAAAAAGTGCATTCATAAAGAACATTGAATTATCGCAGTATAGTGGCCACATTATGACATTGCCTCAAACCTCCCTCGTAGACGGTTCATGCGGCCGTCTTTTTCGACTGCCATTGGTGATATCCGCCATTATTGTGAAGTGAAAATGTCAAAGAATTTCTTTAATTTGCCACACGCGTTATTGGCAAAATTGTGGTCTCTATTCCAAGGGGGCCATTGATCAAGAGTTGAAGTTCAAGTAATAGTGTGGTACGCAAGTAGGGTGCTGGTTTTCATACAAGAAATACCAAACACAATATTAAATCAAGTCTTAACACATAATGAGGAAAGTAAAGTCAAGGACGGGGACGGGGACGGGGGACTGAGGACGGGTCTGAGCAGTTGTGTTGCGATGTGCCGGGTACGATGCGCCAAATGTTATTGTGTCGGGAGTTTGGTCGTGGAAGATCTCTAGATCAATATTCCTAAACATTGCACCATCTCGCTCAACCAACGTCTTCCTTCCTATTCACTAAGTTTTAAGCTTAATAAACTAGTGCGCTTTACCAACAACGATTGCATCACTGATACCATCAGGCGAGATTGCAGTTAAGCGCTAGTACATAATCATTAAAAAAAATTGTATATTTGAAATGTACATACAATCTTGATCTTAACTGTACCTTTTATGTTTGATACTTATAACAGGTTTTGTGATAATCATTTAAGAGCACTTTAAAAAGATTCATCTGAAAAAACCCTTCAAAACAAGTTATATATAACTTGTTTTGAAGGGGTTTTTCTTGTAGGCAAATGGAATATTTTTATTATTAATCATATTATTAATGACTAAAGAATTTTATCGGCTGTGATTGGCAAGTAAACGCACGATATAAAGTCTACGGAAAAGTACAGTATTGCAGTAGCAATTATACATTATTATTTGCCTATTGCATTAGTTTGACTACTATGCGGCCGCCAGCGACTTCGTTCGCGTGGAGTTAGTTGTGCTCCGCTCTTATTTGATGCAGCGTGATGTTATATAGCCTAAAGCCTTCCTGGATTAATGGGCTATCCAAAGAAAAAAGTCTATACTAATATATAAAACTGAAGAGTTTGGTAGTTTGAACGCGCTAATCTCAGGAACTACTGGTCCGATTTGAAAAATTATTTTTGCGTTGGATAGCCCATCAATCCAAGAAGGCTTTAGGCTATATAACCTCACGCTGTGATCAATAGGAGCGGAGCATATAATAAAACGCGGACGAAGTCGCACACGGTGGCTAGTAAATATTAAAGACTGGCAGCGCCACACGGTTTCACCCGCGTTTTTTTAAATATGCCCTGCTCCTATTGATCGCAGCATGATTTTATAAAGCCTAAAGCCTTCCTGGATTGATGGGCTATTCAACGCAAAATGAATTTTTCAAATCGGACCATAAGTTCCTGAGATTAGCGCGTTCAAACAAACAAACATACAAACACACAAATTCTTCAGCTTTATATATTAGTATAGATTACTTAGATCGAAACAAAGGAATGAAAGAATGTAGAGGAATTATCATACCGGGTGCTTATCCTTTTCGCCGCAATAAAAATGGCTTCGCGGTCTGCATTTCCAATAAACCTGGTTCCAAGGTTGTCGTCCAGCGTGGTCCGAAGCACATTGTCAAGCCAACCCGCAGGGACACTACTCGAGAATATGCGTCTAGCGGCACGTCCGCAAGCGTTTTCTTTTTTGATCACGTACCATCCAACTATCAAGTGTATTCCGTAATATTTTGATAAGCGTTTCATAATGTGATTAAAAATAGTTACAAAGCTAAATTATGGTCGAATATAAAATTTTGTTCATATATTATATACTTGAGGACCTCCCCAATATTTTTTGTCGGTTAGTAAAGACTGTTCAAAATACAATTTTTTTTTGCATTAGGTATAAGTGTGTATATTTAAATCCCTCTTTGTAAAGTATTGTTATTATTATACGGGACTTATCTAAAAAGTGGGCTCGGGTTCGATCCCCGCGCAGTGCAAATATTTGTATGCATGAATATGAATATTTCTCTGGTCTGGCCGTGCCTCGGAAAGCACGTGAAGCCGTTGGCCCCGGTTGCCATACGAACATCTAGTGGCAGTCGTTATGGGTTTATGGAGCCCTCACAAGTCTAGCAATTGGTCTAACTGCAATGCTTCGATATCGCCTCCGGGTTGTGGAGGTCAGACGGCAGTCGCCTCACGGAAAATATCGAAGTTTAGCCAAAATCGGCAGGACTCGGACTCGGACTGGTAAAGCGGACCCCAGACTCCAAAACTGAAAAAAGCTTCGGATGCGATTGGGATTAACGCTGAGATGATGATGATGACTTATCTAAAATATTAATTAAGAAATTAGGTAGGTATGGTAAAAATAATTTTGTTGATTAATTAATTGTAATTTATTTGTCTGAAATAACATTTAAGCAGTTAGGCATGATAAAGATAATGTTGTTGTTTAATTAGTTGTAATTTATTATCTATTTTATAATCAGCTTATGATGTTTCCACTTCTGGGACACAGACCTTCTCTCGGTGAGAGGAAGTGGGCCGTAATAGATCACGCGGGCCCAGTGCGGGTTCTTAGATGTCACATGCCTTCGAAGTTTTTGGCTCTATGACATGCCGGTTCCCTCTAGATGTTTTACTTCACCGATTTTGAAAGCAGTGGTGATGAAATAATTTACAGAAAGTAAAGCGTCTGATGGATCTACAACTTAATTCAAATTAATTGTCAATTGACAGCATCGTATGATTAATGTGACAATGATACTTAAATGGGCTTTTTAAATAAAGGTGACTTTTCACACGAGTCAAGAGGAATTTTCTGTCTTCCATACATTGTTATAGACTTGGGTGTCCTTGACGTCAACTAAATTTAATTGACGTCAAAGATTGCCGACGTCGATCTCTCGCATCTGGTCCAGGACATGGTCCGGAACGAGACTGCAACGCAGGCCTTCAACTCCTTCTGCGAAGCAGTGATGCTGGCAAAGGAGGAGGCTGAGCGCATGAGGGAGCTGAAATCTTAGCGCCCTCACGCCTCTAACCGCCGCAGGAGTTGCTCTGGTCAGAAGACAACATCGAACGCCCGGCCACCGTAGGCGCTCGCTTGTGGCGTGGACCTTCCACGCCCGGGTCAACGGCGTGTGTTGTTCCACGCGCGCCTCAAAGAGATGTCAGCACATCGTGGCGGAGTCCACGAAGACTGATGCCTGGTAGGGCTGTGAGTTGTTCAAAAGAGATGCCATGACCTGGCGTTAGGCTAGTAAAGGAACAAGGGTGGATTTTAATCAGTAAAGATTTAACACGTCCTTCCGCTCCGCCCAGAGCGGGAGCATTTGATGATTGCCCATCTGCAAAAAAAGACAGTGTATCAAAAAATGGGGGTTTCCCCGAGATAGTATTGTTATAAACATTAATGTGTACCGAAATATTTGCGACATTTTGTAAATAACTCCTTAGAGTTATTTGTAACTTCTTAAAGTAACTTATCATTTTACATAATTTACCTTACGATCGATCCATTAGCCCTGGATCGACAGAGCTGGAAGTCATGGGATTTTGCCCCGTAGTGGGATGATGCAGGCTAACAGTAACTTTATGTTGCAATAAGACAAATAATAAAATTAATTAAGGAAACTTAGCCTACTCAGGACCTAATCCTCTCCCAGACCTTGCCACCACCCTGTCCTAACGAACGTATGAACGAATTTCTTTTTATATACACAAATGCTTATGGTTAGAGAGTATGTTGGTAAAGACTTTATAAGATGACCTATGGCGTTTCGCAGGGAAGCGTACTGAGCCCGATTCCTTTTAAATTTATACAGGGTGTATCTGACATCGTAACGCAAACTTCGCGGATAGGCTACACCGCACGCCACTAATAAAATTATGATAGTCATTTATGTCGTTAATGAACGGTTACAGAATTCACAGTGGTTAAAAAAAGTGTCGGCTCGGCATTTGAACGTTGCAAGCGTGCCGCCGTGCGGGTTTGTAGGTATGACGTTGATCCCTGATGTAAACTCTATCGAATCAGCTGATAAAACAGTTTTTCGAGTTTTGTTTTCATTGCGCTTTTTTGTGTAATTAGCGGATTAATTAATTTTTACTTTAAAATCTTATTGGGTTATAAAAGTACAACAATTATGAATAGTCTAAAGTGAAAAAAACTTCATATAATTTTTTTTAATCATGAAAAAGCCGACGAAAAATTCCACCACTGGGGGGTTCAGAATCATGTACTGGATCCATGGTACTCGTTTGTGCGTCGATGTCAGATACACCCTGTATAAACCTTATCTACCTATATGTTGCTAGTTGATGGCCGTCACAGCATTTCAGGCGATACATAAAAATTCATATATGAGTCTGCTGTAAAGAATTTTTTCAAAATTTTTGACTGGTACAGCTACAAAAAACCTTAACTTTTGTCCAGCAGTGGACCTCTATAGCCTAAGAAGAATAATTAATTACAGTAATTTGAATAGTAAAGTCACTAATGTTAATTTTATAATGAATTTATTATAAAATAGTTAAAATTTATTAATTAAATTATTCACAATTTTAAATGATAATCTTAACCTTCTTATATTTTTTACGACTTTTTATGTTATAGTATTTTATAATTTTTATGTACCAGATTATCTAAAAAAAAAATCTGCTTTACATAGCTATCCAAACATGGTATTTATGAGCTGAAACTGTCCCAATCTCCATTATTGCAACGTAACGTTTTATTGGACCTGGGTTTTTCCTGTTCGGCCTCTGACGTCATTTAACAGCATTCGAAAAGTAAAATAGAATCATTTTTCTTGTTATTCACGTTCTCAAAAGGTTACCTATATTTAACTTTAGGTTTGGAATCAGAGATGTTTACGATTAACAAAATAACTACTAAAGAGCATTAATTTACTACTAAGTTGCTATTTTTGTATCAATATCTGATTGCTATATTGGTTAATTGAGCAAAACGGAGGTTGCTTCAAATTTCTCCGTAAATAACGTTTACATGTTCAGTGACCATTTCTTGTTCAATTTAGTAATACCTAACACCTATCAGAGCAGTGATGTTGATAACGGCCGTGACTTATAAATTGTAGCTAGTTCAAATCAAATCAAAATTGTTTATTTCAAATTAACCAACAGTTGGTGCTTTTGAACAGTCAATCTCGGTCAGTCCAAGAAAAGTGAAGCTAAATTGCACGTTCCAAAGGGCAGATCTCTATGGAGAAGAACGTGCAAGAAACGCCATGGACACTCTTTCTCAAGTTCGAATCTACCTAACATCTATCAGAGCAGTGGGGTTGATAACGGCCGTGACTTATAAATTGTAGCTAGTTCAAATCAAATCAAATCAAAATTGTTTATTTCAAATTAACCAACAGTTGGTGCTTTCGAACAGTCAATGTCGGCCAGTCCAAGAAAAGTGAAGCTAAATTGCACGTTCCAAAGCGTAGATCTCTATGAAGAAGAACGTGCAAGAAACGCCATGGACACTCTTTCTCGAGTTCGAATCTAGACAGACGCTTTACTTTGTGTAAATTATTTCATCACCACTTCTCTCAAAACGGTGACGGAAAATCTCGTGAGGAAACTGGCTTGTTCTAGAACTAAAAATACGAACACATGATAATCACCAACCCTTACAGGACCTGCGTGGTGGTTTACGGCCCACTCCCTAGATCTCCAGAGAGGAGGTCTGTATCCCAACAGTGGGAAAATTATTGATTTTGCTAAGACCTATGGCACCATCCCTGATTTACCAGATACTATTTAAATAAAGTATTTCCAATAGTTAACAGACCTAGAGTTTTGGTGAAAGCAAATTCTTGTAATCAAACGTTCAAAATTATTTACATCTCGGAGACAAACAAATGTCGAAAACTTATATGTATTTTAATATTTAGGAAACTTAAAGATATTTTTACAGATTTCAAGAATTGCCTCTCTGGTGTACCCTCTAGGTCCGTTATCAAAGATATGGACCTCTACAAAACAGGTTGATCCGTTAAAACAAGTTCCAAATTTAATTTTCCAGGCGGGTTTATACACATAGTTAATTGTCAAATAGTATTCTCATTGATTATATTCCAGCGCAGCACTAATCTCATGTCCGTCATAGAAATACTACGTAGTTGGATACGTCTGTAACTTTGAACGAAACTACGGAGCTTTTTTATTTCCTAGTTAGCAAGAAGAATCCCCAGTAATAGTTTGTGCCTATTATTACGTCTAGTTTTTTCACAAATTCGCGTTTAGTTATATACATAACTAGCTTTCCGCCCGCGCCTTCGTCCGCGTGGAATTCGGTTATATCGCGCTTTTTAGATTTCCCTCGGGAACATAATTGTTTTTTTCAATAAAAAGTAGCGTATGTCTTTTCTCAGGGTCTAAAGATTGTCAGTGCCAAATTTCATCAAAATCGGTTCAAAGGTTTAAGCGGGATAGCGTAACAGACAGACAGAGTTACTTTCGCATTTATAATATTAGTATGGATTCAGTCGTCAAGTATGTGTTTCCTTTCTACGTAGCATTTTGGTACCAATAATGGTACGCCATGTCCTTGAAAGTTTTTTTAGTAGATGTAATAATAGACCTGAGTCTATTATTATATCTACTAAAAAAACTTGCAAAAACAAGCGTGGTGATTAACTCCGCCATCACCATCTACGTCATATTTGTTTGTGTTACTGATAACTGTGCTGTTCCTCCAAGTGATAGGCTGGCGTGTACTTAGAGTATCTGCACCCTCATTTTACCGGTTATGATTAAATTTCATGCAAAAGGAAAGGGATTATTGTCACCAATAAGGCATAAAGCCTTTCTCCGGCCAGCTGCTATGAGATTCCAGTTGGTAAATCCTCTTACTTTGCTTGATTTTGCAATTCAACCCTCGTATTCTATAGTAGAGTAGGTAATTTTCTCGGTGCTAGGCCATAACATCGGCTGCCGGCAGAAGTTACATCCACCAGACAAAGTCTTGCCGCCAAGCGATTCGTCGTGTTCCGACATGTTCATGAAGTCTGATGAGGCCGTACGGAGGACGGGTTTGAGCAGTTGAGTTGCGATGTGTGCTCGGTACGATGTGCCAAATATTGTTGTTTCGGGAGATTGGTCGTGGAGGGTCTCCAGATCAATCTCGCTCTGGCTCTGCTTCGTTGGTCGGGTTGTTGGGTTTAACATTGCATCAACTGCCGTCTTCCTTCCTATTCACTCAGTTTTTTTGAGTGATTAGGCTCTTAATGAACTAGCGCGCTTTACCTTCAACGATTGCATTACTGCTTACCATCAGGTGGGATTGAAAGAGCTTGTGACCTTTGGCGAAAGTTGCAGACCGCGGCAGTTCTACCTATGTTACAAAATTTGTCAATGCAGAAGAAAGGGAGAAAATACGTTTATTTGCGGCAAACATGAGGCAAAATGGAACAAAAGAACAAGAAATGGTTGAGGGAAACATGCTTCATATCCACTCAAAACGGTAATCGTCCAGCATTATGCGGCGAAAAGACAAAAGTCTTTAACCAATGCGTATTGCCAGTTCTGACCATTGAAATGTGATTGCTCACAATAGGCCTTATTCTTTTTCTTCTTCAGCCTATAGAGGTCCACTACTGAACAAAGGTCTCTCCCAAGGCTTTCCATAATGAACGGTCTTGTGCTGCCCGCATCCATGGGCCTCATTAAAACGCTAAAAGTCATCCGAAAGGGTAGGGGGAAAGGGAGAAGGCTCCCTGCGAGACATGAAGAGATCTTGGAGTAGAGGAGCTGGAGAATGAATGGAGCCTACCAAACATAAATGGCAGTGGGCAGCACTTTGCTCGTTTGCGGAGCTTACGGAGGCTTAGGTCCAGCAGTGGACGTCTTTAGGCTGAAATATTCATAAATAATATTATTGCTAAATATTCTCGTTTTATAAAGCTTTTTTTGCTCGTGTCTGCCGTCAAGACGAATGTCTTAACAAACTAGATTTTATTAGTTAATCGTTTTATTAGCCTACTAGTGTATCGGATGTTATCCTTATTATATAAACTTCCTCGTACAAAAATAAACGTGTTCAGACTTCTACTGACTAAACCACCCGGGTTCCTTCATTTGCATGTGGCAGAGGTTACGGTATCTCCTTCGAACAACCCATGGCCCCGGCAGGTGTATATACACCTTGTGTAACTACTGTGTTTATACTTAAATGGATGATCCAAGTTCCCTTATAACCATACCATCACGTCGCCGGCGCGCGGCGTGGATCGTGACCTAGGTCAAGATTCACGACAGCAGCACCTATTTTATTGACAAATTTAATGATTTGATGTCGCTTGGCTATATATGTCACATAGATTTAAAAACTACAAACTTTTACATAATGTGACTAAATAGTTTTGAAACTGCCCGTGTGGTACCGCGCTTAGAATTACCAACCTATATCCTCCCGTGGGTGTCGTAAGAGGCGATCAGGCGACTAAGGGAACTCTCACATGGGAAGCGCGCTCCTCCTGTGGAATATCAAATTACTGCGATTCCCAACCCGCCTGCCAAGCGTGGGGATTATAGCAAAGTCCCAAAAGCAATGAAAGCCTTGAGGGAGGCAGCAGTGGACCTCTATAGGCTGAAGAAGAAGTAGCTACATGGAACTACTGGGAATAAAAGTAATATACGTTATGCGCCCAATGATGTCCTCCGTGGTGCAGCGGTCAACACGCCTGCCTGCGACGTGGAGGCCCCGGGTTCGATTCTCAGCCAGGTCATGATGGAAAACGATCTCTACCTAATTGGCCTGGGTCTTGGATGTTTATCTATATATGTATCTATTATAAATATAGTATCGTTGAGTTAGTATCCCGTAACACAAGTCTCGAACTTACTTTGGGGCTAGCTCAATCTGTGTGATTTATAGGTAAAAAAAAAAAAAAAAATCAACACGAAGCGGTGCAGAACATTAATTGCAATATTGACATTGTTGAGTGTACAAATTTTCCAAACAATGCAATGAATCAGCTAAATCCTAGTATTCAGATTGTTATTAAAGCGATTAAAAGGCTAGTTTAAGCATATGCGCCTTACATGCTGCAGCCAGCCTTATAATGCTACTAACAAAATATGGGGAAACCTGATATAAACATATTTTATTTTATATTTTATAATCGCCTACTGCAGTAATGGCAAAGCGTTGGGGGTTTTTCACAAGGGACGATGTCGTGGAAGTAGCTTGTCAGTTTACAATTGTTGAATATATCACTGAATGAAACTCACGCAGTAAAACATCCACATTTTCCTTTTTTGGAAGTCGATAAAATGGTAGCTGCAGATAGTACCAAGCTTTTTTTTTTCAATATTTGATATTACATTTGTAGTTAATGCTATGGTTTTTCTTTTATCTTAAGAATTCATTGAAGATAGATATATGAGATTACATTTTTTTGTTTGCGATACTGCGTGGTTTGCGATCTATTATGATATTAAAACATCGACGCAGTTTTTGTTTGATTCGATATGGGATTTTACTTTTGTTGACGTACTTACATTTGTTACAAAAACTCTGGCGAAATATTCATAATAACATAATCTGCCTCACGTGTCCGTTTTTTGGGTAAAATAATTGAATTGTCGCTATTAAAAGTGATTTACAAGGCAATGACTTCGACGTTTGAACGTAAGCAAAAGATTATGAAGATTAAACTGTTTTGCTCGGGATTCTATATTTACAAAGGACAGAGATATCGATCTAGTTCAGCGAAGGTTTCAAAAAGAGGTTGTAATTTTTATACCCCTCGTTTTTTGAAGTCATATGTATTTATTATGTTGACAGCTTCCATGGCGTAGCGGTAGCGAACGCGGCCGCTGTGCAAACATTGGTATGCATGAATATGAATATTTGCACTGGTCTGGTCGTGCCGTCGGAAAGCACAGCCGTTGGTCCCGATTGTTATACGAACATCTAGTGGCAGTCGCTACGGATTGTTGGAGCCCTCAAAAGTCCAACAATGGGTTTAACTGCAATGTTTCGATATCGCCTGCGGGATGTGGAGGTCAGACGGCTGTCGCTTCACGGAAAATATCGATGTTTAGCCAAAATGAGCAGTTAGACTGGTAAAACGGATCCCAGACACAGCTTAGGATGCGACTAGGGTTAACGCTAAGATGATGATGACGATTATCATGATGATGATGATGTAGGTATGTATTATATTGTCAATAGGGAACATTACACAAAACTCGCCGCAAAGGGCGCCACAAGCTTCTACAGTAAACCAACCGCCATATTGAACAATCTCAAATCCTTGTCGCAATGAGTTATTTTAATGTTACAACTAGATATTCACTATTCTGTGAAGACATATCAACACTTCATTATTTTTGTCTTTAAATTATACATTTTGACATCATACAGCCATTTAAAAGTGAATTATCTAAAGAAACTGCTTCGCGAACGTGGTGCGAGTTTGAAGGGGGAAAAGAAGGATTTGGTGAAAAGCTGCATTAGAAATAATCAACTGAATTGTGGTATTTTTTAATATAATTCTCCTCAATAAAACAATAAAAAATATTACAGTTAAAAATTAATTACTGTAGCACTGCACTCTAGTATAATCCCTTATTGTTGACCGATTTTGCAAATGCTTAGGTTATGAGTTAGAATTTTTTAAACGTATTAATTTCATATTGTGTTCCTTGCTGATTTTATAAGTGGTTTCTGAGAAAATATATAACATACGGATCGATCGATTAGGTTAAGCTATGCTTGCCGCGGTTGGTCCGTGGATGGATGACAGTCGTTTCATACCACTTTCATTGCTTGAACTTCTGACAGCGAATCTTACGAATGTGTGCGGTATTACCCTTTAATTACATTGGGTAGAAGCTCGGACATCTGACAACCAATCTTACCAAGGTGTGTGGTCATCATCAACCTTTTATCGTCCCACTGCTGGGCACAGGTCTCCTCTCATACAGAGAAGGATTGAGCGTAATCACCACGCTTGCTCAATTGGCGATTTAAGACTTATAAAGTCCAGGTTTCCTCAAGATGTTTTTCTTCACCTTCAGTCATTGGTGTCCAAGGTATACTTAGAAAGTACATATAACTTTTGAAAAGTTACATTGGTACTTGCCTGACCTGGAATCCGAACACGCACATTCATACTTGAGAGGCTGGTATTTTAACCACTAGGCACACCACGACTGTTTTTGTGGTATTACTCTGTAATTTCATTAGGTGGAAGCTCGGACATCTGACAACCAATCTTACCAAGGTGTGTGGTATTACCCTGTAATTACATTGGGTGGAAGGTCGAACATCTGACAACCAATCTTACCAAGGTGTGTGGTATTACCAAGTAATACATTGGGCCACCATACCATTACCTCCATATTGGGTGGAAGCTCGGACATCTGACAACCAATCTTACCAAGGTGTGTGGTATTACCAAGTAATACATTGGGCTGTGGAAGTTAAATAGATAGTCTCTCACCATGTAAAATGCTGTTATTCTGTACTAGCTGCAGAATAACAGCATTGCTGCTCTGCCTTTTCCCAGCTATAAAGTGCAGTGTACCTTATAGCTGGGAAAAGGCAAAACAGATTATATCTTGTTGATGTTATCATACTTCCTGTCATTGTTGTTTACATAGCTAGTAGTCGAAAGCACCTACATTAATTGAAGTGGGATACCATAGCTAAAAAGTGAAAAATGGACTATTTTTCTTAAGTAAAAATTCAAAAAATACACTCTAAACTGAAAAATAACAATAAAATCAGGAGCCGGTGGCAAAGATCTAAAATACAGATCCATTTTCATTCAAGTAAAAGTTCTAATTTTGAAGCTGCAAGCTAAATGGTGGTGAGTAGACATGGACACCACTTATGAGCCTGTTTCCATATATTCAAATAGTTAATAATTTTATGAGTAGAAGAAAAATTACCGAACAAGTCGCGGAGACACGAAGCCAGACAGGAAATACCCAACACAAATAAAATCATTATTAAATGTCGTAAGGAATTTAATGCACAGAGTCACTGCTTTAATAATCTTGTCATTCACGACTTCAAACGTCATCATTGTAATTGCAACAAGTAGGAGGGAAATCTTGCATCAGAATAAAACAAGTAAACAATAATAAAACATTTATATTTGTAACAAAAACAACGAACATGATCTGAACATGGCCTCGCTACGGTAATGTAACATGTTATATTTTATGGCAATACTAACTAAATAAATAGGAATATTATACAGGGTTAACTACTAACTACCTATCTTACATATTTACATAATTTGCAGTTATAGCATATGATTTATTTAACAGGTACGATTTCACCAGTTTCTCTACTGCAGGTTCATTGTATGCAGATTGATAGCAGTCGATTATTGGCTTTTTTTACCAAGAATATAATATCTCAGTGCATTTGTTTTCGGTGAAACTTATACAACGTGTAACAAAAAGGGTATATACATACCAAGGGCATGGCATCTTTAGATGATATCAAACGATATCGGAAGGATTTCAACTCAAAATAAAGTACTCAAAAAATTGGTACCAAATTTTCGGTTTCGTGTGTTTCTTAAAATTAAATCATAACAAACGTGGCAGCACACTACATACGTTAATAACTACTCGTTACCCGTCACGTTACTTGTCAAAATCCGATAAATGTCTTCAATATCTCTGTACGACTAGTATGATAGTAGCCTATCACAGGCGGTGTTTTTCCTCATAACTTCTTAACATAAAGAGATAGGATTAAAAAACCCTTCCAATATCGTTTGATATCATGTAAAGATACCATGCTTTTGTTATGTATATACCCTTTATGTTACACGTTGACATTACAGTCTGCATAATACACACAGGTACTAATAGTAAACGATTGTGCCACAGCAGTCGTTATCAAACTTATACATAATATATGAAACGTTATTTCGGTTCGGGATGCAATTACAGGGTATCTTTGGAACTTAACACTATACTAGAATTTTCTAACATTACTGGTAACTTAAAAGGTACTCGAAAGTTCACTCACTAGTCACTGTCATCGTCTTTTGTTTAACCAGTCCTGTTTGATTAGATCAGCACCTTTCTCACCGATCATAATGACAGCGGCGTTTGTGTTACCGCTCACTATTGTAGGCATGATACTAGCGTCGATTACTCTAAGTCCTTCCACACCGTGGACCCTCAGTCGAGGGTCTACAACCGCTTCTGGATCCCACGACGGACCCATTTTAGCAGTCCCACATTGATGATATATCGTCATCGATATAGTCCGCACTTGACACTCAATGTATTCATCCGACATGAATTTATGCTGCTTACAGTTTGGTAAAGGCTTCATGTATAGCCTAGATCCAAATTGCTTGAAAGGAGATGCATTACCAACTTTTAGAGCAATCTTGATTCCTTCGACTAGACGAGCTACGTCAATAGGATCTTCATGGTATCGGGGATTCATTACTGGATAATGGAATGGATTGGAACTTCTTAATCGGACATATCCTCGTGTGTTTGGCCTGAGCAGCAGAGGCATGATTGTCCATGCATCTTTATTAGCTATCGGCCTGTATACAGTGTCGTATACCTCATCAGTGAGACCAAGAATTTTTCGCACAATTTGCCCGTTATCAGACGAGAACGATGCCGGTGCCATGTGGAACTGGATGTCAGGCCACAATCCAGATGTGTTCGCGTACTTTGTGTTAACAAAAGCAATTCCCTCAAGTCCGCCAAGAGTGGTCATGGGACCTCTTTCGTTCACAACATAGTTCATTGTGACTGGGAAAGCTTGAAATCTATTCTGGACAATTGCAACTGGCTTGTCAACCAAGAATGTTAATCCTCCAACGCCTACATGGTCCTGTAGGTTCTCCCCTACCGGCAAATCTTTCAGAACTTTTATTCCGACGTCCCTCAAATGATTTTGAGGCCCAATACCAGACAACATCAACAATTGCGGACTGTTGATGGCACCGGCTGATAATATCACCTCTTTCCTTGCATATACTGTCCGTTTTACTCCATGCTTAACATACTCTACTCCATATGCCTTCATCGTCACAGGATTGATTAGGACTCGGGTTGCTTGTGAATTTAACGAAATGTCAAGATTTTTTCTCGTCCGGACAGGTCTCAGGAAGGCTTTAGCTGTACTGCACCTGGAGCCTCGTCTTATTGTTCCTTGAGCGATCATAAACCCAGTTTGTACTGCACCGTTTATGTCTCTGTTTTCGTATCCAATTTCGACCCCAGATTCTACAAAGGCAGCAACGAGAGGTGTCCTCCAAGGGGCTTCTTGAACAGTTAAATACCCTCCTCTGCCATGATACTTGCTTTTAGCCAAATAAGGGTTCCTGTTGTCCTCAGACTTGATGAAGTACTTGAGCACTTCCTGATAACCCCAGCCGGGGTTGCCAAACGACTCCCATTGGTCGAAGTCGAATTTATTGCCTCTTACGTAGATCATGTAGTTGAGCACGCTTGAACCGCCGAGTACCTGGAATTTTATGGGGACAGTTTTAATGATAACTGTAAATAATAAGATTAATAAAAATGGAATGACTATTTTATATCCAACATTGAACGGAATGGGTTTATATATTGAACAAATTAATATTGTAAAGAAAATATTTGATTATATACATGTTTGTTACCCTATAACGCTAAACCACAGTATGGATTTGGATGAGAGATAATACATGGGTGTATCATGACCTTAGTAAGGACAAAGAATGCTTTTATTTGTCCTAATCGGATCGAGATATGCGTAAGAAACTTTGGGGCACAGCAGCTAGTTTAATACAATGTAGCTAATTCAACTTCAAGTAACATGTTGCTCTCATATTGATTGTAGGCGCTTTCGGAACGACATTGAGCGAGCTACTGAGAGCATTATTGCATTAACTGTTGAGTCGAATGTATTTTACTACATAGTCCCACTATATCCGGGGTTCTTTTGTTAGTGTGGTCATTTTGAATCCCAGTTATACACAGATGATTATACATTAGGTGCTGATGAGATACATCCAATGTATATAATGAGAGTATGTCTATTGTCATGCTGACTCTACTAATGCGTTTCTTTATTGGTGGCGTGTGAGTGAGGATCATTAGGTTTCATTCAAAATGGATAAGCTGAATGGTGCTGATCCATATGCTATGCTTATGAACGTGCACCGCCAGGGTTAAATTGTCATCTCTTAGCTGCCACGGCTTATTTTAATTTCTGAATTGTTTTTATGTTTTCAATAACGAATGCTTTTAACTTGCACGTCTTCCATGCATCGTTTTCACGTGGATAAATTCAACATGAATGATGTAATTGTTTTTTTTTTTTAAATAATTTTATGATTTAATAGAGTTCCAGTGGAGTTTCTTGCCCCTACTTCTGCATAGTTACCGCGCTTTGGATTGGAATGCTTGGAAATTTCTTCATCTTTCTGACTGACCGACCCTTTGACAATTCAAGAGTCCATGTAATGATATATTTAAAAAAAGAATTTCCTTTGACAATTCAAAAGTACATGTCATAATATATTTGAAAAAAGAATTTTTTTGAGTTCCAATTTTAAGTTTGTAATTTTCTTACTTTTCCTCTCGGCCAGCTGCACTGTTTCTTCTTGAACCCCAGGCAGGCGTAGGACGTGGGCTCTGTCTTGTACTGCCAGTCCAACTTCGTTAGCTGCAGGTAGCCCGCTAACGAGGGCACGTCAGTTATCTCGTTCTCGTCCGGACCTGGAATTGTATGCAGTGAGACTTGAGTTTTATATCTGTGACATATACAGAGTAGGTGGGGTGAAACGAAAGTCTACCCAGTGTTACACAGTTACTGAGGATAGGCAGTAGCTCTATGTGAAATCATCATCATCATCATCAACCTTTTTATCGTCCCACTGCCGGGCACAGGTCTCCTCTCATACAGAGAAGGATAGGTCGTGGTGGCCTAGTGGTTAAAACACCAGGCTCTCAAGTATGAGTGTGCGGGTTCGATTCCAGATCAGGCAAGTACCAATGTAACTTTGCTAAGTTATATTACGTACTATCTAAGTATATCTTGGACACCAATGACTGATTACAAGGTAAAGGAAAACATCTTGAGGAAACCTGGACTTTAAGTCTGAAATCGCCAACCCGCATTGAGCAAGTGTGTTGATTACACTCTATGTGAAATAGTGGTATTGAACTATATCCGGTTGGACTGGTAGCCGAACTCAGCATAGTTGAGAAAAGGCAAAAGATGATAATGTTTTTTTTTTTTTTTAAACAGAGATACATTCGTTAATGGTAAAGCACGCTAGTTTATTAAGTCTACTCACACAAAAAGACTGAGTAAATAGGAAGGCAGACGGCAGTTCAGCGAGGTGATGCAACGTTAAACCCAACAACATGACCTACGATGCTGCGCCAGAAGGAGATTAATCTGGAGACTCTCCACGACCAAACTCCCGACACAATAACATTTGGCGCATGGTACCCGCCACACAACGCAACACAACTGCTCAGACCCGTCCTCCGATTTAACGTAGTTGGAGGCTGGTTTGATGGCTTTCATTAATCTTCCGTATAATTGGCGGCACGATTGGCGCAATGGTTGAGCCATTCACTGCTACGCTGCGTGTTACGGGTTAGATTCCCCTACGGAACAAATATTTGTGTGGCGTACAAGTAGTTGTTCCAGGTCTGATTGTTAGTGTATATGAGTTTAAATATTTTAAACGTACCCACGATACAGGAGAAATTAATAGAGTGCGGCGAAGATGAAATTAAAAAAATTACACCACCTTAACTCATGAAGTTTACAGGCTGAAAATGATTGACGAATCCATAAACCCACCTATTTCATCATCTTTGCCCTCCTAGTTTTATGAAATATAAAACATCATGAGATAAGGTGGCGAGACAAAGTGACGATACCAATACGACAATAAATTAAACATCGTGTACCTCAACACATTCTCAGTATACCCATAAAAAATCATATAAATATGTCCATTAGTTTAGTCACAGGAAATTATTTTTCATTTTTCACATTTTCTACACGATGTACATGTTGATAAGGAAGCGCTTACAGGTTAATGACCGCCGCATCCAGCGGTCGGTACTAAACTTTAATAATAACGGCGCGAAAAAAAAAAGTCGATACAGGATCGCGCTGCCGCCGATCGGAGGTCACTGAACCAGTATATTTTAAAGGATGTTCTATACTGTTTACAATTTTATGCGATTTAGTTTGTTTGATTTTTTTTTATTTTTGATGCTAGGTTTAGGATTATTCCTATGAACCTGCATTGTCCGTGTTTTCATTTATTGTCATATTATCAGCACCACTCTGTATACAATAATTCACCTTAAAATTACTGAGTATGTCGTTAGATGCTATTCATAATTTCGCTAAAAAGCCAAGTTTCGCAACATCACTTACCGCTTTCCAATAAAAGTACATTCCAAGATTTAACCTCACTGAGACGGCTCGCCACCACGGCTCCGGCAGAGCCTCCGCCGACCACAACAAAGTCATACTCCATCAGCGGCTGCGCCTTATCTAATATCTTCGCTTCCGGGTCATAAGAGTTATAATTGTGATAAGTCAGAGCTCCGAGCAGCAGTGGAATCAACCACAGTCCTGTTACGCTCACAGTTTTCAGAGCTGTAGAAGCTAGAAGTACGTGCACGCCCATTTTCGTTTCGTTTTTTTTTATTTTTTATTTTATCACAGTTCAAATTGTTTGCCAATATCACAGCATTTGAACTTAACTTTGGTTTTATATGTAGGACTAGTTAGTTTATTGATGGAGTGTGCGTTTGTGTCTGTCTGGCGGCTTACTCCTGCGCATGGGGTGGGTCACGGGATGCGGGTGCGGACGCGACGGCCGCATGTTACGACGCATTACAGCGTCTCATGCAATCGAGGTCGGAGTCTCGAATCTGGAATTAGAGAAAAAGTCTTTGAATACAAATACAAAGTCTTTGAAAACCAGCGTCAGGCAACTGCTACGTAGTTGTCTGACATTTATGCTGAACTGGACCTATTTGGCGCAACCGTAACCGCAAAACAACCTTTTTTTATTCTGTTTTCTTTGTTTAAAACTATATTAGTCTACCACTACTGTCACTACATGTACTGTATGTATTTATAAGGGTGTGCGCCAAATAAACGGTTTCTTTTCTTTTCTTTAAATATTTTCTTTCGAAATTATTTCCATCTGAAAGCCTGCCTATAAAAAAGCGTGGGTCAAAAGCCCATTAACCTTTAAATATCTTTTTGGTAATAACTTTTATTTTTGTTTCAGGTATTTGTCACCCCATTGCTGTTTAACGTTACGTGTTCACCGGTAAGTATTTTAATATGTCATTAAAGAGGAATAAATTGTATGGTAGTAAATGCCACATGTAATATCGCTAAGTTATTATCAGTAATGACGTAAGCTTTAATTCGAATACCAAGGGAAAGTACAAACAATTTAATCTCTTAACGATACACAGGCCCATGAAATATAACCGTGTTAAAATAATAGAATGAAAGAGAACACGTAATACCAAGTAATTGTGGAAAGAGAGAGACTCATAACAGGTGCTTATTTCCTACTTGTGCGGAAGATTATGATCTAATTTCCAGACATTACCTGTTCCTCAGGTAATCTTGTGAAAGGCATCGCTGATACAAATCGGTGACACAATATTTTTACAATTCTTTCACAAAGAGATCGATATAAATCGATTGTAATCGCTATTTAGCTAAATGGAGAAGTCAAATGAGAGAAAAAAAAAGGTTTACATTGTCGTACCCTTCATCGATATGTACATACAATCCAAGTACGAAAGTCAGAAACGGACGTCGTGGTGGCCTTGTGGTTAAAACACCAGCCTCTCAAGTATGAGTGTGCGGGTTCGATTCCAGGTCAGGCAAGTACCAATGTAACTTTTCTAAGTTATACAGGGTGTAACTGACATCGTAACGCAAACTTCGCGAAAAGGCTAGACTGCATGCCACTAATGTAATTATGATAGTCATTTATGTCGTTAATGAATGGTTACAGAATACACAGTGTTTAAAAAAATGTGTCGGCTCGGCTTTTGAACGTTGCAAGCGTGCCACCGTGCGAGTTTGTAGGTATGACGTTGATCCCTGATGTGAACTCTATTAAATCAGCTGATAAGATCGCATAAAAAAGCGCAATGAAAACAAAACCCAAAGTTTTGTTTTCATTGCGCTTTTTTATGTAATTAGCGAATAATTTAATTTTGACTTTAAAATCTTATTGGGTTATAAAAGTATAGCAATTGTGAATGGTCTGAAGTGAAAAAAAAACTACATTTATTTTTTTTAAATCATGAAAAAGCCTACGAAAAATTCCACCACTGGGGGGTTCAGAATCATACAGTACTGGATCCATGGTACTCGTTTGTGCGTCGATGTCAGATACACCCAAATTCTAAGCATATCTTGAACAGCAATGACTGATTACAAGGTGAAGGAAAACATCTTGAGGAAACCTGGACTTTAAGTATGAAATCTCCGACTCGCATTGAGCAAGGGTTGCGATTGCGTTCAATCCTTCTCTGTATGAGAGGAGACCTGTGCCCAGCAGTGGGACGATAAAAAAAGGTTGATGATGATGGGAAAGTGGTGGTGTTGTGGAGTCATAGAGTTACAAATGATTCAGAACAAGAGTCTTCATCAAGCAATGAAGTTTATTATGTTTTTTTTTTTTTTTTGCAAACCTAAGTGTAAATTTCATTGATAAGTATCTTATAGTTTAACTGACAGCATTATGGGCTGTAATGTGTTAACCCATACGTATAAAGATAAACCATCTGTGTGCTGAATTTCGTCCCAATTCGTTCAGTAGTTTATGCGTGAAAAGTAACAAACGGCAAACATACTTTCATACATAAAAACTTTCGAGTTTATAATATTAATAGGATTCGATTGTCGTTACACCTATACTTAGATACGTTGTAGTTAGTAATTCTCTTAATAATTATTGTAGAATGGAATTCCAAATGATTGAGCAATAATCACAGGTTAAGAGTCCATTCTATCAATCTAATAACATAACTAGCTTCTGCGTGTGGCTTCCCCCGCGTGGATGTCTCAGATTATCCCACGAGAATGTGCCACCGAAAAGAAATCTATATGTTACTGCAACAGCTATCTGCCAGTGGAAGTTCCGTCAAAATTCAAAGACAAACAAACATTTTGAAATTGTTTTTATTTCTGTATTTGTTTTTATATCGCTCACTTAGTAATACATATACCTATAGGCACATCTACGTTTTTCATATTTTACAGAAGCAAGGATCAAAGATATTATAAATGTTTGATATTAATTTATGAGTTAATTTTACAGATTCATGTCTATACTCTATACTACTAACCAAATGCAGTAATCAAATGGCTAGAGGTACTAGTATAGACGCTAATAAATACTATGGATGTAATAAACACATTTTCACATTTTCTTGCAGATGTGCTAAAATACAATAGGTACTAGCGGCCGCCAGCGACTTCGTTCGCATGGAATCAGTTATGCTCAGCTCCTATTGGTCGCAGCGTGATGTTATGTAGCATAAAGCCTTCCTGGATTAATGGGCTATCCAACGCAAAAAGAATTTTTCAAATCGGACCAGTACTTCCCGAGATTAGCTCGAACAAACAAACAAACATACAAACAAACTCTTCAACTTTATACAACGTGTAACATAAAGGGTATATACATAACAAAGGCATGGCATCTTTACATGATATCAAACGATATTGGAAGGGTTTTTTAATCCTATCTCTTTATGTTAGAAAGTTATGAGGAAAAACACCGCCTGTGATAGGCTACTATCATACTAGTCGCACAGAGATATTGAAGACATTTATCGGATTTTGGCAAGTAACGTGACGGGTAACGAGTAGTTATTAACATATGTAGTGTGCTGCCACGTTTATTATGATTTGATTTTAAGAAACACACGAAACCGAAAATTTGGTACCAATTTTTTGAGTATTTTATTTTGAGTTGAAACCCTTCCGATATCGTTTGATATCATCTAAAGATGCCATGCCCTTGGTATGTATATACCCTTTTTGTTACACGTTGTATATTAGTATAGATGTAAAGAAAACCTCGTCCGACCCATAAGGATAATAAAGGTTAGGTAAACACATGATCAAATAAAATATGAAATTTTACATAATCATCGTAGTAACAATACTAATGAATTTTGAAATAATCTTTTTTTTCCGCGAATTAATTCCAACTTCCACAAATTTGGTAATTTAATAAAAAAGTGACAACACCGTTTTGACGGTATTATTATGAGCGAATAGCGATGCGACCACGTGCCGCGTGCCCTGCCCCCCTTCGCCTGCGCTTGTATTGCCTACCGCACACTTTTTGCGAAATAATAATGTATTTTTTTTAAGTTTAGGCCGGCTTTGTAGGCGTTAGTAGAGTCAGTTATCGATACTTAACAATACTTACCTTCACGGATCTGACAGGGTTTTCTTTACATATTCTATATTACTGGGTGGGCGATATGCATTTAGTATAAAGCTGTTATTTTGATTTTACAAACATTTCAATCCTATATATTTGTATAGATATACCACTATTACATCAATTTTAGTTTGTAGGAGAGAGTGAATTGCTCTTATACATAATAATGCTAAACGCAAGTCACTTCCTCAACCGTTCCATTGACTTTAGGTAACTTATATTATTGCAAACGATATTTTATGGTTGACGATTGGATTAAATGTGTCAATTATTCTGAAATGTTGTCGATCATTACTGAGTTTGAATGAAAAGTAGGTAGTCGGCCTATTGAGGTATTGTTAGACAATATATGAGAAAATAACTTTCCGCCCGCGGCTTCGCCCGCGTGGAGTTCGGTTATAACGCGTTTCCAAGAGAACTCTTCAAAAGTCCGGAATTAAAACTATCCTATGTTATTTCTCACGGTATACTCTATCTTTGTACCAAGTTTCAATAAAATCAGTTCAGTGGTTTAGACGTGAAAGCGTATCCGACAGACAGACAGAGTTACTTTCGCATTTATAATATTAGTAGGGATGTCATAATAATGACTTGGTTGAAAGAACTGAACAAATAATCTAATACTTATACACCCTTTTTATTCTATCTAGATTAATGGTAATGTCCCGTATGGTACCGGGCTTAGTACCAGCACATATACTTACTCCCGTGGATGTCGTAAAAGGCGATTAAGGAAACTCTTACTTGGGAAGCGGGCAGCAGCGCTTCTCCTGTGGAATATCAAACTACTGCGATCCTCAAACCGCCTGCCAAGCGTGGGGATTATGGCAAACCCATGCGGAAAACCTTTGGGGAGGCCTTTGTCCTTGCCTTTGCTGTGGACCTCTATAGGCTAAAGAAGAAGAAGAAACTTAAAGTTGTAATTTAAGTACGACAGCCTAACTTCCTACACTGCTTCATATGTTCGACAAATTTGTCCACTTATCAACGTAAATACTGAAATGAATGTTGGTTTAATTGTCAAAACAACAGCCTTAATAAATTTGCCTGATTAACTTTTTTTTTTATACAACGTGTAACACAACGTGTACATACCAAGGGCATGGCCTGTTTAGATGATATCAAACGATATGGGAAGGGTTTCAAGTTAAAATAAAATACTCAACAAATTTATACCAAATTTTCGGTATCGTGTGTTTCTTAAAACGTTACACGTCACATTACTTGGCAAAATCCGATAAATGTCTTCAATAATTCTGTGCGCCTAGTATGGTAGTAGCCTATCACAGGCGGTGTTTTTCTTTATAACTTCCTAAAATAAAGAAATAGGATTAAAAAATCCTTCCAATATCGATTGATATTGTGTAAAGATGCCAAACCCTTGTTATATACTCGTATATACCCTTTATGTTACACGTTGTATAAGGTTTGTGTATGATTATATTAATAGTGTGATACGCTATTACCCCACAAATTGTATACACTAGTCAGATATTTAATATTTATCTTAAACATCATCACCATAATCAGCCTATGTTGTTCCCACTGTTAGGACACAGGCCTCCACTCGGTGAGTGGAAGTGGGCCTTAATCTACCACGCTGGCCTGAGGGGGTTAGTACATGTCACATGTCTTAGATACTTTTTTTTAATTCTAGGACATGGTTTCCTTACGATGCACGATGTTTTCCGTCACCGTTTTGAGAGCAGTGGTGATGAAATAATTTACATAAAGTAAAGCGCCTGATAGGGTATGATGTACAGTAAGTGTCAAAAGTGGATTACCACTTTTGAACTTTATTGTGATAACAATAAGTGTCAAAAGTGGTACCCCATTTTTGACCTTTACTGTAAATACCCTTTAAAATTCGTTTGACATTTTTGAAATATATTTGTTAGATAAGGTTGATGGGTATAGCAATAAAAAAGCAATTTATAACTAAGTCTATTGATAGCGCGGTGTCACGCGAGCACAACAAACTTCACTAATTATTATCGATTCTCTTCGACTATGTTAGTTACTGGGCGATATTTACTTACTGGGCCGAATAGGATATTATAATTATGTGTATTGTCTACACGAAAATCGTGTTGTTATTTTATATGTCGATACCTTAATTTGCAAATCAGCCAACCCCATATAAGCGATTTTTTCAGGAGATGATAAAAACTGTATATTTTTTATACATCGCTTAAGCAAAAAAAACAAAACATCGCTGTTAGATACTATCGTAAGCTAGTATTTTTGATAATTTAGACTCTGTTATACCTATTCTCTATACAATATGTAAAGAAAACCCTGTCCGACCCATAAGGATAATAAAGGTTAGGTAAACACTTGACCAAATATAATATAAAATTTTACATAATCATCACAGTAACAATAATAATGAATTTTGAAATAATCTTTTTTTCCCGGGTATTAATTCCAATTTCCCCGAAATTTGGTCATTTTTAAAAAACTGACAACACCATTTGTGACGGAGCGAATAGCGATGCGACCACGTGCCGCATGCCCCGCCCCCCTTCACCCGCGCATACATGCGCGGGTGAAGGGGGGCGGGGCTATCGGGTTGTCTACCGCACATGCATTAAGTTACCTCGCTTTTTCGAAATAATATTTATTTTTTTTTGGGGATATTTTTTTAAGTTTAGCCCAGCTTTGTAGGCATTATTAGAATCAGTTAACGATACCTAACAATACCTTCACGGATCGGACAGGGTTTTCTTTACATATTGTATAGATCTTTTAGATCGTTGGTCGTGTTTGTTGGGTTTAACATTGCATCACCTTTCTTTTTTTTTTTTTGTTTTCACTGGGGGAAATGACAGTTACGCATCCGGTCGGGGGACGGGAGGGGTATGTGGGACTCCCCGGGAGAGAGGCTCCCGGTATACCCACTAAAAACCCCAGCGGCACTCCGGCGTCGCCTTGGTGGCGGGGGACTGGGAAAAAGCGGAGCTTTGGCTACCAGCCCCCCGCCGGCGATATGCCCGCCTAACATGGCGGGCCCTCATATGCCCCTCCGAAGAGAGAGGATGTGGCTCAGCCACCCTCGTGGTGTGCGGTGCAAGGCGGAAGTGGGCACCCCCGTGCTCCACGCCCACCGCTCACCTCAGGAAGGGAGACAGCGGGCGAAATCCCGCCTTCTTCTGCCCCTACGCCGCCTGCGGAGCGCCGGAGCGAGGGGGTTCTCCTCCCGACGGACGGGCACACTGTGTGTTCCGCCGTGTCCTCCGCCGCGCCGCAACCGTGGCACGACGGTGTCTCCTCTCGTCCTATCCGGTGCAGGTACCTGCCGAAGCAGCCGGGACCGGAGAGTACCTGCACCAGACGGAGGGAGAGGAACCCGTGACGCCTGTCGAGCCAGTCCTTCAGGACCGGCCCGATGACGTCGAGGGTACTTCGGCCGAAGACGGCGGAGGCAAGGTCCTGCGTCCAATGTTGGACGATGGCATCCCTCGCCTCCCGCCGGACCTCTGGGGCCGGACGCTCGCCCAACGCTGTGCGCCCTGCCGTCCACTCGTACACTCTGGCGAGCACCCACGCCTCGAGCTCCCAAGGCGGGGTGCCCGCCAGAGCGCACGCCGCTGCGAAGCCCACTGGGCGGTAGGCCCGGTTTGCCCGCTGAACATTGCATCACCTCGCTCAACTGCCGTCTTCCTTCCTATTCATTCAGTTTTCTTGAGTGAATAGGCTCTTAATAAATTCGAGCACTTTACCGTCAAAGATTGCATCACTGCTTACTACCAGGCAGGATTGCGGTCAGGCACTCGTTTATAAATATTTAAACAAAATATTAAAATATTATCGTGTTTTTATGAGTTAAACAAAAACATTTTTTTTACTAGAATTAAGGTATTCGACGTGTAACTTGTGTTGTTTGTTTAATCCGAAAGCGTATTTTTTCGAACGAAGTTATTAGCCGTTTTTTCTGCGTTATTTCTGTGTTCTACCTTTCCAGTTAATATATAATTGATTCTCCTGTCGAAGTTTTTCATATCTATTTTATCGTTCCATTTGTCAATAGGTCGCCAACCATCTTGGATTTGACTTTATAATCTGTGCTATACCTAGTACACATTCATATCATAATTTTAGGTTTTTTTTTATTATTATTACTATTTACTGAGTAATGTGCGTTTTGTTTGTACGGAATAAATCATTTTCTTTCTTTCTTTTATATTTCATTAATTTTCTTAGTTTTTTTTTTATTTTTGTTTAAATACATATATGGATATTAAAGTTACATTATACATAAGGCAAGTCCTAAGAAACGCACAAAGCAGGGGCAGGTTACTAGTTAAATATAATTCCCATTTAATTGATACTTTTTGCCATTTTAATAAACATATTATATACACGTTTTGTATCTTATTTTAGGCACAATAGAGTCCAGACGCGTATCAGAACAATGCCGACATTATGCGTGCTCTGACAAAGTTATTAGAGCGTACACTCTTTTGCTTATTCTTAGTCGTGCATGACATTTACATGTAATAAGCATTTGAGTCTATGTTTACATACTGTTGTTTTTATTGAGGAATTTCTCCTTGTCATTTCTATATTACTGAAGACCGACTCTACAAAAAAAAAAGTAGTCATGGGCCTAACCGACAGTAATGAAAACAGAAATCATTAAAAAAACAGAACACACAAAGAGTAAAAAAAAAACAAAAAACCAATTTGCCAGCAGCGGTGTTTCTGTCGGACTACAATTTGAGTGTCTTCAAGGCTAGAGTGAATAGGCTCTTAATAAACTAGTGCGCTTTACCATCATCGACTGCGTCACTGCTTACCATCAGGCGGGATTGCGGTCAAGCACTAGTTTATAATTCATAAAAATAAACCATCACGGTGTCGGCTCGGTAACGCTCACGCGAATTCCATGCTTTCCCCCATCCAAACTACGTCACTAAAGCTGTTTTAACTTCAAAACAATTTTTGAAGTGTTCATTCGAAAAATCTGCTGTTTTGGCAGAGCTTAGGTACTTTAAGTTGATGAATTTACGTCAGTCATCAGTAACGGGAAGGGTTACCGAATATAGCTCAATTCAGTTCGTAAGGTTTAGGGAGCTGATATACTCACCGTTAGCGCAGTGGTCAAGATATTGAGCACTGCGCTGCGTGTCGCGGGTTCGGTTCCCGCACGGAATAAATATTTGTATGACCTATAAGTAGTTGTTCCGGGTCTGTATGTTTGTGTAACTGTAAACGCACCCTCGATACAGAAGAAATTCATAGTGTAGGGCAATGTCTTCTTAAAAAAACCCCCTACAATTTAATCTTTAGCAAATTGCTTATTGATATCACTGTCCTTTTCAATTTTCGCACGCCTGTACATTATTTTCTCTCTATATGCTCTAGTCACAAATATTAAATTATTTACTTACTATCCATTTTTCAAACATAATAAAATCACTTACTTCACAATATACCGACATAATCATAAAAGTTATGTAGTTTATCTAACAAGATAATTTGTACAAGATAATAAGCACAATACTCAAGTGAATGCTCTTTAGAAATAATAAAAAGAACACAAGTCATAACTGGACTATTATTTATTATGATTAAGCTTTAACGATAATTTTGACAGCTGCCTTAATCAACTCTTGTTTGGCAGTAAAGAAAAAATCCAAGATGGCTACCATTGTTGGTATAGTCAAATCAATAATTATGCATAGTTTGTTGAATCTATGGCCAACTGAGCGGAAAATTAATGTAATATCGATTGAAACATGAACTAAATATGTCGTTAAAAGATTATCAATTTTAAATTACCCTTTTGTTAGTATATTCAGTATAAAAAACGGTTTCAATCTACATTTTTTTCCTTACTTTTTTATAGCCTCAAAAAGTACCACCATTCAACAGAATAACAAATAAACACAACCAACATTTTGTTGATTTTATGCTTAAACGAAAAGTAGTTTAATTCCGAACCTGGTTATATAATTTCAGTCTCCTTTTACGTTAATTATTTTTAAACAAATAATAATGACAGATATAATGATTAATTGTTTGGAAAGCGAAGAGAAAAAGAAACCATCAAATAAATTGATTGTTGACCGTAACAGGTCGTTTCTAATCTACCATTATCTGTTATTGACCACAGATTATACCATTGCTTAGCGACCAGGAAACATCATGTGGGGCGGTGGTTCCCCCTAGGCAAAATTAGTGGCCATGTGCAGCTGCACATAGTTATTGTAATTTATCTATTTGTTGTGTAATCTGTGGCAAGTAACCACACCCAATTGTGATGTAATTACACCAAACCTTTTTAATTGAAGGCGTGTCAGGGCTCCAGCCATCTGAAATGAGTCATCGGACTGTTAAAATTAGTTTACCCAAGGGCTCGGGATCTAGGTTAAGGCTGGTCTATGTATAAATATTTCTACGATAAAAAAGTAAAAGCCCTTGTATCTATTTATTATTTTAAACAAAAATATCAATAACATTAAAACTGCAATTTTCATCAAAAATTTCATTTTATCATTTATATACGTAAACTGGAAAGAAATAACTCATAAAACGTTACAAATACAATAAAAAATGATATTGAACTTGACCGCGATCAATAATAATAATAACCGATAACCGTTAGATGTTAGTTGCATAAATAATTCTGACATTTATAATAGCAAAAATATGACGTCACATGAGAGAAGAGAGATTTCTAAATAGACTTTAGAAGTTATGACTTTTCGCAATTATAGAATGCTGTAATACTTTCAATTTATTGTTGTTATGCAGTTGTGGTATGGTTATGTACTAAAACGTAAGAAGAATCAAAGAATGACGATGCGGAAGAAAGGGGTAAGTATTATGTCGATGGTACTTTTGCACTGAATGGCTTTTGTCCAGCTCAGAGTAAACTGAGTTCAGTCTTATATGATTTTAGTTTACTCATCCTCCATAGAAAAGGGAGGATTAGGATCCTCCTAGGTGGATTTATGGTTAGGTGTTGTGTCTGGGGGCACTTGCGCAGCGGTTGATGGTGGGAAGTTGTATAATGTATACACTCGGCGTCAAAAAAATCGCACCTTCGAGAAAATAACTTTCAACCGTTATTAACCCTTCGCCCTGAGGACACGGTGGAGCATACGGTAGAGGTCTGCCCGGCTTGGGTAGAGCACCGCCGTGTCCTCGTAGCGGCGATCGGCGGCAATCTCTCGCGTCCGACCTTGGTCCAGGATATGATCCGGAGCGAGAGTGCATGGCAGGCCGTCACCTCCTTCTGCGAAGCAATAGTGCTGGCAAAGGAGGAGGCAGAGCGCGTGAGGGAGCGGGAATCCCAGCGCCCACACGCCACTAGCCGCCGCAGGAGACGCCCTGGTCAGGAGACGACACCGAACTCCCAGCCACAGTAGGCACGCACCCTGAGACCGATGACCGATGCCTCCTGGGTCAGGGTTGCGGGTTGGTTAAACAAGAAACCGTGGCCCTGACCGTCACACAGGCGAGAGAAGAACCACGGGTCGGTTTTAGTCAGTAAAACTCTGACATTCCGAGGAGCCATTTCATTTCATTAAAATTTTTTGAATTTCTTTTGTGTCCAATTTTGCAAAAGAGAAGCAGTTTGTTATATTTCCTCGTAACTAATAAACAAACGTTATGCAAGACAACCTGTTCGCATATGGTTATCGGTGGCAACGGGTGAAGGCCGTTTCTCGAACTTTCGTCCGCTGACATACAGTGTCATAAGAAGGCGTCTAGTTTGATATAATGGCGGGAAAGTTGAATTTAAATTCTACCAGTTTTGTCTATGGCTAATTATAGTATTGCAATATTGTTAATATTTATATCGATATATTTGTGGATTTTTATTTTACTGTATATTTCAGTGTCCGTTACTGTACTGATTGGAGAATTTATAAATTATATCTACACTCTACAGTCTGGTATAATTTTGGTAAAAAATATACTCCTTTCCCGCCTTCTTAAATCTTATTCAAACTAATTTTCTGACCTTTCGTTAGGTTTATTTCCATCTTTCCGTCTGTGGTCATCCAAATTAACACTTAACTTTGAGAGCGTATCAGTTTAAACTGGCCTATATACCATGGTTTTATAACACTAGGTTAAGTAGACGGCTGGTGGTGATCGCTCACAGACTGCGATCTGGACTCATGCCGCTCAATAAGTTTAGATTTTTAACGAAACTGATTGATTCACCAAACTGTGAGGTGTGCGCAACGCCGGATGATGATTTTCACTTATTGACGGAATGTGTTAGATTGCAGTCTGAAAGAGAAAAATTGTTTAAAGAGTTGGAAGTAAATAGATATGATGTTGGTACATTCCATCATATATTGTCCACACCTACTTCAGAGGCCTATAAAGTTTTTATATTTGTTAAATTAAGATTAAGTTACTTTTATCAGGTTAAGATTTAGTTAAGTTCTTTGGATTAGTTACGATGGGACTGGCATACACATTCGTGTAAAAAAGTCCCTAACCTAAAAAAAAAAAAAAAAAAACGCAGCAGCTCATCCATAACCGTGTCGTCATTTCAAATAAGCCAATTAATCCTATTTCTACCATTCTATGAAACTCAGGTCAATAATTGTAAGCCTTTTTTCATGTGTTACAAGTTACAGGGTCATAACTCAAATTACAGGAATCAGCCAAAATTTATTTATTTAATGAAAGTGGTAATGAAGTTAATGATGCAGACGGCAATGACTAAATTAGCCATTGGATTCAGCCAATTCAAAGCCTTGACCTGGCTTGGCTTGAATATGACTTGATTAAATCAGTTAAGTACTAACCAGTGTAATCAGCAACAAAAGTCGATCAACACCTTAGTTTTCGAAATCATAATTATAGAGTAATTTTTTTTATTAAAATCTAAACCGAAGTGACATTATTACGATCTCATCTTGAAAACGTAGTCGGAGTGAGCAGAGGTGGTTCAAGATCTGAGCCTGAATAAATTCAAATCCTTCATTAAACGTAAGTTGTGTCAGAAAGCATTTTATAGTGTGAAGGATTATATTGAGGACAAAAAGGCTTGGGCTTGAGCTGCGTCCGATTTCTAAACAATGATTGTTCTTTGATTTTTCCTCTTGTAGTTTTAATATGTAATTGTTTATGTTATTTATTCAAAGCCTTACACACTATGTAGCCAAGCATATTGTACGTTACGGAATTGTATCGCTGACAGAGGTGTTCGGCACTTGTACAGCTACACAGGAGCTAAACTTTCCACAGATTCGGGAACACTGTTGGAGCTGCTGAACCTTGGACAAAACTATCTTAGCATTGTGTAGATTCAATTTCTTAGTATTGTATAATTGCATGGCAAACGTGTGAGCACAATGTACGAATGTGATGTAAGGCATTTATTTGTTGGGTTAGTCTTTTTTATTGACTTAATTGTGCTCTGGCTGTTGAGAGCATGTCATGCTCACTCAAAAGTCTCGCTGATGGTGGCGTGTGTGTTGGGTCATTGGGTTCCCTTCGATATGGTTGAGCTGAATGATGCTGATCCATACGTCATGTTCGTGAACGGACGCCGTCAGAGGGGACTGGTCATCTCTTAGCTGCCACGGCGTATTTTAATTTCTGAATTGATTTTTGTGTGTTTTCCATAATGGACACTCTCAGCGTACAATATATTTCTGCATCGTTCTCACGCGGTTGATTTCAACATGAATGATGTAATCAAATATTTGTAACAATAGCTTAAAAATTTAAAAGAGTGTCCATGGAGTTTCTTGCCCGTTCTTCTCCATAGGTACCTACTCTTTGGAATGGGCGACTAGCTTCATCTTATTGACTGACCGACCTTCTGACAATTCAAAAGTGCCTGTAACTGGTTTATTTGAAATAAATGCTTTGATTTGATTTGATTTGAGAGGTTAAGAGATTTACTCTAATGATAGCTCATTTTCACCGAACTATCCCGAAAAGATTTTTGCTGAATCGACAACAACCTTCTGATTTTATCTGTATATTCTTTAACATATGTTAATCGGGTTTTGTTGTTGACCGTACTAGCGTCAGCTCGCACCTTCGTCCGCGTATTATTTCTTGTTCTTCAAGGTACTCCGTTGCATCGTATTGCAAGTCCGCGTTTTGAGTTAATTTTCGTTTAGAGGTCAGTTTTTTTTTATCGTTTTCTTGCCTTGTAAGGGCCATAATCTGATAAAAATTAACCTATGGCTTACAAAAGATTAAATATTTTTTTCAAACCCGACAAATACATTCTGAGATTAGCACATTTAAACAAACTCTTCTGGTTTATTACTAGAGATGATTATTTTTAAATATAAAAAAAAAATGTTATGATTTATTTGCTATTACATTTGACGCTAACATTATTATTTGTAATTAAATGCAAAGTAATGCAGATGGTAAGATAACGTAACCCGATAAAGTTTAGTAGCACATTGGGTGAAGGCCGCGCCGAAATTACTTTCACTGTTGCGCAAGAGTTGCTAGGGGCGCTACACGCGCATGCTAACTTATGAGTGGTCAAGAAAAAGGCACACTATTTATTTATAACTTGAGGTGGGTGGTTCCCAGAAACCGTGGCCCTGGCGCATAGGCAAGTGATGAAATACGGGTGGGTTTTAGTCAGTAAAAGTCTGACACGCCCTTCCGCTCATTAATTTCGAGGTCATTTGATGATTTCCAAACAAAAAAGAAATATAGGTGGTTCCCTCTTCGAATTCCCCGAAACTTAATTGTTTTCTGTCTAATTGTAACGCTGTATACATTTTTTTATAACATTCAAGGAATCACATTAACTCTTATGATTAGAAAGTCTTTCTCTATGACCTCTCAAGTTAGCAAAAAAAAAAAAAAAAAAACATAAACATAGCTCACAAAATTGTGTTTGCTTATTTTGTGAAAATACGGCTATTTGCACCACCTATAATTTGAAGAATTATAATGATGTTTTAAATTATGACACTGACAGATCTGCTTTATAAGCCTTTCACGCCTTTTGACATGTTCTGCCTGCATAGTGGCCACATCATGACCTTACCCAAACTTCCTCCTTGTCGGTCTGACGCGGGAAACGAAAGGAGATAAGATAGGAGTTAGATTAGTTAGGATAACTTACAAAAGAAGACAATATATAATTCAAGACGAGGCTATCATGGTCTGAGATACCTTTGCCTGCTCAGTGTAATGCACTGGCGAATTTAACAAACAACAAGATGTTCTGCCTTTGGAGGTCTTAACCATAGAGAATTAGGAATACCTATTTATTTTAGTGGAGTTTTTAAAAGTAATTTCTCGGCTTTTCCAACTAATTGTAGGTAGCATCAATTGAAAATTTATGGCAGGAATCATTTGTATTGCAATGTTCATCGTAAATCTTCGAAACTTAGTGCACTCTATCACGATAGACACTACATATTTAAAATATTTACTAAAACATAACATTTTTGAAATTCAGATTGACCCACATTTTCCACATACTGGCCTAGATTTTTATCATAATTTACATCCCTATCTAATATGGTAGATACATATGAATGATTAAAATGAACATCAAGCCCACGCTAATGTCATTTGAATTAGTGTAACTCTGTAATTTGACATTTCCATTACCGTCATGGTTACGTGCCAACTACAGTGTAGTAATAATGTCGCATTGAATAAATTATGTGTTATGCTCCTCTTACTTTGTTCCGGATTTTGAGCTGCTTACATAATCTGTGTGGTTCTTTGTTCTATATTGACGGCGTTTAAACTCTGTAATAAGTTTTTAAACTACGTATAGACTACCCGCAAAGTAAGGTAGGCATTCAACCGATTAGGTACAACCTTTTTATAGGTATGTGACTGGCCACAAAGGATATGTTTCATTTTGGGCCACCACTATGTACGCTATACAATATGTAAAGAAAACCCTGTCCGACCCATAGGGATAGGTATTAAAGGTTAGGTAAACACTTGACCAAATATAATATAAAATGTTACATAATCATCATAGTAACAGTGCTAATGAATTTTGAAATAATCCTTTTTTCCCGGGAATTAATTCTAATTTCCCCGAAATTTGTTAATTTTTTAAAAAGTGACAACACCGATATTATTGTAAGCGAATAGCGACGCGACCACGTCACTGGTGCCGCGTGTCCTGCCCCCCGCCGCCCACGGAAGGGGTTGCTTACCGTACATGTATTAAATTACCTCTTTTTGCGAAATAATATTTATTTTTTTAGGGAGATTTTTTTTAAGTTTAGTCTGTCTTTGTGGGCATTAGTAGAATCAGTTATCGATACCTAACAATACCTTCACGTATCGGACAGGGTTTTCTTTACATATTGTATAGATAAAAAGGAAAAAAAAAATAAAAGATTTTCATAAAAATACTACTAAATTAATTTGAATAAATATACAAGTATACATAATTAATTTTTTGAAACGTTTTTTAGTGAGATAACCCTTTATTATAGTAGCCATGACAGTGGTTATGACGTGTAATTGGCGACTTTGACAGTTCTATTTTCCCGTTGTGTTCGTGTCGAGTGCTGATTTGAGTTGATTGTGTTTATTTAAAGGGCCGTATGTTCGGAATTCGTGTTTTGTTTTTTTCGCTGTGTTATGGTAGATAATATAGATAGGATAGCTTTAGATAAATGACACGTCAATCAAATGTCATTGTCAAAATCTTATTTCGCTTATTCCTGACCGCCATATTAATTAGTAGTTGTGTTGCACTCCTTGGCCGAATTGAATTGAATCTGTATTAAAACTAAGCCAAAATATAGGAAATTAACATTAAAAACAGTTAACTATAGCGTAACCTGGCCACTTTGGATTCAGTGGAGAGGCGTGCGAAGAGGCTGATTGGTGACCCTGATCTAACTCGAGATGGTCTCCAAAGCCTAGAGCACAGGCGTAGAGTAGCCAGCCTTTCGGTGTTCTATAGGATGCATTTTGGGGAGTGTGCGAGGGAATTGCATGATTTAATTCCCCCATCTCCGTTCCACCATCGGACGACCCGTCGTACGGCTAGTTTCCACCCTTACGTTGTTAACACCACTACGATCCGGACGAAGCGTTTCGCCTCCTCCTTTATACCGCGTACATCGAGGGACTGGAATAATTTGCCAGCGGCGGTGTTTCCGTCGGACTACAATTGGAGTGTCTTCAAGGCTAGAGTGAATAGGCTCTTAATAAACTAGTGCGCTTTACCATCAACGATTGCGTCACTGCTTACCATCAGGCAGGATTGCGGTCAAGCGCTAGATTATAATATATAAAAAAAAAAACTCTAACTAGCATTAAGTGTACAATGTGCTGGCCCAGCCTCCATACATTTCTGAAACATCTCCTTTGAAACTAATAAGTTAATAAAGTCCAAAACCTCATAATAAAAAAAAAAAAGATTTTCTTTTATGTCTTATATCGGTAAACAATTTACAGGCACAATTTTATAAAAATAATTGCTGAATAAAGATTCTTGTGAATAAATAGTATGTTTACGTAGTTGTTCCGGGTCTGGCTTTTAGGTAGTTGTTCCGGGTCTGGCTTTTAATGTATGTGAGTGTTTGTAAATGCATCCATGATGCAGAAGCAATTCCTAGTGTGGGAGGCAACGTTATTAAAAAAAGACAAAACCTTTGTCTAAGTACAAATATTTGAACAAGTATTTGCTAGTGGACTCACTTCGAATGCATACATGCGATGTTGTGATTCTGATGTAATCTGCGTGAGCTACGATTGTGGAACTTCACAATATGCAGCTTGGTAAATGCTAATGCCCACTCCAGGCATAAGGTAAATGGGGGTGCTCAATGTCCTCATTTTTCATTACGTAGTTTTCATTATCTATCTTCTAAGAAAATAATATCTTTTGTAGTTTAATAGAGCTTTCCATGTTGTCACTATTTATTACAAATCAAATTACTGTAATGATTTACAGAAAGAAAAAAAAATATATTGTAATACGGCTTCCAGAAGCCAATTACATTAACAAAATAAAAATAAATAATATAAATACATCATAAAATTCAAATAACAAAACAAATCAAAACATTAACAGAAGAAAATAAATAAATACAAAGCAAAGTAACGGCATAAACACGGAAATAAAATAAAACAAACAGATTAAAGGAATTAATTAAATTTTGTTTTCTTCGATTCGATTTCGATTGTCATCCAGATGTATTTTTTAACAATATGGATTGTTTCTAGTTTCAGAATGTACACAATTAGTGGCAATCAATTTGTAGGATATGGTAGTATGTATTTAATAAGAATGAAGGGAATTGTAAGTAAGGTTTCGAATAAAAAAATCAGATATATGAAAACTGTGTAGCACATTCACACATGCAATTAAAATGGCGTGTTTAACATTTAGTAGTAATTTAATTCTGCTTCTTATTAATGTACCTTAATTAATTCTTCTAAGTAATTAATCTATACTAATATATAAAGCTGAAGAGTTTGTTTGTTTGTTTGAACGTGCTAATCTCAGCAACTACTGGTCCGATTTGAAAAAATATTTCTGCGTTGGATAGCCCATTAATCCAGGAAGACTTTAGGCTATATAAGGTCCCGCTGCGACTAAAAGGGCGTGTATATCTTGGGGTTAAAATAAAATGTTCAAATAAGTAATTCCACGCGACCGAAGCTAGTGTTAGCGCTAGTGTTGTTTATAAAATCTTTTAGTTTCTATATGAACTAAACTAAAAGATTATACCAACTAAAAAAAAAAGCGACAGCGACCGCCGTAACCGCAATTTACTTGTAAACACAATCATGCCGACGTCGTTATAAAGACTTTAACGGTGCTAATAATAAAATGTTTTCGTAATACATTAGCGCATATTTCAACTATTTATTTGTCAATTTACGGCTGTATAATAAACTAGCGGCCGCCAGCGACTTCGTTCGCGTGGAGTTAGTTGTGCTTCGTTCCCCTAAAGCCTTCCTGGATTAATGGGCAATCCAATGTACAAAGAATTTTTCAAATCAGACCAGTATTTCCTGAGATTAGCGCGTTCAAACAAACAAACTCTTCAGTTTTACATATTAGTATAGATTACAATTCATTTTAAGGATAGTTACAACTTTAAAACTTCTATTATGGTCAACGGTGTCTTGTTCCAAAATTGAAACTTATTTATTTTGGCTTTATTGAAATTACGTTTATTGTATCGAGCACGCATGGTGTTTGTTTTATTTCATGTTACGTAAAACTGAACGTTACGCACAATTATTAACCTTCATAAGAATGTTTGTATTATTTTTAAACTGCAAGTTACGTGGGTATTAGACACGAATTAATAATCATGACACAGACAAATAAGTATGTCATACGTATTAAAGTAAAAAAAGTTTCGTTCATAACTAATATTTTGACAAATTAAGTACTTAAAATTAATCCTATAAACTTATGTAACGTATCATCATAATGCATTCATGAGTCGTGTTGATGCAGTGTTTACTCGGTGTTGCAACCCTTATGTAATTGGCCGACGAGTTTGTTGTCGCAATCATGGCTGCCTTACAAGGATTCGCGGTCTCAGCCTCGCCGTTCTATATTCAAAATTATATCAGTGGCACGGTCACGACCATCATTAGCCTTGTTAATGGTAAATCAATTAGTTTTGTATAAAATTATTAATCTAATCAATTTCCTATTGTATGAGATTACATTTATAGTAAAAATATTGAAATTTAAGATTTTAAATTACCAAATGTCACAATTAATATGACGTAAATGGTTTAATTGCCTATTCCTGTCGATCCGAACGTCATAAATTCCTTGGAATTTAAAAAAAAAAAGATCTTCAACTGTCAATAAAGCAGGCGCTACTTTTTGTTCAAAAAATAAATTTGAATTAGATTATAAATAATTTTCGACTTGGTGTACACAAAATTTGTACCCTCCCAATCACTCATGGAGTTCCGCAGGGCAGCATCTTGGGGCCTACGTTATTTCGGGTATATATAAACCAACTCACTAACCTTAGGCTATGCCAGGGCGCAATAATCTCCTTTGCAGATGATACTGCCCTCTGTTATCCAGCGGATAGTTGGGACGAAATTTTTCGTGCTCAGCGCGGGGTTGTTGGTTTCGGTTGGAAGTGGTTGCGGAGTAATATTCTTACTCTAAACATAGATAAGATTAAGTTTATCTGTTTTGGCACAAGAAATGTAAGTGGAGTCACTCAGAGTCAGAAAATCGTTTCACACGAATTTCAGTCGCGATCTAACTGCTCGTGCCCTTCAATGGAACGGGTGCAGACAATTAAATATTTAGGTGTAACAATTGACAGCGGTATAATGTAGACATTGCAATATTGGTAAAGTAAATAGAGAATGCTCATCAACGTAGCCGTGACTACCGGTTACCTTCACTGCGCTAACGCACGTCCTTCTGCGTGTGCTATCATATTGTGCCGTTACATTGTTACGATGCTCTGGTAGTGTCTAGAGCATTTTATTGACATTCTCATTCATAGTCATGGGTATGTGACAAAGATGGGTGTGCAGCCATCTATCAGCCAAATCAATGTCGGAACAAAGATATTTTGTAATTTTAGTTATATTAGAGACTGATAGATGGCACTTTTTGTTTGAGTTGTGAAATTAGAAGTCGGTGTCTAGATTCTCCGGCAACAACGGTACATACGGTTTATAAAAATAAGGTGCATTTTAGTACATTTTTATGTATTCAGGGATGGTAGAATAAACATTGAATTTAGTACGTAGGGACCCGTAGTGTCATGGGACCCTCACTAGGCCCGAGGACTCGCATGACCTACTATGTAGGCTGTTGATGTAGGTCCTACATCAACAGCACTATTAGCAGTTCATTCTAGCAGCTCTCAATGTGAGCGGGCACCACCCCTAAACCCTCACGAAGCCTAAGGATTTAACATTTAGTGTTTTCGAAAAGACGTTCATAGAAGCAGAGATACCAAAATAAAAACAAACAGCAACAATTGAATAACGAAAATCGGCAAAAAACAAGGAAGGTATTCACAAGTATCGAGAAGTCCATGACAATAAAACACAGCTACATATTTTGGCCAGCAAAATTTTAAATTACTGTGCCTCCACAACTGAACATTTCGGATTTGGTAGACTTACAGTAAAATGTAAAGCATTCTAGGCAATGACCACCTCTAATTCTTTTTAGTTTTTTTAAATTGACACTAGTACCTACGTAAAAACTAAATGCATAATTGAATTAATTAAAAGCGTCATAAATTCAGAAGATAGGTAATATCACATAATAACAAATTATTAACCAAATAGTGTTTTTACATTTCCATATAACTAAGTACATACTACTTCTAAAATTAATATTGCCGCGGAAACGTAATTCTATATTTTAACTTAGTTATTTTCATAGTCTTATGACTTATGGGATTCTGCTCTGGGGAACTTTTGCGGACATCAATACCATCTTTGTTTTACAGAAGAGGGCTGTTCGAGCCATTTACAACCTTGGTCCTAGAGTTTCTCTTAGGGAAAAGTTCAAAGAGGTGAACATTCTGACTGTAGCTTCACAATCTATATTTGAAAATCTTATGTATGTTCATAAAAATATAAAAATATCTCGAATTTTAAGAAAATAAGCGATATTCATAATATAAATACCAGGAACATACACAATCTTGCTGTACATCACACTCGTCTCCACAGAGTAGGCAACTCGTTCATGGGTCAATGTATACACTTTTACAACAAGCTTCCCATGGACATTCGAAACTTACCCATTAAACGATTTAAGAAACATATAAAGGCCAAACTTTGCAAAAAGGGGTATTATAAAATCACAAATTATTTAGAAGACAAAAAAGCTTGGGACTGAGCTGCTCGCTCTGTTAAGCATTGATATTAAGCAATATGCGTAATTATAAGGTAAATTATTGTAAACTTTTCATTTTTAATGTCTGGACTTGAAAAATGACGATGATCCCTGAGTTTGTTTCGGCTATTTCTTCTCAGAGGTAGTCAGTTAGTACAATATACCTACATGTATTGTACTTTTATTAAAAAGTGTCCTCTAAAAACATTTTTTTTTAAGTTCTGTCTAATGCTATCGCGGGAGTTTTGGCGGGAAAGTCAAGCTGAGTGTCACGCTCGTTTTTTATTGGACTTTAAAATTTTTTTATAGTGTTGTTTACTAAATAAAATTGCGTGATTTATGTAGTAAAAAGTTCATTCAGTAAATAATTCATAAAGAACAGTGAAATATCGCAGCATAGTGGCCACATCATGACTTTGTCCCAAACCTCCTTCGTAAGACGGGACATGCGGCCGTCTTTTTCTACATGAATAATTTATTACGTGACATTGGCTAAATGCACAAACCGTGCGAAGCCAAAAAGAATGAAAAAAAAAAAAGAAATGCTATCGCGAATGGAGTGTTATAGTGTTGTTAAAATCGGGCGTGTTTTGGGGGCCAAATTGACGAGATAATTGTAAAAATCAAAACATATCGCAATCACGCGGTATTAGACACAAGGTAGGAAACATTAGTATTAGCTATACCCTTTCCTCGTTTCAGACAATAAAGTTCCCAGCATATGAACCTTAACAATAAAACATATTGGGCGCCCAACAACAAATCATTAACGTTGGTTGGGCTCCATTATTGATCCATATTACATACATAAGTAGTACGACTCACAAAACTTAAAGGTTGCGCCGACTTTTGTTCGAACAGATAGTAGACGAATATCTTATGAATAGACAAAAACCTTTCTTGAATCGGTAAGCGTATATGTTTACCATTACTGTAATCATAAGTTGTTTTTTTTTAGTTTACAGTTTTTAGAGTTTGTAATTTGAATTAGATATACCTATAGGCATGTATCCAAGGTATGAAAATCAAAAAAATAATTAGTCCGTCTTATAGATAATAAAAAAATTAAGACCCGTATTTTTTATTTTGTCTAAATTACCAAAAACTACTGAGATATAGCGTATTAAAGTTACGGAGTGGGGGTTAATTACGTCACGCCGTGATATATTTTGTACCACCGCGTGACGTCTTGCGACATTTCAAATAAATATTTATCTTCCTAAGTATTTGAATGAAAGAATTTTTTTTTTATATAATTTATAAACCAGCGCTTGACCGCAATCCCGCCTGATGGTAAGCAGTGATGCGATCGTTGATGGTAAAACGCGCTAGTTTATTAAGAGCCTATTCACTCTAGCCTTAAAGACACTCAAATTGTCAAAATAAAAAAAATACGTGTTCAATATTTTTTATAAATCTATCTGATGGACATTAAATTATTTTGTAGGATACAACCCAATTTTTAACTCATGAAACTGCAATATTATTCTTTACCAACACTAAACTTGAAATCAATGTCGTGATAGATGTCAACACTATTGTAAGTTTGCTCTGTTTGTTTATTTTATTTGGTTTCGAATGTCGAGGACAAATCAATTGTCATCGTGATATAGTTCTGTAACTATAGGTACATTTTGAAAGAGACCAACGAAATTATTGTTAGTTAATGCTATGTAATGTCGAAGAATTGCAACACTAAAGTGGCAGTGGGCTGGACACATTGCCCGTGGGACCGATGCCCGATGGGGCCAACGGGTTCTCGAGTGGCGACCACGCACCGGAAGATGTAGCGTGGGTAGGCCCCCGACAAGGTGGACCGACGACCTGGTGAAGGTCGCGGGAAACCGCTGGATGCGCGAGACGTAGGACCGGTCGTCGTGGAGAACCTTGGGGGAGGCCTATGTCCAGCAGTGGACGTCTTTCGGCTGAATAATCTAATAAAAAATGCTAGGTATGTAATATGTTTCATAGAACTGATACCGACATTAGGTTTAAACTGTGTATTCAAAACTAAATTTCAGCCACGAATTTCGTTCATTGTTACATCTAGTTATGAATTGTATGCGACTGCTCTGGTATACTTTCGTTTTTTAAAGCAGCGTCCATGATCATAATTGATATCTGACACCGTTTAAATGTCAATTGTTAGATCGGTTGAAATAATCCTTCGACGTACACGTAATTCGATACTTACAAAATGACATGCCCTAGTGGACCCTAGACTCCAAAGCTGAAAAAGGTTCGGATGCAGCTAGGATTAACGCTGAGATGATGACGATGATGATGACAAAATGACTTGCCCACCACCGGGTCATATCGTGAAGTTGTATGCGTGCTAGTTGCACGGTAAACTCTGCTTGTGAAATGTAGGATTTGCATGACGTCATTATGATGCGTTGTTCGTATGTGGCATTGTAAGTACCGCTACAAAGTGATTACACGAAATAATATTCCATTCAAAATCAAAATCAAAGCATTTATTTCAAGTAGGTAAACCAGTTACAGGCACTTTTGAATTGTCAGAAGGTCGGTCAGTCAGTAAGATGAAGCTAGTCGCCCATTCCAAAGAGTAGGTACCTATGGAGAAGAACGGGCAAGAAACTCCATGGACACTCTTTTAAATTATCAAACTATTGATACAAATATTTGATTACATCATTCATGTTGAAATCAACCGTATGAGAACTATGCAGAAATACAGTATGTTAAATAACAGAGGGCGTTCCCTTAAACTCGTTAATATATATCATTAATAGATTAAAATAAAAATATCAGCATAGAAAAATAAGCATAAAAAAACCCGAAAAAAAAAAAAATCTTATTGGAAATAAATTTGAAACCTCCTGTTTTAAATCAAAATAGTAGTCGTCATGTATAAATAAATTGCGACGTTGCCGTCTTTCATGTTCGCGTGTACAGTGTGTTTCTTTTATATGTCAATTTAAAATTTTTATAGAATATTTTCTTATAGGATTTTTTTTTTTATTATTTTGTTTTCGAATGAAAGTATTTTTTTTAGCATGTATGTATGCTATACTACTTCGGGTTAACGGGAACGCCCTCTGTTAGTTAACATACTGTATATTGTACGCTGAGAGCGTCCATTCGTCCTAAAACCTTGCCTTTCTTCGGCTGACAAGCTGGCCACTATCTCGGGCTTATGGGAATAATATTACGACCCAGTTATATCATCGGCCATTTGATTCACTTTCTTAAACTAGTTGAAACGATTTGAGGATGCCATTTGCATGGCTGGTCGTTATAGCAACGGATTTATTTATGAAAGGTCACTGCTATGGTTCACTGCTTTTGGTTGGATTACGAATATAAAATTAGCGTGTTATATTTACAGAAAAACTTATATTTTAGTAGTTATCTGGTTTTTTTTACATCGATTTTGATCTTACCAGAACGAATAAACTTAGCTTATTATTCGTTCTGGTAAGTAGTAAGTTATAAAATGGCGTAACTGAACTTATTTTAGTTTACGGTACCTTTATAGAGTCTAAGAATATTTAACCTTTTTCCTTTTTTGCGGATCGGATTTTTTTCGTGGAGGAAATCATCAAATGTCTTCTTCTCCCGCTCTGCCCAGAGCTAAAAGGCGTGTCAAACATTTACTGACTAAAACCTACTCGTGTTCCTTCATTTGCCTATGTGCCAGGAGCCATGGCATCTCTTTCATCTCAAAAAAACCCATGCCCTGGCAGGAAGGCTTTATACCTGTTAATTAAACAAATATCATCTATATGCATTCTAAATAGGTGATCCTAAAATAACATAGATACTTCTGTCAACGGGTTCATTTTATTCTACTTATGTGTAGAGTACTGCCGCAAATTAGTAACATCAAGCAAAGTAATGTTCGATTAGGTCCTAACATGGAACAATATTGTAGCAGTGGTGATGGCGTAACGGCCCTATTTTTGGTGTGGATGGGAAATCATCAAATGACCTCTCCCGCTTTGGGCGGAGCGTAAGGACGTCATCATCATCTTCATCAGCCTCTTATCATCCACTGCTGGACACAGGCCTCCTCCGTGGCACGCCAACAAGCTCGACCCTGAGCAGTTCTCCGCCAGCCACTACCAGCCACCTTTTTGATATCGTCGCTCCATCTCGCCCAAGGGCGTCCTACGCTACGTTTGCCGAGACGCGGTTTCCACTCGAGGACTCGTTTACCCCAACGGTTGTCGGTCCTGCGGCGTATGTGACCAGCCCATTGCTACTTCAGCTTGCTAATCCTCTCAGCTATGTCGGTAACTTTGGTCCTCTGTCGGATCACTTCATTTCTGATGCGATCCTTCAGAGAGCCGAGCAACATAGCCTGCTCCATAGCTCGCTGAACGGCTTTAAACTTGACGTGTCAGACTTTTACTGACTAAAACCCACCTGTGTTCCTTCACTTACCTGTGAGCCACGGTTTCTCTTTTGACCAGTCCTCGGTTTCTTTTTTGCTCGGTGATAGGCCATACATAACATCGGCTGCCAGGAGAAGTTACCACCCACCAGACAAGCGATTCGTCGTATTTCGGCATGATGTCTGGTAAAACCGTACGGAGGACGGGTTTGCGCAGTTGTGTTGCGATGTATGCCGGGGCGTTACGCCAAATGTTGTTTAGGGAGTTTAATTGTGGAAGGTCTCCAGATCAATCTCTTTCTGGCGCGGCGTCGTTGGTCGTGTTGTTGGGTTTAACATTGCATCACCTCTCCTTACCTCACTCTACCGCGCTTTACCATCAACGATTGCATCATTGCGTACTATCAGACGGGATTGCGATCAAGCACTAGTTATTATTTATAAAAAAAGTCGAACCCGCAACCCTGACCCAGGACCCCGTCACGATGTGCTGACATCTCTATGAAGCGCGCTTGAAACAACGCGCCGTCGATCCGTGCTTGGTTCTTACCGAGCGGCGAGCTGTCCACTGGTCGTGCTTTCGAACCTAAATAGACACTTCAATTTGTGAAATTAATCCATCATCACTGCTCTTAAAACGTCGAAGGAAAACATTATGATGAAATCATTCTTAGAATCCGCACTGGGTCAACGAAGTAGTCGTAGATTATAGCTCACTCCCTCTTCAAGAGAACAAAATACTCGAAGTTAACTCCTTCTTCAAGAGAAGAGGCGTCCCAGCTTTGGCAAAATTATTTGATTGATATATCGACCAACTGAGTCGGAAAATCAGCGTCTGCGATCGTGCGCCGCAGAATTTCCGTCGGTCACGTAGGCAGTGTCAAGCAAGCCTGCTCACTATTAATAACTATTATCAACGCCGACGTTTTTCTTCCGCACGCGTATTTGTTTAATTTACAATGATTTAACCTCATTACGTCACTCAATTGTTTCTTTCGGACTATAAGTATGATTTTATAAAATTCCATGCCGTTACTGTCGAAGAATTTACATGTTTTCACGTTTTTTTTTTCATAAAGCATTTTATTTTAACTGCAGTGGGTTGTGCTGACTGTTATAATTTTAAATGACTTACAATTAAGTTAATTTATTACAAACATTTGGAATATGATAATATACTAACTTATTAATTGCATTTTTTCAGGCCTATATAATATTATTTATATAATATTTACATGTAGATTTTAAACATGAGATATTTACTCAAATAACCTCAAGCCTAATAAGACACTTACGTCATCTAACAATGTTTAAATAACTTTTTCTCTCGACACTGACTTCCAAGTTTGCAAAAATTATAATAGCGAGTAAAACTACTCGATTTTATTTACTACATTTACTATTTTTAAAACGTATTCGAGTAAAAAAGCCGCGTCTCACCACGGGGTCGCTATTTCCGCGCGGTGAACATACAAGCGCAGGTGCGGAAAAAAGACGGAACTAATCGCTTCTTAACAAATACGTTTCTGAACATACTTTTACTTATTGTTATGTCGTATTGCTAAATTTACTGTTTAATGTTTTCTCGGTGGTAGGCCATAACATCGGCTGCCGGCTGAAGTTACCACCCACCAGAGAAAGTCTTGCCGCCAAGCGATTCGTCGTGTTCCGGCATGATGTCTGGTGAAGCCGTACGGAGGACGGGTCTGAGCAGTTGTGTTGCGATGTGTACGATGCGCCAAATGTTGTTGTGTCAGGAGTTTGGTCCTGGAGAGTCTCCAGATCAATCTCCCTCTAGCGCAGCATCGTTTGGTCGTGTTGGTCTTGGGTTTAACATTGCATCACCTCACTCAACTGCCGTCATCCTTCCTATTCCTAAGTTTTTTAAGTGAATAGGCTTAATAAACTAGTGCGCTTGTGTACGATGCGCCAAATGTTGTTGTGTCAGGAGTTTGGTCCTGGAGAGTCTCCAGATCAATCTCCCTCTAGCGCAGCATCGTTTGGTCGTGTTGGTCTTGGGTTTAACATTGCATCACCTCACTCAACTGCCGTCATCCTTCCTATTCCTAAGTTTTTTAAGTGAATAGGCTTAATAAACTAGTGCGCTTGTGTACGATGCGCCAAATGTTGTTGTGTCAGGAGTTTGGTCCTGGAGAGTCTCCAGATCAATCTCCCTCTAGCGCAGCATCGTTTGGTCGTGTTGGTCTTGGGTTTAACATTGCATCACCTCACTCAACTGCCGTCATCCTTCCTATTCCTAAGTTTTTTAAGTGAATAGGCTTAATAAACTATTGCGCTTTACCATCCACTGCTTACCATCAGGCGGGATTGCAGTCAAGCACTAGTTTACAATAATTAGAGGTTCGAGTTGAACTAGAATATAAAAAAGCTTAAATTTTATAAGACGCATGAAGCACAGTATACCTACTCCTCTGAGATAGGTTTTCTATTTAAAGATATTACAAGAATTCTACTATCTGATATATAGTTTTTGAATACCAGTGAAACTCGTAGCTCAAGCAACCGACTGAATTTAGATTGCCATAATGCCGATAGTAGAGTATAATTATAAGCTACTGTTTGACCGCAACCTGTGAGTGAATAGGAAAATAGACGGCATTTGAGCGAGGTGATGCAATGTTAAACCCAAGACCAACACGACCAAACGATGCTGCGCTAGAGGGAGATTGATCTGGAGATCCTCCACGACCAAACTCCCGACACAACAATATTTGGCGCATTGTACCCGGCACACATCGGAACACAACTGCTCAGACCCTTCGTCCGTACGGTTTCACCAGACATCATGCCGGATTACGATGAATTGCTTGGTATCGGTATCCTGAAATTCGACATGTTATATCTGCAACATTTGATATTTTTTAAACTTGTTACTTTTAGACTTTATTAAATATGTCTCACTAGCGACCGCCAGCGACTTCGATCGCGTGGAGTTTGTTATGCTCCACTCGTATTGGTCACAGCGTGATGTTATATAGCCTAAAGCCTTCCTGGATTAATGGGCTATCCAACGTAAAAATAATTTTCGAATTGGACCAGTAGTTCCTGAGATTAGCGCGTTCAAACAAACAAACAACTCTTCAGCTTTATGTATTAAGTGTAGATGTCTCATATGTATCGTATTAGATAGAATCAAATTTTAATTTTGAATCTGACACTTCACGTAGAAGACATTTTTATTGTTGTACACTGCCAAGGAAAAATAACATTAGAATTGTAGCATTTAAGCAAAGTCAATTCTAAAATGTATGTAAACCGTGGACCGGCCGTTTTAAAGTTGCGCAAACGCATTACTTCCCGGGTGAACTATTGTGTTACGTCGTGTTTGTTATTTGTCACTTGTTACCACAGACTATATTGTCTATGCTTGTTACGCTCAGGTTGTATTGTGAGGCCGCACTTTTGTCCAACTAAGGTAACTGCATGATACATCATTAGTCAAACATACTAACTTTATCTTATATACCTGCATGAGTCTGGTGATATTCAAGCAGTTTTATGAGAAAAAACTTTTTTACAAAAAAACAACCGACTTCCAAAAACCACTACAAAGTGAAAAATAACTAATTTCGGAAGTCGGTGTCTTTGGTTTTGTATATTTGTTTTTTGACACCGACTTCCGAAATTAGTTATTTTTCACTTTGTAGTGGTTTTTAGAAGTCGGTTGTTTTTTTGTAAAAAAGTTTTTATTTTACACTTTTTTGTTGTTAAAAGTACTATGTATTCAGTTGGATCCGGTCAGACTGGAAGCTGACGCAAATATAATTGGGAAACAACGTAATTTTGTTTACTTTAATTTTTACCCGTACCTGTATTCCGTATTCCCTCAACTGCCTATGGTCTTCATCATCAAATTTACTGCAGACCATTATTTTAATCCAATGGGTGCATCTCATCAATATAAATGAATTAAGTCCAACCACAAAGTAGCTACTGTAAACCGTTGAGGAGTTCCCGGAACTGGCCTTTGTCTTCATCATCAGAGCTCTTATGACAGTCACAACCGATCTAGGTGTAAAGTTCTTATCAATACAAATTAATTGAGCCCAAACACAAGGTAGCTGCTGTGAATTGTTGAGGAGTTCCTTCGACTGTCTCCCGGCTCCATCATCAGATCTACTCCAGACCTTTATTAAATTATAGTGCTTTAAAATACTTAATGAAAATGCTAAGAAATGCACTAGTCGCCCCTGCAATTTTTGAAACTTCCCCTTATTTTCTCTGGTCTTCCACCATCAAACCCTGATATCCTTATCATGGGACCACCTTGGGAACGTCTTCTTTCCAACAGAAAAAGAATTATCAAAATCGGTTCATAAACGACGAAGTTATGCGCGAACAAACATAAAAAAAAAGCATATATACGGTTGAATTGAGTAACCTCCTCCTTTTTGAAGTCGGTTAAAAATAAATTGGATTTTAAGATAAAAAACTTTTTAACAAAAAAACAACCGACTTCCAAAAACCACTACAAATTGAAAAATAACTAATTTCGGAAGTCGGTGTCTTTGGTTTTGTATATTCGTTTTTAACACCGACTTCCGAAATTGGTTATTTTTAACCGACTTCAAAAAGGAGGAGGTTACTCAATTCGACCGTATATATGGTTTTTTTATGTTTGTTCGCGCATAACTTCGTCGTATATGAACCGATTTTGATAATTCTTTTTCTGCTGGAAAGAAGACGTTTCCAAGGTGGTCCCATGATAAGGATATCAGGGTTTGATGGTGGAAGACCAGAGAAAACAAGGGAAACTTTCAAAAATTGCAGGGGCGACTTGTGCATTTCTTAGCATTTTCATTAAATATTTTAAAGCACTACAATTTAATAAAGGTCTGGAGTAGATCTGATGATGGAGCCAGGAGACAGTCGAAGGAACTCCTCAACAATTCACAGCAGCTACCTTGTGTTTGGGCTTGATTAATTTGTATTGATAAGAACTTTACACCTAGATGAGTTGTGACTGTCATAAGAGCTCTAATGATGAAGACAAAGGCCAGTTCCGGGAACTCCTCAACGGTTTACAGTAGCTACTTTGTGGTTGGACTTCATTCATTTATATTGATGGGACCTTTGCACCCATTGGGTTAAAATAATGGTCTGCAGTAAATTTGATGATGAAGACCATAGGCAGTTGAGGGAATACTTACGGGTTAAAATTAAAGTAAACAAAATTACGTCGTTTCCCAACTATATTGGCGCCAGCTTCCAGTCTGACGGATGCAACTGAATACATAGTATTTTTAACAACTAAAAAGTGTAAAATAAAAACTTTTTTACAAAAAAATAACCGACTTCCAAAAACCACTACAAAGTGAAAAAAAAAACTAATTTCGGAAGTCGGTGTCAAAAAAGGAATATACAAAAAACAACCGACTTCCAAAAAGCACTACAAAGTGAAAAATAACTAATTTCGGAAGTCGGTGTCTTTGGTTTTGCATATTCGTTTTTGATACCGACTTCCGAAATTAGTTATTTTTCACTTTGTAGTGCTTTTTGGAAGTCGGTTGTTTTTTTGTAAAAAAGTTTTTATTTTACACTTTTTAGTTGTTAAAAGTAGGTACTATGGATTCAGTTGCATCCGGTCAGACTGAAAGCTGACGCAAATATAGTTGGGAAACAACGTAATTTTCTTTACTTTAATTTTTCCCCGTAAGTATTCTCTCAACTGCCTATGGTCTGCATCATCAAATTTACCGCAGACCATTATTTTAACCCAATGGGTCCAAAGGTCTCATCAATATAAATGAATTAAGTCCAACCACAAAGTAGCTACTGTAAACCGTTGAGGAGTTCCCGGAACTGGCCTCTGTCTTCATCATCAGAGCTCTTATGACAGTCACAACTCATCTAGGTGTAAAGTTCTTATCAATACAAATTAATCGAGCCCAAACACAAGGTAGCTGCTGTAAATTGTTGAGGAGTTCCTTCGACTGTCTCCCGGCTCCATCATCAGATCTACTCCAGACCTTTATTAAATTGTAGTGCTTTAAAATACTTAATAAAAATGCTAAGAAATGCACTAGTCGCCTGCAATTTTTGAAAGTTTCCCTTGTTTTCTCTGGTCTTCCACCATCAAACCCTGATATCCTTATCATGGGACCACCTTGGGATCGTCTTCTTTCCAACAGTAAAAGAATTATTAAAATCGGTTCATAAACGACGAAGTTATGCGCGAACAAACATAAAAAAAAAAAAAAAGCATATATACGGTCGAATTGAGTAACCTCCTCCTTTTTGAAGTCGGTTAAAAACCAAAGACACCGACTTCCGAAATTAGTTATTTTTCACTTTGTAGTGGTTTTTGGAAGTCGGTTATTTTTTTGTAAAAAAGTTTTTATGTTCTTTTTTTTTTTTGGGTTGGGAAATCATCAAATGACTTCTCCCGCTCTGGGCAGAGCGAAAGGGCGTGTCAGACTTTTACTGACTAAAACCCACTTGTGTTTCTTCACTTGCCTGTGATCAATTATAAGCTACTGTTTGACCGCAACCTGTGAGTGAATAGGAAAAAAGACGGCATTTGAGCGAGGTGATGCAATGTTAAACCCAAGACCAACACTACCAAACGATGCTGCGCTAGAGGGAGATTGATCTGGAGATCCTCCACGACCAAACTCCCGATACAACAACATTTGACGCATCGTACCCGACACACATCGCAACACAACTGCTCAGACCCGTCTTCCGTACGGCTTCACCAAACATCATGCCGGAACACGACGGATCGCTTGGCGGCAAGACTTTGTCTGGTAGTATTGGGTGGTAACTTCTGCCGGCAGCCGATGCCCTACCACTGAGAAATCAATTAATTATTTTATTTGAAATACAAAGTAAACCTTTTGAACCCTCTCTTCAAGGGCTTCTTTAAACACCCCTATTTATGGTTAGGGAGTATTTATAGTTTAGAAGCTAAACGGCTTTTACTCATAACAATATTATTATTGATTATTTAAATGTTGTAGGGAAATTGACACTTGTCTTCAGGCTTTTTATATTTCTGACACGTTTTTTTAATGCATATAATTTTTATATTTTTTTTATTATTTAGACCTGCCCCTCGTCCCTAGTAGAATTGCCCCTCTAAACTGTGAACCTTCTTAAAATTTGAAGATTCGTTCTCTAACTGTGAACCTTCTTAAAATTTGTAGATTTGTTCTCTAACTGTGAACCTTCTTAAAATTTGTAGATTCGTTCTCTAACTGTGAACCTTCTTAAAATTTGTAGATTCGTTCTCTAACTGTGAACCTTCTTAAAATTTGTAGATTCGTTCTCTAACTTTGAACCTTCCTAAAATTTGTAGATTTGCTCCTCTAAACTGTAAACCTTCTTAATGTTAGTAGAAATACCCTCAAAACTGTGAGCGTTCTTAAAATTAGTAGAATTACACCACTAAATGTGAAACTCCTTAAAATTAGTTGAATTACCCCTATAAACTGTGAATATTTCTAAAATTAGTAGAATTACCCCTCTAAACTGCGAACATTCTTAAAATTAGTAGAATTACGCCTATAAACTGTAAAAAAAATTTAAAATTAATTGAATTTCCCCTGTAAACTATGAACATTTTTAAAATTAGTTAAATTATCCCTCTAAACTGTGAACATTCTTGAAATTAGTAGAATTACCCCTATAAACTCTAAACATTTTACAATTAGTAGAATTACCTCTCTAACCTTCACAGTTTGTTGGATGTTCACACATTCTTAAAATTAGTAGAATTACCCCTGTAAACCGTAAACATTTATAAAATTAGTTGAATTACCCCTCTAAATTGTGAACATTTTTAAAATTAGTTAAATTACCCCCATAAACTGTGAACATTCTTAATATTAGTAGAATTACCCCTATAAACTGTAAACGTTCTTTAAATTTAGATAATTGCGCTTCTGGACTTCTGGTTCTCTGTTGAATTACAAAGATATGATGAACATGAATGCGTGGTCTAATTACGCTTCTTCTCAAAAGATTCTAATTGATATGTTGCTTTCTAAACCGTAAATTATGCCTAAATATTAGATAATATAATGTGCGTTAATGATATTCGATAAGATAACAAGAAACATTACGCAGTGGGCTCTTCCTTATTGAAATAGCTCAGTTACGTCTGCGGTAACTAGTGCATGAATGTGTTTAACAGTACAGTTTACTGATAGTACAATTGATTAATGATAACATTTGAGATAATACTGTCAATTATTCTCAAAGACACTAATATACAATATGTAAAGAAAACCCTGCCCGACCCATAAGGATAATAAAGGTTAGGTAAACACTTGACCAAATATAATACAAAATTTTACATAATCATCATAGTAACAATACTAATGAATTTTGAAATAATCCTTTTTGCCCGGGAATTAATTCCAATTTCCCCGAAATTTGGCAATTTTTTAAAAAGTAGTACACCGGTATTATTATAAACGAATAGCGACGCGACCACGTCACAGGTGCCGCGTGCCCTGCCCCCCGCCGCCCGCGGAAGGGGTTGCTTACCGCACATGTATTAAGTTACCTCTTTTTAAGAAATAATATTTATTTTTTTAGGGGGATTTTTTTTTTAAGTTTAGCCTGTCTTTGTGGGCATTAGTAGAATCACTTATCGATACCTAACAATACCTTCACGGATCGGACAGGGTTTTCTTTACATATTGTATATAACATTATTTTTTGCGTGTCCAGTATTTTTAAGTAAAGAATCTATGTACAAAATGTCAAAAAGATATAATGAAAAACCACAAAGTTATGAGCTTGCTATTCTACTAGGTTGTCCCAACAAAAATATGGTCAAAGGTCCGTATGGGCGGGCGAGCGCGGGCGTTGACCTCTGGCGTCAGCTGTGATCTATCGTAACCGCTCGGTAACCACTCTGCGGTCTCACTCTAAATCTATTTGGGAAAATATAACATGGCGTAAAACTGATTGGAATCGCTTTAGTTGCTTATTCTGGACAAACTATATTCAGGTTTCGCATAGACAAAAAGTAACGTTGTAAGAATACATATATATTACTAGCGGCTGCCAGCGACTTCGTTCGCGTGGGTTCAGTTACGATCCGTGGGTTTTAGTCAGTAAAAGTCTGACTTCCCATCCCAACAAAAAAACATGACGTATCTATAAGGGTTCCGTTTTTTGCCATTTGGCTACGGTACCCTAAAAAGGTCAGGCAATGTAACTTTTCTTAGTTATTTATATGTACTTTCTTGGATACCAATGACTGATTACAAAGTGAAAGATAACAACTTGAGGAAACCTGGACTTTAAGTCTGGAATGCCAACGCGCATTGAGCAAGCGTGGTGATTACGCTCAATACTTCTCTGTATGAGAGGAGACCTGTGCCCAGCAGTGGGACGATAAAATGATGATGATGATTCAATTACTGCTAAACCTTAGTTAAAAACCGGTTTTGAATAATTTGGTGTTTTAACCACTAAGCCAGCACGACTGTAGTTGTAGTTGTAGTAATTGGTTACATGAAGAAAAATTCCGCACACAATAATATAAAAAAAAAAAATGAAATAAATTACTTAATTACCTTAATCCTTCTCATACTTCGCCTTAATATATTTATTACCAATGTTTGTGTCAGATAATGCAACAAGATATTATGTAGTGTGATGTAATGAGATTTGTATTTGCTTTGCATAATCAAACAATCCGCCGCACTGGCGCGCGAGCCGGCAACGTTGTGGCGCCCGTAACTTTGCACCTAATACATACAATATGTAAACCCCTGTCCGATCCGTGAAGGTATTGTTAGGTATCGATAACTGATTCTACTAATGCCTACAAAACTGGGCTAATCTTAAAAAAAAAATCCCCCTAAAAAATTAGTATTATTTCGCAAAAAGAGGTTACTTAAAACATGTGCGGTAGGCCATACAGGCGCGGGCGAAGAGGGGCAGGGTACACGGCACGCGGTCGCATTGCTATTCGCTCAGAATTATACCGTCAAAAATAATGTTGTCACTTTTTAAATATTACCACATTTAGGGGAAGTTGGAATTAATTCGCGGGAAAAAGAGATCATTTCAAAATTCACTAGTATTGTTACTATGATGATTATGTAAAATTTCATAATGTTATTTGGTCATGTGTTTACCTAACCTTTATTATCCTTACGGGTCGGACAGGGTTTTCTTAACATATTGTATAGATCTTAATTAATTTTTTCGTCAGTTACGATTATTACCGATGAAGCGTTTTATTTAAATATTTATTGAGGAAGTCCTATATAAAATTTAAATGATGCTCCATTGGTGTAATTGCCATACAGCCTTCCAGTGAGAAAATAAATAAATTAGAAAATAAATCTGACTAGGATTCCGTTCGCGTGCTTGTCGGGTAACAAATTGGATTTCATGGGAGTTCATATTTTTTCACGGAATCCTAATACTATACTTGTGCCAAGCTCGATACAGAATAGAGGTAAACAAACCAATTTATCGTTATCACAACTCAAGTTTTACAATACCCCGGTTATTTACATGATTATCGATTTTTACATGCTAAATAATTATGAACAATTCCTATTGCGGCATATTTCAATAGAATCACTAAAAAACATGCACATTCACTTGCTATTTCGAAAAACCACTAAAAAGTCGACATAAATTTTACGTGATAGCCCTACCAAAAAGAAACATGAACTAAATCTAGGTATTAACAACATTTTGTCGAATTCAGACTATGAATAAATTTGAGAAATTTGTCAATACAATTTAGCGTATTTTAACTAATTTTCAAATTAACTGCATAACACATGCATCATAATACTTTCAAGTATGTACTACGTATAATAAATGTACCTATATGTATAAAAAAATGTAACCTATTAGGAATTTTTTAATGATTTTAACTAATGTTTGACAGCAATCCCACCTGATGGTAAGCATTGATGTAATCGTTGATGATAAAGGGTGCAATTTTATTAAGGGCCTCTTCAATAAAAAAAGAACTGGGTGAATAGGAAGGAAGACGGCAGTTGAGCGAGGTGATGCAATGTTCAACCCAACAACACGACCAACGATGCTGCGCCAGAGGGAGATTGATTTGGAGACCCTTCACGACTAAACTCCTCTGTTACATTTGACGCATCGTACCTGGCACACATCGCAACACAACTGCTCAGTCCCGTCTTCCCTACGGCTTCACCAGACATCATGCCGGAACACGACGAATCGCTTGGCAGCAAGACTGTCTTGTGGGTGGCAACTTAGAAATTAGCTTACATACATGTGTACGTATTTCATTCAAAATCGGTTAAGCGTTCTATGCAAATCATAAATATCTAAACATAAGTAAACTGTTTACATTTAGAAAGTTGTATTATTACATGTATGAAAATCATTTATCTAGAAAATGTTGTTAACATCTCCCTTATAGGTGTAAACAAGTCGTTGCCTAGCAACGGTTTGTGAACCTCTATTCTTTATCGAATTTGGCCCATATATGTATAGTTCTAAAATCGCTTATCTTCCCATCAAAATAGATCCAGCAATTTCATAGATTAGAGATAAACAGACAGAGAAACAAACATTTTTAAATTGTTTTTATTCTTTTTAGTAGCGTATGTACTTTCATATGCATTTAGTAAATAGCTGTTATTTTAACATTACAAACAGTTTAATTTATGTTTTCGTAGATACAGATTAAGTATGGAGATTGTAGGGACTGCAAACTGTTGCTGGGAACTTATCTGATAAACTATCTAGCTTAGTGGGTTTTTATCGCGTGTTTGTTAGTTTGTGTCTAGCTGTTACTTGTCGATCAATCAGTAAGCAGGCATTGCGATCAAATTAATTAGGTTATACATTTTCGAGTTTGTTTCGTTGTTAGTTTATTGATACCTAAATGATTTTTCTATAAGTAGGTTTGTATAAATTAGATACATTGGGCCGAATGTATACATAGGTCGTCGGATCTATACGTACATACGATCTAATGCTTATAAGGTCGAGAATTATTGGCATGGTTTGTAGTTAGATTTCCAGATAACTACATACCTTCTCAACTAAATTGGACTGTATTAGGTAATATTGAAAGTCATGCTCCGAACTCTTTTATTTTTGAGGATGACTGTGCACTCGGTTACTCATAACTGGAGTTCTAACAACTATTTATATGCACCTTTACCTACCCTGATGAGAAGTGAAGATTTTAGTCGGAACATTAATCTCGAGTCGGAAGTAAACGTGCGACTCCATTTTTTTAGAGAATGGCAACAGATTATGTACAGTCTAATTACGGTTTAGTGTTTAACAGACACTCGACAAACATTATGCACGAGAGATTTCACATACTATATACAACAGCATGTCAAGCTACCCGAAATTTTCAAAACCTTCAGCCTTAATGCTGTAGCGATAAAGCTGAAAATCTAATAAAGTAATTTGACAGATTGTAGCAGTAGATGTAATCTCTGAATTAGTTGTTTGAGCTGAAGTTGCAAGATATCTTCGTTGAGCAATAGACGGTGAAACATTTCAGGTTAGTATGCAAAATGCAAGCTTCAGAAGATTTGAAAGAAATAATTATTATGAATCCAAAGAATTGGGCAAGTAAGTAGGAGTCATTCTCGCATACGAAGGGTGTCATACAAGGCAAAAATGCTCCAAAACGGGGGCTTTCTATTTTGATTGTTTTTTGTTATAGCGACAATAGATATATATTCTGTAAAAAAATTAATTGTCTACCTATTAGGTTTCAGGAATCATAACTTACAGCCCTTTGAAAGTCAGACGAACGGTCGGCTACAGTGGAGGCTTAGGGATTGGCACCCATCACGAACAAAAAAATGTCTTTATTCGTAAGAAACTACAAGGTCTATCTTTCTATTTCTCAATAAGTTTTAATAATGTGAACTTGTTTGCTCAAGAAAAAAGCTAAACAAATCCAGCGTCTACCGGTCACTAAGCTCTGTCTGACGAGTTGGCAATAAAACCACAAAATTTTGCAATATCACTGCAATATTTGGTTTAGTTATTCGTCGGCCTTGGCACACTGTTATTTATTGTATAAATGTTATGACACCGAATATCTTTTAGTTTTTACATATAACACCTATCCAATTGGGTAATGCCATGGTTCACGGGTTGCAGTAATCTGTGTTAAGATAACAAATTGCTTACTCTCAAAAAACGTGTGCATGTGAACTGAATTACATAAAAAACGTTTGTATTTTTTCCACAATTAAGAAATTTTGTAAATAAAAAGAACGTTGTTTTTTTATTGCTTATACTTGACCACGTAATGTGAGCTTTTTATAAAATTAAAAAAAATGTGATAAATCCGCAATTAGCGAGTGCATCTTTAAACCAAGGTGATTTGTGTTCAACGTGGGGGCCCCTACGCAACAGGATGAGCGAGAAAACCTGGATATTCTGGTGAGTCCCATTCGATCCTCCTATCCATCTTCTGTAATATGCTTGAATTAAGAATTTCTCAGTAAGACGCGCCTCGTGACGCAGTTCCATTTATCGAAGGAATTTATCAAACCACCTAATTATCACAATACACAAACATATTTTTTGGTACTAAACTAATTATTAGTTGAATGCATTCATTCAACTAATAATTGGTTTGTTTTCATAAGTCTTGAAGTGAGACATCATGGTTTACAATTTACCTTTGAACATTTTCGTGATTGCCTCCGTACAATGTTTCTTTAAGTCTAGTGTATACTGATATAGGATGAGCATAGGTATCTATGCTCATCCTCTTTCTACCTTAATAACAATAAATTAACACACATTGCATCCTAATTATGGACCATTGGCTAATAACTTATGATTAGATGAACAATTTCCAAACCACACTCACCTTCATTTCTCTCGATTTTCATCCAAACACGCGAATTTAAGTTCTACAGTAACTTCACTATCACGGGACACACCAAATTGTTCACTGATCGGCACTTAGTGGTAGTCTGCAAATTCAGCTGCCTCAGTAACCTTAGCGGTATTAGTAGCCTGAGTGGCCTTAGTCTTAGACTTGGCTCTTCACCCAGTGCAGGCGAATGATCTCTTGTACTTTTGTACGAATCGAAAGTATTACGTCTTGTTATGAGTATTGTGACAATTTTTCTCACGCACTGTCGATGCACTTTGAACTTGAATGTCGAACCTATAATTAGAAAGAGTGACCATATAAGAAGTTGTATTTTGTGTGGTGACATTGAAATAGCTGTCGAGTTTAGATCTCATCTCTACTGCTTATGGTAAATTAATGGTAATTATGGTATTTGCATGCTTCTAAGTGATGTGTTTTTTGTTTCATTGCTATACTTTACTGAATTTTGGAGCAAATTTACGAAATATTATGGAAAAAAAAACTTCGTAAGAAATTTGTGAATTAATTTTGTCTTCTTGTCTTTCAAGTTGCAACGTTTTCTCAGTTTTTATTAGACTATTACTTAAAGCTTATGAATTAATAGCTCAGATTAATTTGCAGTTTCAAACAATTAAGGTCCGAAAATTCAAAGGAATGTGGGTTAAAATCGTCATTAAATTGAAGTAAATACTTTCCAGTTGGAGGCTTGCGTCAGTAGATTTAAATATAGCAGTTACATAATAGTAAGTACAGCTAATTGCGCTCAATCATTAGTATTATGCTGGAGAAGCTATTACCATTGTTTTGACGTAATAGGTTAGCGGCGATTACTGTTTGACAGGTCACGCCAAAGCAACATCAGATCACTCAAAATGAACCAAAATAAAACAAAAGAATCATGTGAATTTGACATCACGATAACGAGACAGGTCTCAAAAATATTAAAGGCGAGTATTTTCAGATGAAAGGAGTAAGGAAGTAACAATGCCTTTGTACACTCTCACGAAATACGTTATTCAAATTTCAGCTACAAGTATTTCCTACAAACAAATTTTCAATGATGCTAGGAAATAACTTCACAGCTTCATAAGTACTTAGAATGCGCTTAGATAACTTAGCGCTTTTAGCTTTGACACCAAGTTAATGAGAAATTCTAAGGTCTTATCGCGATCACAATTTATTGTAAAATGGTATTACGATTACGAGTTCCGAATCTTTACCACGGTAACGTATTACTACGTGAGAATACAGGGCCGATGAAATTACATGACCTATCACAACACACGTTAACATCTTACGTCAATCCAAGGGTGAATAAGGAGTATGAAGTTATGCAATAATAGACAAGATTAACCAGTCGTATTACGCTACGTTAGATAAGGCTCCTATTACACCACATTACAGGTACAATGAGTGGAAACGATATAATCGCTGAAGTCAGTCACGAAACGAACAGCTATTGAAATTCATGACGCTGACTTTTTTTTCACAGTTAATTGATAGCAGAGATAGAGAAGGAGGGTTTAGTTAAAAGAAATTGAACTGACGTAATTTGTGGGTAGTGTTCCGGTTGGCTCGCGACAGCTGCGCGACGCGACTCCGCGTGGTGAACTGGCGGTGCGCTTGCGCTGGTCGGCGCGGGCGCCCCACGCGCTCCCCGGCCTGCAGATAATTCGTAATGTGTGTTACGAGGTGGCTTATGTGGAGTTGTGGGTCGCGGGGTATGTTGTGGTTTGTTTGATGAAATTCGACTACGTATAATTTACATATATGCTGTAATCACCGCCTTGAGCTCTGACATTGATATCTTGATTGATATGATCTCACTTGTGTTATCTACATACCTTGTTAGAGTCATTAGTGGGTGTTTTACTTATTGGGTAAGGTCTGTCGCGATAACCAGATAGAAGCAACAGAAATATGTAACGAAGAAATGTAACCCATATTATGATTTTAAAGAGTGTCCATGGAGTTTCTTGCACGTTCTTCTCCATAGAGATCTACGCTTTGGAACGTGCAATTTAGCTTCACTTTTCTTGGGCTGACCGACATTGGCTAGGTATTCAAAAGCACCAACGGATGGTTAATCCATACTAATATTATAAATGCGAAAGTAACTCTGTCTGTCTGTCTGTCTGTTACGCTTTCCCGCTTAAACCTCTCAACCGATTTTGATGAAATTTGGCATAGACAATCTTTATACCCTGAGAAAGGACATAGGCTACCTTTTATCACGGAAAAATTTGATATTCCCGAGGGAAATTTAATAAGCGCGATATAACCGAACTCCACGCGGGCGAAGCCGCGGGCGGAAAGCTAGTTTGAAATAAACAATTTTATTTTGGTGTCGGTACGTAATTTCTTATCAGCTTAGTTCGTAAGTTCTTCAGACTATTACCAATACCTAACTCATAATGAATCTTAATAAACATGACAAAATATGTAAAATTATGCTAGTAAGTCCGCCAAGGAACTCATCAACGTCAGTTCCTTTCTCGCGTGATGAGTTTTTCCGCTTGCTTCTACCATTTTCTATTCACTACTTAATCTTAGAGGTACATCCTCAGTGACATTGTTTGTTCTTGAATGACGTGGGATTCGCATTCGTTTTAATTGTCGTTTTTATACATTGTAGCTTGTTACATATCACTGTTTGTAAGATTGTATTCGTATGATGGATGCAGTTTTACTTTCTTTTGTGTACGTAGGGAACATTGAAGAGTAAGTGGCAAATGATACTGTCATGCATGCGTGGGTTCGAATCCCATCCTCGTCGCCAATAACATATACGCACGGAAATCGGGGAAATACGAGGGAACACGCGTGTTTGCTCACCTGACATAACCAGACTGAATTATCTGCAAATACCCTCGAGTGAGATACGTGACAGATACTTTTTGCTACAAATTGTTTAAAAAAACAGTTTTAAACGTTGAAATTAGGTTTAGTTTTAAAATTTCCATAATCTAATACTGTGAGAAGAAAGACTGACACAAATATATATTTTTAAAGTCCAGGCATTGATATAATATTTCAATGAGTCCAGGACATAATGTTGGTCAGGCCATGTGAGGATTATGCAGATTAGTGTCTGAGATTTTCCTTTGAAGATAATATCTACCGTACAGATATCAGTGCACCTGTCCATTTAGTCATCTCGGAACTTAACGGGCTCAATGGCTCGAACAATACATAGTACATAGTACAATACATAGTATAATACTTGAACTGTCAGATAAAAGAGAAAAATCTATACTAATATATAAAGCTGAAGAGTTTGTTTGTTTGAACGCGCTCATCTCAGGAACTAGGTGCGGGTCCGATTTGAAAAATTCTTTTTGCGTTGGATAGTCTATTAATCCAGGAAGGTTTTAGGTTAAGGTAACATCACCCTACGACCAATAGGAGCGGTGCATATAAAAAAATAGACATATCGAAACCTACGCAGGTGAAACCGCGAGGCGCAGCTATTAAAAATAAATTATCTCCATATTCGTCTTCGCATTCACGATAATGAATGTAGTAATAATATGATACCTACTTTACAAATTAATATAGATGTCATTTAGTTTACATTATAAATATTTGAGACCCAATTGTGTAAATGTATGAGCAGAAGCTCTCACCGAGAGGAGGCCTGCAAATAGGGGGAATATTATAGGCTGATTTTGATGAGCATTCATGGTGACCAAACATACCTTTTCTCGGTGGTAGGCAACAACATCAGCCGCCGGCATAAGTTACCACCCACCAGACAAAGTCTTGCCGCCAAGCGATTCGTCGTGTTCCGGCATGATGTCTGGTGAAGCCGTACGGAGGACGGGTCTGAGCAGTTGTGTTGCGATGTGTGCCGATGTGTCTCCAGATCATCCTCTGGCGCAGCATCGTTGGTCGTGTTGTTGGGTTAAACATTGCATCACCTCGCTCAACTACCGTCTTCCTTCCTATTCACTCAGTTTTTTTGAGTGAATAGGCTTGATAAGCTGGTGCGCTTTACCATCAACGATTGCATCACTGTATGTCCATCAGATAGATTTATTTTTTATTTAAATACTTAGGAAGATATATTGATTTGAAATGTCGCATGACGTCACGCCGTGGTATAAAACATACCACGGCGTGACGTAATTAGCCCCCACTTCGTAACTTTAATACACTATATCTCAATAGTTTTTGGTAATTTCGACAAAATAAAAAATACGGGTCTTAATTTTTTTTATTATCTTTATGACGGACTAATTATATTTTTGATTTTCATACCTTGGATACTTCCCTATTAACAATATTCGTTCAACAAAGGTTGACCTTTACAAAACCAAAACCTTTAGAACACGAACGAAAGGAAAAGAAGGGCAAACAATCGGAAAAGCAGATCATGAACTTAAACTTCTACTCTAACGTTACGTTAGATGTGGTAACACGTACTCATAAAGACAAAGCCGACGTGATGTGAGGTGTGTCGATACACCGATGACATCGACGACACCGGTCAGGTATGCGTGTGACGAAAACCGCACACGTAACCGTTGCAAAACGATGCGCCGCCCTAATTCCAGCATCGATTATGAAATAAATAATAAAGTCACTTTCTGAATTTTTTACTGAACTTCTCTATTATAGAGTACCTACTAGCTTTCCGCCCGCTGCTTAGCCCGCGTGGAGTTCAGTTATATCGCGCTTTTTAGATTTCCCTCGGGAATATCAAATTTATCCGGTTAGCCTATGTTCTTTCTCAGGGTCTAAAGATTGTCTGTGCCAAATTTCATCAAAATCGGTTGAGAGGTTTAAGCGGGAAAGCGTTACAGACAGACAGACAGAGTTACTTTCGCATTTATAATATTAGTATGGACCTATATTGAAATATAGGTGCCAAAAATCTAATTTATTTATCTTCCACATTTTGTCTACCTTTGATTTTATTCAGTTCTATTAAATTGAAAGGCTTTTGTTTTGAGGCTTTTGCTCTTATTACCAATTCATTGTCGTGATAGAATAGAATAGAATACTCTTTATTATGTACATACACCATATAAATTACAGAACATAAATATAAAGATTTTACAAAGGGTGACACAATGGGCGGTCTTATCGCTAAGAGCGTGTTTTTACAGACAACCTTATAGTTTATTTATTAATAAAGGTACACCTACAGCTTCACTATATAACAAATCGAGTAGTTAACAAATGAGTAAAAGGCTTATACAGTTGCCAATAACAGGTGAACCAACATTCACCCACATAAGTGGTAACTTAAACTAAGTAAATGTAAGTACTAATATTAATAAACTATACAAAGACAATAACAAGGTTAGTCTTGTACTTAAGGCGCTGTGTTCAGTAAAAATAGGCTTCTTAAAACAATTTTTTAGCCAAATGTATACATTTCAGAGCAGCCAAAAATTTATATGTTAATCTTGATTATATGTAGCAGGAAACCATTGTTTTCAAAACACGTTTTGAATTAATTTTCTCGATAGAAAAAAATCCTAAAGTAACCCCTAAAATTGAATTTATAACAGTTGTAACTGTATTATTAATCATCAAATCTTGATAAAATTGAGAAGAGCGATGTAAAATATAATAGTAAATGAAACCATTGTTTTTGTTTATCGATTTAACTAAGATATTCTAAAATAAATAATGTATTTAATGATAAATAACGTGAACGAAACGTCGCTCCATCGCGGCGTCCATTGCCTTCTCTTTCACTTCTATGCTTAGCGACAGTGACCGCTGAGGCGTGGTGCTTGTCGGACCTATGTCACTTTTTGCTTTACCCCGCACAGAAAATAATTATATTTACGTGTCTGTTTGTTGATGAATAATCATATTTCGTTTTTGCCCGGGTTCAAACCCCAGGTTTACATTATATGCTTTTTGTAGATTTTAATTGAAATAAATGCTTTTTAATTTACTGTTGTATTTTTGCCGATATTTCATTTGATTTTTTTCTGTAATTATTCTTTTTACTTTTTCGCGGCACATTTTTCTTCACCTGTATGTGTTCGGGTTCAAACCCCAGCCTTACGTTGTATGCTTTTTGTTGGATTTCTTATTTGCAATTGTTTTTTTTTTTTTTTAATTATTATTAATTTATCCGATTTTCTGTATTTTTGTAGTAGGTAATTGTTCCATCTTTTTAAATATATTCTTTTTGTAACAATTATAATGCAAACTAATATTTAAAATCAATTCGTTATAATTTTCTTTCTACAAATTTCCAGAAATTAATAATAAATAATAATAATAAGCCTTTATTTAACCATGAATTTCTTAGTTCATAATATAATTTAAAAAAAGAAAAACAATAAAAATAACAGTTAATTTGATAATAGTTCAAAACAGTAAATTTAGATTTCATTTTGTTGCATTATTCATGGCCCCTTTCAGTATAGGCCTCCTCCAAGTGCCTCCATCTATTTCACTCGTACAAACCCGATTTCGATAAGAGTTGCAGTTTTGAAGAAGAAATCTTTTATTTTTTTAAATATCCGAAAATGCATTTTTTTAAACAGTTACTCTAAACAGCTGTTTATAAATAGTAATTTCTAGAAATGATATATTTCTAACAGTTTCGTGAAAAAAGGACATAACACAAAAAATTTAAGCAGAACGGACAAAGCGCATTATAAAAATAAAAAAGAAAACAAAAAAAATAATAAAAAATGAAAATATGTATAAAGTACACATTTTCGAAAATCGCAAGGTAAAGTTGGATTCGATCCTGGTGCTCGTCTAATGCGAACCGGGACTGTGACGAACAGAGCCAACCGTACCTCGGGGTTGGGTTGTGAAATTACCCTTCTAAATGTAGATGGAATAGAAAAGAAAAACAATAAAAATAACAGTTGATTTGATAATAGTTCAAAACAGTAAATTTAGATTTCATTTTGTTGCATTATTCATGGCCCCTTTCAGTATAGGCCTCCTCCAAGTGCCTCCATCTATTTCACTCGTACAAACCCGATTTCGATAAGAGTTGCAGTTTTGAAGAAGAAATCTTTTATTTTTTAAATATCCGAAAATGCATTTTTTTTTAACAGTTACTCTAAACAGCTGTTTATAAATAGTAATTTCTAGAAATGATATATTTCTAACAGTTTCATGAAAAAAGGACATAACACACAAAATTTAAGCAGAACGGACAAAGCGCATTATAAAAATAAAAAAGAAAACAAAAAAAATAATAAAAAATGAAAATATGTATAAAGTACACATTTTCGAAAATCGCAAGGTAAAGTCGAATTCGATCCTGGTGCTCGTCTAATGCGAACCGGGACTGTGACGAACAGAGCCAACCGTACCTCGGGGTTGGGTTGTGAAATTACCCTTCTAAATGTAGATGGAATAGAAAAGAAAAACAATAAAAATAACAGTTGATTTGATAATAGTTCAAAACAGTAAATTTAGATTTCATTTTGTTGCATTATTCATGGCCCCTTTCAGTATAGGCCTCCTCCAAGTGCCTCCATCTATTTCAATCTTTTTGTGTTGTGTTATTCTAAGCACTCGTACAAACCCGACTTCGATAAGAGTTGCAGTTTTGAAGAAAACATCTTTTATTTTTTTAAATACCCGAAAATGCATTTTTTTTTAACAGTTACTCTAAACAGCTGTTTATAAATAGTAATTTCTAGAAATGATATATTTCTAACAGTTTCATGAAAAAAGGACATAACACAAAAAATTTAAGCAGAACGGACAAAGCGCATTATAAAAATAAAAAAGAAAACAAAAGTAATAATAAAAAATGAAAATATGTATAAAATATACATTTTCGAAAATCACAAGGTAAAGTGAACGGATGTGGGATTCGAACCTGCTGCTCGTCTAATGCGAACCGGGACTGTGACGAACAGAGCCAACCGTACCCCGCGGTTGGGTTGTGAAATTACGGTTCTAAATGTAGATGGAATAGAGAATGGTTGGTATAGATTTAATAGAACGTGCGTATTTCTCGATGCACGACGCCTCACCTCACGCATCGATGTACTCGCGCGGAGCGCCCCGCGCCCCGCAGTGGGCGGGGCTAGTCGTGTCCCACTTCGTCTGCTTCACCCCCTCAAATACCTAAAAGTTTGCTATTCACAGCGTCTTAAGTAAAAAAAAGGAATCCAAAACTATAATTAAACCAACATGAGATCAAAATATATTATAATAAACAATTAAAGGCGGTTTTCATAGTGTTGTGGTATATGTCAACATCTGGGTTTGATTTTATGAAGCAATTTATCTCTTTCCTGTGCCTATCGAGAGCTGAATTTTCTCCTATATTTATGTTAGAAGCTTTAGTGTGGAATAAATGGGTAATGGGATATCTGGGTACTTATTCTATAGGGGACTTTTATTCCAATTTGATTAATCAAGTTAATACAATCTAATTTATAGTTAACTAATTTGCAAAAAAAAAACATAAGATCGATAGTTAATAGGTAATTAATGACTTACTCATAGAGTACTTCCTAATTAATAAAATTTCTTACGCTTCAATTTAGCCACAAATTCTCTTTATTACTTATAAAGTTATATCATCTTTCCACAAGGTCGTTACTCGCTAAGAGCCGAGTAAGGAAGCAGACTCGATTTCATCCAGAAATCGAAAGTTGTGGGTAATCGAACCGCTTACGACATCGACTCCCGGCCACGGACCAACGCATTGTACATGAATAAACACACATCTACCGAGCTTGGAAGTCGATTAGTAGAATATCGACCTTAATCGGTATTCAATTCTGAAATGTTAATTTAAGATACATAATATAATTACGGAATATCGATTTTTATTTTTCAACCTTTTTTTTTTTATTTTTTGTTTATATTATAAACTAGCGGCCGCCAGCGAATTCGTTCAGATGGAGTTGGGTATGCTCTGCTCCTATTGGTCGCAGCGTGATGTTATATAGCCTAAAGCTTTCCTGGATTAATGGGCTATCCAACGCAAAAATAATTTTTCAAATCGGACCAGTAGTTCCCGAGATTAGCGCGTTCAAACAAACAAACATACAAACAAACAAACTCTTCAGCTTTATATATTAGTATAGATTATAAACTAGCGCTTGACCGCAATCCCGCCTGGTGGTAAGCAGTGACGCAATTGATGATGGTAAAGCGCACTAGTTTATTAGGAGCCTATTCACTCTTGTCTTGAAGACACTCAAATTGTAGTCCAACTGAAACACTGCCGCTGGCAAATTGTTCCAGTCCCTCGATGTACGCGGTATGAAAGAGGAGGCGAAACGGTTCGTCCGAATCGTAGTGGTGTTAAAGACGTAAGGGTAGAAATTCGCCGTGCGACGGATCGTCCGTTGGTGGAACGAATATGGAGGAACTAAATCATGCATGCCCATTTATTTTTTTGCTGTGTCTTCAATTAAGTCAAAAGACGTATTTTTTGTCAAGATTGAAGTGTTGTTAACGTTATAATGACTAAAGTTTTGAATCGTGAAGATTTAAACACTTTCCAGAAGATGTCAAACCGGAAAGGAAGCAAACACGACTTCATCCAGAAATCGAAAGTCGTGTCGTGGGTAATAAGGCCTCTTACGTCACCGTGCCAGGCTGTGGGCCACAATGTGAGTGAGAAAAGCTTTCACAGACCGTGCTCTCAAACTGTCGAGTATTGTTCGTGTTATATTACCGTTTAAACGACCAATTGTTGTATATTTTATGTAAATATTTCCCTTGCATAATATTCGCAACACTTATCCTCAGGTGAATGAACTGCGATTTTTTCCGATGCGATTTGCTTGCTGCACTTCTTCTGGTACTGACAGCCTCCGTGGCGTAGCGGTAGCGAACGTGGCCGCTGCGCAAGGAAGCGTGGGTTCGATCCCCGCGCAGTGCAAATATTTGAATGAATAAATATGAATATTTGCACTGGTCTGGTCGTGCCTCGGAAAGCACGTTAAGCCATTGGGCCCGGTTGCCATACGAACATCTAATGGCAGTCGTTAAGGGTTGTTGGAGCCCTCAAAGGTCCAACAAATGGTCTAACTGCAATGCTTCGATATCGCCTTCAGGTTGTGGAGGTCAGACGGCAGTCGCTTCACGGAAAATATCAAAGTTTAGCCAAAATCAGTAGTTGGACTCGTAAAGCGGACCCTAGACTGCAAAGCTTCGGATGCGACTGGGATTAACGCTGAGATTATGATGACTTCTTCTGGTACTTGATGATCCGCCTTCGACTGCATATAAAATTCACCCCACATTTGATAAATACAGGCGGGTCTACTATTTAACTTCTACAAAATGATACGGGCCATACGAAAGTAATTAGAAACTACCGAGTGAAGCCTATAATAGCCGATTAATTAACTTTTTTGACGCGCAAAAACACAACTGCTGAAACGTGATGCCGTTCATTCTTGAGTCGGGCCCCAAACTAAACTTATACAGCAGGTAATACGCGATTGGATTTGCCCGTAACTGCCATCGAAATTACGAATTACTCGCTGAAGTGGAGTTCAAAGCAAGGATATTCGGAAAATATCCGAATATCCTTGCTTAGTAAGCTGTTTTTTATATATTACTAGCTTTCCGCCCGCGGCTTCGCCCGCGTTGAGTTCGGTTATATCGCGCTTTTTGGATTTCCCTCGGGAATATCAATTTTTTCCGGGATAAAAGGTAGTCTAAACCTTCCTTAAGAATCACTCTATCTATTAAAAAAAAACCGCGTCAAAATCCGTTGCGTAGTTTTAAAGATCTAAGCATACATACGGACATACAGCGAAAGCGACTTTGTTTTATACTATGTATTGATTGATTAATAAACTAGTGCTTGACTGTAATCCCGCCTGGTCAAGCAGTGATGTAGTCGTTGATGGTAAAGCGCGCTAGTTTATTAAGAGTCTATTCACTCTAGCCTTGAAGACACCAAGGTCCGTATTACAGAAGGAAACTCAAGCATTGATCTCTGTTTAAACATTAATTAAAACTAGTTTCAACCAATCAAAAGGCTTCAAACAAGACTTAAGTAGAGCTTGAGTTTTGAGTGACGTTCTGTAATAGGGACCTTAAATTGTAGTCCAATGGAATTACCGCCGCTGGTCAATTCTTCTAGACCCGCGATATACGCGCTTCGGCTTAAGCTTAAGCTTCTTAGTAAGCTCCCTAAGACACTCAGACTTGTTGACTTTTCAGCCGTTGAAGGACACTAAACGAGACACAATACATGTTTTATTACACACTAGCTTTCGGCCCGCGGCTTCACCCGCATGGAATTCGGTTATGTCGCGCTTTTTAGATATATCCCTCGGGAATATAATTTTTTTCAATAAAAGGTAGTCTATGTCCATTCTCAGGGTCTAAAGATTGTCTGTGCCAAATTTCATCAAAATCGGTTGAGAGGTTTAAGCGGGAAAGCGTAACAGACGTACAGATAGACAGAGTTACTTTCACATCCATACTAATATTATAAATGCGAAAGTAACTCTGTCTGTCTGTCTGTCTGTCTGTCTGTTACGCTTTCCCGCCTAAACCTCTCAACCGATTTTGATGAAATTTGGCACAGACAATCTTTGGACCCTGAGAAAAAACATAGGCTACCTGTTATCCCGGAAAAATTTGATATTCCCGAGGGAAATCTAAAAAGCGCGATATAACCGAAATTTACGCGGGCGAAGCCGCGGGCGGAAAGCTAGTTTATAATATTAGTATGGAATTAGTATGGATGACGCCAGTGAGTGTTAAAGTCCCTCAAAGTTTTAAGACGCAGACAAACCCGCCTCAATAAATGGTGCGGCAGGCAGCGCAAGACCGGTCATTCTGGAAAGCCTTGGGAGAGGTCTTTGTCCAGCAGTGGACCTCTATAGGCTGAAGAAGAAGGATAAATATCGGTTAAACAATTTCCATGAAGTTTTAGTAGAAATTGTTTTACTGAAGTCACCATGCCCTGTCGGGTCTCACTTTTAAGCTGTGCGTTGTTTCTCAGCCAATCACTCGGTCACGGAAACGTTCTTTGCCTCTTTTTGCTTGTTAAAATACCATTTCTAAAGGCACCATTATAAATACTCACAGCCTGTGCACAGCGGACGTGATAAATAGGAAATAAGGCCACGAAACTCATACTTCATTCCATTATTACGTCAGGTAACACAAAACTTCTGTAATGTGATCCTTTGTAAGTGAGCGAGCAGAGCGATCGCGGAAACCATGCCCGAGGAATGCAAACAGCCCAGTTCTTACAGAGTGAATAATAATGAATATGTAAGTATGTATAGAGATTTTGAGGTTACTGATATGGCAGCCTCTAGTTGCAATTTGATTAATTGCTCTGTTTTGTTTCTTTATAACAGCTTTTATGTAATAATGCTGTTATTATTGCTCTTAGAACTGCCATTAAAATGAGGTTCTTTCTCTTGAGTCGACTTGAAAAATATGAAGCGGTGTGTAAATCTTTTGCTATAACGCCTCAATGGCGACGATTCTCTTGTTCATAAACTGAATTAATTTTAAGTTCATCATCATCATCAACCTTTTATCGTCCCACTGCTGGACACAGGTCTCCTCTCATCAGAGCAGGATTGAGCGTAATCACCACGCTTGCTCAATGGGGGTTGGCGAGTTCAGACTTGTCCAGGTTTCCTCAAGATGTTTTCCTTCACCTTCAGTCATTGATGTCCAAGATATACTTAGAAAGTATATATTAACTATAGAAAAGTAACATAGGTACTTGCCTGACCTGGAATCGAACCCGCACACTCATACTTGAGAGGCTGGTGTTTTAACCACTAGGCCACCACGACTGATTTTAAGTTACGTGCATCTTTTTCTTCCTATTTCATTAATATACCATCTTATAATCTTACACTTGAATTTTATTTTATTACCCATTCTCTGGTATCCTAACACATGCAACAACGACTATGGACTTCAAATACAGACGTTTACCCATTCTCTGCTATCCTAACACATGCAACAACGACTATTGACTTCAAATACAGACGTCGGACGTCGGTACATCAAGCTACTACAATCTATAAAATACCTTAATTGAATTTTCCACATTATCGCTAAAGCATTAAGGCTCAAGGTGGATAGGGAATATTGACAGTTTCGGGTAGATTGATGTCAAGTATTACAACTTGCACTTGTTTTACTTGAACTTTCAATAATTAGTAGGTCATTAGTTCTAGGTCTGGGTCTGAAATGCCAGTGTGAGCGGTCATCAACTCCTGCGCAATGCAATTTATCTTAACATTTGGCAAAGGCCTTGATGATAAAATAAACACCTACCGCCTTTATGCAAAACGAAATCCAACTTTCTTTCCAGCCTTAACATTTGAGTCAGTATTTGTATTTCGAACTTTATTAAAGTTAAATCTAAGTTCTTAATTCAAAAGTGACAACTTAGTACCGAACTAAGTTGTCATTTTATATGTAAGACTGCATTTCTATAATGGTTAGGTGCATAATTCAATAACAATTTAGGTGGTTTAAACTTGATCTAAATAAAATCCATATTTTGTGATAAGGGGCTAAAGACCAATTCATGTAATTAAAAACAATCTAAATCTAGATGTAATCTTAGCGAGTGTGGCAACGACATAAATAAAAAGTAAAGAATTAGAGACATTACAATTATTTTGAAAAATCGATCGGTTATTGATCGTTTTTAAAATTACGAAAAAAAAGTAAGCATTATGGATTAAAGACTCAAAAATGTGTTAGGATTTGGCGTTTTCTGTTCATATTGCCGTGAAGTATTTTTGATGGTATATATTAGTAGTCTTGAAAACGTAATAATTTTGTTCATTGCGGTGTTCTATAATTGTCATCTCTTATGCTGATTTTCGGGCTTCTCAACCGGAACGACTGCCAAAGATCTAAAATGATGTATTGTTATCTTCAGTAAAACCTTGGCAAGTACGAACGAAACAAATTAACCTAATATCGAACCTCCTCCCTACAATGCTATTTCGCCTAGCACATATCTAGTACATAATGAGTAATCGAAATTGTGCTTACGTCATCCAACGTTCCTGTTTGAATGCAGAACTTCTTACAAACGGCTAATTTTGTAATATGGCTATTGAAGTTATTAAAAAAAAAGTGATCAACTCAAACCGGTGTGTTTGTGATGATTACACACGCACGGATTAGTAGAATAAAGCAGTGTGTACAAGAAATAAAATGACATATGTAAATATTTGGTGTAATAGTAAGTAATTAGTTGTGAATTAGGCCATTTTTTTTTTCATAAATTTTGAACTAGTGCTTGCCCGCAATCCCACCTGATGATAAGCAGTGATGCAATCGTTGATGGTAAAGCGCGCTAGTTTATTAAGAGCCTATTCACTCTAGCCTTGAAGACACTCAAATTGTAGTTCAACGGAAACACTGCCGCTGGCAAATGGTTCCAGTCGCTCGATGTACGCGGTATAAAATACGAGGCGAAACGCTTCGTCCGCATCGTATTGATATTAACAACGTAAGGGTGGAAACTCGCCGTACGGCGGGTCGTCCGATGGTGGAACGGAGATGGGGGAATTACATGATTTAATTTCCTCCAGTAATTTCTTCCAATCCTATAGTAATTATTTTGATTAATTGTCCCGACGCGCAGCTCCACGGTTGCTATGACAAGATTTGTTATAGAACTTGTATTAAAAAAAAAAAAAACTAAAATTAAATCCAACTGAACCTAGAGTTTCCTCCATGATACTTTTGTGAAACTAAAATTAACTAACTATATACCTCTATGTGGTGATAGAGTTTCAACATTAGATCCAGATATCATCATCCTAAAAGGTTGTATTTTAAATCAGATTGTACGTGAGTGTCTGTCAACATAAGTTCTCCGAGAGTGTGTGCCGGGTGTTATGCGGAACCCGCTAATATGTGTGCGTATTACATAAGTTGGCGTACATGAGCGTGGGCGCATTGTAGGCCGCGCTGTGGAGCGACGCGGTGGGATGCGTTTGCGCAGTTGGAAAACATGAACGTTTAATTTTTTTTATGTAATAATGGGTTCTAAACTTGGCATATTTGTTGCACATTAAGTTTTTTCAGTAGAATTTCTTAAAAAAATATATGCCTGAGGACCAATAATCTATTTTCTGTAAGTAGATTTGTACAAACATTTATAATAACAATTCAATAATATTTTTTGATTTAATATTTATGTAACAGTGCAACACTACACCAGTCGCCAAGTCTAAGCTTCCACTTAATTCCACTATCACGAGGAAGGAATGACGAGCGACATTATAACTTAGAAACCATTGAACTGCTCACCGAAACTTTTGGAGACGACATTCGCAACTTGTTATTGTTTCTCTTTAGTAACCACTGCATCGTTGTAAAGGCTGAGATGAGACAACTCTAACATCTGGGCCTGTAGCCAAAGTAACATCGCTTCATAGCGAAGCGAAATCGAATACTAAACCAACCAATGGCGGGAACGATTAACCACGCGACGCGATAAATCACGTGGTCAATCGTTCCCGCCATTGGTTGGTTTAGTATTCGATTTCGCTTCGCTATGAAGCGATGTTACTTTGGCCCAGGGCTTTAATTCACGTTAGATAAGGCAGAGGTCTATAGCAATTACAATCACATTTCGCTAGTAATTTATCATCATCATCATCATCTTGATCATCTCAGCGTTAATCCCAGTCGCATCCGTAGCTTTCAGCTTTGGAGTCTGGGGTCCGCTTTACCAGTCTAACTGCTGATTTTGGCTAAACTTCGATATTTTGCGTGACGCGAGTTTTTCCCTAGTAATTCAACAATACGTATTTTATAGACTCGATTGGCTGGGCTTAAAGCCTACTGCGATATGCACTTCGATTGTGAAACTTATAAATTAAAACATACCAATGAACTGTGTTGTTACCAAAGGTTACTCAATATTCACTAATGTGTTCAATGGATTGTAATGACCACATCCAGGAAGAACGATTAAAATGATTTAATAGTTTCTAATTGCATGTTCCTTAAGTATTTAATTGTTTAGCAATTTACGCTGCAGCTCTCTTATTTTTAGCATAAATCAATGATTTTCTCCACGCATCTCTGTTGGCAATTGTTCTGGTATTCTGCCTTTTTTGTTTTTAAATTATCGGTTCAACGTTTTTCTTCTAGAATTTATGTTCTTTGGACACCAGTGCCTTTCAAACTTTTATAATTAAAATTACCCTATATTCTAATTGTCCTCGAGCAGTTGGTCCTAACTTTTTCAATGTCAGTACCCCTGTGAACAAGTATGGAAATTGAGTTTACCCCTAGCTAATTTAAAATAAATAAAACCACACAAATTCGAACGAAAACATGTTTATTATGTAAGAAATTGCACGTTTAGGTAACTAGTAAAGTAATAATTATATAAATCTCTGAATTAACTAAATTAGTGCGAAGGTTTCAAGTGCTTTACATTCACAAGTTTGACAATGTTAGGTTTGGTGTCATTCAACGCGCATCTCATAATTAATTTATTATTATGTTTATTGCTATTTTAATACTATTTCGTGCCATCTCGTGTTAACCCCCCTAGAATCACTGTTTTACCCGTGCGGGGGTAATTACCCCCAGGTCAGGAACCACTGTCCTAGAGCCAAAATCTAAAAAGACATGTGAGATCTACCAACCCGCACGAGGCCACCGCGGTGGATTGCGGCCTACTCCCTTCCTCGTCTAGATGAGGCCTGTGTCCAAACAGCGGGATTAATAAAGTTTCATAGCAATTGCCTTATTTTGTGGTATTTGTAGGTCCTGGATTACCGATTTTGTTTGTAAAAAGTTTTTATTTCATGCTTTTCAGTGTCTTAGTCGAAATTAGAAAATTACTTTTTCACCTTATAACAATAGTGGCAGCCATAACCATAACACATGTTAGATAGAATAAGTTCTCATCAATACGAAAAAAATCCCTATCTCAAAAACTACTGAACCGATTTAGATGAAACTTAAAGTATTCCCTAAGTTGAACAAAAAGAACAAAAGAACATAGTACAACAAAAAAAAAACAGAGAATTACTTAAATCGAACTTGTTAGTTCCGGTAATATGCACACACAAACATAAAAACATACATGATACATACACTTGAAATTTGACTTACATGACAACGGGTCGAATTTGTAACCTCTTTTTTTGAAGTCTGTTATAATGTAGTAAAAAGACAAAGAGACAGAGTTTCGTCTGCATTTATAATGCCTATACAGTAAGTAATAAAATAAAAATAAAAAGCCTTTTATTTCTTGTTACAAATACAAATATAGGATTAAATGTAGGTTTACAATTTAAAAGAAAGAAAATAAATAAAATAAACATCGAAACAGTTTGCATGCATTAATTAATTATGTGCTTTACCTATTCTTTAAGGTGTTTTTATATTTTATGGGTACAAGAACCCCTCTCAACGGAGGGTAAAGGCCTCCTCCAAAGATGACCATTTTTCTCTGTCTTTAGCTTCTCGCATCCAGTGTGTGCCTGCTATTTTTATGATATCGTCTGTCCATCACGTATTTGGCCTACCTCTTTTCCTCTGGCCCGATGGTCCTAGCCACGACGTAGTTGCTTTGGTTCAGCGATTACCTTTGAGTCTGGCTGTGTCCAGCCCATCGCCATTTTAGCTTCTGTGAGTAACTAAGTGCGTCGATAACTTTAGTTTTCTGTCTTATGGCGGTGTGGCGGATTTTTTTTACTCCCATCACTAACTTATAAATAAATAAATAAAATAAAAAGCCTTTTATTTCAAGCCAAATTTTACATTAGGTAGGTTAGGTTAAAGTAGGTACTAATTTAAACAAATGGGAGTTTCTACATCTTAAATCTATTGCATTATTTTTCAAAATATTTTAGTAGTAATTTGTATTGATGCTTAAGATTAACTTCAATTATATAATTAAATAACAAAGTAAAATTTGCTATGCTAATTGCTCGGTTAGGTTAGTACAGTAGGTACACAAAATTATCCGAGAGAAGTGAGCTATTACAGATGCCCTTAGTCATGCCCAGAAATTAAAATGGTAATGGGCAGGTCACGTAGCCAGAATGACCGACAAAAGGTGGACCATACGAACTACACTATGGCGAGGCCCAGCCGGCTACAGAAAAAGAGGCAGACCACTATCAAGATGGGTAGACGACATAACACACATAGCAGGTAGAAACTGGGCAACTGTCGCGAAAGACAGAAAAGTATGGCAATCTCTGGAGGAGGCCTTCACCTCAGAAAGGATTCCTGCTCATTACTAACTTACGCTTGTCAAACGTGGAAATTCACAAGTAAACTAAAAAATAAGATCATAACCAGCCAAAGAAGTATGGAGAGAAGCATCCTAAAAATCATACAGTACGTATAAGGATACAAATAGTCTCTCTACGAAAGTAATAAACCTGTAGAGTTCCCGACCTCTTGTTATGCGACAACACGTCTGTACGTATTGAAATTTTCTATCACCTTTGTCAACATGTATGTAAATCTTATGCCTTTTGACCTTTTAGTCACCAGCGTGGTATTGTGGGGTCACAGAGGAAAACTTCCGTGATAATATGCAACCATGTAGCAACATAAACGGTATTTTAATGAATAGGTGTTCATAAAATTAGAAAATGAATCTTTTGATGCCTGAAAAATTTTGGGACACAATTTTACTTGGCAAGGACCCGAATAAGCTTAGATATGGAAATATATTGAAGACCAGAAATGTGATGGCGAGGATCAAAAGGCTCGTGTGACTACTTTTTAACGAAAAAAAAAACAATACAAAAAGGGAGGTTGTATAGGTATCTACCTATATTTTTTCTTTGCTTTCAACTTTTTAACTACACAAGCTAAACGTTAGAATCATAACCGTTTTCTATTAACGCTGTTGCTTTGCATGTTTTTAGAAGGAAGGGTAAATAAATTGTGCTGTTTTTTCTTGGTTAACACAACTTACAATTCTTAATTTTTTTTTAATAATTATTAACTAGTGCTTGACTGCAATCCCGCCTGATGGTAAGCAGTGATGCAATCGTTGATGATAAAGCGCACAATTTCCCCAGTACTAATCCAGCACGCGGCCGCAGTGCGGGTAATTGCGTAATACACCATTACTATCAGTTGGAATAATTTTGAACCTTATTGCTATTCCATTGCTCCCTATGTTCAATGATGTGTCTGCTCAAAAACTTAAATAACGCAATGAAAGCTGTCAAAATGTAACCCATTGCGACTGATAGTGTGCTACGCAATTACCCCGTTGGTTCTAAATCACCTGTGTGACAGATTTTATCCAAATTTGTCCAGCAGGTTTTGCGTGAAAGAGTAACAAACACGTATATAAACTTTTACGTTTAAAATATTAGAAGGATTAGTTAATGACGCCGATTCTGCTGTTAACAAACTAAACTAATTGTAAGTTAAGTACATCTTTTTCTTTCCATTTCTATAAGAAAAGGACAGAAGATAACTTTTTAGTTTAATCCTGTCAAATTAAGATACTCCATAGACAGTTTAGACGCGATTATAAACATGGCGACTAAAAATACGCCAGTTTACGTCAGGAGCGCACTAATTTGACAGGTCTAAACTGTCGATGGAATATCTTAATTTGACAGAATTAAACTAAAATGTTATCTTCTATCCTTTTCTTGTAGAAATAGAAAGAAAAATATGCACAGAACTTAAATTTAAAATAGTTTGTAATCAAGAGAATCGGGGCCAATATTAGTTTAGTAGGAAATGACGTCACTCTTTAGGTGGTAAGCCTAAAGCACTTACATGATGCAGTAAAATACAAATTGACATAACACGATGCGATGTCAAAGCATTTTATTTTTGTAAGTGAATGAGGAATCTGCACGGATAACAAGATTAAAACTTAGTCATCGCCTTAGAGCTCCTGCATACAGGCGCGACGCAACATAGCGGCGCGATTCTGGTAAAAAAGATTCGAGAAGAGTTCATAGAAATTGTATTAAAATTCTCGCGTTGCGCTTGTCTGCGGGAGTCTTTAACAAACTTATTACATAACGCTAAAAAGTATTTTCCATAGCAGCTTTTATGTTTCTATGGACGCCCTTCGGTGGCAATCAGTTTTCTATTTATTGATGTTGTTGTGATCTTTGGCTAATCATAACGTGATTTACTAAAACAAAGGAATAGTCAAAATCGGTTGCGTATTCCGATATTTGGACGCCGTGGTTTTTTTTAACATTATAAACTAGTGATTGACCACAATCCCGCCTGATGGTAAGCAGTAATGCAGTCGTTGATGCTAAAGCGCGCTAGTTAATTAAGAGCCTATTCACTGTAGCCTTGAAGACATTTAAATTGTAGTCCGACGGAAAGACCGCCGTAGGCAAATTGTTCCAGTCTTTCGATGTACGCGGTGTATAAGACTAGGCGAAGCGTCCGGATCGTAGTGGTGTCGTATGATGGTCCTGTATTTTAAACAGAATAATATAAATACTTACATATTTAGTGGCCCCTGACGCACAGGGAAGTGAAAGAACGTGTGTGAGCATGGGTGAGTCAGTAAGTAAGTCTGACACGCCCCTCCGCTCCCCCAGAGCGGGAGTAAGGAATGTAGCAAGTACTAACTTGTACGGAAATGAGTCTAGATTTCTAGTTTTATGTGTCAGCGGCTTTACATAAACAGCTTCGAAGATAGTGTAAGTGCGTAATATTATCTAATTTACATAAAGGAAATACTAGATTTGTTGATATTTTATTTGAAATCTTTATCGCTTTTATGTCATAATCTTGATCGTGTTTGCTTTACTTGTTTTCTTTGGAGCCAAGTACAACAATTATTTTTTCTTTATACGAAATCTGAATATTGTTTGTTCAGAATAAGCAATTAAATCGATTCCAATAATCTTTACACCATGTTATATTTTTTCCCAAATATATTTAAAAAATGTTGCAGTGTGGTTACCGAGCGCCCAACCATGGGGTCCCATTTCGTACAACAGACTCTCAGTTCTTATCAAAAGATAATATGATGGCATGGCATGACGATGGCAGCATAGGTTGCGGTGCAAAACTTAGCAACGATTTTCAACCTCGTACGTGCAGTTTATAGCCTTTTTAATATTTTTAACAATTTGAATTTCCTTATTTAATGCTACTCCGTATATTTACACTTTTAAATAACGTAATTAAACAAAACGGTAAAATGGGCTCAGTACTGACAATGATTTTTATTTTACACTCGGGACAATAGATGGCAGTGTACTCAATTAATCCTGTCATAACATATTTTTTTTAGGTTAAGATAAGATGTCTTCTAACCATTATATTGCTGTTTACTTCTTTTAGAATGCGTGTTTCTCGATGCACGACGCATGGATTTAGTTTTGGTTTAGTATATATGACAATGTAGACAAGACATAGATGGCGGTAGTGGCCGGCCGGTCAAGCGTTCCCTGGTGGCCCTCTAGTGACTTGTAAGAAACTTTTTTTGCTCGACGGTCTGCCCGAATTGAGTTGGACTCATTTTGTTGTTCACCATTGGGTATCTGTATGTAGTATCCTGTAATCTGTGGCCCAACACAGTTCACAGCGGATCATAGTGTCCTAGGGGTCCGGTGCGCCTCGCCGCTGCAGGCGCGAGCTTGCAAGCGGCGCGTTGACCATATTTTTCAGAAGATATACAATATGTAAAGAAAACCCTGTCCGACCCATAAGAATAATAAAGGTTAGGTAAACACTTGACCAAATATAATATAAAATTTTACATAATCATCATAGTAACAATACTAATGAATTTTGAAATAATCCTTTTTTCCCGGGAATTAATTCCAATTTCCCCGAAATTTGGTAATTTTTAAAAAGTGACAACACCGGTATTATTATAAGCGAATAGCGACGCGACCACGTCACAGGTGCTGCGTGCCCTGCCCCCCGCCGCCCGCGGAATGGGGTTGCTTACCGCACATGTATTAAGTTACCTCTTTTTACGAAATAATATTTATTTTTTTAGGGGTTTTTTTTTAAGTTTTGCCTGTCTTTGTGGGCATTAGTAGAATCAGTTATCATTACCTAACAATACCTTCACGGATCGGACAGGGTTTTCTTTACATTTTGTATATTGATAGGCTCATTACTATGTGATTTTTCAGGATATCTTTATGAAATTTTGTACATAAATTCTTTACATAAAAATAATACGTGGTTCGGGTTTCGCATAAACAAAAAATTACGTTGTATAAATCTCGATCTTAGGAGCATTATGGGAGAGGTCATTCGATGTTTTACCATCCAAAAAGGGTTCCCATACAACAGATGTGATTATACAAAAACCTTCAAGCGCGATTTTGACTCACAAATTAATAGTCAATAACTTCTGCAAGTACCAATCAAATGCATCTCAGTACAATTTAATAGATAATAATTAAAATTTCCTAAGTAAAAGCAGGTGGATGGCGCTTATAGCCATAAATCAGAGCGGCTAATAATCACACCTGATCGAGTTGATAGAATGTTGTGCAACGGTTCTAGGTTTAACCAGCCGGTTACACATACGCGTAACGCCCCGTATGACGACCGGTTCTGGTGTTACTATCATTATTATTATTGTGTAGAAATACTTTCGTTTGGATAAGCATTCGCTCCTTGTATTGGTAGACTGGAATCATGCCTATCATCTAATTTAGATATACAGATAAGATACGGACGACAGCAGCACCCTAATTGCGTAACATACGGTTACTATCAGTTCTAATCACTTTGAAGCTTATTGTTATTCCATTGCTCCATGTGTTTTAAAATGTGTCTGCTCAACAACGTAAATAACGCAATGAATGTTGTTGAAATGTCAAAACGAAACCCATTGCTGCTGATAATGTGTTACGCAATTACCCTGCAGGTCATCATCAGCCTCTACTCGTCCGCTGCTGGACATAGGGCTCCTTCATGGCAAGCCAACAAGCTCAATCCTGAGCAATTCTCCGCCAGCCACTACCAGCCACCTTTTTGATATCGTCGCTCCATCTCGCCCAAGGGCGTCCTACGCTACGTTTGCCGAGACGCGGTCTCCACTCGAGGACTCGTTTACCCCAACGGTTGTCGGTCCTGCGGCAAATGTGACCAGCCCATTACCACTTCAGCTTGCTAATCCTCTCAGCTATGTCGGTGATTCTGGTCCTCTGTCGGATCACCTCATTTCTGATGCGGTCCTTCAGAGAGACGCCCAACATAGCCCGCTCCATAGCTCGCTGAGCGGCTTTAAACTTATGGACTAGTCTGACCGTTAGTGTCCACGTTTCGGCTCCGTAAGTCATGACGGGTAGGATGTCAAGTTACCCGAAACTGTCAAATATTTCCTATAAACCTTGAGCCTTAATACTTTATTGATACAGTTGAAAATCCAATAAAAAATCTGACATATTGTAGCATGATGAGCGGTCGTCTGTACCTACCTATATAGTATAGTATATAGTAGTATATGTATACTAGTATATGTCGAATCCCTTGTTCACAAACTAAACTAAATTTAAGTTTAGTGCTTCTTTTTATTTCATTAAGAATAGTACAGAAGAAAAAAATTAGTCCTGTCTATTAAAATACCATAAAAATTGGTCCTGTCTATTAAAATACCATAAAAAATAGTCCTGTCTATTAAAATACCATAAAAATTAGTCCTGTCTATTAAAATACCATAAAAAATAGTTCTGTCTATTAAAATACAATATAGACAGTTTAGACATGATTAAAAAATAATCAAAAAAATCTCAGATAGATAAGCAAAGCAAACACGATTTGGTGATAAATATTTTATTGGTAAATTATCAATAAATGTAGTGTTGCAATCAAGAATCAACATACTAAATAATCTAAATATACCCGGCCTAAGATAAGTTCCTGTACACACCTCATTCGACATCCTGATTGCATAGCAGACTATCGATTGAAAACATTTTGAAGCTAATCCATTGCTCCCTAGACTCGAAAAATATGTCTGCTCAACAGTGTAAATAATGCAATGAATGTTATTGAACTGTCAATATGATACTCATTGCTGTTGATAGTGTGTTACGCAAAATCCCGCTGAATGTAATGCTAATAAGTATGTAAATGAATCTAGATTTCTAGTTTTATGTGTCAGTGGCTTTACATAAACTGCTTCGAAGATAGTATAAGTGCGTAATATTATCTAATTTACATAAAGGAAATACTAGATTTATTAATATTATGCCTGTAATCTGTATCACTTTTAAGTCATAATCTTGATCTTGTCTGCTTCTCTAAGCAAAACAGTTTTCTTTGGAACCAAGTATATAAAATCTCGACCTTAGAAGTTTTAAAGGTCGTATGTATGACTCGACCTTAGGAGCAGTAGGTCTGTTGGTTTAGTGGTCGTAAGTATAACTGCTAAGCATGTGGTTTTGGGTACGATTTCTGGCTAGGGAAAAGTGTTATTTTATGTTTTTGTTTGTAATATCTCAGTAGCAGTTCGGAGTCTGCATTTGTGCCTGACTGGTGGCAATACACTTGCACCCTCTTACATTGAAACATTGGACCTTATATCTATAACGGACGAAATGTGGGTTAACCTCTGCTTCTGCTTAATTTTTCTGGAAACAAGGCGTGATGGAATGTTATGTTTTTTTTTTTTTTTTGTTTTGGTGAGGCTTTGTGTTTATTGCCACGCTGCGAATTACCAGTTGCAGACGCCAGGCAGTAAATGCATCATGCTACCAGAAACTGTCTAATTTTCAACTTTGAACCTAATGGTTTATTGATAAAATTGAAAATCTATTATATATACCTATAAAGAAATTTTATAGATTGTGGTACGCAGCTTGATGTCCTGGACAAGAGCTTTGTAATGATGAAGAATTCACAGCCAATACTTTCATTCTATCAATAGTAACAGTCCGATTTTATTTGAAACCACTGTTTTATTGTAATACATTTATTTGTCTATCTTTGCTGCTGTTTACCATAAACAACAAGCAAGAAAGCAAGCAGTTTTACCCCATCTATTGGCACTAACGTAAACTATGAGAATTGTAGGTGTTGCACGTAGTACAGCTATTCAACAAGAGATGGCGCATAACATACAAGTTCTGCTATCAACCAACAGATGTCACTGTTAGTGCGGTGGTATATTAGTTTTTTTGTCTGTGTGTAAAGCGTGTTTGGTCGTATGAATCCTCTTTTCTTACGTTGCTCAAGAACTTTCCAAATTTTTTGATCCCTGACGGGCTATGTGGCCAAAGTAACTGACGATTTTTTGATAATAATTATTTGATATCAACACCCTAATTGCTTAACACAGTATTGCAATTAGATGGAATCATTTCGAAGCATATTGCTAATCCATTGCTCCATGTGTTCTAAAATATGTCTGCTCAACAACGTAAATAACGCAATGAATGTTGTTGGCCTGTCAAAATAAAACCCATTGCTACTGATAGTGTGTTACGCTTTTCCTGTTCCTGTAGACTGTGCTCTATTTAGTTAAGGTCTTCATTTGAAGTTTTTACTCTGTAATAAAATTAGGTACACTCAGATCCCTCACTGGGAACACTATTTTGTGTAATTATACCTCTAACTGACGTAGGTATGCGAGTTATGTAAATAAAACCACAAACAATATTTTATTGTATAGCGATTTTTAATAAAATACATTACACCTAAAAGACTCAGAAAGTGTAATAATTACATACTCTACATCGCTTAAACATATATTTACAATCCTACAAACGAGAATTACAGTACTTTCTTTAAAATAGCAGTTTACGGAACAATTTTGTTCATGACTGAGTATTTTTCATTCACTATAATTTAACACTGTCATAATACAAGCCAGTCCTCTTTGATCATATCTGATGCTTTTTCAGCGATCATGATGACAGGAGCGTTGGGGTTCCCACTTATGATGGTAGGCATAACACTCGCGTCGACAACTCTCAAATTAGCTACGCCGTGGACACGTAACCTCGGGTCTACCACAGCATCTATGTCCTGCTTCGGACCCATTTTGCATGTCCCAGTAGGATGGTAGATTGTAAATGTGAAGTGCTTCAAACTGCACTCCCAGTATTCGTCACTAAACAACACGAGGTGCTGACAACCAGGCATCGCAATGTTGTGCGGCCTTGAGCCATACCTTTGGAAAGCCGTTGTGTTCGACAAAGCCATAGCTATCTTTATACCTTCCGTAAGAACTTTGATATCTTCCTTGTACGCGAAGTAATTCGGTTCTATAGATGGCGCTGCGAAAGGGTTGCGACTCTTCAGTTTAATCCAGCCGGAGCTCTTCGGTCTCAACAGTAGTGGTAGTATAGTCCAGGTTTCAGCGTCCTCTATTGGCTTGTAGACAGTATTGTACACCCTATCACGCAGGTTTAATATTTTTCTGATCTGTTCTCCCCCATCAGAATTAACTGAACTGGGGGCGAAGTGGAACTGTATGTCCGGCCAGTTGCCAGATGGTGGTGCGTATTTAGTGTTGACGAATGCTAATCCCTCTACGCCTTGAGTCGTCATCGGTCCTTTTTCGTATAAAATGTAGTTCATAGCAACATTGAAAGTCTGGAAACGATCCTTCTTAAATGTAACTGGTTTGTTGACAACGAAAGTCAAACCACCAAGGCCAACGTGATCCTGCAGATTATGACCCACTTTTAGATTTGCTACTAAAGGAATACCATGCTCTCGTAGATGATCTGCTGGCCCAATTCCACTTAACATCATTATTTTAGGTGTTGCTAATGCTCCGGCCGACATTATCACTTCTCTTTTTATTCTGACTTTGTGCCTTTGACCATTTCTATAGAATTCTACTCCGTATGCCTGCTTTTTAACAGGATTGATAAGAATTCTAGTGACCTGGGCTCCCAGAGCTACGTGCAGATTGTTCCTCTGCCTGACAGGTCTGAGGAAAGCCTTGGCCGTACTGCAACGGCTACCGCGCCGCATGGTCGCCTGGGTCAGCATAAAACCCGTCTGTTTCGCTCCGTTTATGTCACGATTCTCGTACCCAAGTTCCATGCCTCCTTTCAAGAACGTAACAGATAATGGCGTACGCCACGGTGCTTCTTGGACCGTGAGGTATCCGCCGGCGGCGTGGTACGGCGTGTTCACTAAGTACGGGTTGCGATTGTCTTCCGATTTGAGGAAATATGGTAACACTTGATCATACGACCAGCCAGGGTTACCAAGCGCTTCCCAGAGGTCGTAGTCGTTGCGATTGCCCCTGACATATACCATCGCATTGAGCACGCTGCAGCCGCCGAGTACTTTGCCTCTGGGCCAGTTGCAGCGGTCGCCATTCATGGCGAGGCAGTAGGAGCGGTTGTTTGAAGGCGTGGTCTGGAACTGCCAGTCCATTTCGGAGAGCTGTGTGTAGCCCGCCAGCGCAGGGATGTCAGAGATCTCAGTTTCGTCTTGGCCGGCCTCCAGGAGCAGCACAGTCCAGTTGCCGATCTCGGAGAGCCGCGACGCGACCACTGCGCCGGCAGATCCGCCGCCGACTATCACGAAGTCGTAGATCGGCAACAGCTGAAATATTTGAAGGTTGCATTATTAGATTGTAATTGGTATCATTTTTTTCTCGTTTCAATTATTATTTCTTTCCTGGAGTTTTATTTTGTATTTAAATACATAATTACTTTATAAAAAAAAAATATTGATAATGCAGTGTAATGATGAATCAGAAAAAGGGATGATAATCCACTCTGTCTCTGCTTAATTCTTTGAGAAAAATTGCCATGACATTATGATAAAAAACAAAATGAAAATAAAAATGCACTGGTGCTATTGAAATAGGTTTTCGTTTTAAAAAATATGAGCACGATATTTAAAATACTTACAGTATTGACATCCGTAATATAAGACTCTGGGTCGAATTGTTGGTATCTGAAGTACGTGATCCCGAGTGCCAGGAGTGGTATCAGACCCAATACGGTGATGGGCGACGGTGCCAAGCTGGCCAGCGCTCCTGCCGCCTCCATGGCTGCCTTTACAACTCATCTACCGCTAAACTAATATTTACAACTTAGCCTACTAGTCTTAGCTCTCTTAAATCCAATGCTGGCTTTTCTTTCTTTGCTCCTCTTCTGAAAGAATTTTAGGTGTGTAATTCCTAATGCCAGGCTTTTTTGTGGGCGTCGTTTTTGTCGCCTTTTCTGTTTCGCTATGATAGCTTTTGAGTCGCGCGCTCTTCAGTTCGTCTTTGTCTGCGTCGAAGAGTTGTAGCGTGTTGTATCGTTTCTCTTTGTGGAGTTTGACGGGTTTATAGAGTTCTTTGTTGACGTCTTTATAGTGTTCGTTCTTGTACAAAGACGTGCAGAAGTAGTCGCTTTTGGAGGATCTGTCGGAGTGGTATTCACAGGCGCTGGAGCCGCTTCTGTAGCCGCTGCTCTCTGTTGAGGAGTTGTCGCTTTTGAAGCTGTCAGCACTACTCCTCGCTTTGTGTCGCTTGTAGTCCTTGTCGAAGTCGTTGGCTCGGTAGTCGATGGGGGAGCTCCGGTAGTGTAGGGGCTCGTCGTACTTGTCCTTGTACCGTCTCACTTGCGCGCTGCTAGCGTGCGCGTACGACTGTTCCTGGCCCATGATGTAATGCGCGCTCGCGCTCGTGTGTGATTTCTGTAACGATAATAATTTGTATTTGAGTATAAAATTATTAATCCTTGTAAAAATCAGGGAGGATATCACAGGGACTGCGTTATATGAAAAAATATATTACTATAAAAATATTAATGTATCTTTGTTTGTTGCAGGTAACGATGATGATAAAATGCCTCTAACGGGTAATATCAATGAGAATTTAGAGACGGTTATACAAACTGTTACGGCTAAAATATTGGTAAGTCTATAAAACAGAAACCATATCGCGAATTTCAAGTGATCAGTGCCATCTATCTGCTAGCAGCAAAAACTTAGCACAATTTACTGTGTGGTCGTTGACCCTGGTCTTGTCAGTACCGTTACTGATAAAAATAACAGCAGATCAGCGAGGAATTCAACAACATTCATGAATGAATATACATATTAATGTATCAATATTGTTGATTGTTTTATACGTAGTGTGTCAGTAGAACGCTGAAGTGTTCTGTGGTAGGACGGGCTTTTTGCTTGGGAGTAGACCGGCCGAAATTAACAAGAAGAGAAACTAACAGGTTTTTAAACCATATGCACAGTGACGTGTTTCTACAAACAACGGATTAAGCTCCAAGTCAATAGATTTGTTAGACATAAGGAATGAATTAGAAGACGCTGAAAGTAAATTAACTCAAGTCAAAATTGTTCACACTTTTACTTTCGGCTTGCGATTACATGCATACGTAAATGAATTACTCTATGATACTCGTTTAGCGCCCAGAGAACCGCAGAAAATGGCGGCAATACGGTTCAAAATTGTATGTAAGTAGGTAAATCCTACTTATATAAATAGTAAAAATAATTTCTTTGGTTTACTGTTACATTATTTATTAACTTTCTATGTTAAAAGAACCAGCAGCTGTGATTGTTCTGTGGTGACAACTGCAAAGTTATCATAACTTTCACTCACAATTTAGCTTTAATTTCATATTTATCTCTGCGGCGTTTTGGTGCTTTGTTTATATGATTCACAGTCAATAATCTTATTAGAGTTTCCAAACATGCATCAGTTTTATCTTGATTAACATGGTGAAGCCATGTTTATCATCATATGCTAATCAAGTGATAATTAAGTGAGTGATGTATTATGTGCTGTGATCATATCTGGTTCTGGAACACTCGTTTTTAAGTCTCTCTAAATAAAGGAATTTATGTTTTATGGCTGAGAGGATTAGCAAGCTGAAGTGGCAATGGCCTGGTCACATATGCCGCAGGACCGACAACCGTTGGGGTAAACGAGTCCTCGAGTGGAGACCGCGTCTCGGCAAACGTAGCGTGGGACGTCCTTGGGCGAGATGAAGCGACAACATCAAAAAGGTGGAGGGTAGTGGCTGGCGGAGAACTGCTCAGGATCGAACTTGTTGGCGTGCCATGAAGGAGGCCTATGTCCAGCAGTGGACGAGTAGGGGCTGATGATGATGATGTTTTATGGACGCCTTATATTTCTGGTAATTTAACGTATTTTTTTAACCTATTTTTTTTTGGGCTTATATGGGGTTATGTTAGCCCCATCGTACCATTTACATTAATCTTACTGACTAAACACAGTATAAAATCTAATAAGATAAGTATAAATATAAACAAATTAATAAAATACTACAGCTATTCATATAGAACCGTAATTAAGCGACACAACTTTTCGTCATCTCCGATGATGGTCCAGATAAAATGGATTGTATTAAACCTGTATCTAATTTATTTAAATTAAATTCGCCTATGAATAGCCCCCGATCATCTTTATTCCGAGTACACAAACCGGCATGTTACGTGGGTAACAACAGTCTTGTCATGGCGCCTCCGCCGGGCCGGAACAAGCGGGGTAGACCAAAGAAGTGCTGGCTTGACGTTGTAAGAGATGACATGCGTGCCAACAAGCTTTTACCACAGGATGCTAAAGATCGTGTGAAATGGGGGAGAATGTGCAGGAAAGCGGACACCGGGCTCCAACGCCGCGGATGCAACCGGGATAAACGCTGAGATGATGATGATGATGATCTTTATTCCGGGTACACTCCATCAACAAACGTTGTACATCCTCAACTTGATTGCAAGCCGAGCATTTAGGAGACTGCCTTTTTCATGAGAAAAAACGTACTAATATTTGTATTAGATAGCCATCACCTTTCAAACAATTAATAGCATTTAAGTATTAAGCAACTAATGACGTTTACATCAGTAGTTGCCCGATACGATAACGTCGACGTCTTCCAAGCTGTTCGTAACCAGGTTAAAGCATTACTAGAAGAATCGACAGATGTAGACAAAGTGAACAATGATAAAATCATAAAACCACTAAAACAAGCTTGGTTTAACCAACCTTGAAGAGTAGAAACTTAATGTGCTAGTCACGTCGGTATTCAAACCGGGCATGAAATGCGATCACTATGGGCTATCCGTCATGGAGGCATTACCAACCAAACTGCTCCAGAACAACGGCGGTAACAACCGAGAACTCATTTGTTCAAATTAACGCCGATTGTCCTGTTCAAAAACTAAACTTATTTTAATTTACGTGCATATTTTTCTTTCTATTTTATTAAGAAAAGGATAGAAGATAACATTTATGTTCAAACCTGTCAAATTAAGATATTCCATAGACAGTTTAGACGCGATTATAAACATGGCGACCATAAATACGTCAACTTACTCTGACTTTGTCTACTAATATTTTATCTTCTGCCCTTTTCTTAATGATGCACTGAATTTAAATATAATTTAGTTTTCGAACAAGAGAATCGGGGCCACTGTCAAACAACAAACAATACGTTATAAGGAAGACACTACGCGATTTTAAACTTTATGTAAAGGATATTAAAGCTACGACTGCAGGATCTACCGACGGTTTTCCGACAGGTTTGCCCAAAAAAGTGCCATACGATTTTAATTCTTATGCCGATGCTATAGAAGTGGTGATTGCAATCATTTCGAGAATATTTTTTCCATGCTGAGTGAGTTAGCCTGTTGTAAAGATGCAAATTGTGTATTTATTGACGGCGATTGTCCGCTAAAGACTCAAAACCAATATTTTTTATTTACTTAAGTATCTGAGGCTTAAAGTTAAGAGTTTAAGACGGTTTTAAAGAAAGGTGTTTTTCTGTTTTAAAGATGCAAATTGTGTATTTATTGACGGCGATTGTCCGCTAAAGACTCAAAACCAATATTTTTTATTTAGTTAAGTATTTGAGGCTTAAAGTTAAGAGTTTAAAACGGTTTTAAAGAAAGGTGTTTTTGTGATAAATCAGAAATCCTTTATTCTGACAATGGAAAAGAAGCAATTAATCCTCTCAATGATCTTAAAATGTTGTAATGATCAGTCAGTGGCAGGTTTACTTATATCTATACTAATATATAAAGCTGAAGAGTTTGTTTGAACGCGCTAATCTCAGGAAGTACTGGTCTGATTTGAAAAATTATTTTTGCGATGGATAGCCCATTAATCCAGGAAAGCTTTAGGCTATATACCATCACGCTGTAACCAATAAGAGCGAAGCATATAAAAAGAAACATATCGAAACCTACGTGGGTGAAATATAGTTTTTTATAAGGTTCATGAATCAGATTCCCTTCTTGAAGTTACAAGATACGTTTGTAATTATTCTCTTAAAACGTTTAAACAACACGTGGTATTCTTAACTTTTTTGTTAATTTCAATTGTTTTCTGCTATGTGAAATAGAGTAGCGTTATTATAGTCTCGTATGTCATCGTAAAATCCGTAAAATTTATAACAATGCCGTTTTATTGTTCTCATCTGTGATACCGGCATTTAAAATTTTCAGAGCACAACGAAAACGGGTATTATAACAATTAATACTGTTTTCTGGTACACATCTACATAGATATATACCATACTTGTAGATAATATCATTTATTTTGAAATTCAGGTATATTTTTGATGAACCATTAACGGTTGTGATGATGAGTTGCGAAATGGTACAGGTACCTGTGTAGATACGAATTTTGACCAATATCTCTGAGGTTGCAAGGAAAGTTTTTGATCTTAGATCGCAGCGTTTTAAATATCTTACAGTTATAGAGCGTGAAATTAAGAATTAGTAGCAGTTGCAAGAAACTGTCCTTGTTTATCTTATTTGCTATTAGTATATTTGTGTATTTATACAATATGTAAAGAAAACCCTGTCCGATCCGTGAAGGTATTGTTAGGTATCGTTAACTGATTCTAATAATGCCTACAAAACCGGGCTAAACTTAAAAAAAAATCCCCCAAAAAAAATAAATATTATTTCGAAAAAGCGAGGTAACTTAATGCATGTGCGGTAGGCAACCCGATAGCCACGCCCCCCTTCACCCGCGCATGTATGCGCGGTGAAGGGGGGCGGGGCATGCGGCACGTGGTCGCGTGGTCGCTGGTCAGTTTTTTAAAAATTACCAAATTTCGGGGAAATTGGAATTAATACCCGGGAAAAAAAGATTATTTCAAAATTCATTATTATTGTTACTGTGATGATTATGTAAAATTTTATATTATATTTGGTCAAGTGTTTACCTAACCTTTATTATCCTTATGGGTCGGACAGGGTTTTCTTTACATATTGTATATAATATATATTCTACAATATTTCACAATAGCAGCAACCACTTTATCTTTGCATCACCCAAAGGTTGACCTGAGCCGAAGATCTGACCTGAGGATACCTATGGCATTAAGTCCGCCTCTATGCATTTGTGTGTAAAGAGTTAAATAAATTAGTATTTCTTTTGGTTTCCATATTAGAAATAGGCGTTTTAGCAAAAGATTCTAACATGACAATCACAATAGCCCGTTATGTGTATTTAGAGATTCGACAAAGATTTTCGGAGTACGGTGCATATGTCTCTCCACTATGACATTTCCGTATTATATAACTCTCTGATCACAGTAATGGCTACCACTTAGTTGTTTACTTCCACCATTACCACAACACGTCTGTAATTAAGTTCTCCGTTAGTCTGGCCTGCGCGTATGTGCACGCGTGTATGTTTCCGCACCGCCACCCTGATATTAATTCGTCTAACTGTCACAACTTCTGCATCTTTTAAAATAAAGAAATTTCGTTATTCAAGCTGTGCGAAGTCATATGTACTGTATACTTTGGACCAGTAATGTGATCAATGTAAAGCAAAATTCCAGACTATCTTCTTTCAAATTCATCTTCGTGTTGAAGCATAAAACTATCTACAACACTGGATGCTATCTTTGTATTTAGGGTTTTGATGCCTTGGTCAAAATACTTAGCCTTAGTACTTATAAAAAAGACCACAAACTCAGTTACTACAAGTCCTTTCAAAACTTACCTTGAAAACATTACCAGACTTGCCAGACCCTTTTATAGTTACTTGCCATGACTTGATCATGGAATGTAACCAATCTTTTTAACTTATTACGTGTTAACCAATAGGTCCTCTAAAATGGTTACTTGTTACCAAAACTATTGGGAAATGTTTGAGAGTGCTAACTAGGCTGACCTGAGTACATTACACCGACTAGACTAACAAGCATTTGCAATCAAATGTTGCTGTAAGTATTAAGTGAACAAAAAGCACTGCTGATCTTTAGATTCCCTTGCTTGATAAAATAAATGGCATGAAAGTATCATAATGCTCATATCAAGACTGCTTCATTGCAATTAGGAATCCAAAAAGTGAAGGAAGTATGCGTATTTTAATACGCGTAGTTTTAGCCTTTTAGGGTACTCAAAGTTAAATAAAATTAAAGTGTTATCTGATCCAGCGAAGAGATTTCAAGACGCAAATGAAGAATGACCTTAGGTATGTTACTAATGGTCCTTGAAAGTGTGAGCGAGAGAAAGGAAAAGCTTTGGAAGACGCAACTTTGTTTCGGTTGCTTAAGACAGACAAACATATTTCAAATTAATTTAAACCTGTACTTATTTTATCACAGTTAGATTATATTACGAAGACAGAACATGGGCATCATGAAGGACTTTCAAAATAAAAGAGAATCAACTAAACGGTACAGACGCAATGGGTATTACAAATATGGTAAAATAAAAATGAAAAAGGTTTGATGTTTTATTTTAGCTAATGAATGATCGCCGTTAGTGTTTTTACTTAACGCATGAGCTGAGAAAATAAGTTATGCTTTGTCATGCGTAGTTATCGATAGCAATCGTGTCTGTGAGTTTATCTAGCCAATTTACCTGATGTATTATCGACAGTAATTATTATCTTCGCACTCGCCCTTAATTCTCAAAGTGCGTGGCGATATTCTGGTTTCACGTTAAATAGCCAACTGACCTCCTTAAACGAAATCAGGTTTTGGCTTTAGTAGACTGTAAACCAATTATTTTTTTCTGGTATCCATTACTTCATATGGCCGGGCCCTTTTAATATCATTTTCGGAGCTAGTAGGTATTGTATTTTTTTATAAGCCTTGTAACCGTATTTCTACCTTATTTATGGTATATTGTCTATTCTTTTCCGCCCCTCCCTTCCTCCTCTTCCCTTATTCATCCAAAGGTGTCATTTAAAGACCTCTCCCATTATCATGCAACATTTTACATTTCCGTCTAAAACTTATGGTGTACATATTTAAAAATATTGTAGGTATGTACTAACATATACTTATCTAAAGCATTTCACAGGCGTATTTAAATCAAACAAATTCTTTTGCTTTTGTAGTAAGAAATCTTACCAAGATCCTGTTGTTGTTCTTTGAACCCAAGAGTTCCTTGACCAGGTTAAAAATGTAGGGTTTAAATAAAATAGTGATCTAAATGTTTGTCACGAAGGCATCAAAGTTTTTGTCACCTGCGTCGTCGTTGTCTTTAACGTGATGATTTTACACAATGAGGTGACAATCTAACACAGCTAAGAATTTTACCCTTTGTGTGAAGATTTTGATCTGAATTTCTGTAATAAAACTTTTAAATTTCTTTTTTTTTGAAATTTGTTTGTCGCCAAATTGAGACTGCAAGTCTCAATTTACACGCGACAAACAAATTTTAAAAACTTGTCAAAAATTACAAGTATTTTGACAGATTGTGTGTGACAATTACGAGAATCGCCTTCTGATAGGGAACACAAAATTAGCATTTAGTTTTGTTTGTATCCTCAGCAGTAGAACACCTAGATTTTCTATTTTGGAACTAAATGTTTATATAATGTGTGTTCATTGATTACTCTTTACTGATCTCTATTTATGACTCTCTATATTATTTCTGCACTGATTTAATTTTTTCGAGATGTTATCTATCTCCATATCTATATCTCATTTGAACTATTGGTTATTTTTCCAATAACAAAACTGGTCGACTACTTAGCTGATTTTTACTTCATTTTAAAAATAGCAGGTAACTGTGTCGATATACCGTATTTTGTATTTATTCCTCGTTTCCATGGCTTAACCTGAATAATGAATTATATTTCTTTATTCATGGGCATTTGCGGCTGCGAACTATGCAGATTTTTAACGGTTTTGGCCGCGTATCGCTTTTTAGCTTTTATTCAAGATGAATAGTGCGGTTCTAAAGTGGGACAATGGGCTAAGACTTGTCTGAAGTCCCTCCATAGAAATTCAATATAACCTCTCTTACATTAATGGCTTGAAACTTCTACGTAAAATAATGGCTTGTATATATTATTTCAATAATTATAATGATGACATATATATTTTGATCTTTATGGACTAATCTTGTTACATCGTATCATTGCTAATATTCTATTATTGTTATTGTATAACTTTCTTTCTAATATGGAAAACAGTCATTTTATATGTAACCCGCTCCTTAAAATTGACACGCAACAGACCCATATATTATTTGGTTCAGTAAACGTTCGCCACGTAAGCCGTATTCAGATTCGTAAATGCGTTTATTAATTCACTGGCAGTTTCATTGCAAACTTTATTTGGAATGTCCATTCCATCAAGTGGGTCACTGACTTCATTTCCAACAGCCTACGTGCAGATTGGTTCGTCTCCATTATGAATTTTATGCCCACCACAAAAATATTCTTTATTGCAATCACGTATAGTACATAATGGTATGAGGTTTACATACAAATGGATCCACCCCCTTGTGATTCTAGTCTGAAGGCGGTCCTTGACGTAAGAGATTGATGTGTATGTGTCCATCCTCGTTGGAGAAAGCTACAAGATTCTTTGGTTCGTTTTGTTGGTTCAATAGTTAGCTGACGTATAGTGGCGTAACTCGCATTATTGACGACACTCTCAATTTCTATTGACACGTGCAATTTGGGACTTAATGCGAGACATGTTGTAGACATTATTATTATTATAGTTGCACCAGAATCAGTTACTATAGTCAGTAAGTAATGTTATGCTGTGGTTATGCAATTGTGTAATTAGGCACTAATTTGAATCTATCTCCTGAAAGTTAAAACTGACATCAATTCTAGATAGAACGTTAATTTCAAAGTTCATGACCAAATGAGCCAATATTCAAATCTCTTTCATTCCTTTAATAAAATAGTGACGAAATTTCTGACTTACAGATTACGACAGTGGCAGTAGATGAGCATACTCAATGAGTTTGAATGAATAGTTAAGTAAATAGAAAATGGATTATTACGTAATATGCTTGAACGGAAATATTCATTTACGTGATGGTAGTCATGCAAATCGTAAATCGTTTACACGAACCGAGCATCTATGTTTCTGAAGATAATACGAAAGACCCTGGCGCCTGTATTTTTCGAAGGTAAAAATAAACATCTTAACAATAAATATGTTTATTAAGATATTGCAGTACCAGTTTAGGATATTGATGTAATCTGATAAGATGTGGGCCTGCTTTCTAGAAATGTATGACGGTGGGATATTTTATATTTATCACTAACATGCTGGGAGGAGAAAATGTCGTCTTGGAAACAACAATTAATTAACGCAATAGCTTCAAGGAAATGCATTGTATGATTAAATCTCCATCCCCAATATAAATAGCAACTATTTTAGTGTACTCAATTCGTGGGCATCTCACGGTTTTGTCAATGTTATTAAGATTACTGCTTTACGAATAAATGTTAATATGTAAATTAATAGCTACATATATATACAATTATACATACATACCTACTATTACCAAAATATATACTATTTATTTTTATTGACAGCCTCCGTAGCGTAGCGGGAGCGTACGCGGCCGTTGCGCAAGGAGGCGCGGGTTCGATCCCCGCACAGTGCAAATATTTGTATGCATGAATATAAATATTTGTACTGGTCTGGTCGTGCCTCGGTAAGCACGTTAAGCCGTTGGTCCCGGTTGCCATACGAACATCTAGTGGCAGTCGTTACGGGTTGTCGGAGCCCTCAAAAGTCCAACAATTGGTCTAACTGCAATGCTTCGATGTCGCCTTCGGGTTGTGGAGGTCAGACGGCAGTCGCTTCACGGAAAATGTCGAAGTTTAGCCATATCAGCAGTTGGACTGGTAAAGCGGACCCCAGACTCCAAAGCTGAAAAGGCTTCGGATGCGACTGGGATTAACGCTGGGATGATGATGATGTAAAGAATTAATAATAACTTTTGCAATAACTAGAAGTTTTGGTGAAGATGATTATACAAAAGAAACAATTGTTAGGAAGTTTTATGTAACTCTTCTATGAAATGTTGACATTTCGATAGGTATATACGTAGTTGAACTATGACCCACACGAATTTTGAAAAGTGCAATTATTATGTATGAGACATACTTGTTTATTTGCTAGAGTAACAAAGCTTCGAATAATAGCAGATTACCCACAGAAAACTCGAAAATTAAAAGCCATTAATAATGTAAAACCATCTTGAGTATCTTATTGCGTTCCACTAAACACCGTAAAGGGGCGCTTCATTTTAAAATTAGTGTGACATTTCTTATCCCCATTTATCGGTTTGTTTGTAGGTGAAGATATACGACGGGGTAGTTCTACACCCCGACGTATCGTTTCGCCTACACACAAACTCTTCAGTTTTATTATATAAAAATTTCGGCTTCCAACTCATCGCGTCCCATCAGATTGACCGACAGTGTTATAACTTTGTTATCGCTCCAGACCTTTTTCTTTTTCTTCAACATTTATCAAGAATTGTTGTACCAAATACAAAAATATTTCTTCAAATGCGACCCATCGTTCCAGAGATAAACGCGTTCAAACAAAGAAGCAACATTTTTTAGCTTTTTATTAATATCTAAATTGATTTCGTACACAGTTTCGTTATGAAATTATCTTACGAACAGCTTCCCTTTATTCACAGTATGCATTATGACTCTTCGTCTTCGTAGGGGGTGTGCCAAATGTGTTGTTTTTACTGTTAACAACTTCTATAGGGATTGCCTAAAGTTTAGATTTACCAGCAACAATTTTTTTTTACTACTATGTCTATGTTATTTTTATTATCATGTAAAAATTATTTTCTATTTCAACTAGTTTCATCTCTACAATTGTGTTAATAATGCCTGGCTTTGGATGTTTAGGTTTGCTATCTCAATTTCTCCGTGAATTTCTCGATGTTTTTTCTAAAAAAATTATTAGTACTCACGTATTCCAACCGGTTCGAGAAAGCACTTCTTGGCCTTTATAATCGTATCGAGTTCGTCGTCCTATTTCATTTTCCTTATCCATTCTGTCTTATAAATATCAACATCAACATCTTGCTTTACATTTCCTGTTGACCTACCTTTTATTACTTATCATATTTAACTACTTATATTATTAATTATCATTAATTTTGTGCCCTCAACAGCTTGAGTATCTTTTATGTCACGCCTCATTCGCTTATAACTTCATCATCATCAACCTTTTTTTAATCATCCCACTGCTGGGTACAGGTCTCCTCTCATACAGAAAAGGATTGAGCGTAATCACCGCGCTTGCTCAATGCGGGTTGGCGATTTCAGACTTAAAGTCCAGGTTTCCTCAAGATGTTTTCCTTCACCTTCAGTCATTGGTGTCCAAGATATACTTATAATTTGATGAGGTTTATTCGTTAATTTGCTCTCTTAACTAACCATTCTTCTGTATTTATTTAAAATTGAGATGATGCTGACCTCAAAGTCAATTTTAATCGTTTTTTTCTTAAACCATTACACATGAGCAACTCATTATTCATAATTAAGTGTCTGCTCAAACGTACTAAAGACAGAAGGCACAAGGACTCCTGCCATCATCATTGTAATTACAAAACTGGTAGTTTTTTTGCAATGGAAGCCATTATCTGGGTGGGTCAACATAACATCTGTGTCACTAGGTGCGTATTTGAACATGCCATCTACCACCGCCTACTGCCTCGCCAACTTCACGTCAATATTTGTCTTCGTGTAGCGTCCAATTGGTTGTTAATTAGAATTCTTTAACTACAGTGGTACCGGCCAAATTGCGTGCGAACCAATGTATGCTATCTTTGTGATCATCGGAAGGAATTATAATTGAAGTTTAATTGTTATATACTTAATTATTCCATGGTTAACAGCACTCATATTCTTTTAAACTTCATGAAATATGACATATTCAAAATGATTTATGTAACCGTCGTTCCATTGGTTTGCATTAGGTAATTCTTTTTACACAACTGCAAATCATTTGCAAATGGTTTGTTGTTATTGATAATGTCAACAGATATCATAATATTCTATCTCAAGTACTTTTATTAGCTAATGGATATAGATTTATGAAATATTTTCATATGACTAACGAAAATATTATCACTATTTAAACATTACTTATACGGTTTTAAGTTGAGCGTAGTATGACTTTTTTGGTCAAACGAGGACCACAGACAACAATAATAGAACATTTAAAAGCCAAACCCACTCGTTTCTCCCATTAGAGACATCCATCAAAATCCAACTCGTGAACTTACTCATCTCACTTCTACACCTTCAGAAGCAGCAAGTACGAAAGGGACAGAAGTAGATAACAAATAGACACTACTTGTAAAAGGGCCCATCTATAATGAAATAGGACGAAAACATGTACTATCCAGTTTGACAAGTGCATCAGGAAACGACAGAACCAGTTGACCTGCGACCGGTGCTCAAGAGAAGGGAAGGCGAAACCGACCTTTCTTGAGATTGCTCATTTTATTCGTAAATTGTAGTACATGCAATTATCTGACAGCATATGGTTAAAGGTCAGGGCTAAGTCAAATATCAAAGAGTACAGACACAAAACTTGCATTTTCAGGCGTATTTTTTTAAATGAAATATCTCATAAATCAGTGCAAAACAAAACCAAGACAACTAGAGATTCATTGAGAAACTCGTAGGTACTAATAATGTCTATGGTTATTACATCAATTGCTAAACAAATTAAGGAAGAAGAAGCAGCAAGACGTTCAATTATGTAGTCGTACCAGCTTTGCGTGCAATCCTAACTGTTGGCAACACTGCTATTATGTTGTTGCATTGTAAATTATAATGTCAAGTGCTTTTGCATATTTCGTGGTGAACAATTAAGTTTATATTTATGTTTCGCGGTTCTATTTCAACATTAGAACCATCATAGCTAATTACACTGGATTAATTGGGCCAGACTAGACAGGATAGGATAGGCCAACCGTTAAGTTACTTTTCCAGATAGATTGGAAATAAATATCCCTTTAGTTGCTGCGTTGTTGCTGCATAGTTGCTGCATTTGCTGATTAGTTCAATAATCATGGCTGTTCACTGTAGCAGTATAAATACAGGCCCTTGTTCAGTCGTGGAAAACTCAGTGTGATATAATGAACCATCAACATTATCTACATGAATCAGATAGTAGGTCATTCGATACAAAGTTGCAGCTTTCCAAGCACGAATTAATGCTAGACGCGGTCCGCACCTGCTTGGTAGAATAAATCACTGAGCAGTGTAGCTAACGAATTTATTGACGTTACCCAATGACTGTCAAAGATGAGATTCAATTGTGGAAACAGGTTTCATTGTGTCATTTTCAATGAGTACTTGATCATGGCTATTCTTGCTTTCTTCGAATTGTGGGTTACGTCGAAATATCAGTTGCTAAGTGATTAAATAGATCTTCGTGATAAGTGGGCCCTTTCCGTTTTTTACATTTGCCTATAAAATAAAATAACTATACAGATATTAAATTCGTATTAGGATAATTTGGCATCCTCGTTATTTATGAATAGGTCGATATTGCAAAAATAAACATTCAATTGTAGGTAATGTCATTATTTCCTATATGTATATTAAATTGTACTAAGAATTGAACTAATTGTAATTGTACTTAGATATATCTTTTATCGTTCATTTGTTTAGTTTATGACACTAGTTTGGAGAAATTTAAACCGGTATCATTGTCCTCTCTACTAAGCACATACTAAAAGTTATAGACATACGTGAAATTGAAAAGATTGTTATTAATGTTATATTTCAAATGTTTGTTACCTTGGATCCATTGTGCTTGTCAAAAGTGTAGCATCCAAAATAGTAAAAACAATTCAACGTCTCTGACGTAAAATGATGTCACTATTTAACTCAACTATTTCAAATTCCTCACTAAAAATTCACTTTCATCACACTGGTTGTCACTTCAATCAAAATATTTGACAGATAGGAACGTTATTTTTCAAATTGAAAATTCGAAAAAAGAACACTACTGCTTAGGTTTTGTACTCAAATTCAAATGAACTTTATAAATTCCATTCGAATTGTCTCGCTTGATAGAAAGCCATGAGTGTTCCGGTGTGGACTTTCTTCGCGCGTGCGCTGACGTGCCTTGGCTCACGGCGAGTGAAGCGCAGTCGCCACCACTAGTGTTGATACCGACTGGACGTTGCTCAATCTATGTATTGAGTGATCCGAATCATGTTGTTCGGAGATGTGTACCCTAAGAGGCTTAATTTGTTGACCTTTGAGGCAGGTGATAATGGATACATGACTCTTAAAAAGGACATGACTGCAAGCATTACTCATGTACTTAAAGATTTATCTTAAACCCGTGCATTTTAGACCATTCAAAGTTTAATAATATATAATGTGAATTTTGGGTTGGATATTATGAAGGATTTGTAAGTATATACGAAAATGTTGAAAATTGCCTTTAAGTGTTCACTACAATTTAACCTTTTAAGCCCCAACGGAATTATCAGGGTCTTATAAAGTTATAAGTTAAATGTGTGTCCTGAACCTTTTTTATAATTTTGGCTAATATTAATAAGGTTCAATCAGATACCAACATTAATCACATAAAATAAACACTATTTTATGTCGAATAACCATCGTCGTTTTTCTTCCACATAGTCTTTAGACTGGTTGTCTCCTCGGTAAAAGGACGATTGCTATCTGACCTGCGCAACCCCTCAAAGCAGGTTCTCTTAGTTAGAGTAATGAAATAGGTGTACTTGTACACCGAGTGTCTCGACTTAAGATAGGTAGTCAGTAGCTACAGACAATTATTTTCAAAAAAGTGGAATATCATATCTTACTTGACAGAAATTATTATATATGTCAACATGGTCTTTAATATTTTTTCTTGAATCTAGCCATCGCATCATTCGTCTACCGCCCAAAGAGAGAGCTTTTCCCAGAGCACACCCTATTTTTTCTCGATTATTTTTATACGTGTAGTGTTATATAGTTGTTAGGTAGGATATATGAGTATCCCTGGATCTTTTACTGCCCCCTAAAATCCTTAAATGCCAACGAAGGGGGCAGTTACCCGCGGCCCATTCTCAGCCCCTTCGTTGGCATTTAAGGATTTCGTTTTTCGAACTTGAAAGAGAGACCGTGGCCCCCGGCGCACAAGCAAGTTAGGGGACACTAGTAGCTTTTAGTCAGTAACTCTACCGAGAGAGCCCATGATAATTTACCATCTGAAAAAAAGGGGCTGAGAATAGGCTCTCAATATTGGTTTTGATGTAGAATGAACTTTTAGAGATGGTCTCGTTTAAATATTAGTTTAGCATGGAAAAGAAATACATAAAGAAACTGAACATAACCGGACTAAATCACTTCGGTAGTAAAGTTACAAGCATGTTTTAAAAACACTAACAATCGAAACCAATAAACGAATTATATAACGTTCTTGATGGCTAAGAGATGGTTTAACAGACATTCATATTTACTGCAAAAAATATTGACTACTGTTACGTACTGGATATACTGGTCCTAGCAACTGATTATTGCGATGTACATAATTAGTTACATCCTTACTAATATTATAAATCGTAAAGTGACTTTGTTTGTTTCGCTTTCAAGCTGTAACTAGTGAACCGATTGCTTTAAAATTTTGGAGACGGAAAGTTAACGGAACGGACGGACACGGACAACGGATTAAATAATAGGGTACTTTTTATCCCGGATAATTTTGATATTCCTAGGGAAAACAAAAATATTGTTAGGTTCATACCAGTTCGGTGATAGATGGCGCTGTGTGCCGTTTAAAACAAGGTTGAAACAAGGTATATTGCAAACGAACATGCACATGTAAACTTAGAAGCTAAATGATACGATAATTGTTATTCTCCGAAAATGAGGAATCAAAAAGCGTAAAATAACCGAATTCCACGCGGGTGAAGCCGCGGGCGGAAAGCTAGTTTTCAATAAATCAGAGCATAACATTAAAATCATAGCATTGGTCATGCATTCCGCCGTATACACAACCAAATAGTGACTACTGTAACACAGACTGGACTTCAATTTGCTCAGGTGAAATAAAAAGACAGATAGTTAAAAAAATAACATAGTTTGGTACTTCTTCTTCTTCAGCCTATTGAGGCCCACTGCTGGACAAAGGCCTCCCCCAAGGCATTCATTGCTTTTTTGGGGTTAGGGTTTGCGATAATGCCCACGTTTGGCAGGCGGGTTGGGGATCGCAGTAATTTGTTATTCCACAGGAGAAGCGCTAATGCCCGCTTCTCTGGTGAGAGTTCCCTTATCGCCTCTTACGATATCCACGGGAGGATATGGGTTGGTACTAGTCTTAAGCCCGGTACCACACGGGTAGTTTGGTACATTAACATAGAATAAATAATATATATTTAAGCCTTAGAAAGACAGCATTATGCAGTATGTACTTACTGCATAATGCTGTCTTTTCATTTCCCTTGAAAATTACTGACTAAACGAATAATTTGTTGTATGATCATCATTTTGACATTATGCTGTCAAAAAATGCTCACAAAGATTGCTAATCTTTATGCGATGGTATATTTCACCTCGGTAATTTAATTATTAAATCTATTATATGAAATTCTCCTGTCAGTGTTTGTCCTCGAACTCTTCCAAAACGGCTCAACCGATTTTAATGACATTTCGTTTATACGTTCGTTAGGCCTGATAATAGGCTTTTACCTATTTTTTATATTACTACTACTAACGCAGGTGAAACCGCGGGTCGCAGTTAGTTTTTTTTTTTTTGTGTTGAAGTGCTTGACTACAATCCTGCCTGATGGTAAGCAGTAATGCAATTGTTGGTGGTTAAACGCGCTAGTTATTAAAGAGCCGATGCACTCAAACAAATACTGAGTGAATAGGAAGGAAGACGCCAGTTGAGCGAGATGATGCAATGTTTAACCCAATATCACGACCAACGATGCTGCGCCAGAGGGATTGATCTGGAGACACTCCACGACCAAACTCCCGAAACAACAACATTTGGCGCATCCTCTGTGTCCTCCGTACGGCTTCTCCCAGCTTTACCAGACATTATGCCGGGACACGACAAATCGCTTCGAAAGACTTTGTTTGGTGGTACTTTTAACGGCAGTCGATGTTATGGCCTATTACCGAGCTTTAATATAAATCTATTTTGGTTATATAAATCTAAGGTATGAATAATCGATTGTTAGATTTTCGAACCATGATTTCCTGTGAAGAGAAGTTCTTTATAACAAGCATATTTATTAACCTAGTCATTGACATTGAAAGTCGCCGTCATATCATCATCAGGTTCTCTTTTGTTCTCAGTTTGTTTACTAGCTCCATTGCTTACAACATCTAATAAGTGGTCAACAATAACGATGTCAGACTAGTCCAGAAGTTTAAAGCCGCTCAGCGAGCTATGGAGCGGGCTATGTTGGGCGTCTCTCTGAAGTACTGCACCAGGAATGAGGTGATCCGACAAAGGACCAAAGTCACCGACATAGCTGAGAGGATTAGCAAGTTGAAGTGGCGATGGACCGGTCACATATGCCGCAGGGCCGATAGCCGTTGGGGTAAACGAGTCCTCGAGTGGAGACCGCGTCTCGGCAAACGTAGCGTAGGACGCCCTTGAACGAGATAGAGCGACGACATCAAAAATGTGGCTGGTAGTGGCTGGCGGAGAACTGCTCAGGATCGAGCTTGTTGGCGTGCCATAGAAGAGGCCTATGTCCAGCAGTGGACGAGTAGGGGCTGATGATGGTGATGATGAGTAACGATGAACCGTGAGTGGTCGATTTGTTGGGTAATTGCGCACACTATCAGTAGCAATGGGTTTCATTTTGACGTTTAAACAACATTCATTGCGTTATTTACGTTGTTGAGCAGACACATTTACGAACATATGGAGCAATGGATTAGCAATATGCTTCGAAATGGGTCCAACTGATAGTAATAGTGTGGTATGAAAACGAGGTGCAGGTAAAAGCCTTTCTCGTAACGCGCAAGCCTCCGTGTCAGTGGCCGTCTCGATCCCTCTGTGCGTTGGTGTGCGCGGGAGAAAGGCGTCGTTAGTGAAATTTTACCCTAGTGTGCGTTTTGGCGAAATGATTCGGTTTGACTTGTTTACGTGGGAATTTTTAGTGTCATTTTCATCTTCTTCTAGTCTCAAAATCTTTTGTTACGAAAGTCAAAATGTATGATTTCCGGGAGTTTGTATGTATGTTTTTACGTTCGGGAGGTCCCTAGAATCAAAATGTTTGATTTCCGGATGTTTGTATTGTGTTAGATCTTCTTGGGGAAGCGCAAGCATTAATCGGTTTGTTATTCTGTGCCAAAAGTTTAGTATCGGCATTTTTAGATTTAACGTAGATTATTCCATTGCTATGTTGCTATGGCATATAATAGAATTATATAATATACGATCAAATAATATAGGCCTATAATAACATAGAACGAATCTGACCAAAGACACAGACGACAGCACGTCTAGCTACTACGATCCGTCAAGACCTTTTTATTAGACCTTCACCTCTATAGCTACAGCGTTAAGGATCAAGGTTGTTTGGGAATTTCTGACTGTTTCGGGTAGCTTCACCTGCTGTCCGTATCTAGTTCGCCGAAAATAATAATTAAAACGTATTTAGTTTAGTTTTGTTGTGCTAATTATTTTAAAGCATAATTACGTTGTACCGTTTATCGCTATGAATTCACAGGAAGAAATTACTGCAAAGAAATTCTAACAATTTCCAAAAATACCTGGTTGTAGGTCAAGTTCAAGAATTTTACTGTATTAAATAACGGCTGATTATAATTGGAAAGCAAGAGTATCCTTGTGGCCTACCGTTAACTTGGCTATTACAGTCCCGTTATACAATGAGCCATTCCTCCGCGTTTCACGAAACCGGAAGGTATGCAGCCAGCTCGAGATTAAACGTCACACGGAACAATCCGAATGAATAATTAGGTGTTTGTACATCATACACCATAATAAGTATATGTTACTTTTTAGGCATTGATCAAAATAAATAAATTTATAGTTGTTATTTGTGAAAGGCTCTTAATTTTGTTGCCGTGCAGAATAACTAGCGCCCTCTCTTGGGAAGTAGCCGAACTAAAATATACAAGTTTGTTCAACCCGATACACTCACTGTACCGATATATAGCTCCAATAAGTACTTCAAGTTATCCTAGATGGCGCTAGATATTACCACTGATACAAAATTGACTTTAATTATAATTATTATAGTAGTTTTTTATAAATTCTTAGCTTGCAAAACATATGTTCTAATATTCCGAATAGTATTCGCGTAAAACGCTAAGTTAAGCAGTTGCTTAATGAAATAATGGAGATAATTTGAAGCTATTTTGATAGATAGATAAATCTAAACATGGTTAGTTTTTTAGTTATTTATTTTATTTTGATGTGAAATTATCAAATGACATCTTCCGGTCTAACTCGGCTGGGCAACGTTCGGGAAGCTCCGTAGTGACTTCTCGTCCAAAATACTTCAGTGCCTAGAGACAAAAGTCTTTGACCAATTTGTTTTACCGGTGATGACATATGGATCAGAAACGTGGTCCCGCACTATGGGCCTCATAAGAAAGCTCAAGGTCGCACAGAGAGCTATGGAGAGGGCTATGCTAGGTGTTTGCTAGGCGTAATGGAATTAGGAATGAGGAGATTCGTAGAAGAACGAAAGTCGCAGACATAGCCCAGCGGATTAGCTCTTTGAAGTGGCAGTGGGCGGGGCACATAGCACGTAGAGCCGATGGGCGATGGGGCAGAAAGGCTCTTGAATGGCGACCACATACCGGCAAGGGCAGATTCGCACACCTACCGACTAGGTAATCGGATAGCCTGACCAAAATCGCAGGGAAGCACTGGATGCAGGCCGCGTCCAACCGTTCTTTTTGGAACTCCTTTGGGGAAGCTTATGTCCAGTAGTGGACTTCATGTGGCTGAGATCATCATCACCCTTCCATTGGAAGGGTTTTTTTATTTTTATTTTTATTTATTAAGGGACAATAAACAGCTACAATATAAAAAAATTACAAACAATATATAACATTATATGTAGTATAACAATATTGCAGCCCACTACATTATCCGCATGTTAACAATACAAGGAATAAGGTAAAAAGAGCGCCACTAGATGAGCATTATTCAGCATAAGCAATATACATATATATATATAACCAAGAACACCTGAACACAATAAAAAAAAAATACAAATTTTGAATAATACTGGAATTAATTACAAGGGTTTATTCCCTATTAACACAAACAAGAATTAAGACCAAACAAAAAAAAAAACAAGAAAATAATTAAGGAAATTAAATAAGTGAATTATTACAATTCTAAATATATTGAAATTAAATAAAAAGGTTGAAATTAATTAAATTATGAATAATACATACACTATTTCTCACCATCATTAGATAATATTTTCAATACATTAGATTTAAATTTCGATTTGGAACATACAAAAATATCAATATCAATGAAGCTGCGATTATAAGTTTCCGCCATACGACGGATAGGACATCGCAAACCTGAATTTGTCCGACAGGCATTTACAGCAAATAATGTACCTGCACGGACACTGCGCTTATTTACTGTACGAGGGACCACATAGCACAACCTACTAGTGAGATCCATGCAATCAAAGTGATTATGAACAATACCATGCAGTATGCTGGCTTCCAGAAACTTACGCCTAGACTGTAATGGTAACATATTATATTTTCTTAGTAGCTGCGAATATGACAAATACCTTTTACACCGCACCTATAGTGCATGGCGCGAAGAAATTTACGCTGGACCTTCTCAATCATATCTACATATTTCTCATAAAATGGATTCCAGATTGGGACCGCGTATTCAAGTTGTGAGCGTACAAGCGTATTATATAAGTAGAGGTAAGTGGTAGGCCGTTTGAAGTCAGCAGATGATCTCATGATAAAACCATACATCTTAAATGAATTATTAACAATGCTTTCTACGTGTTGATTAAGTGATAATTTACTGTCCAGTAGAACACCAAGATCTCTTACAACGGAAGTGTTACTCAGCATGGCTTCATTTAGAGTATACCTAAAATTCGTAATAGATTTATTTTTTGTGAAATTTATACAATGACATTTGGAAATGCTTAAATGGTGTTTGTTGTCAGTACAGTATGCTGAAAGCCTATTCAGATCTTCTTGAAATTTTAAGCAATCTTCTATAGTGGTAATAGTTTTAAAGGCTTTCAAATCATCAGCATACATAAGAAATTTAGTGCTTAAGAAACATTTTCCAATGTCATTTACATATATGTTAAATAAGAGTGGCCCCAAGATTGAACCCTGTGGAACACCAGAAGTTATAAACACTGTATCAGACTGATGGCCACTCACAACCACCTTCTGTGTTCTATTAGTAATGTAAGATGAAAACCACCGAAGCAAGTTGCCGCGAATGCCATTAAATGCAATTTTATTCAGTAAAATTTCATGATCCACCTTGTCAAAGGCCTTTTTGAAATCTGTGTAAACAGCGTCCACCTGCAAACGTCTATCCATGTTTTCAAAGAGATAGTAAATATTAGTAAATTGGAAACAGTAGATCTGCGTTTAACAAAACCATGTTGTTCAGGAATCAGTACGTTATGCAGGATTGGATAGATTTCGCTATAAACAAGTCTCTCAAACAACTTCGACAAGGTTGACAGAATTGAAATAGGTCGATATTGCTCAATATCATGTTTCGAGCCTCCCTTGTGTACGGGCGTTATATTGGCCCGTTTCCATATTTTAGGAAACACCCCCTCACACAGGCATTTATTATAAATTATATGAAGCGGCCCACAAATGCTATTAGCAGTGGCCCTAAAAAACAAAGCCGGGTATCCGTCTGGGCCGGCCCCCTTGGACGGGTCGAGGTTTTCTAACTCTCGAAGTAATTTAGATTTCTCGATATATATGGTGTCGATTAAGATGTTAGCGTCACATTGGGATGGTGCGGTCCACGTCGATAACGTGGACGATGCAGGTTCAAATACCGATAGAAAGAAATCAGAAAACATATTGCAAACCAAATCCGGAGCACTAGACTTAAGGCTATGGTATTGCATCGTAGATGGGATGCCTGATTTATCTTTTCGATTAGATAAATAAGTCCAGAAGTTTTTAACATTGGAGGTAAGATTATCTTCAACAGATTTAATGTACGCAGAATAGTTACGGTTACAGGCTTCTTTAAAAGTTGTTCGGTATTCAGAATACATGTTATAATCTTTAATATTTTTAAATTTCTTCCACTTAATCCAAAGACGCTTTTTCTTTTTAAAAATTTTGATTAAGTGTGGAGAAAACCAAACAGGAAAGTCAGGCGCACGAGACCTCAATAGAGGAACGTTTGGTGAAATAATACCGCTCAGCACATTATAAAATACGTCAACCGCTTCCTCGGACGAAAGATGATCCAAAAGGACCGACCACTCGACTTCGTTGATTTGTTCATTAATGACATCGTAATTGGCCTTACGGAAATTGTATTTCTTCATGGGTTTTCTTTTAATGGTTTGTATTGATACACCTACGGGAACAATTGCAACAAACGGAGGGTGATGCGGGTCTACAGGAAGTAAGGGATCTATTGGAGGACTTAAAGTGCTAATTATATTTGAAATAAACAAATCGAGAATTTTACCATTTCCATTACATATTGTATTATATTGGTAGGCATCCAAGGTTGACATTAGTTAGTTGTAGTAGTTCCAAACATACAGGGGAAGTCCCAGTGCAAGACGTACCAATGGTTCGATTCTGATTATCGGTTAAGGCCACCCGCCATGTAATATCCGGAAGATTATAATCTCCAACAATGAATGCACTTACCACATCAGGTACATTTAATAGGTCGTGCAGTGTGTCGAAATGAGAGTTATATACATCAGCAGTCGCCCAAGGTGGTATGTATGCTGCACTAATAACATGCATTTTAGAATTATCTCCTTTACTTGGAAATCCAACCATAAGATGCTCAATGCTGGTGGTGGAGCTATTTTGCGAGCGACAAGAGATATTAAGGGAACACGACCGAAGTTCCCGTAACACTGCAATGAGGACCCCGCCGCCATCCCGCTTTTTTGTTGTGTTACGATCCCGATCGCATCTATAAACAACATATCGAGGGTCAACGAGCTCAACACTAGCAATATCAGGCACAAGCCATGTTTCAGTAAGAATAATGACGTCATATGAGTACGATAAAATGTTCACAAACAAGGTGTGCAATTTGGTTCTAACACCTCTACAATTTTGATAATATAATGATATTTGTTCGCTGCTATCCATAAACACAACACACAACTTTGAATTCATATAAAACAATTAATGTTGTGCACGCTAGTAATAGCCAAATCATACCGGAAAAACCTAGCAAGATATTCCCATATGAGATAGGACTGAGAAAGGTCATCGATGCAGTTAAACAAAATCGACAATTGGATAAATCATACTCGCAAAATACAATCAGACTCAATTCGGGTAGATATTGTATTGAAATATTATGCAATAAAAAAATAAATTTTGTGTCCCAAACAATAACAATAATAATTAACATTAAGAATAAATAACTGGACAATGGTGAGAAATTCAAATCATTTAAAATTTCAAGAAATATTAAATAAAATTGGTAATAATAAAATAAAATTGGTGATAATAAGATAATTATAATTAACAATACATGCAACATTAAGAAAGCAATATCATTTAAAAAACTTTGACAACAAACAGTGATTAAGCAGCGGATACCTTTAAAGAAGAAACATTTATTCAGCTGGTTTAGTTTTGGTTTTAATTTTATTGAGATCGTTTTCTCCACGTATGGCAAATGCATTTTGACCCTCATACTCGCGCACCAGTATAGTTCCATTTCTGATCCATACGAATTTGTGGTTATGGTTGTTAGCAGCTTCACGAGCTTTACGAAATAACTGTTTCTTCCGTAAGGTCAAGTGCTCATTAACGTAAACAGATGTGGTAGTGCCAGTAATACCGATTTGGTCAGTCCTCAATGACTTAACTTTACGGAACGCGCTAAGCATATTGTCCTTCTGCAGGCGGGTAGCGAATTTGAGAATTATATTTTTTGGTCGTGTGCTTTGTTGGTGTGCGTGGGGAACCCTGTGCACCGAAACAATGTCACTTAACAAGACCGGAGATTTAAGTGCACTACCCATAGCCTGGACAACAACTGATAAGTCTTCATTGCGCCTCTCGGGTACGTTACATATTTCCACATTACACTGCCTAGCCTGCTGTTCCAATACGTCGATCTTAGCTTCTAAGTTGCCAATTAATAGCTCCGACACAGCTGGCGCGTGCGTACTGCTCAGTTCGTCAACACGCTTTTGCAGTATATTGTAGTCCACTGACTGACTCTGGGCACTAGTCTGAAGTATTATTACGTCCTCACGAAGATTAGAGACTCGCTGGTTTAAGAGGGTTTGCTCTGTACGTAGTGTTTGCATTTCTTTCTGAATATCCAATAGTGTTGTCTTAATATCATCGCGCAACTGACGCATGTCTTTATTCATGTCACTACGCCATTGACTCAGGGTTGATTGCAGATTAGCAGTGAACGATTCAAAGTCCACATTAGTATTACTAGGCTTTAACGACTTTTCCGTGATCACCGTCGTATTGCCTATGATGGTTGATGAGCAAAGAAAATTTTGATCTAGGTTATCACATGACATATCCATAGTGAGGTCCTCAGCTGGGATCCCAGTGTAGCTGCGCACAGGCGTATTTATGTTAGACCTAGTGCGTCTAGAAACGTTACAACAAGCCGGGCATTTCCAGGAAGACTTGTATTCGTCGCTCAGAGTCGAAAACTGCTGCGATGTCACATTCAAGCATTCGAAGTGGTATTTACCACCACATATATAGCACTGGAGGATACTGTTGGCCTCCGATAACGTATCAACACAACACTGCATAATGTGTGATCAAAGTATAAATCAAAATATTGGCAACACAGGTAGCGCCCTCTATATTTACCCGATGTAATTGGCTAGGATCAAGTAAAAGCAAAGTTGCGGTCGATAGTTACTGTATTCTATATCTAAGCAATTTCGCTATTCCACAACAGATGGCGCTGTTACCAGTTTAAGCTTAGGTTATATGACTAGCCAGTTTTGATAAAGCGGCTAGGTTTTCAATACGGCAATAAACACACTCAGCAATCACAATTGGGCGCTTCCCCACTACAATAACACGGAGAATCACCAATAAAATCGTTGTCTTGGTCCAGTACAAATACCTTTATTCGATAGAAGTGTTTCATCTAGTTCACTACCCACTTTACAAGATATAGACCCCTGCCACCAACTAGACAATTTATACAATCTTATTGTACTTGTTATTTTTGAGTTAAGCACGAGAAAAATCAGATATTATTATTTAACAAGATAGGATGAATAAGATTGGAGTGTATCATCAAGTTCACTACCCACTATTATGTATACACTTTATTACTTTAAGATTTAGATCCTTGCGACTAATTATCAACATAAACAATGTTATTGCACTTGTTATTTTTGAGTTAAGCACGAGAAAAATCAGGTATGAACACTTATTATATTTTTAATTATTATTCAAATACGGAGCGTTATTAGAGAAGGCTTATGCTTGCGCCCTCTAGTGGCCAGAAGGGAGGGTTGTCAGACTTTTACCGACTAAAACCAATCCGGGTTCCTTCACTGGCCTGTACACCAGGGTCCATGATAACTCTTTCGAACAACACGCAGCGCTAGGTTTTTCCAAGATTTTTTAGTAAAGATTATTTTCCGCGGAAAATATTGTACTATTTACTTCACAAAACGCTTCTTTTCAGATTCTTACAGTGATGTAAAATTCATTTTGCAAACAACGTAATATACAGCTAAACTGTCTTCCTAAGTCAATAATTTAAATGATAATCGAGTAAGATTACGACTTGAGCCGCATTTTAGTGTTTTTATGCAATACTCGATCAATTTCCACATTTCCTTGTTTGGACGACAGCAGGTCCAGCTACCCGAAATTGTCAAATATTCCCAATCAACTTTGAGCCTTAATTCCTTGGCGATAAAGTTGAAAATTTAATGAAGAAACGTGACAGATTGTAGTAGCTTGATGTGCTGTCGTCTGTACATTGCATGTAAGGCTTTTGCGGCATTGTGTGTTTTATGTAAATAAAGTATGAAAGGTGAGTAATATTAGCATTTGTTTGGACTATCTTATGTAAATATTGCACGAGGTGTCAATTTGAAGAGACAGAGTTATGTTAGTAATTTGTTAGCTAAGGCCGGTTTTTTAATTTGTCTCTAAAAATAGCTTTAATTGATTGCGATAGAGACGCCGTTGGCTTAAAAGACTCAGTGTCATTTATATTTTATTGTGATTAAAAAGTTAGTCCGTAATTTTTATTTATTTCGGTACTATGTATTTATACAGTATGTTAACTAACAGAGGGCGTTCCCGTTAACCCGAAATAGTATAGCATACATACATGCTAAAAAAAATATTTCCATTCGAAAACAAAATGTTTTAAAAATTTTTCCAATAAGAAAATATTCATGACTTGAAATTGACATGTAAAAGAAACACACTGTACACGCGAACATGAAAGACGAAAACGTCGCAATTTATTTATACATGACGACTACTATTTTGATTTAAAACAGGTTTCAAATTTATTTCCAATTAGAATTTTTTTTTATTATAATTTTTTTATGCTTATTTTTCTATGCTGATATTTTTATTTTAATCTATTAATGATATATATTAACGAGTTTAAGGGAACGCCCTCTGTTATTTAACATACTGTATATCTCAGAAATGGCCGGTCTGACATGAAAAAAATATTTTTACATTTAATGAATAAATTACATTTAATTTTAATCTTGGGAAAGGCTGTATTTAACATCATACTACAACTTTTAGGAGCTGAGCCAAAAGAAATGGAAGAACGCTAAGTGATAGGGGTGGATGGGGAAATAAGTAAATCTGGGCAAAGTCGTGAGCATAGGTACAGGCATATGGACGCGCAATCCGTTGCCATGGATTCATTACATGATTCTGAACCTATTGAATTCACGGTAACGGGGACCCTACATGGAAATTTTTCGTAGGGTGTTACGAAAAATTCTATAACACTCCTGATTTTTTTTTTTGTATAATATACGATTAACCTCTAAGCTGCCTCAGCTTAGCGCTTTGACCCCGGTTCTCTTGTTCGTAAGCTAAATTTAACATCCCTGAGAAAATGACAAAAATGCTTGGCGAAACGCTGGTCCTGCTCCACAAGGGAGCATAAACTAATTCTTATTTAAAAACATTGTAGGAGCTGCTTACTATTGGAAAAAAACTAATCTATATCTATATTAATATATAAAGCTGAAGAGTTTGTTTGTATGTTTGTTTGTTTGTTCGCGCTAATCTCAGGAACTACTGGTCCGATTTGAATAATTCTTTTTGCGTTGGATAGCCCATTAATCCAGGAAGGCTTTCGGCTATATAGCATCACGCTGGGACCAATAGGAGCGGAGCATAACTAACTCCACGCGAACGAAGTCGCTGGCAGCCGCTAGTGCGTTATATAGACGCAATTTCTTAGTATTGTATAATTAGTAGCCATGTGCATTGTGCACACCTAATTTGTCTACAGAATTTATTAATTTTATGTATTGCTAATGTGGCCTTTTTAGGTTTCCTTGTTCAATGTAACCCGCATAAACCAGGGCAGTGTGGCATAAACGAAAACATCAATTCTGTTCTGGTATGTCACTTACAATGATGATTTCCCTCATGCGTTCGGAAGTTACGCATTGAATGAGCTAATTTTGACACTCAACACTACAATAACGGGTGACGGAATGAATATAAAAGTGCGTAATCGAGAAATCTGTGAGAGTAAGATCGATACTCTCGCTAAAGTAAAGTCGATTTAGTATTACGCAAACGGGCACAGCGCTGCCTCGATACGATTTTATTGCAATGATACTCGTAATCTGCCCTGCCTTTTTTTGGATCGGCTTCCAGTCTACCCGAATACAGCCAAAGCAGTATTTTACGTAAAGTGATTGTCTATCTGACCTATCCAATCCATTGCCTGATGGTAAGCAGTGACGCAATCGTTGATGGTAAAGCGCACTAGTTTTTTAAGAGCCTATTCACTCTAGCCTTGAAGACATTTAAATTGTAGTCCGACGGAAACACCGCTGCGGGAAAATTGTTCCAGTCCCTCGATGTACGATACTAGTATAATAGCAACCAGCAATAGGCTATTTGACAGATTTATAATTTTTATCTTGAATTACTAGGCCTAGTGGTTAAAACACCAGCCTCTCAAGTACGAGTGCGCGGGTTCGATTCCAGGTCAGGCAAGTACCAATGTAACTTTTCTAAAGTTATATGTACTTTCTAAGTATATCTTGGACACCAATGACTGAAGGTGAAGGAAAACATCTTGAGGAAACCTGGACTTTAAGTCTGAAATCGCCAACCCGCATTGAGCAAGCGTGGTGATTACGCTCAATCCTTCTCTGTATGAGAGGAGATCTGTGCCCAGCAGTGGGACGATGAACAGGTTGATGATGATGATGATGATGATCTTGAATTACTTGGTTGCGGTTAAGAAGTTCACCCAAAGTATTTTTTTTAATTTTAAATACGTAGTTCGTAAGAAATATGCAAATAAAAATTCAAAATTCAAATAAGCCGCGAAAACGATATAGTCAGCAATATGGCGTTGCGCCTGGTAAGTGACGTCACAAGCGGTTTTCGGTTCTCAGTGGTGTTTGTTTTTAATTATTATTTGCTGTTGTTATCTAATAAAATGGTTTACAAGTGGTGTGCTGTACTGGGTTGTACAAATAAATCGATAAAAACCCCCGAAAAACAGTTTATAAGTTTGCCGAAATCAAGCGATGATGCGCGTATGACGTCATCGCGACATTAGCCAATCCGGATCGTTTCACAATGTGTGGCGCGAGAAACAAAAAGCCAAACATATTTTTGTGTTTTGGATATAATAATTGTTATTATTTTTTATTAAAACTCTTGTAAATGATATAAAGAACCCTCATTTTATGCAATTAAAGCAAAAAATCACAAATAATTGAATACTGTCAAATAGCCTATTTAATCATAAATAGGTACTGACTTAACGTTGGTTAATTGTGCTAACAAAAGCAAAAATTCTTTTTTAAAATGCGATTGGCAGTGTGAGAGATCGGTGATTGAGAGTGTGGTGTTGGCGTCGTGTTCCGGCATGATGTCTGGTGAAGCCGTACGGAGGACGGGTCTGAGCAGTTGTGTTGCGTTGTACGTGCCGGGTACGATGCGCGAAATGTTGTTGTGTCGGGAGTTTGGTTGTGGAGGGCCTCCAGATCAATCTCCCTCTGGCGCAGCATCGTTGGTCGTGTTGTTGGGTTTAACATTGCATCACCGCGCTCAACTGCCGTCTTCTTTCCTATTTACTCAGTTCTTTTGAGTGAGTAGGCTTAATAAACTAGCGCGCTTTACCATCAAGGATTGCATTACTGCTTACCATCAGGCGGGATTGCAGTCAAGAGCTAGTTTGTAATTTATATATATATAAAAAAAAAATAGATTTCTGTGTAACAAACAAATTCTTTGGGCGAATACTAAGAATTCATATAAATGCATATGTACATTAATTATTTTTTTCAAGTAGCAAATTATTCAAATGTATGCTTTAAAAAGTTTACTTTTTAATTAAAATGACACCCGTAATAGCATACACCGACAAATTAACCTCGGTATTTAAATGACAAATTAGTTTAAAAAAAAAAATTAAAGCATTCACGGTCATCTCTGATATATGTATATAAATGACTGCAATTAATAACACAGCAGACCACACGAAGATTATAGATTTCTGAATCTTAGAAGCATTAGGTCATGATTAGGGGCGAAGTGAAATGAAATGAAATCGTTTATTAAGCAAGTAGGATCACTGATCACTTTTACACGTCATGTTTATTTTTTATTTTTTTAACTAGATGAAGCCGGCATTTCCTAACTGACTACCTCTGAGAAGAAATAGCCGAAACAAACTCAGGGATCATCGTCTTTTTTCAAGTCCAGACATTAAAAATGAAAATGTTTACAATAATTTATCTTATAATTACGCATATTGCTTAATATTACCTAATAACAATGCTTAACAGAGCGAGCAGCTCAGTCCCAAGCTTTTTTGTCTTCTAAATAATCTGTGATTTTATAATACCCCTTTTTGCAAAGTTTGGCCTTTATATGGATCTTAAATCGTTTAATGGGTAAGTTTCGAAAGTCCATGGGAAGCTTGTTGTAAAAGTTGTACATTGACCCATGAACGAGTTGCCTACTCTGTGGAGACGAGTGTGATGTACAGCAAGATTGTTTTTGTTCCTGGTATTTATATTATGAATATCGCTTATTTTCTTAAAATTTGAGATATTTTTATGAACATACATAAGATTTTCAAATATATATTGTGAAGCTACAGTCAGAATGTTCACCTCTTTGAACTTTTCTCTAAGAGATTCTCTAGGACCAAGGTTGTAAATGGCTCGAACAGCCCTCTTCTGTAAAACAAAGATGGTATTGATGTCCGCACAAGTTCCCCAGAGAAGAATCCCATAAGTCATAAGACTATGAAAGTAACTAAAATAAACAATTCTGGTTGTATCCACATCAGTTATCTGTCTAATTTTCTTAACAGCAAAGGCGGCAGAACTGAGTCTACCCGACAGCTTCTCAATGTGAGGACCCCATTGTAACTTGGCGTCAATAGTTAATCCAAGAAAAACTGTCGACTCGACAGGGATCAACTCTACTCCATTCAGTTGAACATTGGTACTTAGCTGCCTGACATTTGGCGTAGAAAATTTAATGACTTTAGTTTTTTTTTTCATTTAAAAGGAGGTTATTTACATTAAACCAATGGACAACTTTAGAGAGTGCATTGTTAACTTCGTCAAAATTTGTTAGCTGACGCTTGACTTTAAAAATAACAGAAGTGTCATCCGCGAACAATACTTACTATGGTGTGATTATCCCTCACGTGATGAGGTAAGTCATTAATATAAATTAAAAACAAGAATGGATCTAGAATTGAGCTCTGCGGAACGCCCATGGTGACCACAGATCCTGCAGATCTCTTGCCATTAACATCAACCCTCTGAATTCGATTATTCAGATAAGAAGTCAGAAGGTCGAGAGCTCTGTCCCTCAAACCATAATGGTACAATTTCCTGATAAGAGTATCATCGTACGGAGGACGGGTCTGAGCAGTTGTGTTGCGATGTGTGCCGGGTACGATGCACCAAATGTTGTTGTGTTGGGACAAAGGAGTTTGGTCGTGGGGGCTCTCCAGATTAATGTCCCTCTGGTGCAGCATATTTGGTCGTATTAAGGTAAGAGTACCTATTTCCGTTAATGTCCCGGTAGCCGTTAACTAGTCAGTTTTTTAATATTAGCGTCTTTCTAGCAAACCTAAATTAAAATTTGTAAAGAGCAATTTATTCTTGGTACTATTTTATACAATTCTGATGGCGACACTCACCAAAAAGTTTAATAATGTAAAAACTGTGAGAAAATAAAAGTATGGTATAGTAAAATTATCTATAAGTACAAAGTTCTGTCAGTGAACTACGAACCCACCCGGTCGCAGAAATTATCTAGCCATACTTCGACGGATAAAATTAAGGTAAAAGTGTTAATTTTTTTAATAAATTGTGTATATTATTTAACGATTTAATCTATAAATTGAGGTAAATCTCATCGAAAAGTAAATAATTTTACATGTTACATCTATTGGTACACTCAAACCCCTACTTGACCTAGTACCCGGTAAAAATGTGCGATTTTTACCGGATATTGGTACACTATCAAACCAGTTACATACGTTGCACCAAAACCCGTTATTCTATTCTTATTGCTTTGGAATAGATCTCATTTTCCTTTGAAACTGTAGATTATATTAAATATTTTCTGCCGGATACTGGGGCATGCCTTAACAGCTGCATTTAAATCCGTTTATAGTCCTTATTGTCTTGAATTAAGCATTATTTTCCTTTGAATCAAAAGGATGTAGTTACTAGACATTTAGTTTGTTTTGGTACCACGTGAATTTGGTTGCGTTTTTTTTGTATGGTTTACCACTTTTTGTACTGGTTGCGTTACAAGCTTTTCTTGAATCAGCTATGAAGTATATAAAAAGCCTACTGCGACTAGAATGTGAATAATTTGTTTTGGAAATCAAAAAATTAAATACGTTTATTTCTTAGCAGATGGTAATTTAATTATTTAAACATGGTTTTAGGATTTAACAGCATAGTGGCCAAGTATTTTGTCATGCTACGTACACCGTGGTATACCTACCATGAACTACCATTTGCTCCATGGTACTCCAAACAGTACGGTATATGGTAGTATTGGTACGATATACCGTACGGTACTCCAAACAGTACGATATATGGTGGTATACCGTACCGTTTGGAGTACCATGGAGAAAATGGTAGTTCCTAGCTGAAACTGAAGCAAGGGCGAAAAGCTCTTGGCTATTTCATTTACATAATGCAGTTCGAGTCCTAACATATGTCTTTCTTTTATTTATTTTTTGATGGCTATGCCTCATTAGTTGGAACTCTCGTCTACATATTCTTACGCCCGTACTTTCCCATATTTCCAGCACGGCTTTCATTTGTACTCATTAAGTCATTCACGTAGGTTCTGATTTGGGAGCAAGTCTCAGTCAGAACAGGTGTTAAAAAATCATTAATAAGTACTAAAGATTGATTTGCCATAATTGAATCTTTCTAGAGATTATTATTATTTAAAGGTAATTATTTTGCATATTTATCTACCTTCAATTATTTTTCGAAAGATCTAACTCATTTCATGTTTTCAAACTTCTGGTGCCGTAAAAACCTTCGAGCTGACTTGCTTGCTTGAGTGTACCGCTATAATAAGAGATACCCTGGAGCACAGGCAAATGAAGGGACACGGGTGGGTTAAAACAGACCCTCACCCTTCCGTTCCGCTCAATGTGGGCTTTTTTTGGATGAGTATACATCATATGACTTTTTTTAAAATAATTGAGCACAAAGCGCCACCTAGGCTGGAGGAAAGCTCAGCTTGGACCCAACAGCGCTGTGCCATAGTCGCGACACTTGGTGCCGGTGATATCTCACTCCCGGCCGTAGTACAGTTCATGGTCGAAAGCGAAGAAGGAAGGAGCGTGGGGGATGCTATGGCCTCTTTTTGCGAGAAGGTAGTGCATGCAATGGAGGCTGCAGAAAGGGAAAAAGAGCATGACTCTCACTCCACTCGCATGAGAAGGGCAGCCAGGCGTCGAAGGGCGCTTCACGATCTTTGGCCACCATAAGAAGGACCATGCGGGCGAAGAAATTGGGGCCGTATCGTCGCTCGAGCGTGACATGCAGTATACGCAGCATAGTGGAAGGATGTGTGGTCGAGGGATCGGCCGCACTTGGTCCCCACGTGTGTGGAGCGAATGTACAAGTATCCGGGTCCCCGACTCATGGTACTGGAAGGAATAGTGGACGTTTAGAGGGTAGGAGGCCGACATAAGCCTCCCTTATTCCCAGACGAAATAAGGGGGAAACTTTTTTTATCGGATTTATCCACGTTAAAAAAGCAAAAGGTCGCATCTTAAAAACCTTCTCTAGTCGCCTCCCCACCAAGACCACCAAGAGATTTTTTATGATTATATCATAAAAAATCTCTGTACCTTTTATCTGTTCTGTTTTTTCTTTTTGTTAATATATTAAATGGTAAAATAAATAAATAATTTCAGATGTCACTAAGGAGCAGTAATTGAATAGTGTTAGTTTATTTATTTTAAAAAAATTAAGCGAGAAAATGCTTTTAATAATGGCAGACTCGGTCGTTTGGTTGAAGCTGCCGCCTGTAGTAGGCCAGCAAGTGTCTCAAAATCTGATGCACACCCGTGTTTTATAGTTCAGGAAAGCAGTTTAAGGGCGTGGTTTAAAGAAGTGATGGACTATTGGCACATCTCAAAGAAGGAATGACAATCCACGAGGGACAGAGTTTGTTTGTTTCTTTTTATATAGGTATAGGTACTTTATAAAACATACATTATAAAAAGTTAAAACAAATCGTGTTTATTTGTTGGTTAAATACGGACCCTAATGTTTTTCAGTAATATTTTATTTGAATATATTGTATTTCTATGAACTTTAACGTAAAGCAATAGAATACAATTTCGCGGCAAAAATTACCGGTTACCGGGACAATTTAACGTTAACTAGTACAACTCTACTGGGTACTGGTACAATTGGCCCTTTTTGTAGTGTTATTGTTTTATAGTTAATTAAATTTTACACTAGTTTAATAGAATCATAATATACTAAAAGTATATTAAATTATCTAAACAGTAAAGTAAAAATTATTTTTGTAAGTCTTCTAGTTTTAGCCTAGTGCTCATGCAAATTCGGCAAAGTTCATAACTTAACGGTTACTGGGCCGTTTACTTGGGTTTAACATTGCATCACCTCGCTTAACTTATCTCTCTAATCAAATTTTTGAGTGAATAGGCTCTTAATATACTAGCGCGCTTTACCATCAAAGATTGCATCACTGCTTACCATCAGGCGGGATTTCGGTGAAGCACTAGTTTATAATGATAAAAAAAATCTTCTTTACCGTTATCAAGGACAATGCTCTCTCCTAACAGCACCCTAATTATGTAATACACCATTACTCATCATCATCATCCTCCCAGCGTTAATCCCAGTCGCATCCGAAGCCTTTTTCAGCTTTGGAGTCTGGGGTCCGCTTTTACCAGTCCAGCTGCTGATATGGCTAAACTTCGACATTTTCCGTGAAGCGACTGCCGTCTGACCTCCACAACCCGAAGGCGACATCGAAGCATTGCAGTTAGACCAATTGTTGGAATTTTTGAGGACTCCAACAACCCGTAACGACTGCCTCTAGATGTTCGTATGGCAACCGGGACCAACGGCTTAATACACCATTACTATCAGTTTTAATCATTTTGAAGCATATTGCTAATCCATTGCTCCATGTGGTAAAAAAATATGTTTGCTCAACAACGTAAATAACGCAATGAATATTGATTAACTGTCAACAGTTTACAAAATTAAATCCATTGCTACTAATCGTGTGTTACGCAATTGCCCTGCAGGTTGGCCCACATTTTTTAAATATGTCCAATTTGAAACCATTCAGGTCAGGCTACGCCAAACTGTCAGATATCCCCAATCAACTTTGAGCCTTAAGAGGGGACTCTAGTGCCCAGGAATTTGGAAAATAGGTATTTGAAGAAACTATTGCCGTTGCACTGCTTCCAAGCTCTCCCGGTAAAGTGCGAAAAGGACAGTTGCAGCTCAGGCTGATTAAACGTTGGCGAAAAGACGTTTCGTATTCCACTGTTTTCATTTTCAAAACACGACAGATCTCAATTATTTTTATATCAAAATTTAGAGGAAAAGTATACCTATGCTTCTACTATTTTCTTTTTTAGTCAAAAACTTATCACGTTTGTCTAATAGTCATCTGAACATCACGGTAAAATTGGCTTATTTTTCGCGATTTTGAGGTATCGTATTTCTTTTATTAATTAAGTTTCGAAAAAAATCAAATGATAGGGGCGCATATAATGACGGTGTAAAATTGTAGAAAAAGAAAAATAATTGCTCTAAAAACATTATCCATGAAGAAAACAGCGGAACACGTTTGTATAGAGGAAGCACCACTAGAGTTCCCCCCTAATGCTTCAGAAATAAAGTTGAAAATCTAATATGAAAATCTGTCAGATTGTAGTAGCTTGATGGGCTGTCGTCTGTACACAAATTTTTGGAAACCGTAGTATAACTAATTGTTATTGATAAATTTTATCGCCTAATACGCGAGCCCTTTCAGAATACCAACCCTGTGACATTTATTTCTTAGGATTCCGTAGGGTACCTAAACGGAAAAACGGGACTCTTCGGGTACTCTACGGTGCTTTAGCGATAAAGTTATCTCTAATATTAGATAATCTAATAATTGATTTTGACTGATTATAGTAGCCAAATTCTATAAAGAATAGAGGTAAACAAACCGTTGCTCGGCAACGACTTGTTTACCCCTAAAAGGAAGATATTAACTACCTTTCTAGATAGATGATTTTTACACAAGTAATAATCCTACTTCCTACTAAGTTAAACAGTTTATTTATGTTTAGATATTTATGATTTGCATAGAACGCTTAACCGATTTGAATGAAATATGACACAAATGTAAGCTAATTTCCTAATAGGTTAAATTTAATTGAAAGTATTATAATGCATGTGTTATGCAATTGATTTGAAAAGTAGTTAAAATACGCAAAATTGTATTGACAAATGTCTTAACTTTATTCATAGTCTGAATTCCATAAAATGTGTTTAATACCTGGATTTCATCCGTTTAATTTTTTGGAGGGCTATCATCACGTAAAATTAATGTTGACTCTTTAATGGTTTTTCGCAAAAGCAGGTTAATATGCATGTTATTTTAGTGATTCTATTGAAATATGCTGCAATAGGAATTTATAATAAGTAATAGCATGTAAAAGTGGATAATCATATAAATTACAGGAGATTTTTAAAAGGTGAGTTGTGATAACACTAAATTAGTTTGTTTACCTTTATTTTTTATCGTGCTTGGCACAAGTATAGTAAGAATTCATTGGTAAATTAATATAATGTAAATCTACTTAAGGTACGATCGAGTGAAATATGCCTGGTGACATTGAATGACATTTAAGTTGATTTCATAATGAGTAGAACTATCGAAAAAGTTATAATAATGTTTGAACCTGCAGCGTAATCTGAACTTTAAGTGTCAGAAGTAAAGTTCTATTTCCATTAATGTTTACAGTTGTATACAAATATGAATTAATGTATTTAAGGCGAATATGTCGCAATTTTTCTGTAGACATACCTAATATTAAAGTTGGCATGATTTCCAAACCTTGTAATAAGGAAGGTTTTTGATATGAACTAATTGTTTATAATTGTGTTTATTATAACAATTTTATGTGTTATGCTAACTTAATATTGAGGTTCTATATGTTGTAATGTAAGTAATGACGCATATTTTATAGTTGAAGTGCACAATTAACACAAGCTTTGAAAATATGCGTTCTCACAAATTATGAGTAGATTTTAGTTCGTTCGTAACGCATGAATATATTACAAGATCATCATCATCCCAGCGTTAATCCCAGTCGCATCCGAAGCCTTTTCAGCTTTGGAGTCTGGGGTCCGCTTTATCAGTCCAACTGCTGATATGGCTAAACTTCGACATTTTCCGTGAAGCTACTGCCGTCTGACCTCCACAACCCGAAGGCGACATCGAAGCATTGCAGTTAGACCATATGTTGGACTTTTGAGGGCTTCAACAACCCGTAACAACTGTCATTAGATGTTCGTATGGCAAACGGGTCCAACGGTTTAACGTGCTTTCCGAGGCACGACCAGACCAGTGCAAATATTCATATTCATGCATATAAATACTTGCACTGTGCGGGGATGACGAAACCGCGCCACCTTGCGCAGCGGCCGCGTCCGCTACCGCTACGCCACGGAGGCTGTCGGGCCTTTCTATACCTATAGCCATTATTATTGTGCACAGCGGATTTCGTTTTAAGATATACATAGGTATATCTGTGATAAAATTACAAGATATATACATATTTATGATATTGATTCTACTAACTAAATATCCCTGGAATGAAACCTGTCTGCCACGTTAGTCTATTTGTAGCAACGACTGCTGGTGACCATGAGGTCCTGGATTCTAGAATCTCAACTTGACCTAAGAGTTATTGGGTTTTTCCATCAGGAATATATCATTAATGTCCGGAGAATGGATTTGAGCTTTTAATAGGAATGTTTTTTTTTACATTTCTATGGGATGTTACAGTTAAGGACAGGTTTGATTTATTTTTATATTAGGATAGAAGACAGTTTTGTATTCTATCTTAATATTAAAAGATATGAGGCTTTATTTATTTTTTATCTTTGCTGGTATTTTGGCGTGACTAGCTGACATATGGTAAATAATTTCATTGCTGTTGTTTTTTTGTGTTCATTACTATACATACCTATTGTACAAAGTCATGTTTTTTTTTTAAATGACCAGACAGCTGTGCTGCTGGGGAGTTTCTTCCGCCACTTCTTCCCAGCGAAAGCACTAGGAAGTGGCGAAGGGCGGACGTTTTGGGGGACTGTCTTATGTAATATTGACGTTCGAAAGGGTCTGATTCTCAGCCTAATTTGAATAAATGAATTCAATTTTGATTTTCGATTTTATTATTGTTACTTTTTCGGTTGTCATGCTATGGACATGTTGCGGAGAAAAATGAAGAAAATATTGTGAGGAGAGTCTGGAGTACGAATGTCGATGGCTCTAAGAGTACAGGAAGACCAAAGGAACGATTGATGAAGTGTTAATGATGGTTAAGAAAGGGGGTGGAGGAGATGACGCCTAATAGAGAAGTATAGAAAATAAAGACATGATGATATTATATTACTTCTTGTGAAGGTTGGTTTTTCAATAGACCGATGATTTGTATTAGTAGGTATGGAATAAAATTGACTTCTAATAGATTTTGTATATAAAAACTGTCAACAGTTCAAAATCATTCCTCCGATAATATTAACTGGCATTTGAAAAAAGAAAGGTAGAATGAAAGAAAGAAGAAAGAAAGGATGGAAGGAAAGAAGGAAGAAAGGAAAGAAGGAAGAAAGGAACAATGAAGGAAAGTAAGAAAGGAAGGAAGGAAGGAAGGAAGAAAGAAAGAAAGACAGAAAGGTAATAGTTTTTTTTAGAAAGAAAGAAAAAGTAAGGCATTAAGATGCCGTTTTCTTTAAGATAATTATTATAGTACACAGACTTAACACGAATGTTTACGCCATTAAAATTTGTACGCAACAGGGGAATTAGCGGCAGAGGTAACGAAGGTACACGTGCGGCCCAGAGAGCGTACTGTTATCCAATAACATCATCTCTGGCCCCTTTACTTAATGACTCAACACTTTCGGACATTCATATTTATTTTACTTTCTGCGGGTAACTTGCCTGTATTGTTATTTCCTATTATACACGGATGGTATAAAGAGATAAGTGCATATACACAGTTTTACATGCTCAGTTTTGATGTGTTCAGGTAATTTGTGTATTTACAGCTTCCGTTTTGCTTAAAGATTTACTTCCCGCAATATCCTATTCCTCATCTGATGGATGCTGACGTGCCCAGATGCTGGTTTCTGCCAGAATCTTCCTACTGGCTTAAAGGATAATTTTGGTTTTACTTTTCTGGACATGTTGGAAAGCCTTGGGGGAGGCCTTTGTCCAACAGTGAACCTCTATCGGCTGAGAAGAAGAAAAAGTAGAAGATTTTTGGACACTATACAATCTCCAAGCGAAATGGGTTATTTTATCGCAGTTATACCTACCTATGTATATCTTAAAACGAAATTCGCTGTGCTCAATAATAATGGCTATAGGTATAGAAAGGCCCGACAGCCTCCGTGGCGTACCGGTAACAAACGCGGCCGCTGCGCAAGGAGGCGCGGGTTTGATCCCCGCGCAGTGCAAATATTGGTATGCATGAATATGAATATTTGAACAGGTCTGGTAGTGGCTCGGAAAGCACCTTAAGCCGTTGCTAAACAAACATCTAATGGCAGTCGTGAGCTGTTGTTGGAGCCCTCTAAAGTTAAAAATTTGGTCTAACTGCAATGCTTCGATATCGCCTTCGAGTTTTGCAGGTCAGACGGCAGTCGCTTCACGGAAAAATATCGAAGTTTATCCAAAATCAGCAGTTAGATTGGTAAAGCGGACCCCAGACTCCAAAAGCTGAAAAGCTTCGGATGCGACTGGGATTAACGCTGAGATGATGATCATAAGTATAGAAAGGCCCACAAAAATGTGATATAATGATGTTTATTTTAATTTGTTACGGATTAATATAATTAATTCCGCTATTTCGCAAAGACCTCATCTCTCGGAAGGCTCGTAATAAATAATGATTTAGAATCGATACATTCGCTGATTTACTTAAAATATTCGCTAGTCTAAAGTGCAGGCCACACAGTGAGCACCATTTCACCGTTTTTTAGGGTCCCGTATCTAAAAAGTAAAACGGAACCCTATTCATGTAACTTCGCTGTCCGTCTGTCCGTCTGTCCGTCCGTCTCTCACCAGGCTGCATCTCATGAACCGTAATAGCTAGACAGTTGAAATTTTCAGATATTATGTATTTCTGTTGCCGCTATAGCAACAAATACTAAAAATAAAAAAAAATAATTAAGGGGGTCTTGCTCCGTATGAATAAGGGAAATAGATAGACGCTTGAAATGTTCACAGAATATTTGGTTATGTATTATGTTATATATGTATAAATAATTATTGAGCACAGCGGGCGTCCCTTATTATAAAATAAGAATAAATACTGAATAGTAATGAAAAACAGGCGGATGCTACTACCAGATTTATTATCGGTGTTTCCACAGGTTTAAAAGTATACAATAATTAAATTAAAATAAAATAAATATTGAAGGGGGACTCCCATACAACAAACGTGATTTTTTGCCGTTTTTTGCTCCGTATGAATAAGGGAAATAGATAGATGCTTGAAATGTTCTCAGAATATTTGGTTATATATTATGTTATACATATATGTATAAATAATTAAAATAAAATAAATATTGAAAGGGGGCTCCCATACAACAAACGTTTGTCGTTTTTAAAGATAATGGTACGGAACCCTTCATGCGCGAGTCCGATTCGCACTTGGCCGGTTTTTATAATATAATAACGGCTATTTTACTTTTAAAATTGGACGTCTTAGGTGCGTATTACAGAACGAAACTCAAGCATTGATCTCTGCTTAAGCATTACTTAAAACTAGTTTCAACCAATCAAATGGCTTGAATCGAGACTTAAGTAGAGCTTGAGTTTTGAGTGACGTTCTGTAATACGGACCTTAGACTGCCCACCATGTAGCACCGTGGCCTGCGCCTTACCTATGGGTGTCTAACGATGCGTCTCATATATCTTTTGATAACTCACGGAAGTGTGGGGCCTATTGAATATCGAATACATAATAACTTCTATATCTGTACTAATATATAAAGTTGAAGAGATTGTTTGTTTGTATGTTTGAACGCGCTAATCTCGCAAATAATTTGTCAGAAATGTGTCCGCCGATTAGTGGAGACCGATTTGAAAAATTCTTTTTGCGTTGGATAGCCCATTAATCTAGGAAGGCTTTAGGCTATATAACATCACGCTGAGAGCAGAGCATATAAAACAGATATTAATCTTTATCCAAATAAATAATAGATAGTACCTATTTAATTTTGAACAAAATTGTCCTTGACATCACTTAATTTCGTTAACATCATTTAGGGTACTACAATTTTAAAATAACTCTTCTGGGGTTAAAATAAAACGTTCAAATAACTAACACCACGCGAACGAAGTCGCGGGCGGCCGCTAGTATCTAATAAGCAGCAACTGTCCCACTTTATTGATAAACTGACAATAATCACGAATGTTTATATGAAATCTTGCATGACATTTTAAACTCTTACCTAAGGTAATAAAGTTCAAATTAGATAATTAGTTGGAATGAAAATTATGAATATGTATGGCAGGCGCTGCGTATATCGTAGGCGTGTCATCGCACCACTATCACTAGAAGTTTCAATGGCGGACCTACTTTCTCGTGATAAATGTAGTTTTAATGTTTTGCGAATAAAACGAGCATCTTCCTCAGTCTATACAGGGTGTATCTGACATCGTAACGCAAAGTTCGCGAAAAGGCTAGACCGCATGCCACTAATAAAATTATGATAGTCGTTTATGTCTTTAATGAATGGTTATAGAATTCCAAGTGTTAAAAAAAAGTGTCGGCTCGCCCTTTGAACGTTGCAAGCGTGCTGCCGTACGGGTTTGTAGGTATGACGTTGATCCCTGATGTGAACTCTATTAAATCAGCTGATAAGATAGCTTTTCGAGTTTTGTTTTCATTGCGTTTCATTTTCATTGTCTAATTAGCGAATTTATTAATTTTTACTTTAAAATCTTATTGGGTTATAAACGTACAGCAATTATGAACGGTCTAAAGAGAAAAAAACTACATATGTTTTTTTTTAATCATGAAAAAACCGACGAGAAATTCCACCAATGGGGGTTCAGAATCATGTACTGGATCCATGGTACTCGTTTGTGCGTCGATGTCAGATACACCCTTTATTTTTAAATATAAGTATAAAAAACCATTTATAAGTATAAAAAAGTAGTAGCCCGCCGGTATCTAGAACAGGGTCCGAGTTACGGTCAGGGCTCCAGAGAAACCTCCTGACATGAAATGGGATTTTTTTGTGCAATTCAATTGACTTTCCAAAAGTTACAACAATTAGCTGCAAAGAAGAATTATTTAAATGAAAAATTATTAAGTCCGCCCGGTCCACGGCGCGTTGTGTTCCACACGCGCCTCAAAGAGATGTCAGCACACAGTGACGGAGTCCACAAGGACCGATGCCTGCCAGGGCCTTGGATTGTTGGAAAGAGACCCCCATGCTGTATGGCCCCTGGCGCACAGACACATGAAGGTCAACAAAACAACAAAAGCCAACAAAAGTCTGAAGTCATGTGATGATTATAAGATCCCATCCAGGATGAATATATGTATTTAATTTTTTTCGAAATTGAAGTTTATAATTTTCATATATTTAAAATTAGATTTAAAGAATTTGTCAATGGATGATGTTCTAACTATTGCTGATTAATTTATCAAAGATAAAAATGTAAAAAAACCTTAATCTGTTCAATAATATCGAACTGGTTAACACTACATTAAAACTCTTCCTTTTTTTTATAGATATTACGAGGTGATTTGGTTATGTTATGCACAATTGCAATAATAGTCATGTTGTCAAGAAATTGTTTGAAGAGAATGTTTTATAAATGTTTCTCTAATATATAATGTAGGATTAGTACTTCTTCTTCTTCAGCCAGGTCAACTGCTGGATAAAAGCCTGCCCCAAGGCTTAGGTACAACAATGATTTAATGTTAACAAAACATCTGGGTGCACTGCAGCGTGCTGGCGGAAATAAAGACGTGAATATTAACGTTGTGTATTTTTGATTATTTTGGAACTGTTTGGAATAATTTCGCAAGAATTGCTTTTTTATTAGTATAAAATTACTATCATTTATGCGGTAATTCAATATACATTTATTGCGTCATCATAGGTAATCATGGCAATTTATGTTATTAGAAATAAACTCATAATCACGTAAGCGCCCTACGGCACTTAAAGGAAACAGTAGGAGTAAGCATACATTTTCGCCGCTCGGTAGAAAGAAAGGGGATAATGCTTCCTCTTCTACGCCGTCTTATGAATTTTCAATCAGGTCACGTGACGTGAGTTTAACATTTTCTACCCATTCCAAAAAAGTGAAGAAAGCCATTTAAAAGTTTTCATTTTATGCTGGTAGAATATTACCAGTAAAATTATCCTAATAATGCTATAAGCGCGAAAGTTTTAATAGATGCATGTTTGTTAATCTTTTACGCGACAACTACTGAACGGATGTGGATGGCACACAGATGGTTTATAACCAAATTAAAGGCTAGTTTTTATACAATATGTAAAGAAAACCCTGTCCGACCCATAACGATAATAAAGGTTAGGTAAACACTTGACAAAATATAATATAAAATTTTACATAATCATCATAGTAACAATACTAATGAATTTTGAAATAATCCTTTTTTCCGGGGAATTCATTCCAATTTCCCCGAACTTTGGTAATTTTTAAAAAAGTGACAACACCGGTATTATTATAAGCGAATAGCGACGCGACCACGTCACAGGTGCCGCGTGCCCTGCCCCCTGCCGCCCGCGGAATGGGGTTGCTTACCGCAGATGTGTTAAGTTACCTCTTTTTGCGAAATAATATTTATTTTTTTAGGGGGATTTTTTTTTTTAAGTTTTGCCTGTCTTTGTGGGCATTATTAGAATTAGTTATCGATACCTAACAACACCTTCACATCGTGTGACAGGGTTTTCTTTACATATTGTATATTCCCAAGGGATGGAAACTTATGCAAGTAAAACTTTGTAACGCAGCTAGTACTAAGTAGTTTAGTGTCTATAAAATAAGCAATAAAACATGATTTTATTTAAATATTTTGCCCGGTCATTTTGTCCATCTTCTCCTTTTTCCGTTTCATTCAGCCCTTTCAACTCGGCTATATTATAAAAGTTCAATTGAAGTAGCGAAAGTACCGAGAATCAGACTCCTTTAGCCAAAAGGTCCCAAAAATCCTGTTTATTTTTTTTTTAAAGAACCAGTTTTGCGTTGCTTAGTTTGTACTTGAAACACTTTTTGAACGTCGATCAAATTTTAAAATAGTAGATGAGATTAGCGTTTCCTATCTGACTTCTCTGAGAAGCCGAAAAAAACTCTGACTCTGGAAAGGTCACAGTTTTGTCAACAAACAACTACTTATTACGTTTTAGTGAATTTACAGCGATTATTTCTATTTAGCCCATATTTACACATGAGTGAACTATTTTGCGAGAAAATATATGAATTTTCTCAAAAAAAAATTGTAATACCTCCCTGCGTTTTTTTAAATTTCATTATTTTTTCTATTTCTAAAATGAGCTCGTTCACTCTTCGCCTACAAAAAGTCTGGCAGTTTCGTTCATAAACGTGATCTTAACACTCCATACAATCATATCTATTGTTTTTTCCTTGGGCAGAAAAGCGCTAATTAATCTAATTAGTGTTACTGATGTTCTAATACCTAAAATAGCGAAGAATACAAACATTTACAATGAAAGTTTAAACATTGTTTAAGATAAATAAAATAAACATTTGTTTAATATTGGTGACGTAGTTTAAAGCAATCATATAACATTTCTTTTATGCTTTCGTTCCAATATTATAATCTTTTAGTATTATGAATCCTTACTCTATATAATATTATAAATCGGAAAGCGAGTTTGTTTGTTTATTTGTTTTTCCGCTTTCACGCCGTAACTACTGAACCGATTGCTTTGAAATTTTGCAGACGTAAAGTTAGAAGTTCAGATTAAATAATAGGGTACTTTTTTATCCCAGAAAAAAATCTATATTCCCGAGGGAATACAAAAATATTATTAGCTTCATACTAGTTCGCTGATAGATGGCGCTGTGTGTCGTTTAAACCAAGGTAATCTATACTAATATATAAACCTGAAGAGTTTGTTTGTTTGTGCTCGCTAATCTCAGGAACTACTGGTCCGAATTCTTTTTGCGTTGGATAGCCTATTAATCCAGGAAGGCTTTATCATCACGCTACGGCCAATAGGAGCTGAGCATAACTAACTTCACGCGAACGAAGTCGCTGGCGGCCGCTAGTATATTATACAAACTAATATGCACATAATATAAACTTAGAAGCTAAATGATACGATAATTAATCCCCGAAAATGAGGAATCTAAAAAGCGCCATATAACCGAATTCCACGCGAGCGAAGCCGCGGGCGGAAATCTAGTGTTACAATAAATTAGCCTCCTAAATCTAGACAGCCTAATATTATTTTACGTCACACATGCGACGCTTGTCAATATTTTGGCGCTTGTTGTTTTCGAAAATATTTATGAGGCTGTTGACTTGCTTGTGTAATCAGTTAATCACCATTTGTCTAGACTTATCTCGATCATGTTGGGGTTGCCTTCCAGAGTAACCGGATGTTGGTGAATACCGGTGTGTACCATGAAGTGACTGCCTACCCTATGGTGATGTAACCATCAGCACAATATATCAAAATTTATATGTAGTTTATTCTTTTCCGCTTTGCTTTTAAAATATGCGTTAGGAATCTAAACGCATGGCATCGAGGCGGTCATTTATCATAATTTTGCGTTTTTTTTCAACTCAATGAACAAGTTGCATACTTAATAGTTTTATTAGTTAATATGTTAAGAATCAAGTGCATTAGCCAGTGAGTTTCAGTTTTATCAAATTAACACGACCAAAACTAACACAGCCTAAATAGTTCACTGATGAAGTCTGTGATGTAACTTGGGAGAGGTATAGGACTTTCTGTCGTGGGCCTTGAAGGATAAAAGTTATCCAGGGAAATACTAGAGGGATAGTATTAGAGGTAGAGTACTACAGGCACAGTGAGACAGGGCCCTCCCGCGCCACGCCGCTACAGCGCGGGCGGGTGAGACGACCAGCCCCCTAATCGGCGAACACATTTTTGTCAAATGATTGACTTGATTGATTGAAATGATCGACTAGTTGGTATCAGTTGGGATCGTTTGGACCGCCCATTGGTCCATTCGGTCCAAACGATCTCAATTAGTCGCAATCATTTGACAAAAATGTGTTTTCGGCGATTAGGGGGCTGGTTGTCCCAACAAAAATATGGTCAACCGGTGTGTTGACCATAAGGTAAGATAACAAGCTCATAACTTTTATGATTTTTGATGATATTGAACTCACGCCCGGTCCGCTGGTGGCAATATCGACCAGTTCAGTAGCTTTAAGCCCTTACCTCTTCCTGTTGATTTTGGACGCTCTTACGTCGGACACCCAGGAGGAAGCACCCTGGTACAAGCTATTTGCCGATGACATTATTCTGCTAGGTGAAAATGGGTCTAAGATCCAAAGCTTATTGGAGAAATGGCAACAAAAGCTGGAGAGTTTTGGCTTGAAAATCAGCAGAATCAAAACTGAATTTATGTTCTGCGATTTCGGTGGTCTCTCCACTTCTGGAGCCATAACGAAGATGCATCAAGCGTATTTCTCTCAGTCTGCTCCGACTTTCGATATCTCGATTCACTCGTGCAAAGCGATGGCGAAGTAGATTGGACGGTTAAGTACCGAATTCATTAGGTGAATGAAATCGTGGCAGGTCACGAAAGGAATATATATAAAACCATTATTAATTTGTTATCTTATGTGGATCAGAATATTGGACCCCAAAAGGGATGAATTAAAGGCATGGAAGGCAAATTGCATGCAGCTGAGACGAGAATACTAAGAAGGATTTGTAGTGTTATTCGAATGGATAAAATAAGAAATTCTGAAAAGAAAAAAAAAGAAAGTCTGAAAGTGACATTGGTAGCTGGCATGCTCATTGCTCATACCATTACTATAAGGTTAGGGAAAGACCAAATAAACAGTGCATGGTATGTACGAATGATTATATAGATAGGAAAGAGGTGCCAATGGAGATGACGTCTAAAAGAGATGTATGAGAAGGAAAATGATGATGATAGATGTTTTGTGTATTTTTTCCCTTTCTTATTTCTCTCTTCGGGTGGAAATCATCAACGATGACGAACGTGTTGTGTTCCAAAGTGTACTGTGGGATTTTTACCTCTCTAAAATCACCCCGGTGATCACCATCCGCACATGGGGTGTTCCCGGTTCCTCTTAAAAGACCAATTCCGGAGCCGCCTCTGCACAACGCCTGTAAGGTTAACGCTAAGGACTCACGAAGCGGTATTCACCCGCGCCCGCCGCGGTGGCGGAATGAAGTTTTATTTTCAAAACTCACGAGACCGGAGTTTTGTGCGATTACGCAGCTGTCACCCGCAAACTTGGTGGTTGATTATCGCAAGACGGGCGGTTGCAAGATGGGCGGTTGTAGAACACGGGGAGCAAACCGCCGCGGCTGCGGGACCGCGACCCGCGCCCGCGCACACCGCGGGCGTAAAACGCGTCGTGAAATGTGCTTTAATTTTTTACATAATTATATATCTGCATTCTACAAAAGCTGTGGGCCCGCAACTGCGGCGGATGCGGATGAAATGCGCTCCGTGAGTTCTTAGCCTAAGGCACATCCCTGGGGAGACTGTAAATGGACTTCCCCTAGGCCTCGCTGTGGTCGGCAGCACGTGATCACTGGGGTACCGTCTTCCCTGGGGTCACTTGATGAGAGCAGAGAGTCCCCACTCTATGCGGCCGTGACCCCAAACGTCCACTTACCTTTTTTGGTAAGCTAATTTAGGCGTTTTAGGCGCCAAAGCGGTTGCCTCCCTGACGCCTTCTTCTCCGAGCAGGATCAATACTTTCTAGATGTATTGTCTACTGCCATGAATCATCAATCATTTAATTAATATTCATATATTTATACGATTCTTATGTCACTATATGGATTCTCCGATATTATTTCCGCCCAACATATTTTTCTCTAAATGTCGTTATTTATCTATAACATTTATAGCCAAAGTTATTAATCACAGCGATAATATAGACAGGTTAATTCATATTCTCTGTTTGTGACAGATATATTAATTATTTTTAAAGCCATCTTCCGATTTGTCAACCTGCTGTTTGTTTTGTGGGTATGTTTAATTCCTTGATCGCGATTCTTATAAATATTTCCTATATAGGTACATACCTAAAAATTCATTCATTCTTCAAGTCATATAAATACATATTTATATGACTTGAGGAACGGATTCACCAAGAAAAGACCCTCTTTTTCAAGAAAGTCGACGAGCATTTGCCCCCTATGATTTCTGATACCGAAACCATGTGATCCTACTGCCGATTCGCCGCAAGTCTGTACTTTAGCGTTGAAATCTCCCATGACAACGTTGAAGTGTGCCTTTGTGGTGTTGTGCAAGGCCATGGATATGTCCTCATAAATATCTTCTACTTCCTCATCCAAGTGTGCCGACGTTGGTGCGTATACTTGTATTACCTTCTTGTAATACCTTTTGGTCAACTTCAGCTCAAGGTACGCTACCCTCGTCGACACACTCGAGATATCGACAACGTTGTCACAGATAGATTTGTTGACCAAAAATCCTATACCTCCCTGTGATGGCTGGTCACCCTCCCTGAAATACATAAGATGGCCTGAATCCAATGTGACCGTATCCCCCCCTCTCTTCGGATTTCGGGCAATCCCAGGATATGCCATCTTATGTACATGTACTACATACAGGTCAGAAACAGAAAAATAAAATATTTTTTTAAGATCACTGAATTTGAATAGAACTGATGCGCATGTTCCATACAATTCTATCCCAACCAAATGGCGACGACGCGAAAGGTTTGTTTAAATTCATGGCCCATGTGTTATGAAAGTGTAATTGTTTAGGTTACGACGGGACTGACATACGCATACGTAAAAGCCCCTATAAACCAGAATATAAATCTTCACAAAAATATTTGTTGAAAGTATTTCCTAAGTTTGTTTTTTATCTGAAGTGCATTAATCAATACTAATTTAACACGATACATTATTAAGGAAAACGCAACAGATGCATGCATAATTTATACATATTATAATCCACGACTGGACTGCGAATTTTAATCATTCTAAACGACATGATTAATGTCGCTATTTTAGGTGCCCACGCGATGTTTGGCTCTATGAAGCGAGCGTGTGATTTGCAGTGCCGTATTATCCATAAGGCACTTTAGGCCTGTGCCTAGGGGCCCACTATGAGCAGGGGCCCGGCACTCCCGATAAAAAAAAAGGAATTGGATTGTTTTTATGAAACCACGGTAAGTGTTTTTTTTTTTTCTCAAATAGATAGAGTAATCGTGAATGTCTTTTTTTTTAATTGTATTGAAATTAATCTAACTAATTATTTTTTTATTGGACGCTGTACTTTAATTAAATTTTTATACTTAAATAATCGCTTATTAAATGACAAATATATTAATTCCTCAAGCAGGCAAAAATTTTCAAAAATTGCATAAATTTACAAATTGCGTTTTTGTGGCATGAAAAACAGGGAGTTTGTTGTGCCTAGGGACATGGTTAATCCGGCCCTGGTGATTAGTACGTATATGTTAGCATGCTTCCCTTTTACAAATTAATTATGAATCTGTATTAATACGTCAGGATCGAAAGAGCTGGAAGTCATGGAAGTGACTGCTATCACGCTACGATATAGGTACAAGCGGTGTGCGTCTCTGGTGCACAGGGGGGCAAGCGCGCCAAAATATCAAAAAATAATTCAACCAAAACAGAATTGGATCGTAACCAAACCATAACTTTTGACAGATGGTTTAACCATGACTGGATCACAATTGGAACGTAACCGCTGTCAAATGAAAAAGTTGAACTTTTGACAGATGGTTTAACCATGACTGGATCACAATTGGAACGTAACCGCTGTCAAATGAAAAAGTTGAAACAAAGCTAATTTTTTCTGTGCCATTTGTCAAACTTACGTCTCAACGATTAGATGTACTTATAGTTTATTTAGTTTTAATTATTATATCTTACGAAATGTGAGTATCACTCTTACCTTGATTTTACTTCAATCGAAGTTAAAATTTTAGCGCGATACGAAATGTGATCGAAACTAAACCATAACTTTAACTGGATCAGATACGAACAAGAGTTGAACTTCTACTGTTTTATTTAGCGCGCCCCCCAGAGTGCGGAGCAACGCCAACGCCGTCCTCACCATGATTGCCAACAGACTGGATTACCCTTATATTCAGCAACGCTGCGGCAAACATATTGCTGTCGAGTGAAATTGTTTTCTGTGTTTGTGTGTGTCCGTTTTTGTTATCATGTATGTTATCTTTTATGTATCTGCATGAGTCTTTGTACGGATGACAGCAGGTCAAGCTACCCGAAACTGTCAATATTCCCAATCAACTTTGAATCGTCATGCTTTAAAGATGAAGTTGAAAATCTAATAAGGAAATCTGACAGATTGATGCGCTGTCGTCTGTACTTGAAATCAAATTTAATTTTCTTTATCCGGGAGTGGGATGATGCAGGACACACACAATAGTAAACACAACAATAAAAACAGTAACACACAGAATCCTGTCTGATTGTAAGCAGTGACGCAATCGTTGATGGTAAAGCGCACTTGTTTATTAAGAGCCTATTCACTCTAGCCTTGAAGGCACTCAAATTGTAGTCCGACGGTAACACCGCCGCTGGCAAATTGTTCCAGTCCCTCGATGTACGCGGTATAAAGGAGGAGGCGAAACGCTTCGTCCGGATCGTTGCAGAGAGAGTTCAGAGTTGCAGAGAGAACAGACCCCTGAGGAACACCGGCATTACTTGTCACGGGCTCAGAAGAGCATCCGTCGACAACAACTCGGAGGGACCGTTCAGTCAGGAAGTCTTTTACCCAGCCAGTCAGTCAGTCAGTCAGAACAATACGTAACAGAATTAAATGATTTGCATAATTTGTGCGTGTTGAAGATTCAAGCCACAGTTCGTTTACAGTAATTTTTTCCTCTTATTCTACATCACAGTGGTCTTTATTCTTATTCTAATACGATTGATATTGGGTTGCTGCCACGGTCAAGTCACTTCAGCTTGCTAATCCTCTCAGCTATGTCGGTGACTTTGGTCCTCTGTCATTTTTGATGCGGTCCTTCAGAGAGACGCCCAACATAACCCGCTCCATAGCTCGCTGAGCGGCTTTAAACTTATGGACTAGTCGAGTCGCGGCAAACGTAGCGTAGGACGCCCTTGGGCGAGATGGAGCGACGACATCAAAAAGGTCGCGGGTCATGGAAGAGGCCTATGTCCAGCAGTGGACGAGTAGAGGCTGATGATGATGATGATGATATTGTCATTATAATAAGGCTGTTATTATATTGCCGCAGTCAGAGGTAAAATAACTGTGAGTAGACTCTAACGATGTGTAGGGATGTGACAACTATGGACATGTTCCATAATTATTAATATTAGCCTAATGGTCTTACCCTAATCTTTTAAAGGAGTTTAAATTTTTACTCCCGTTTTATATTAATATACAGCATTAGTTTTTGTTTATGGGAAACTCGAAACACGTGTCCAGTATTTTAAAGAATCTATGTATAACATTTTAAAAAGATGTAATGAAAAACCACAAAGTTATGAGCTATACTATTCTACTTGGTTGTCCCGCTCGGGCGGTCTAGTGTGACCAGTGTAGTTGACCTCTGGCGTCAGCAGTTGCGCGCGCGAATTACATACTATGATCAATCATAAGCTGCGTGCGCGCGGTCGGTATCCACGCTGCAACAATTTCTAAATGTATTTCGGAAAAAATATAACATGGTGTAATAATAACTTTTTACAATAAAAAAATATTATTTGAAAACTAAAAACCCGCCTACATAAAACTCTAACGAACTTAAAAGGTAGAAACAAGTTGAACAATCGCAGTTGGGGGACTGTTCTATGGAATACTTGTTTATCTAGCTAAGAAGTCCCCCAACTGCGATTGTTCAACTTGTTTCTACCTTTTCAGTTCTTTTTTTTTATATATTATAAACTAGCGCTTGACCGCAATCCTGCCTGATGGTAAGCAGTGACGCAATCGTTGATGGTATAGCGCACTAGTTTATTAAGAGCCTATTCACTCTAGCCTTGAAGACACTCAAATTCAGAGTTTTATGCAATTCTAACAATACCTCAAATGTGAAAATCCGTTTAGCGGTTCTGGAGATACTAGGTAAATACATACAAGATAGGCGCTAAAAACATAACCCTCCTGGCAGTCTGGTAAAAAAATAGAAGCCGACTTCAAAAAAACACTTAAAAGGAAAAATAATTTAAACTTTTGTCATGCCCCTAGAAGTCCGTGTCTAGGGGTTTCTGTTGTTTAGCTCGCCACCGTCACCTAGAGCCGGATTAAAGACAGGATTAAACAAAAATGTTATCTTCTGTTTGTTCCTTTTCTTAACAAAATAGAAAGATAAAGATGCACATAACAAGGTATTTTAGTTTGTGAACAACACAATCGGCGCCACTATCTACGTATTTTAGTTTGTGAACAACACAATCGGCGCCACTATCTACGTATTTTAGTTTGTGAACAACACAATCGGCGCCACTATCTACGTATTTTAGTTTGTGAACAACACAATCGGCGCCACTATCTACTTATTTTAGCAGTGTTGTTTTATATTTTCTTGTATTCGTGACTCTGACATCCATATTTTTCATACCTTCTTGTTTTTTGGAGCTCCATAGCTCCTTGTATCATGTGTAGCATGTCGGGTCACCCTCCAGTTTCCAGTTTCTAAGATCTCGTCTCTTGCAAGTTACTCAGTAACGCATAGAGCACTGACACATAACGTTTGCATAATATTGACACACATACATCAGCGGTCATTTTGTAATTTCTTACATAATAACCATAGAGTACTATTATGATAATAACTAAGAAATTTTCTTTGGTACGTGCTGGGTGCGCGTACGTAATTATATCCTGTTTTTCTTTTTTTTATGGCTCTGTTTGTGTTTATCCATACTAATATTATAAATGCGAAAGTAACTCTGTCTGTCTGTCTGTCTGTTACGCTTTCCCGCTTAAACCTCTCAACCGATTTTGATGAAATTTGGCAGAGACAATCTTTAGACCCTGAGAAAGAACATAGGCTACCTTTTATCACAGAAAAATTTGATGTTCCCGAGGGAAATCTAAAAAGCGCGATATAACCGAACTCTACGCGGGCGAAGCCGCGGGCGGAAAGCTAGTATAAAATATTCTCTAAGCATGTATACAGGGTGGCCAAAAAGTCGTGGATCCAACGAAACAGGGAGACATAGGAGGTAATTTCCAACAAAAAATCTTTCTGCAGCATCGCCATAACTTCATTGCACGAAAAGTTATGAAGTATTATGTTTTTTGAATGAAACTATCGAGTTATTTTACAATTTCATCAGTAAAAAAATTAATTGATTAAAAACAATAAAACAAAAGGTGTTGTATTATTATTCGATCAAGTATCAATACTACAAAACAGTATTGCAGCTCTTGGTACCCAAATTTAACGAGCAATTAATTTTTTTCCGTAAATTTTGGAGAGTTACAAAAAATTACTTCCCGCTTTAAGAGCACAGTTTGAAAATAAAATGTATTACGGAAAAATAACCCTGTATTAAAAATTCCTGCTGATTTAATGCTGTTTCAAATGAGGTACAACACTTTACTCTTTGATATTTAGTTTTAATTTTATAGTCGTTCTTTCATATCAAGGTACATGTTTCATTAAATGAACCTTATTTTTAATTTTATAGTTGATCAAAATCGGCTGGTTTTTTGTACGTTGTTTCGTTTGATCCATGACTTTTTGGCCACCCTGTATACAATGTGTAAAGAAAACCCCGACCGACCCAAAAGGATTATAAAGGCTAGGTATACACATGACCAAATAAAATATGAAATTTTACATAATTGGTAGTTTTAAAAAAAAGTGACAACACCATTTTGGACAGTATTATTATGAGCGATGAGAACACCTGCCGCGTGCTCTGTCCCCCTTCACCCGCGCATGTATGCCTACCGTGTTGCCTACCGCACATTTATTAAGTTACCTCGCTTTTTCGAAATAATATATTTTTTTAGGGGATTTTTTGTTTAAGTTTAGCCCGGCTTTGTAGGCATCATTAGAATCAGTTAACGATCCTAACCTAACAATACCTTCACGGATCGGACAGGGTTTCTTTACATATTGTATACATACATACTTTATTTTACACTAAAACTAAAACTACAAAATATACAATTGACGGCCTTATCGCTGATGCAATTTCTTCCAGGCAACCTTAGAAACGACGGATTTTCCAGGACATAAAATATAACTGTCTATTTCCATTTCTTTTTATAATGTACCGGTTCAGAGTCATATAACTTTTTTTGCCGCACCGGGCGATATCATAACAACGGCGCCTTCTCATGAAATTAATTTCTTTGTTGTTTATTCTTCTTCAGATCTTGTAATGATAGCGCTATTCGCCCTGTGTATATCCATCTTTTCCTGACACTGGAATAATGATGGATTCTACACGTAGCAGTAACCCCCCAATGCCATTATCATCATCAACCTTTCCATCGTCCCACTGCTGGGCACAGGTCTCCTCTCATACAGAGAAGGATTGAGTGTAATCACCACGCTTGCTCAATGCGGGTTGGCGACTATAGACTTAAAGTCCAGGTTTCCTCAAGATATTTTCCTTTACCTTTAGTCATTGGTGTCCAAGATATACTTAGAAAGAATGCCAATGCTATAATACTACTAATTTTAAGAACATTCTTCTTCTTCTTTTCAGCCTATAGAGGTCCACCGCTGGACAAAGGCCTCCCTCAAGGCTTTCATTCCATTGGGGGGCATTGCCATAATCCCCACGCTTGGCAGGCGGATTGGGGATCGCAGTAATTTGTTATGCCACAGGAGAAGCGTTGCTGCCCGCTTCCCTGGTGATAGTTCCCTTAGTCGCCTCTTATGACACCCGCGGGAGGATATGGGTTGATAGTATTGTTATGAATGGACCTTATGTCGATGGCATAAGGTTCAATATCGCGTGACATGCAGTGTGTCACTTTTGAGCCCTATTTCGTCAGATCTAGACATTTTCTAGGTACAATAATAAAACGCATTGCTAGACTTAGGACGGCCTATCGAATGGTACAGGTCTCAACAGTTTTGTCAACAAAGTGTCGACATCGAAATTTCTAGAAACCCGTTTCCGGGAATTATCGTAGGTACTTACTTGGCCGGTGACCTCGAAGTTATGCAGTATTATTATTACGCCTAGAGGATTCTGGAATGTTCGATCAGCTGGCCTATATAAGCGCCGCGACGCCGACGCAGAGTCAGTCTACACTCGACTAGCGATACGAAAACAGCGACAGTTAAGAAGCAATCTTAAAGAAGACCTACTGCGACAATTATAACGAGAACTGTAAGTACTACGTGAAGAAACATCTGTAGCGTTATTGTGTGTTTACAACACGGACTTCGTGGACGTAAGAGAAGACTTCGGTACGACATCAGCTACGTTCTACTTGTCATTGCCTACAATCGACTGTACCTTCGTTGCTAATAAACTTCGTAACCCTTAACCGGCGTTTAAGTACCCCTAGCCCGTAACAATTGGTGTCAGAAGTGGGATGCCGGTCACGCCAAGGGAAGACGAAAGGGTTCGCACGCGACGACAAGCAGCGATGGATTTGGCGCGTCAAGAGGAAGAATCGGTCGGTGTCCCTGCACCCAGAGTAGATGCGGCCGTCGTAACACCGACGAATGTGAGTGCGCCTACTACCACCACTATTCCCGGAAGCAGTGGATGCGATTTATCGGCGTTGCTGGCTCACTTGACGCTGCAAATAAAAGGTATGGCAGAATCCCAGGCAGCAACCCAGGCACAGATTAAAAGTGTAGCAGAATCCCAGGCACAAATAAAACAATCCCAAGCAGCAACTCAAGCAAAAATAGAAAAATCCCAGCAACTGGTATTAGAATTAAATGAAAAATGGAAAAAAACCAAAGAAGAGGTCAACGAACTTAAAATAAAAACAGCACAACAAGATACCCGTCTGGACCAGCAAGATACGCGCATAGGCCAGCAAGACGCTCGTATAGACAAACATGATGCGCGTTTCGATAAACTAGACAATACCATCATGGAGTTTGGAAAGGAAGTAGAATTTTTGCATGAGAAGGTACAAAAAGGAGTTATTAAAGGGGTGATACCTAGTGCTTTGCCGACGTTCCAAGTACCTCATTTTGATGGAACAACGTCGTGGGTGGCCTTCCGTCTACAGTTTGAAAAAGTCGCAAAAGGCAACAATTGGGATGACGATCAAGCGGTAACCGCTCTTACGCTTGCTCTGCGTGGTGATGCGGTACAAATTCTCGAAAATATTTCCGGCGATTGCAATACCCTAGCCTGTCTGCTTGAAGCGTTGGAGTCTAGATACGGGGAGAAACACCTCGAACATGTTTACAGGGCTCAACTCCGCGACCGCACACAGAAAAGCAGTGAGGGTTTGCAACAATGGGCATCGGAAATAGAACGTATTGTTCGGAGGGCGTATGCTTCAACGCCGGGAGCAATTGATGCTACTACGGTGCAAGCTTTTACTGATGGAATCCGAGATGCAGAAGTCAGGGCTGCAGTTCGTCTGGGTCACCATCAGACTCTGAAGGCAGCCTTGACACACGCTCTGGAGGTGGAAGCAGTACGCCAAGACGGCCGACAACAGCACCGCATTCGCGAGGTAACCCCAATAATAAAAACTCGGCAAGGACCAACCTGCTATGAGTGCGGCGAAAAGGGTCATATTCGGATCAATTGTCCCAGGAAGTCTAAGGGAAGAAGTACTTCTGGGACACAGGTGGAAGCCGAGGATTTAAACTAAGAACAGCCAGGGCTATGGGGCGAGTACTGGCTGGTCGACCTGAAGCCCCCATTATAACAGTATCACAAGTGGGCGATGGAAACAGTCTTATTATAGAAGGAGAACTGAATGGTAAGTCATGCAGTTTCACGTTGGATACTGGTGCATCAAGAACTATTGCACGACCGGAGCTATTTCCTCGGACCATAGCATGGAAAAGAGGGTTTTCACAATGCCGATTACAAACCGCCACCGGCCAACCAGTACTCGTCCTTGGTGAAACGAATGTGACCTTGAAAATGGGTGATAAGACATTTACGCACCCTGTTTTAGTAGCGAATATTACAGATGATTGCATAATAGGACTGGACTTTTGAAGAAACAACAGTGCATCCTTAATGTAGCAAAAGGAGTATTGAGTTTCCCAGAACAAGAAGTATTTCTTCAAGGTGGAAAACAAGGGTCAGTGTACTGTTTAAGGAGAACGGTATTACCACCAAGATCAGAAACCTTAGTAGATATTAGACTATCACCAATAGGATGCCGTAAACGTTGCATTATAATTGAAGATTCTGGAGATCACCCAGACTGGATAACAGCAAGGACACTGATGATGAGTTCCGATAAACCAAAAGTGCGCATTATCAACGTTAGTAACAAAGAAATAATTCTTGAAAAGAATTGCATCGTGGGTGTGTGCGACCATGTAGCATCGTTGAGAAAAACAGAGGCGCACGAAAAGGAACGTGATAAGCAGTGGCAGGAACATGTATCGACACTACTCGAAAATTGTAAGGGCAATTTAAACAAGTTCGAAAGTCACAAAGTTAAGCAACTGTTGTATAAATTTCATGACATCTTCTCTAAGACCGACAGTGACGTGGGAAGGACCGGGCTCGTCAAACACCATATAGATACGGGCGATACACAGCCGATAAGACAGAGACCACGTCGTATCCCCTTTGCAAGAGAACAGGAAGTGTCGAAAATGTTAAGAGATATGGAGAAAAATCGGATTATCGAAGCGTCTACCAGCCCTTGGTCATCTCCAGTTGTCCTAGTCAAGAAAAAGGATGGCAGTACAAGGTTTTGCGTTGACTATAGGATGTTGAATGATGCCACGAAAAAGGACAGTTATCCCCTGCCACGTATAGATGACACTTTGGACTTGCTAAGTGGCATGAAATGGTTCTCCACAGTTGATCTCAAAAGTGGATACTGGCAGGTGGAAATCTGTCAGCAGGATAAAGAAAAGACCGCTTTCACCACTGGTCCTGGAAACGGTCTCTGGCAATTCAATGTCATGCCCTTTGGACTGTGCAATGCTCCAGCTACATTCGAGCGCCTAATGGAGCGCATCTTGGTGGGGTTGCTTGGTGATGCATGCCTGGTCTATTTGGATGGCATCATCATTATGGGACGAAACTTCGCAGAACACCTACGCAATTTGGAGAAAGTGTTCCTGAAACTGCGTGAAGCGAATTTAAAACTCAGTCCTAGTAAGTGTACACTATTCCAGAAAGAGGTTGGATACTTGGGACACATTATTTCGGCGCAAGGAATTCGAACAGACCCTGAAAAAATAAAAGCCGTGTCGAAGTGGCCTACCCCTCGTAATAAAACTGAGGTACGCTCTTTCTTGGGTCTGTGTGCATATTACCGTCGGTTTGTGAAGAACTTCTCCGAGTTAGCGAAACCGTTGCATCGTTTAACAGAGGAAAAGTGTCTATTTGAATGGAACTCTGACTGCGAACAGGCATTTGCTCTACTGAAAACTCACTTGTGTGAGGCTCCTGTACTAGGTTACCCTAGTAGGGAAGGCCGATTTTTGGTAGACACAGATGCCAGCAATGTGGGTATTGGAGGAGTTCTCTCTCAAACACAAGGAGATAGGCAGGTCGTTATCGCATATTTCAGCAAATGCCTTTCCAAGCCAGAAAGAAATTATTGTGTTACCCGCCGAGAACTTCTAGCCGTTGTTAAGACCTTACAACACTTCAAGAAATATTTGATTGGGAGGCAGTTTACACTTCGTACCGATCACGCTGCCTTACAGTGGCTCCTCCAGTTCAAAGACCCAGAAGGACAAGTAGCAAGGTGGATGGAGCAGCTGCAAGAATTTGACTTTGTCACTGAACATCGGAAAGGCAAGTCACACAATAATGCTGATGCTTTGTCTAGACGACCTTGCGAAGAATCTTGCCGACATTGTGCCAAACAGGAAAAGAAAGAGAACGTAAGGATTATCCAGGTGAACGCTTTGGACGAAGACTGGGATAATCAATCATTGGAAGACGCACAAAAGGAAGATAGTGACTTGAAGACAGTAATCGAATGGAAACAACGTGGCCAGAGGCCCGCTTGGGTGAAATATCAGCGCTTAGCCCAACAGTAAAAAGTTACTGGGCTCAATGGGACAGCCTGATAATTGATAATGGAGTTCTCAAGAGGAAATGGGAATCACCCAGTGGACAGGAGGTCACCTTGCAGATAGTTGTTCCCGGTGATAAAGTCGCGTCAGTGCTAAGACAGGTGCACGACGGAGTATCCGGAGGACATCTAGGAGTAAAGAAAACCCTGGAGAAGGTGAGAAAACGATTCTATTGGGTGCATTGCCGTGAAGACGTTGAGGACTGGTGTAGAAAATGTGTAGCTTGCTCCTCAGTAAAGGGACCGCAAACGAGAGCCAGAGGTCTGCTGAAAGTGTACAATGTTGGTGCACCATGGGAAAGAGTTGCTGTCGATATAGCTGGGCCATTCCCTGTTACTGAAGAAGGGAATAGGTATATCATCGTCATGCAAGACTATTTCAGCAAATGGCCAGAAGCTTTTGCAGTACCTAACCAAGAAGCTCATACAGTCGCCAAAAAGCTAGTTCACGAGGTGTTCTGTCGATTTGGAATTCCTTTGGAATTACACTCTGACCAGGGTAGAAACTTCGAGTCTTCACTATTTCAAGAGGTTTGCCAACTACTCGGGATACATAAGACTCGTACAACACCATATCACCCACAGTCAGATGGAATGGTCGAAAGATTCAATCAGACGTTGGAGAATCATTTGGCCAAAGTAGTGGAAGAACATCAAAGGGATTGGGACCAATACATTCCGCTCTTCTTAATGTCATACCGCTCTGCAACACATGATAGCACAAATTGCACACCGGCGAAAGTCAACTTCGGCCGAGAAATTAGACTACCAATAGATGCACTAACCGGAACACCTCCCGATACTCCTATCCTAGCCGTCGACTATGTGGCCGACCTGCGGCGTAAATTAGATGGAATACATGAGCTAGTGAGAGAGAATGGTCTGAAAACCAGTGAGAAGATGAAGATCCGGTACGACCGCAAAGCTAACGTGCCCGGATTTGAAGAGGGAACTTTGGTATGGTTACATAATCCCATTAGAAGAAAAGGAAAGAGTCCAAAGTTCCAAGCCAAATGGGAGGGTCCGTACACGATAGTAACCAGAATAAACGATGTCACCTACCGGATTAAGAAAGGACCTAGAGGGAAGCTGAAGGTCGTACACGTAGACCGCCTAGCTCGCTATTATGGATCAAATCATGCTCGGGACGAGCATGACTAAGAAGGGGGCAATGTTATGAATGGACCTTATGTCGATGGCATAAGGTTCAATATCGCGTGACATGCAGTGTGTCACTTTTGAGCCCTATTTCGTCAGATCTAGACATTTTCTAGGTACAATAATAAAACGCATTGCTAGACTTAGGACGGCCTATCGAATGGTACAGGTCTCAACAGTTTTGTCAACAAAGTGTCGACATCGAAATTTCTAGAAACCCGTTTCCGGGAATTATCGTAGGTACTTACTTGGCCGGTGACCTCGAAGTTATGCAGTATTATTATTACGCCTAGAGGATTCTGGAATGTTCGATCAGCTGGCCTATATAAGCGCCGCGACGCCGACGCAGAGTCAGTCTACACTCGACTAGCGATACGAAAACAGCGACAGTTAAGAAGCAATCTTAAAGAAGACCTACTGCGATAGTTATAACGAGAACTGTAAGTACTACGTGAAGAAACATCTGTAGCGTTATTGTGTGTTTACAACACGGACTTCGTGGACGTAAGAGAAGACTTCGGTACGACATCAGCTACGTTCTACTTGTCATTGCCTACAATCGACTGTACCTTCGTTGCCAATAAACTTCGTAACCCTTAACCGGCGTTTAAGTACCCCTAGCCCGTAACAGTATTCTATCCCCAGTACCACACGGTACTGTATATACACGGGTATCATCATCATCATCTCAGCGTTAATCCCAGTCGCATCCGCAGCTTTTTCAGCTTTGGAGTCTGGGGTCCGCTATACCAGTCTAACTGCTGATTTTGGCTAAACTTCGATATTTTCCGTGAAGCGACTGCCGTCTGACCTCCACAACCCGAAGGCGATATCTAAGCATTGCAGTTAGACCAATTGTTAGACTTTTGAGGGCTCCAACAACCCGTAACGACTGCCACTAGATGTTCGTACGGCAACCGGGACCAACGGCACGTGCATTCCGAGGCACGACGAGACTAGTGCAAATATTCATATTCATGCATACAAATATTTGCACTGTGCGGGGATTGAACCCGCGCCTCCGCTACCGCTACCGCTACCACGGAGGCTGTCATATACACGGGTATACATACATATAATAACGTCCACAGTTTCAAAATATGTCAAATACATGTAATTTCTTTACAGCTTGAACGTTCTTAATTAGGTAATTACGGGAATTCGCCTACTGATGTAATGTAACACTTTGCTGTTAAATCGAGATTTACATAACATTGTGCTCGAAGAGAAGTGAAAATGTTTTTTTTTTTTTTTTAATTTACATTTTCTTTATGTTGACGTTTTTTTAAATAGAATTATCTTATGTAGGTGCTTGTATTATTTATGTAATACACATTGAAACAAACGTGACATTCATCTAAAGGTTTGTTTTAGTATTGGGAGCACGTGTACATTTATTTGGTAGATGCTTTGGCTCAAAAATGTATAAAACTTTATTTTTTGTATATGAGAAACCGGAAACACGTGTCCAACATTTTTAAGTAAAGAATCCATGTATGAAATTTCAAAAAGATATCATGGAAAACCACAAAGTGAGGTTGTTATCTTAACTGGTGGCCTCCCCCAAGGATCTCCACGACGACCGATCCTGCCCCTCGCGCATCCAGCCATTTCCCGCGACCTTTATCTGGTCATCGGTCCACCTTGTCAGGGGCCTACCCACACTGCGTCTTCCGGTGCGTGGTAGCTACTCGAGAACCCGTCGGCTCCATCGGGCATCGGTCCTACGAGCAAAGTGTCCGGCCCACTGGCACTTTAGTGTTGCAATTCTTCGAGCTATGTCGGTTACTCTCGTTCTTCTGCGGATCTCCTCATTCCTGATTTGATCACGCAGTGAAACCCCAAGCATAGCCCGAAAATGTACATGATACATATTTAGGACGTATTTTCTGACATTTCGAGTACTTATTAACATAATAGGTATTTACTAGTAGTGAATAGGTTTCAATGTTAATTTTATTCCGGAGGTGTTTTTTTTTATAACGCTTGACCGCAATCCCGTCTGATGGTAAGCAGTGACGCAATCGTTGATGGTAAAGCGCACTAGTTTATTAAGAGTCTATTCACTCTAGCCTTGAAGACACCAAATTATAGTCCGACGGAAACACCGCCGCTGGCAAATTGTATTTTTGCATTTCAAGTTTTTCTGATGTTCAAAAGGCATAAAACATAACGAGTTTTCTTTGTTGGATGTCATCCGGAAGTTTAAAAATGTAAATCCAATATATTAATACAAATTTAATACAATATATTAAAAAGCGAAATATTTTTAGGTATAGTTTAGCAAAAAAACGTAGCGTGATTAATATTTGCATAAAAAAACATTTTATGATAATATAGGAAGTAGGTTTTAATAAATTAGTATAAAATGGTATCAAATCTTAACTTTTCTTAAGAAATAATTATTTTATAACTTGGATACGTGTTCATCGTTCGTCTATTACAAAACGAAATATATTTTTAGTTCCAGCCATAACCTTTGAGTCAGTATTTGTATTTCGAACTTTATTTAGATTTGTGCAAAGTTCTTAAGAGGGAACTCTAGTGGTGCTTTCTCTATACAAACGTATTTCACTGTTTTCTTCGTGGATAATGCTTTTGGAGCAATTTTTTTTTCTACAATTTTACACCGTGATTATAATGTGCCCCTATCATTGGATTTTTTCGAAACTTAATAAAAGAAAAAAATATTATTGTGATGTTCAGATGTCTATTATACAAACGTGATAAGTTCTTGACAAAAAAGAATATTAAAGAACCATAGGTATACTTTACCTCTAAAGTTTGATATAAAATTAATTGAGATCTGTCGTGTTTTGAAAAAGAAAACAGCGGAAACGAAACGTCTTTTGGTCAACGTTTTTGTGGGTAAAATCAGCCTGAGCTGCAACTGTCCTTTTCACACTTTACCGGGAGAGGTTGGAAGCAGCGCGATGGCAATAGTTTCTTCAAATACCTATTTCCCAAATTCCTCGGCACTAGAGTCCCCTCTTAATACGAAAGTAACAACTTAATACCGAATTTAGGTATCATTTTTATTTAAAAAATGCATTTCTATAACGGTTAGGTTCATAATTCAATAAAATTCTAGTGGTTTAGATAGGGGGATTAGGTTTTGTGTTCTGCTCGTAAGGATAAACAAATAGATGAATCAGCCTATATTATCCCACTGGCATCCTTTCCTATTACCACTCATCTCGATGCCTAACCCTGAGGCATTGAGGATCAACCCCCGTCACGCTCGTTGCCTCGTCGTATCTACGTCATAGGAAATCCGTTCTTTTTTGACATCCCAGTTAGTCCCAGTATAGTTTCTAATGATATCTATCTACAGTTACTGTAGTATTTTTTTAAAACATTTTCAACTAATTATCAGTATTAGATAAACATACAATGGTTGCCATCTTTTCACACCAAGTTTCAGTCACCAACCTACCGGTCTTGGTGCCTGAAAAAAACCTAAACTAGGATATTTGTAGGGATTTTTGAAGGTAAAGCTAAGATGAGTGCCACGCGCACTTTTCATTGGACTTTTAAAATTATTTATAGTGTCGTTTACTAAATAAAAGCGCGTGATACATGTAGTGAAAAGTGCATTCAGTAAATAATTCATAAAGAACATTGAAATAACGCAGCATAGTGGCCACATCATAACTTTGCCTCAAAACTCTCTCATAGACGGTTCACGCGGCCGTCTTTTTCAACTGTCATTGGCGATACCCGCCATTATTGTGAAATAGAATTTTCAAAGAATTTGTATAATAAGTTACACGTGTCATTGGCAAAATTGTGGCATCTATCACAGAGGCAATTGATCAAGAGTTGAGGTTGAATCTCACCTTGACAAAAGAAGAAGAAGGATATTTGTAAAATAGAGATGAAATTACACAAGATACACACAGGCGAAGCTGCGAACAACAGCTAATAAAACACAAAGATTACCCTCCATATAAAAGACATTAATAATACCCCAGATGACGCGATGGAGTGTTATGTACAGGAGTTAACGGCACTCTTTAAGCAACATTGTAAGGCGTAACAGTGCAGAATAATTGGTGCTAACAGTCTGCCAACTGATCGCTTATAGTGCCATCGATATTACTTCCCCTGTTATGACTCTGAAGGCTCGTCGTACCACGAGAAATTAGACGTAACCGAATGAAAGCCTTATTTGCAGAAACGAATTAGAAGACGTTGGACCTCGTATTACCTCGTCTTTTTTTTTTTTTTTATAAGTTATAAACAAGCGCTTGACCGCAATCCCGCCTGATGGTAAGCAGTGATGCGATCATTGATGGTAAAGCGCGGTAGTTTATTAAGAGCCTATTCACTCTAGCCGTCGATCCATGTTTTAGCAGATTTCGAAGGGATAGGAAAGGAAAATAGGATTTTTTTTTAAATTATAAACTAGCGCTTGACCGCAATCCCGCCCGATGGTAAGCGGTGACGCAATAGGGATGTTTCCTAGGTAAAAAAAAATATTCTATTTAATCCGTCATTCTGATTATAGAAATATATTAGACACGTATATTTTGTTTTTTCAAATCAATAAAAATTGACAAATATAAAAGGCATCTAAGAATCATCTTTAAACATGTCATTATTTTTTATTTGCTTTTGTATGATTTTTATTAATTAGATGTATACAATATGTAAAGAAAACCCTGTCTGATCCGTGAAGGTATTGTTAGGTATCGTTAACTGATTCTAATAATGCCTACAAAGCCGGGCTAAACTTAAAAAAAAAAAATCCCACAAAAAAAAAATATTATTTTGCGAGGTAACTTAATGCATGTGCGGTAGGCAACCCGATAGGCATACATGCGCGGGTGAAGGGGGGCGGGGCATGCGGCACGTGGTCGCATCGCTATTCGCTCCGACACAAATGGTGCTGTCAGTTTTTGAAAAATTACCAAATTTCGGGGAAATTGGAATTAATACCCGGGAAAAAAAGATTATTTCAAAATTCATTATTATTGTTACTGTGATGATTATGTAAATTTTTATATTATATTTGGTCAAGTGTTTACCTAACATTTATTATCCTTATGGGTCGGACAGGGTTTTCTTTACATATTGTATAAGTATTTATTGTACTAGTATGATACACTTAACGTGTATAGTATTATACAATATGTAAAGAAAACCCTGTCCGATCCGCGAAGGTATTGTTAGGTATCGATAACTGATTCTAATAATGCCCACAAAGACAGGCAAAACTTAAAAAAAAATCCCCCTAAAAAAATAAATATTATTTCGCAAAAAGAGGTAACTTAATACAAGTGCTGTATGCAACCCCTTCCGCGGGCGGCGGCGGGGGGCAGGGCACGCGGCACCTGTGACGTGTCGCGTCGCTATTCGCTTATAATAATATCGGTGTTGTCACTTTTTTTAAAATTACCAGATTTCGGGGAAATTGGAATTAATTCCCGGGAAAAAAGGATTATTTCAAAATTCATTAGTATTGTTACTATGATGATTATGTAAAATTTTATATTATATTTGGTCAAGTGTTTACCTAACCTTTATTATCCTTACGGGTCGGACAGGGTTTTCTTTACATATTGTATATAAACTATGTAAAATTGTAAATAGTACACTGTAGACTACCTACATTATTTCTCTCTCCTTCCCCTTACTATTCCATCCAAAGATTGTCTGTAAAAGATCGCTCTTAGCGATAAGACCGCCCATTGTGTCACCCTTTGTAATATTTTTATATTTATGTTTTTGTAATCTATATGGTGTACATAATAAAGAGTATTCTATTCTATTCTATTCTAAGATCAGGAGTGGTGGCTGGTGATGTCACTGGTCGCTAAAAGTGTAGCGTGTAGTGACGTCACACGACTTTTTAACGCACTGTGTAGTCTTCATTTTTTGTTTATATGAGTGAGTGGGCCATAATGCACCACGCGGTTTGGTGGGTGTCACATCTCTTTGCTATTGAAGTTCCTGATCTACAACAAGTAATTTAATTAACGCATACCTACAAACATCCCAATTAGAATATTATGTTTTAATTTAACATGTACAATGTACATGCATTATTATTTATTAAATTAATTATACCAATTCTTGTATAACGAATATCTTAACGTTTTTGGAATAAGAAAAATGTTATATTAAAAATTATATAAACCGATTCAGTAAACGATTCCGAATTTTCAGGAAGTGCCTTAATTAATTTACATGTTGTATATGATTCTACTGGCTACGGCACAATAGGGATGCTTCCTGGGTAAAAAAAAAATATTCTATTTAGTCCGTCATTCAGATTATAGAAAAAAATTCAGATTATAAAACAAAATATATGTATCCTATTGGATACGTATATTTTGTTTTATCAAATCAATAAATATTGACAAATATAAAAGGCATCATAGATCAGGAGTGGTGGCTGGTGATGTCACTCCTCGCTAAAGAGTGTAGCGTTCAGTGACGTCACACGAGTTTTAGAGAGAAAAAAAATACGTGTCTAGTATTTTTTGGAAATCTGACTGACAGACTAATTCGTTTTTTTTGCCAATTACCCTATTATATGACACCTTGATTAATTTATTTACCACCTGGTACTAGTGCGTTGTTTCTTAAAAGAATGTATGGAAATTAAATCAGTGGTTTGTAAGCTGTAGGCGAAATAGTACGCCCACGGTCATTTGACCGGTTGAAATGGCGTTCTGTTAGAAAATTAACTGTAAATCACGTTATAAAACATTTGTGTTAAAAAGTGTTAGGGTGTTACCACACCAATCGAGCGATCGTCGATCGATACTATAATGGATTAGTTGACGTCGATCGATAGTTTCTACTACACCAATCGATCGATAAACGATAGATGCCATCGATCGATGGTAGAATGGATTGGTCGAAGTCGATCAATAGTTTCTACCACACCAATCGATCGAAAGCCGATAGATCCCATCGATCGGTGGTAGAATGGATTGGGTGACGTCGATTGATAGTTTTTACTAGACCAATCGACCGATTGTCGAGCGACGTTTGCGTCTTCATAATATAAGTACGAGTAACATCGTACTGGCCAACAAAAACGCATCCTCTTGTGAATACATTTCGAAAAAAACTGATTGAACGTAGCTGGGGTTAATCGATCTACGTTGACGGATGCCGTCGACCGATTCCATCGACCGGCAATCGATCGATTGGTTAGTCGACAGGTATCCGTCGATCAATTAAAGCTATCACACCAATCGATCAATGTCGACCGATGTCAATCGATAGCATCGATCGACTATCGATAAATTGGTGTAGTAACACCCTTAGTGCTGCTGAAATTTTAGCCAAAGATATTTGAACTATTTGCCATTGATATTTGAATAAAAAATTGAGATTTTCTGGCACAAACATAGGTACGGTGATATAGATATGATCACAAATACAACTCACCTTAGCTATGAACTCTGAGACCTTTAATTTATTGGGGGCCGTTCAAATATTACGTAAGCAGATTTATTATAATTATTTAGCCCCCACCCCCCTTGTCAGCAAAAGTAAGCAAAGCTCTTCCCCCCTCCCCCTATGCTTACGTAAACATTTTTAATTATAAATCTATCTGTTTTTATTTACAATAATGTTATATTTATAATTTCATCAATTTTATTTTACTGATACAGTATTCAACATAGAGTGAGGGATAAAAACATTATAATCTTATGAAAATAACATTTGCAAGCATAGATAAAATGTGAGGGTTGCCATTCATGTAAAAAAGTAAACAACTACAGATGACGTAATCATCATCTGACTCCCCCCCCCCCCTCATGTCATCAAAAATAAGCAAAACAAAGATCCCTCCGCCCCCCAATAGTGCTTAAGTAATACTTGAACGACCCCTTGCAAGTAATTTTTATTAAAACCCATGCTGGAACGAAAATAAATGACGATGGTTGTCACACGAGACGAGTAGCAACATTGTTTCTCATACCAGTTAAAATTATTCCAAGTTAACAAGACGTGCTGCTCGTATAAAAGGAAAGCAACTACGTCATCGTGCTGCTAGACGATATTTCTACGATTTTGACAACACTAATTGGCGTGCCGTTATATATTGTGATTCTTCGAGACGAATTTGAGAATTACTCTTACTAAACAATCTTTATCGCCTATTGCTATTGCGTACGCAGACCACCTGTTGCCAGCTTTCACGTTTGATGACTTAGACGACGTAAACTCGTAGACAAATGTTATTTGGTATAACTCGCGCAGTTAAAGAAAAGATCTGAAAATGGCGGCGGCTACTCATGGTACGGTTTACAAAACAAGTTTGGTTCTATGGGTCGTTACGCCTTTTTCAAGAAACGTAACATAACCAGTTACTTGGTCGAATAAAAAGAGATATTTTTGTAGCTAGTTATTTTCATTCGACTACTGTGCTTGTATAATTATACCTCCACCAACTATACAGTTACTCACGAAACGAAACTAAATTAAATCACTTTCTTGAGTGTGTTGTTACACAGTTAATTATTTTTTTTTCAGCTAATATTCTATTATATAATTGTAATATAGTTTGTCAAATATCATATAATTATATTACTAATATCAAATTATTCTTTTAGCCAATAATAGTAAAAATAATATTACTAAGTAAGGAGCAAGGGTACATAAAATACTGGATTTTAAAATTTGTCTTTATTAATTATAAAAATATCTGAGAAAAAGGTTTTATAAACCGCTTGGCCCAGCAATATCTGGATCATCTGAACCCATTATTGGTTCAATCCCCTCCATCAATTCGTTATAATCATCCATGGACTGGTCACTTTCACAGTCTTGGTCGTCACATTCGTCACTTTCATCTTCGGTGTCGCTATTCATGCCCACACTGATAATGAAATCCTCTAGTTCACTCTCCCTGCCTACATCGCGATTCCAGTATGCTTGTTCGACTTTCTTTATGTGATTTATTTGTTTCTTCCATTCGTCTCGTGTAATTGAAGCTATGGCCTCTTTTGTCAAGTCCTCAATTTTATTTTCGTGTTGCTCCACATTTTTATCTGCGACCCGTTGTTTTATTAAATTCCAAACATGTTCTATGGGGTTCAGGTCGCAGTTGTAAGGAGGGAGTCTGAGAACTTCATGGCCATGCTCACGTAGAAGTTCGTCTACCACATACTTTTTTTCGGGGCGATGGTGTTTTAGATGCACGAGCAGCTCTGCTTTCGTCCAGTCTTCTTCGAATGACACACCGTGCTCGTGCATCCATTTCTTTATATCCGCTTTGCGGGTTGCAGTCGTTGGCGCTTTATCCAACTGCATGCTGTGGTAAGATGCATTATCCATGACGAGAATGGAGTTTTGAGGCAGATTTGGTATAAGTTTCTCGTTCAAATATTTTGTAAAGTTATTACCATCCATCTCGTCATGGTAGTCGCCTTTTTTTGATTTTGCTTTGAATAATAATCCTGCACCCTCCACAAACCCATCCTCTGAGCCGGCATGAACCATCACCCACCTTTGTCCAGGACTATCATTTTTTCGAATGCCTTCGTTGGTGGATGACTGCCAGCACTTGCTGACAGTATAATGAGCATGGATCCACGACTCATCCATGTATACAACTTTCTTTTTTTCCGCACCCATGGCATCATTTTGTCGGAGGCGGCGTAAATATTTCACTCGCCAGGCTTTTATATTATCGCGCTCTATGAGCACCATTCGGTTCTGGCGACATTTTTTAAATCGAAATCCGAGCTTTTCTTTTAAAATCTTTCTTAACGTCGTTTTGGAGCCTGTATAGTTTAAATCAGCTTTTGCTGATGCCATAATCTTGTTCAGCGTTTTATTTACCTCCTTTCGAACGTCATATATTGAGGCCACAATATTTCTAATGGCACATATACTGAAGTTATCCATGGGGACACGCGTATTGTTTTTGCCTTTTCTACCCTTACTCGGCGTACGGATTTTAGTATTGGTTTGTTTTGCAAGTTTACCTGAAATAATAGTAAAATATTATAATAGAATAGTAATATGATGGCTTTATTTTAATTAGGGTTTTTATGAACTGAAACATGCTAAAATATGCTGGACACTCTTTTATAGCGTGAAGTCATTAAAATATACCTTTCTCTGCACGTGGGTACTATAGAGTCCAGAGATTATTAGGTTAGAAGAATAAATTACTATGATAATGCACCTTGGGTACTGAGTCGCCCAGGCTATCAATATGATGAAAGGTCGATTTTTGTTTGCGTTATCCTAAGTTTATTTAAGTTTTGATGACAATAAGCATGCTATCCGAGTTTCTTGGATACTTTTAGTATCAGTTTAATAGTATGTTTTAGTATGGAAGTTAACTTCAAAGAACTTAACACTTTATAGAAGTTAACTTAACTTTGTTACTAATAACAGCGAAGCAAAAACAAAAAATGTCACATCTGGGTGATATAGATGGTAAATTTAACTGAAAAAACATATTATAGACAGAACAGAGCTAAGCACAAACTGATAGTTTATTGGTTAAAATTACCTTCTCTCTTAATTTTCGATATAGTAGACATCGATAAATTAGTCGCCATCGCTGCGCGTGCAGCGCTGTACTTGAGCGGATGGTAGCGCTCCAAGTTCTTCTCTTCTTCAAAGTATTTTATCACGTTGTAAACAATTTCACGCGCATCACTGTGTAGAATCTTTCCACGTTTTCGTGAAGCCATTGTTCAATCACAAACCAAATGATAAAATAATAAAATGTCAACGTTAGTACTAAAAACTTAACAAAAATAAATAACAATCAAACGTAACGCAAACAAATAACAATTAAACTCAACAAAAACAATAATATCAACAAAATAACAGAGACTTTAGCGGAACGAAAGTAACGATAACTCGGAGTGCGTCAAAGTAGCTTGGAAAGCGAATCCTGACTGATTGTTATTTTTTTGCAGCTCTTACTTCACTGTGTGAGTATAGACAGCGATAGAGAGTGAGCGAGAACGCATGCGCGCGGACGCCATTTACAGATCTTTTCTTTAAGTGCCCAAGTTATAAAGTTACGAAAGAAACAGTCGCATTTGAAGTGTTTATGCTGATGTGGTTATAGTAAGATATTTTACGCTTCTCGTGTACCTAACTGAAATATAGACAATTAAATGTCTAATATTCATGATATACTTATCATGAATATACAATATATAAAGAAAACCCTGCCCGATTCGTGGAGGTATTGTTAGGTATCGTTAACTGATTCTAATAATGCCTACAAAGCCGAGCTGAACTTTAAAAAAAAAATCCCCGTAAAAATAAATATTATTTCGAAAAAGCGAGGTACTTAATTCAATACATGTGCGGTAGGCAACACGGTAGGCATACATGCGCAGGCGAAGGGGGGCAGGGCACGCGGCACGTGGTCGCATCACTCGTAATAATACGGTCTAAAACGGTTTTGTCACTTTTCAAAAAAATATCAAATTTTGGGAAAATTGGAATTAATTCGCGGAAAAAAAGATTAAGTATTTCAAAAATCATTAGGTACTATTGTTGCTATCATGATTATAGAAAATTTCATATTTTGTTTTATTATCCTTTTGGGTCGGACGGAGTTTTCTTTACATATTGTACCTATATGAATATTTATGATTATACTTATCAAAAATAGTAAACATTTAATTGTCTCGGTAAGGTTGTAAACGTCAACAACAAAAAAAAAAAAAAATAGTGTACAACAATATAATAGTTATGTAATTATACATAATACATAAGTAAGCTAATATCCGATTCAAAACCTGATTCGTTGCAATAACTGGATCGGGTTTTTTATAGTTTTCACTCATTCATAACTTTATTTTAAAATGTAAGTAGGTATATTATTATGTTATGTGCAGATTATTTACGAAAAGCATTGTGGCAACTGAGTATAATCCAAATTGGTCCTTTGCTTTGTATGGGAAATTATCAAATGACCTCTTCCGCTCTAGGCAAAGCGGAAGGGCGTGACAGACTTTTACTGACGCGGCCCGCAAGCAAAGCAACTTGGTCCTTACGTCCATACCATATGGAACACAATTGGCCTATGTTCCTGCTGTTGGGAAACAGGCCTTTTCGAGAGGGACTGCACTGTAATCCGCACGTCTAGTGTGAGTTGATAGATGTCACGCTTCTTAGAAATTTTGGTTCTATAATATGCTAGTTTACTCATGATATTTTCATTCACCGATTTGAGAGCAGTGGTGATGACATTATTTACAAAAGTAAAGCGCCTGGGTCTACTATGTATATCCACTAGTGGCCGGCAGCGACTTCGTTCGTGTGGAGTTAGTTATGCATCGCTCCTATTGGTCGCAGCGTGATGTTATATAGCCTAAAGCCTTCCGGGATTAATGGGCTATCCAACGCAAAAATAATTTTTCAAATCGGACCAGTAGTTCCTCAGAGTAGCACATTCAAACAAACTCTTCAGCTATAAATATTAGTACTAGCTTTCCGCCCGCGGCTTCGCCCGTGTGGAGTTCGGTTATATCGCGCTTTTTAGATTTCCCTCGGGAACATCAAATTTTTCCGGGATGAAAGGTAGCCTATGTTCTTTCTCAGGGTCTAAAGATTGTCTGTGCCATGCCAAAAATTTCATTAAAATCGGTTGAGAGGTTTAAGCGGGAAAGCGTAACAGACAGAGTTACTTTCGCATTTATAATATTAGTATGGATAGATGATCTACGTAAGTTAGGGCTATTACCATTTGGCCACTACTAATTTCCATCCATGTATGTACAGACGACAGCGCATCAAGCTACTACAATCTGTCAGATATCCTTATTAGATTTTCAACTTTATCTCTAAAGCATTAAGGCTCAAGGTTAATTGGGAATATCTGACAGTTAGGTGCAGCTTGACCTGCTGTCGTCCGTACACTGTAACCACACAAGGACCAAACTGATGCATTAAATCGTGAGTTAGAGCTAATGACTCCCTTGCTAACAAACTAAACTCAAATTAAGTTTTGTGCTTCTTTCCGTTCCATTAATTCTTCTTTCTATTTCTTTAATAAAGGACAAATGATAAAACATTACATTTACCCTGTCAAATTAGATATTCCCTAGATAGTTTAGACGTGAAAACATGGCGACTAAAATACATCAAACTGGTAAAACTGTTGAAATAATACTAGCGAATTAAATCGAATAAAAGTCATGGAAACTGACACTAAAAGTGATTGTAAATGTCAAACATTGTATTGTTGCGGCTTGTAAGTGTCCATCATGTTATTAATGTCTTATAAATCAGTCATTATCGTCATTATGTTGACGTACTAGCCGGTGCTGGCGGCACGGGTATTACGCCGGGATCAAATGTACCCTGTGACTTGATGCACTAAGCTTCATCCTAATCCATTCAGCCGCTTTTGCTGCAATCCGGAATATACAGACAAAAATTAAAAGACTATATTTTCGTCATCGATCTCAATGCCATACCTCGTACTATTTTATTAATCAAAAATATAATTTAAAGTTTGGACTTCATTACTATTTGATATACATGGATAAATGATATATTATCGTACCTTGATTACCGGCTGTCCCTTTAACTTATAAGCATACAGTGCAAGATGAGCTCATAAATATCATTCACCTATATAAGGTAGTCCAAAATGTAGTCTTTGAAATGTTAGTCAGTAACGTGACTCTTACCCCCTTATTCATAAACGCTACTTAAAGTTAACTAGTGATTAGCAATTCTTTAACCATACATTTTTTACCTTTTAACGTTACTTAATTTGAATCATCCTTTATGAATAAACACCACAGTGTGGTGTTAATTCATAAACGATGATTAAAGTAAAGTGACCTGCAAACGACCAAAATGTATGTTTAAATAATCGCTAATCACTAGTTAACTTTAAGCAGCTTAATTAATAATGGGGTTAGGTTTAAGAAGGATATGGAATCCTAACGAACCATAACATTTAGTCGGAAAAACAATGCAAACACTACCTATAGTTGAGCCAAATTCGATAAAGAATAGAGGTAAACAAACCGTTGCTAGGCAACGAGTAGTTTACGCCTAAAAGACAGATGTTAACAACCTTTTCTACTTAAATGATTTTCATAAAAGTAATAATCCTACTTCTTACTAATCTAAACAGTTCATTTATGTTTAGATATTTATAATTTGTATAGAACGCTTAACCTATTTGAATGAAATATGGCACACATGTAAGTTAATTTCCTAATAAGTTACATTTTTTGATACATATATATTATAATTAGTCCATTTTTGAAAATATTACAATGCATGTGTTATGTAGTTGATTTAAAAGTAATTAAAATACGCAAAGTTGTATTGGCAAATGCCTCAACTTTATTCATTGGTTGAATTCCACAAAATGTGTTTTATATCTGGATTTCATCCATCTTTCTTTTTTTGTAGGGCTATCACGTAAAATTAATGACGACTTTTTTATGATTTTTCGAAATACCAAGTTATTATGCATGTTATTTTAGTGATTCTATTGAAATATGCTGCAATAGGGATTGTTAATAAATAGTTAGCATGTAAAAGTCGATAATCATGTATATAACAGGAGATTTGTAAAACGTGAGTTGTGATAACCCTAAATTGGTTTGTTTACCTGTATTCTTTATGGAGCTTGGCGGGAATATAGCTATGCAGTCGTGGCAATTGGTCCTTATGTCCTATATTTAAATAATGTTAAAACTAAATTCACACAAAGCATTAACTTCAATCAAATAAACTACAGGAATTTTCAATGTCAATGAGCCGGCCAATCACAAAGCCTATAGTAAAGCATAGGGTAGATTCCCATGCAGAAGGAAGGGCATGAAATGAAGCTATGCGTGTAGATAGTTATTACTACACTAGCATAATTTTTACCCGACTGCCAGGAGGGTTATGTTTTTAGCGCCTATCTTGTATGTATTATTCTTTATTACCTAGTATCTCCAGAACCGCTGAACGGATTTTCACATTTGAGGTATCGTTAGATTTGCCTTATTTGCCCAACTGCTACTAGATAGGTGACATTTGAAAAAAACCAAAATGGCGGATGTATGACGCCATATTGTGAGATATAAAGAAATAAATTTCTACCAAGCATATCGAGTGGGATATCAAAATGAAGGATTTTAAGCACTGATTCTAAATATGTATTTAACATAATATTAAATGGAACAAAAAAAAAAAAGAATTACATATTTTTTCCTGCCAAGCATATCGAGTTGGGTATCAAAATTAAGGATTTTAATCACTGATTATAATAAATATATTGATTCTAAATATATTTTATATAAAAAAGTCTTTAAATATAAAATTGCCGTTTAATAGGAAAAAAATCTTTTGTATTAAATGAAGTAATTACCCATGCAAGTTTCTACCTTTTCAGTTCGTTAGAGTTTTATGCAGGCGGGTTTTTTGTTTTTAAATAATATTTTTTATTAAGGTTAATATTACAGAATTCAACCTTATAATACCATGAAAGTTCAAAGCCTAGTGAATTTTAATAGAAAATAGTCCATCTTGAAGCTGGACACAGTCTGAAGATCGAAAGTCGACGAATTCGATCAAAACATGTTCGAAACAAAAACCTAGCACGTCTTGGAAAAAACTATAACCCGACTGCAACAGGATCACTTTTCGTTTATTAATCAACGTAAAAAACGGAGGAGGTTCTCAAGTCGAATCAAATCAAATTAAATTGTTTATTAGCTAGAATGCAGGTGTAGAAATAAGGTTGTGAAAAATTCAAGTTGAGCCTGCATCTTAACATGCAACAAATCGTATTCAAAGAATCTTCGGTGGTAGGCCATAATATCGGCTGCCGACAGAAGTTACCACCCACTAGAAATAGTCTTGCCGCCAAGCGATTCGTCGTGTTTATGATGTCTGGTGAAGCCGTGCGGAGGACGGGTCTGAGCAGTTGTATTGCGATGTAAGCCGAGTACGATGCGCCAAATGTTATTGTGTCGGGTGTTTGATCATGGAGGGTCTCCAGATTAATCTCCCTCTGGCGCAGCATCGTTGGTAGTGTTTAACATTGCATCACCTCGCTCAATTGCCGTCTTTTTTCCTACTCACTCAGATTTTTAAATGAATAGGCTTAATAAACTTGCGCGCTTTACCATCAACGATTGCATCACTGCTTACCTTCAGGCGGGATTGCAGTCAAGCACTAGTTTATAATTATTAAAAATAAAACATGAATCACTTATCAGATAAAAAATTAACAATTCAATACAATCTAAATCAATTCAGCCATAAAAAGAACGGAATGCAATTTAGGTGTCAAAATATAATTAAAATGTCACCATACAATTAAAAGAAATAAAAATAAAAAAACACCAGCTTCATAAAACATCGTTTAAGAAATCAGTAATATAATGAACTAGCCTGCCGCCAGCGACTTCGTTCGCGTGGAGTTAGTTATGCTTCGCTCCCATTGGTCGCAGCGTGATGTTATATAGCCTAAAGCCTTCCTGGATTGATGGACTATCCAACGCAAAAATAATTTTTCAAATCGGACCAGTAGTACCCGAGACTAGCGCGCACAAACAAACAAACAAACTCTTCAGCTTTATATATTAGTATAGAATAGATTGCATTTCCTCATGAGCTAAGTTCAATGGTAACTGAGTGCGCTGTTCTCCCGTTCCGAAAAAAAATAAAAAGAGCTAAGTTGATATAAAATAAGCACCTGTTAAAATAATGGAAGCAATATGTACGACTGCGTTAGCTCCCGTTTTCGCAACATTTTTTGTTACTGCTCTGCTCCTATTGGTCATAGCGAGATGTTATATAGCCTAAAGCCTTCCTGGATTAATAGGCTATCCAACGCAAAAAGAATTTTTCAAATCGGACCAGTGGTTCCTGAGATTAGCGCGCACAAACAAACAAACAAACAAAGTCTTCTGCTTTATATATTAATTAGTATTAGTATAGATAAATTGATGCGTACACATAAACGTAGATGTACATAATTATATTTTTGTTTTCTTTATATTTTCTACCTTTAAGCGTTTTATATTTCTTGAACTGTCTCCTCAAGCCCTTTATTTATTTGTATACACCATGGAAAAGGATCATGTTCTTTCTTAATTATGTCTAATATTAGCCATTATGATGTAAGAAATATTAAACCTAATTAATCATTGCACTAGGCGATTAAATTTCTTAAAAAAATCCACCTAGCTTGCATTGCTACTAGCATTTGGATGCTTCGAAAATCCATATATTTTCGAAGCATCCAATTACAATATGGATGTTGTACCCATAAACAAAGATGCATACATAAAAAAATACAACTCAGCATTTCAGTTGCGACATCGGGTAAAAAGTAATGCGTAATTACAAGCAGAATTAGCAGTAACATTCAAAATGGCTGCTAATTATTTTCAGTCACTTTCATGGAACTGAAGCAGCATCCATAATGAGTATATTTATGTTAAAGAATCATAATTTCATCTCACTATCTTGCTTTTCTATCAAATTGTTAATTTTACGCCAGTAATTACTCGTCTTATCTATGAATTGAGAAAACTGTAGTTGCTAGACGTTAGCCATAAAATAAGTGGGTATTACACGAGCAAGATCATAAAGTTACTATAATGAATGTATGATATAAACTTCCTATAAAGATTTTGTATGATTACGTTGAGACAAAATGTCAGCTTCAGTTTTCCTTGCAATGTAAGATCTTTTACTTTCAATATCAGATGTTAAGTTTACGATTGCGATTAAATTAATTACTTTAATTAAGTTAGTGTTAAGTAATCACTTGTAACTTGAACTATACATTTATGATATCATACATGCTATTGTTGTAATTATGTAGGTATAATGAAACTCGAAAAGATTTTCGTAAAAAGCTTTTGTGTATGTCCCATACTAACTTAATGGAGTAATGGATTCTATTTTCGAAATTTACTTTAAAAAAAATAAATGTGTCAGCCTTATAAGAAGAACCCTTTGCCTATCACTAGAACTAATTTCAAAATTAGAATCTTTATATCTTTAAATGGAACTCCGAAAATTTTCTCGAAAATTCATGATTATGTGTTTTCAAAAAATACTTTTTCACTTTTGCACTATTGTATTAAAAGTAATTAATTAATCACCTACCTTTATCAATAGAGCTGTACCTCTTCGGTCAGTGCAAATCCTTATTAGAGAGGGAACACTCACACGTGTACTGTTTTCACCGCTATCGCTAGAGATCGAGAGTGGCGCGTAGTGGCCGGCGCGCGCGCATAACCGCCAATGCGCACGCGCACGCATTACACCCGAACACTCTCCTACTCCCGTGCTTAGCCCCATACCGCACCGATTTTGAGTAATGCTTCCTGATTTTATAATGCTTTGTAATTGCTGTACATAGAGGTTTGGCTTTGACGATGTATGATTGCGACCTGTAAATTGTTGTATGCTTTTAGAGTTCCGTTGTCAAAGAGTAAAAGTACTACTACAAGTTACTAAGAATGTACTGTCTGAATCGTGATAGCAAGACGGTCATTTTCGCAGATGCTGTATTTCTGTTGCAGACATAACAACAAATACTAAAAGTATATTAAAATAAATATTTAAGGGGAGAAACGAGTCCGATTCGTACTTGGATGGTTTTTTCGATTGCTAGTTCTGTGTTTTTTTTTTTCTTTATTGATATCATGACCGTCTTGTAGAGACCTTTAAACTACTTTACTATTGTCAGACAATATTTAATAATGGAATTCCGGAATTACTCGGAAAGTGACCATCTATCAATATTAGTCCTTGTAGGTTGTTGCTTCACGCGCTCGTCAAAGAGATGTCAGCATATCGTGACGGGGTCCACGAAGACCGATGCCTCCTGGGTCAGGGTTGCGGGTTGGTTAAACAAGAAACTGTGGCTCTGGCCGTCGCACAGGCAAGTGAAGAAACACGGGTGGGTTTTAGTCAGTAAAAGTCTGACACGCCTTTCCGCTCCGCCCAGAGCGGGAGATGTCATTTGATGATTTCCTATCCCAACAAAAAAAAAAAGTTTGTTACAAACCTACCTTACATTTACATAAAACGGAAATTTTACAACCCTCCAAATGTCGTTCTTAAAAAAAAAAAACCATTGCCCTACACTAGGAATTACTCCCGTATCGTGGGTGTGTTTCAAAACATTTAAACTTACATACACTATACACAAACAGCCAGACCCAGAACTACCAGACCACACTACACTCCACTACTACTACGTGGAGTTTCGGACACCCATCCATATTACCTATTGTATGCTTGTAGGTGACAAGCATAACTTGAAGTAATTTCATTGAAACTTTTTTTTTTATAAAATACTAGCGGTCGCCAGCGACTTCGTTCGCGTGGAGTTAGTTATGCCCCGCTCCTATTGATCGCAGTGTGATGTTATATAGCCTAAAGCCTTCCTGGATTAATGGGCTATCCAACGCAAAAAGAATTTTTCAAATCGGACCAGTAGTTCCCGAGATTAGCGCGCACAAACAAACAAACAAACACACAAACAAACTCTTCAGCTTTATATATTCAGTATATATATATTAGTATAGATATAGATAAACTAGCGCTTGACCGGAATCCCGCCTCATGGTAAGCAGTGACGCAATCGTTGATGGTAAAGCGCACTAGTTTTTTAAGAGCCTAGTCACTCTAGCCTTGACGACACTCAAATTGTAGTCCTACGGAAACACTACGTCCGCTGGCACATTGTTCCAGTCCCTCGATGTACGCGGTATAAAGTAGGAGGCGAAACGCTTCGTCCGGATCGTAGTGGTGTTAACAACTTAAGGGTGGAAACTCGCCGTACGACGGGTCGTCCGATGGTGGAACGGAGATGGGGGAATTAAATCATGCAATTCCCTCGCACACTCCCCAAAATGCATCCTATAGAACACCGACAGGCTGGCTACTGTACGCCTGTGCTCTAGGCTTTGGAGACCATCTTATCATTCATCATCATCAACCTCTCCTCTCAAACAGAGTAGGATTGAGCGTAATCACCACGCTTGCTTAATGCGGATTGGCGATTTCAGACTTAAGTCCAGGTTTCCTCAAGATGTTTTCCTTCACTTTCAGTCATTGGTGTCCAAGGTTTCCATTGGATAATATTGGATAATCTTATCATTAAATAACCCATTTTATCTCATTCATTATATATACATCAGACTATCGTTACCGACTGTGATAACATGAATCAAGTAACTTTCTTGTTATCCGTAACATGCATTTCTCATTGCATCTCCACGTCATTATAACATAAAGCCACGATTATGTAACAGTAATGACATACATGACATTACCACTTACGTCAATTTGACGTATGTAAATGACAGAACAATCATTATGGGTAACAAGCGACTGATTCAATTTTAACGATGCATCAGTAAATCATTCTTTTAATAGATAAATAGTAATTTATTTTTAATGCAATAGAGATGTCAGTTATATTTGAGATTTAGATCTAGTTTAATTATTATCAAACTTGTATCTTCCTAATAGTGTTACTATTTTGTATAAATTACTGAAGAAGATTATGTAAATTAATTATTAAGATTCAAAAGTTTTTAAGATTCATCATTGGATGATGCAGCAGTATTGTACAATTAATCTATACTAATATATAAAGCTTAAGAGTTTGTTTGTTTGAACGCGCTAATCTCAGGAACTACTGGTCCGATTTGAAAAAATCTTTTTGCGTTGGATAGCCCCTTAATCCAGGAAGGCTTTAGGCTATAATAAGATCACGCTGCGACCAATAGGAGCGGAGCATATTGAAACCTACGCGGGTGAAACCGCGTGGCGCAGGTAGTTTTCAATATGAATGTATTTTTTGCCATATTTATAAATTAATTTAATTATTAATTAGTCGTTGTGATTATTGATTGAAAAACTTCAGCAGTAAACCAGACAGGGCTCAAAAAAAGAAATTTAGCACTTGTTTGACTTATCAGCATAAGATTACCTAAATTTACAGTAAGGGCTTATTGTTATTGCAATAAAGTTCAAAAGTGGTAATGCCCTTTTGACCCTTGATTGTAAATAAGTACCTACTATTCGTGCCTTCTACACGTAAAGGTAGACAATATAATAAAGATTATTTTGAAAATGTAATATAGGTACCCTTTTTTGAAAATAGATACTAAAAAATAACCCATTTTTACCGTGATGTTCAGACGACGTTGATGAAAAAAAAAAAATCATAATAGAAGCATAGGTATACTTTTCCTCTAAATTTTGATATAAAAATAATTGATATCTGTTGAGTTTTCATTACGGATGCTGCTTCAGTTCCATGAAAGTGACTGAAAATTAATTAGCAGCCATTTTGAATGTTAGCTAATTCTGCTTGCAATTACGTGTTACTTTTTACCCGATGTCGAAACTGAAATGCTGGGTTGTGTTTTTTTATGTATGCATGTTTGTTTATGGGTATAAAATCCATATAAAATTAACCCATCTATTTGGATAATTCGAATATCCATATAGCTCGGTGGATTTTTTAAGAAATTGAATCGCCCGTTGCGATAGTTAATTAGTTAGGTTTAATATTTGTAACATCAAAATGGCTGATTTTGAATCATTAGAATAAAAAAAATCAGAATGACTGTCGTTAAGGGTCGTCAGAAACCCTGCTCGTGAAGAAGAAGAGAGTTTTGAAAAATAAAACAGCGGAATACGAAACGTCTTTTGGTCAACGGTTTTGTAGGTAAAATCAGCCTGAGCTGCAACTGTCCTTTTCTCACTTTACCGGGAGAGTTTGGAAGCAGCGCGATGGCTATAGTTTCTTTAAATACCTATTTTCCAAATTCCTTGGCGCTAGAGTCCCCTCGGAGCGGCGCTTTCACTTAGGCACGAGTGGAACAGCGCTCTGTTGATCCGTGTCTGGTCCTTACCGGCCAACAAGATATCAAATGCCCGCCGCCCGCAAGATTCCAGTCTTAACAGGATTCAACTGAATACCAGTACTTGACATGGAGCGATTACCTATCAAAAGTTCTGAGGTAACAAACACAATAAAAAAAGTATGTAGCGAAATTAAGAACCTCCACCTATTTTTTTAAGTTGTTTAAATAAAATGCAAACGCAGCCAACATTTACTAAAATATGAAAATCATATTCCTATCATTTAATGAGAAAGATAACGAGCAGTTGTTAGTACCAACTAGAGGTTCAATTACTAATGAAGACGATCATATCGTGACGTGTTGAACTCACGCAACACATTACATACACAGGAGATTCACATCTTTATGTTCTCGTACGCACATCAAGATCTATTTCAAGCAAAATTATATATTGCACTTTCTATTTGAGTCCTGTTTTATAGTAGGAAATGTTACGATAAACGCCATTAAAGGCGAGATAGCACGTGTAATTATGTTTACATAGTGTATTTATATTAACAACTAGCGGCCCGCCCCGGCTTTGCACGGGTGCAATGCTGATGCTAATTACACTACAGAAAAACTGTGCACATTGTATATTTAAACATAGCGGTCCGCCGCTACCGCCGCAAACGCTACGTCGCGCAATTTTTTAATCTGTAATATTTTCGAAGATATTAGTTTAAATCATATGCTGTAAAGGGCCGATATAGATCTATTTTAAATCAACAATATATTTAATTGAATAAGGATTTTCTCGGACTTTCTCGGTGGTAGGCCATAATATCGGCTGCCGGCAGAAGTTACCACCCACCAAACAAAGTCTTGCCGCCAAGCGATTCGTCGTGTTCCGGCATGATGTCTGGTGAAGCCGTACGGAGGACGGGTCTGAACAGTTGTATTGCGATGTGTGCCGTGTACGATGCGCCAAATGTTATTGTGTTGGTAGTTTGTCGTGGAGGGTCTCCAGATTAATCTCCCTCTGGTGTAGCAGCGTTGGTCCTGTTGTTGGGTTTAACATTGCATCACTTCGCTCAACTGCCGTCTTCCTTCCTACTCACTAAGATTTTTAAGTGAATAGGCTTAATAAACTTGTGCGCTTTACCATCAACGATTGCATCACTGCTTACCATCAGGCGGGATTGTAGTCAAGCACTAGTTTATTAAATATTAAAAAAAAATGTTGTATTGGTTAAAATCGCTTCGAAAATTAGCCATTATTTGTCGTAAAAAGAAAATGACAAAAAAGTCACTGTGGGAATCCACAAGACATAGACATAGATTCTGTCCCAAGCTCCTTTTCGTCGCGGAAGCATTAAGTACCTAAAATCAGCTTTGGCACCTCCAGGAAGAATATATAATTATGTACAAATATTAACACTACCTATCAAAATATTACTTTAAATTAAAATAACTGGAAAATAAATATAGTTTAAAAAACTGGAAGAACATGCTTTTAAAAAATATCAAACTAAAAAGTTAAAAATAATTTTAAAAAATGCGTGGGGCGCTTAATATACTAAAAGTACTTTTTACTTCAATATTCTTTAAAAAAAAAAAACAATCGAACGAACGTATTGAAAACGGTGGGACATTTTACAGTAATGAGCCGCTCACTCGTAGTCCAAAGAGTTAGAGACGGACAAACAAACAAGCAAAGAAGCAAGCAAGCAAACAAACAAGCAAGCAAGCAAACATACGAAACTAATAAAAAGCATGTAAAAAAAATTAGAAGAATGAATAATTCACTTCAGTTAAAGTAGACTACGTCGGTCTGTTCGGTTTCAGTCTCTCTTAAGATATATTCTTCAGCGAGATAAGGACTAAATCTTGTCTAGATTTTCTTGTTACTAATTAGCATCGTCTAATTGAGCCTCCACATGTTGAGTAATGTAATTATTTAATGAAAAGTCTCTTATCTAACAAGTTTAAATTTAATTGAAATAATAAATATTCAGAAGGCTTATAATTAAAAATCTCATGTTGCCAAATGTTTGTACAATCACTTGCATCATGTTAGTGAGGTATTGTGACAGATTAGGTTTTTTTAGACTAAAGTCTTTGACCAGTGTGTGTTGCCAGTGATGACTTACGGAACTGAAACATGGTCGCTCACAATGGGCCTCATGCGAAGGCTCAGAGTCACACAAAGGGCAATGGAACGAGCTATGCTAGGAGTTTCTCTGCGTGATCGAATCAGAAATGAGGAGATCCGCAGAAGAACCAAAGTCACCGACATAGCTCTGCGAGTTGCTAAACTTAAGTGGCAGTGGGCAGGGCACATTGCTCGTAGAACCGATGGCCGATGGGGCAGTAAGGTTCTGGAGTGGCGACCACGTACTGGAAGACGCAGCGTAGGGAGGCCCCCAACAAGGTGGACCGATGACCTGGTGAGGGTCGCAGGAAGCCGATGGATGCGGGCAGCACAAGACCGGTCAGCGTGGAAAGCCTTGGGGGAGGCCTTTGTCCAGCAGTGGACATCTATAGGCTGAAGAAGAAGAAGAAGAAGGTTTTTTTGGAATAATTTTATGAACAAATAAGCCTAACAGTTTTAAACACGAAATGTTAGTGATACTTAGCCAAGTCACTGAGAGGTTATTTAAAAAAAAATGCTGTCAGAGGTTTGAATTATTCACGTTATTTAATTGGCTTGGTATATTCTTTATTATTTATAAACTAACTAACAAGAAATTGTATTTTAAATTATTAGGTAATGATATCGCAAAATTGAAACTTTTGTCCTATAAATGTCAAGTGATTTACATCGCAACCGTAAATTTTGTGTCCAACCAGGTCGCACCAGTTCTAACAAATAGATAAGTTTTTTTAGGAGTCTTCCTAAAGCGAAAACTGTTTCGGAGTACTGACGGCTTGCGGGCGGCGGCCGGCGGGCATTAGATATCTTGTGCCCGGTAAGGACCAGGCACGGATCATCAGAGCGCTGTGTTCCACTCGTGCCTTAAGAGGTCCCCTCTTAAGGCACGAGTGGAACTAGTGCCAAGGAATTTGGAAAATAGGTATTTGAAGAAACCATTGCCGTCGCGCTGCTCCAAACTCTCCCGGTAAAGTGAGAAAAGGACAGGTGCAGCTCAGGCTGATTTTACCTACAAAAACGTTGACCAAAAGACATTTCGTATTCCGCTGTTTTATTTTTCAAAACTCTTCTTCTTCTCTTCTTCTTCACGACCACGGTTTCTGACGACCCTTAACGACAGTCAAAAATTCACGATTGACACTCGAGATAAACGGCTTAACGTGCTTTCCAAGGTACGGAGGAGTTTTGGTATACGAAGGTCACCTGTCCACGGACCAACTGCACCAGCGGGGTCATTGCGTAACAAACTATCAGAAGCAATGGGTTTCATTTTGATAGTTTAACAACATTCATTGAGTTATTTACGTTGATGAGCAGACACATTTTCGAACTTATGGAGCAATGGAATAGCAATAAGCTTCAAAATGATTCCAACTGATAGTAATAGTGTTTCACGCAATTAGGGTGCAGATCGGTCGACCCGTGCGGCTGTGATGACTTAGCCACAAATCTATACGCGTTTCAACGCGCTAATCTCAAGAACTACAGGTCCGATTTGAAAAATTGTTATTGCGTTGGATAGCCCATTAATCCAGGAAGGCTTTAGGCTATATAACACGTGGGGACTAATAGGATCGGAGCATATAAAAAAAACATATCGAAACCTATCGAAAATATCGTGTTTTCTCGGTGGTAGGCAACAACATCAGCCGCCGGCATAAGTTACCACCCACCAGACAAAGTCTTGCCGCCAAGCGATTCGTCGTGTTCCGGCATGATGTCTGGTGAAGCCGTACGGAGGACGGGTCTGAGCAGTTGTGTTGCGATGTGTACCGGGTACGATGTGCCTAATGTTGTTGTGTCGGGAGTTTGGTCGTGGAGGGTCTCCAGATCATCCTCTGGCGCAGCATCGTTGGTCGTGTTGTTGGGTTAAACATTGCATCACCTCGCTCAACTGCCGTCTGTCTTCCTATTCACTCAGTTTTTTTGAGTGAATAGGCTTAATAAGCTAGTGCGTTTTACCATCAACGATTGCATCACTGCTTACCATCAGGCGGGATTGCAGTCAAGCACTAGTTGATAACTAATAAAAAAAAAAAAACCTACGCGGGTGAAACCGCTGGGAGCAACTAGTCATTAATAATGCAATTCTGCTTCTTTGGATATCACTGAAAGGTTTAAGTTCCTTCTTCTCTCTTGTTCTAGACTTGTTATGCTTGTCTAGATCCAAAGTAACAATTAAATAATGCTTAATATTTAAAATGTTTAGTCACCGAAAAACTAAACCGTTGTTGTAACTGTATTGTGCTCTTTAATGATGTTCCTGAATTTAGGACGCCCGGAAGTGATTAACCTCAATTCACAAAATTCAGGACGCCCGGAAGTGATTACATTGTAAGTCTTGCAATTCAGGACGCCAGGAAGTGATTACATTGTAAGCCATACAATTCAGGACTTCCAAAAGTGATAACACTATATATCATACAATCCAGGACGTCCGGAAGAGATTACATTCTAAGTCATACTATTCAGGTCGTACGGAAGCGATTACACAGTAAGTCATATAATTCAGGACGTCTAGAAATGATTACACAGTAAGTCATACAATTCAGGACGTCCGGAAGTGATTACACTGTAAGTCATACAATTCAGGACGTCTGGAAGTGATCACACAGTAAGTCATACAATTTAGAACATTTGTAAGTGATTACACAGTAAGTCATACAATTTAGGACGTCCGGAAGTGATTACACCGTAAGACATACAGCTTCATAAAGCTACCGATTTTTGTATTATCCGTTTATGTAATTGGTGAAGTGGTAATTCACAATCACATTGATTGTGCGGTTAAGTCGACGATTTAAGGTGAAGTGTTTTCTGTATGTAAAACTATTTATTGATAATTTTTAGAATTAAATCCGGTTACCAACTACAGTGACATTTAAATCATAATATGGCTTTGTAGCGGTCAGTGGAAAAATGTCAACTGACTTTTGGAGGCCTTCCACAATTTTCTGTAACCTTTTTTTGACAATATCCCAAGAATGCTTCTAATACACACATCCCGTTAAAACATTTAGCTAACATAGTAGTAAAAAGTGTGTATACTCTAGGTACGGACGACAGCAGCTGCAGGTCAAGCTGCCCCGAACTTCGAACGAGTTCTTCTTCTAGTGGACTATATCACAGGAATAATATAAATGGCAGGCTTGGGAGTGCTATGAGGACTTCGTTCGATTGATCTAAATCCACCTTAACTCACCCATTCATCACACATCTACACAATACACGGTACACCACAAAATTTCAAAATTCTAATTAATACGTACTAAATAAGTTGACATTTTTTTTTTTTAGTAAAATTTCTTGAGAAGAACAACCTGTCTTTGTCATATCAATAATTAATGACCGATGCTATGTATGATATGAACCGATCTAATATTGTTGTTAGACGAAGGAGACTAGTCTCCACGACACAGGGAATCCTAGTGTGGAGGCTAGTGCTATTTAAATATTGTAACGTTTTTCTGAACAATAAAGTTTTTATTATTATTATTTTATTATTAACTGACAAATATTCCCAATCAACCTTGAGCTTTAATGCTTTAGATATAAAGTTAAAAATCTAATAAAGAAATCTCACCAATTGTAATAGTTTGATGGCTGTACATCTAGATCCAATCCAACGGGAGACAAGGTGCGATATTATGTTATGTGTTCCTAAGAGATCACACTTTCAGTTACTGCAAAACATTTATAAGGAAACAAAATTAAAAATCGAGCTTCATCTTAAATGCAACTGTTGTAAATATAATTAAGTGTGACGTCACTCACACCTTTCTACATTGAACTGTGTTCCATAACTTGTGGGTATTGCCACCTTATGGATACCACCACAACGTTAGGTAGGTGAACGATACAAGCTGTACCTAATTCTCCTTGTGGTCGGCTCAGAGTGATTCAAGGTCGATGCGGTATTAGAATTAGTGAAGTCAACATTTTGTGACTCTACGTAGTTTATTGACTGTTACTGGTTTTGTGGTAGTCGTTTATTTACTAAGGGAATAAAGCGGCGTATTGAGTCACACGTGTTTTATTATATTCCGAGCGCATACTACGACGATTTTGGTTTTTTTAAATAATAATTTTGATTTTTAGATTTGTTTACCAAATTGTTAAATATCCATTGTAATATAATTACGTGTAGTCTCATTAATTTTTATCGAAAAGAATTATTTTTCTTTTTGTTTTAATTATTTTAGTTTAACCTATGTAAGTAATGATTAATATACATCATTTCGTATTTATTATTCTACAATTACATCTCAGTACCTAAGCGGGGAATTTTTTTACGACTGCAGCTAAAATCTCTGGATTAAAGTATTCACTTCGAATGAAAAAAAAAATTGTAACAATCCAGATTCGAATAACATTAGGCATTAGTGTCATAATGAAATTGTATGTCGTTCGTTAAGTAATATTTTCGGATGCCATTAGTTATTTTTTTTTTTTTTTATTAAAATAGGGCTTTCATTATATTAAAGTTTTTCGAATATATCAGGCAGCCTTTTATCATAGAATAAAGCTTTATTCTATGCTTTTATAATGTGTTATGAATACTCCATAATAAAATAAGAATATGGATGGATTCAGATCGGCATTTTTTTTTTGTCATTAGTTATTTAACACAACGATTTTCTCGTTATTTGTCGTCGGAAAAAAAGCCGGCAGTTTATATTTGAGCAAGACACGGAAACGCGCAAATGTGCGCTCACTGTTCAACCGGCTTTTCTCAAATGCTTGAGACATGTTGCTTAAAGTATTTTCACTTTCGCTCGCAGAAAGCGTACGCCTCATTGTTAGATGAAATTATTGTATTGTATTTAAAAGCGAAATAAGTTATCATTTAGTTGGTTTAAACAGAGAAATAATGCCTATACCAACCGTAGATGGAGCTAGATCGGCACTATTGGCCTACAGCAGTCCTCACACACACCACAGTGTCTTAAGACCACAGAAATCGTAATAATTACGATTTTTGTGCTCAAGACTAAAGTCTTTGACCAGTGTGTGTTGCCAGTGATGACTTACGGAACTGAAACGTGGTCGCTCACAATGGGCCTCATACGAAGGCTCAGAGTCACACAAAGGGCAATGGAAAGAGCTATGCTCGGAGTTTCTCTGCGTGATCGAATCAGAAATGAGGAGATCCACAGAAGAACCAAAGTCACCGACATAGCTCTTCGAGTCGCTAAATCTAAGGGGCAGTGGGCAGGGCACATTGCTCGTAGAATCGATGACCGATGGGGCAGTAAGGTTCTGGAATGGCGGCCACGTACTGGAAGACGCAGCGTAGGGTGGCCCCCAACAAGGTGGACCGAGGACCTGGTGAATGTCGCGGGAAGCCGATGTATGCGGGCAGCACAAGACCGGTCATCGTGGAAAGCCTTGGGGGAGGCCTTTGTCCAGCACTTGACATCTATAGGCTAAAGAAGAAGAAGAAGAAGTCCTCAGCTGGGTATAGACAAGCTCTCCATTCAACTCGATTTTCGGCAAATCTCATACAGCTACCAACCACCCCGCGAAAATCGTCGCTCCTTCTTCGCAAACGCGCTTTTTTCCAGGGTGGAAAATCTTCATGGACGTACCCCGCTTTGGGGTGGGCTGCGGGCTCTGTCAGACTCTTACTGACTAAAAACCACCCCGGTCTTCCATCGCCCACCTACACCGGGGGTTGCGAGGACTAACATTGCTTCCACAGCCCCCGATTGGTGCCGGCCCGCCACTGTGGGCCACCTAATTCGCTTCACCTAACCTAAGCTATGAACCTAGATACTGAAGTATAATAAGAAACTTACTTAATTACGATTATCTATTGACTTAAATACAAGTATGCATATTTTTTAGAAACAGTCAAGGTTAGATGCATAATATTAACAAATTGACATACTTACTTATAACGTGTTTTAACCGAATGGATTAGTTTAATTAAGTTGTAATATTAAAATCTTAAGTGCTTTCTAGATCTTCATCTAGAATATGCAAATGAATAAAACTAGATTTTATTTACATCAAGTTTGAGTTGTAATTACGCAAAGTCATTGAAAAAATGAACTTTTAACAAGGCATTGATTTTAATTGTTTATTTATTACTCGAACTGTTACTTTTACTATTTATTGAGATGTTGCTCTTTTGTCAAAAGTCAAGGCGTTAATACTATAGGTCAAAGACAATATCTATGCAGTGAACAACTTATGTAGTCGTATGTAATATGTATAATTCTTCCGACCGATTTCAGTCTCGGTGACCATGCGGAGATTAGCCATGTATTTTGCCATGTGGCTGCTCATATCCTGGTGGAATCGCAATTCGACATGACCGAGCAAAAGTGGTTTTCCAAAACATGGGGTGCTCAATTATTTTTATATCAATATTTAGAGTAAAAGTATACCTATGCCTCTATTATTTTCTTTTTTGTCAAAAACTTATCACGTTTGTCTAATAGTCATCTGAACATAACGGTTAAAATGGGCTTTTATTAGCGATTCTGAAGTATCGTTTTTCTTTTATTAATTAAGTTTCGGCAAAAATCAAATGATAGGGGCACGTATAATCACGGTGTAAAATTGTAGAAAAAAAAAATTGCTCTAAAAGTATTATCCACGAAGAAAACAGCGGAATACGTTTGTATAGAGAAAGCACCACTAGAGTTCCCTCTTAAGTTGTCACTTTAATATTAAGAACTTTGCCTAAATCTAAATAACGTTCCAAATACAAATACTGACTCAAAGGTGAAAGGCTGGAACTTAAGGTAAGGTTCCGTTTTGTAATAAGACGGTAACATAAAAATAATAATCATAAAACGTTGACAGTCTTGTTAGACAACGAAGAATCAAAACTTATGGATCTCTTTTTATTTCATGCCCTAATAAGTATTTTAATATCAGGTTATGTTGCTCTCCAACTTCACTATGTAAATGATGATAAAAATAGCGTATACAGTAACATAGTTATTAGTGTCGGTGTAAATAATGATAAGAGCCAAAAAACCAAAGAGTTACATGTTGCGCAGTCAGTGGAACCGAGGCAGTAGACAGGCATTGCCACTGACGAACGACAGTTATTTTGGTCGATAACGTCGATTTTCACGAAATTTCCTCGCAAAATGGCAACATTTCGTTAGATATAATAATTTATAAGTAAATATAATCGTTTAGACGCAAGTTTGAATAATGGCACAGAAAAAGTTAGCTTTTAAACTTGACAGCGGTCACTTTTCAATTGTGATCCAGTTACGGTTTAACCATCTGTCAAAAGGTTAGCGCGATACGAAACATAACAAAAGTTATGGTTTGGTTGCGATCCAATTCTGTTTTTGCTTGAATTATTTTAGCGCTATTGCCCCCCAAGCACCTCTGTACGTAATACAATCACAATCTGAAGGATTTTGAAAGAAATTCCTGCTCCGTTGCTTGATATGTTTGTAAAATTCGTGTGCTTAAATACTTACAGCGGACATAACACAAGGATTGTTGAACTGTCAAATCATTCCGATTTACATTATACTCGTTAGTGTGTTAAGCAATTACTCTACTGAACTTTATTTTGTATCAAATTTCTTATTAAGAAACTCAGCAATTTTTATATAATTTCACTTGCAATTTAATTTATGTATTTATATTTCATTTCAGTATATTTTTTCGGCTTCATGCTCTGACAAATGAAATGGAAATGGTATGGTATTTGAAATGGTAGTGGTGACCCGGTGGCTGTACTATGGTTACCTAACTGAGTCCTTAACTATGAGTGAAATACGGTTTAGTTTCCGCCATATGCGGCATATTTATTTATTTTTTCATATATTTTTTATTGGACACCAAAAATAAACATTCAAAACACATTCAACACAACAAAACATATAATGGGCGGCCTTATCGCTGCAATCTCTTCCAGGTTTTTGTTGTAAAACCTAGAAAAACTCAAATGTATCCTTACTATGTGTTCCAAATCATCATATTATTAAAAAGTCTTTCTTTATTTCCAGGTACGTACGAATGCTTCGAAAATCTTCAACTACACCTACATTCGTCATAGTGAGGCGGTACGTTGATGCGTCGGTGCAGGTCTAGCCACGACTGAGTGAAAGTAAATCTCGACCATTTACCACCAACAGAAATTCAATTAGAGTGGCGACCCCACAAACCGAAGAAAAACTATACAATTCAGAAGTATAGTGTTAATTCATACATATATGTAACAGCAAAATTAATAAACCCAAAAACTTTATCATATACAGGACCCCATTTTGTATTAATCCCCACGATTCAGTATCAGCTTCATACATGTATAAGTTTAATCCCCGATGCCAAAAATTTCGTTTCATCTGGTTGATTTAAAACAATTCTCTATAGTTTCTGCTGGTCGTTTCTAGTTCCTTCTGGTCATAACAGTAACAGAAAAACTTTAATCATCATCTTCAGCAAACTGGTAATTGCCATGAAGATCTAAGTTGCTGTGGTTGCTGATATAATTACTTACTTGTCTTTTGCTACACAATGTTTGATCTTTAATCTCCTGGTTACTTATATGTACTAGAAGTGTGTTGCATATAAGTATGATATAGCGATTAGTTGCGTTAGCATTTGGTTTAACTGCAATGCTTCGATATCGCATTCGGGCTGTGGAGGTCAGACGGCAGTCGCTTCACGGAAAATATCGAAGTTTAGCCAAAAATCTGCAGTTAGACTGGTAAAGCGGACCCCGAGACTCCAAAGCTGAAAAGCTTCGGATGCGAATGGGATTAACGCTGAGATGATGATGATGATGATGACTCATATGTGCTACTAGTAGTATGTTGCATATAAGTATGATATAACCAATAGTTTGTATTAAATGGCTCTTCTAGATCTTTCTCTATGTTTAGTCCATTCAAATACGACGCGCCATCTTTGTGCTTTTGCACATAACCAAGAGAGATCTATCATGCCAATACAATCACTTCCCCATTACTTAGTCTTATTAATCTAACAACTAAGTTGCTCGAGTGATTATTTGTGTACTTACTTACTTTAACGAGTTACCTGTTCTATCAGTTTACATAAAGAAGTCTTTTGATAGGCCAATCTGCCGCGAGTTGATTAAACTATATCTAACTTGAACGAAAGTTTCGCAATATTACGACCGTGCGTGCTTCATTAATTTTTCATCATCATCATCATCATGAACCTTTTTATCGTCCCACTGCTGGGTACAGATCTTCTCTCATACAGAGTAGGATTGAGCGTAATCACCACGCTTGCTCAATGCGGGTTGGCAATTTCAGACTTAAAGTCCAGGTTTACTCAAGATGTTTTCCTTTACTTTGTAATCTGTCATTGGTGTCCAAGATACACTTAGAAAGTACATATAACTTAGAAAAGTTCTCTCGAAAACTCATACTTCAAAGGCTGGTATTTTAACCACTAGCCAACACTTTAACTTTTAGGCCAATTAATTTATGCGTTAAACAAAATGTTTACTAACGTAAGTACCTTTAATTGAAGGATGATGCACGATGATAATAATGACAAAAGAGTCATTGTTTATTATTTACTAATCAAACAATGATACTGGGAGTCTTCAATTTGTCATTGGAGTCCAGTTCTTAATTAAAATTAATACATACAGTAAGGTATACAACGGTACTTTTAAGTAAAAAAATTATGTACGAAATTTAAAAAGATATCATGGATAATCACAAAGTTATGAGCTTGTTATCTTACCTGGTTGTCTTAACAAATATATAGTCAACGCACCGCTCGCGCGCCCTCGTCTGCAGCGATGTGACATCACACACATCGGGGGACCCTGTCTCACAGTGCGCCTAGTACTATGATCTACCGTCAACTGAGTTGTGCGCTCGGTAACCACACTGCAATAATTTCTAAATGTATTTGGAAAAAAAAATAAAACAGGGTATAAAAATGATTGGAATCGATTCAGTTGCTTATTCTGAACAAACTACATTGTTTGATATAAAGAAAAACAAACGTATATGCTGTTTATTTGTGAAATCTTTCCTTGCTATCATTAGACTCAACATATTGCTACATAACCAGAAGCATTTTATCGGATTTTACATTAATGATGTAACTGTACTAATTTATGACAAAATTACGTCTAACCTTTTAATTTTGTTCATAGTCACTTTATAAAACTAGTGGGAAATCTAGAGCACGCGTGTCTTCATCGTATTGCAGCACAAGTTTGGTGTAAATGTTAGTAACACTAGCCTATTTAGATAGCAACTTCCGACACGACCTTAGGTAAGGCCTGGTCAGACCATTTGTACGCGGACAATACAACAGCATTGTTACTTCAACATAATTTCCGTTTTGACTTGCAAGTTTTTGATGACCACTGGGAGTTTGGAATTGAGACAAAATGGAGGTAAAAAATAAAATGGCCTTCTACAATAATTTCTCAGGTCTCAGTCATCTTCTTAGTATTGAGAAAACGACAATAAATTAAACATCGTGTACCTCAACACATTCTCTACCCATAAAAAAATAATATAAATACGTCCATTAGTTTAGTCACAGGCAATTATTTTCTATTTTTCACATTTTCTACATGATGTACATGATGATAAGGAAGCGCTTACGGTTAATGACTGCCGCATCCTGTGGTACCAAACTTTAACAATAAAGGCGCGAAGAAAGCAAGTCGATACAGAATCGCGCTGTCGCCGATCGGAGGTCAGTGAACCAATATTTTTGAAGGATGTTCTATTCCGTTTGCAATTTTATGCGATTTAGTTTGTTTGAAATTTCCTTTTTTTATTTTTGATGCTAGGTTTTTTTCTATGGTTTAGGAATATTTCTATGAACCAGCATTGTCCGTGTTTTCATTTATTGTCGTATTATCAGCACCACTCTGTAGATACGTCGATAATGACATGCATTGAGAAGATGGCGATGTATATATGTAGTCCCTTTAAAACCATACCTTACATTTCGACTGGTGTTTCTGCCCTTGTCCCATGTCACTTGGGATAGGCACAACACGCTATTTTCTTGCATTCTCCCCTGTCAACCGTAACGCAATAAATTATTCCCTTTTCCTCCATATCATTCCTCACACAATCCACGGTCGATACAGCAGACCATGGCGTCGGTATTTGTAATGTGAATTTTGTTATAACCCTAAGTTCTTACTTTAAGCAAGTAAACTAGTAAGTAGTTGATGTATAAGTGTGATCCCGCGCATAATGGGTATCTTGCGCTTGCGCAACTGTCCTCGTAACATTACCGGGCTCGCACGATGACAGAGCACAACGCTTATTGTTGTTGTGTTTGCTTTGTGCGCCTGGTTCTTACATCATCGAATGAGGCCAATACGGCGGTAATCTTGTTACATCGGCCATTGGAGTGTTATATCCCTATTGCCTATTGATTTCTGGTGCCTATTGATTTCTGGTGCTGATAGTAAATTGCTAAAGTATTGTTTATCTCGGCTTGGTCATGCTTGCTTGGTGGCTCTTGAGAGAGTCGGCTCCATCAATTGTCCCGAGAGGCTAATCTGGTGTCAAAGTTAGTGGCTGTCGTTAATTTGGGCAATCAGTCACAAGTTAGGTCGACATATACAAAAGTAGTTCGTACGCTTTCTGTAGTACACAACGATCTATGTATATTCCATAGATCCTTTGGATATCGCAGTACTCTGCATTTGTTTGATTTTGGAAAAGATTTAATGGCATATATATTCCCCGTTTACAATTCCACATCGTTTCGGTGTTTTGGCTTCCAGAAACCATTATGTTGTGTTATGTTCATCAAAGACTGGCGTATTTACTCTATTGCCGTGAGGTCCATAGTTTATAATCATTTTCTTTGTACAATTACTACTTATAAATACTTATACCCTGTATTTTTTCGACACAAGCGTTATACTTTTATCCTAGCCTTTTTCTCTTGTAGTTTCTTTGTCTATGTAAAAAGTTATGGAATAGCCCAAATTATCTGATGCACAGTACTTAAGGTTTACTCTGGAATCACTCGCTTTTGCGTCTTAAGTGATCTTCATTATTATACATTTTCTATGCAAAAGTTGACAAAGTATGTTCAATATCATCTATATGACAGTAAAAAAAAATGTACATATTCGTGGTACGGAAATTTTTGAACTCGATTTGCTCGCTCTTGAATTCCATAATCTCAAGTTTCTTTTCAGTAATCGACATACTACTCCAGAAATCAAAAAAGTCACATTTTTGAGATCTCGTCGCTTGTTCTCGCATTATATTGCCATTTTTATTAAATAAAAATGGTTTCTGGTACAGACGACAGCACAAGCTACTACAATCTGTCAAATTTCTTTATTAGATTTTCAACTTTATCGTCAAAGATTTAAGTTCTTGGTTGTTTGGGTATATTTGACCTTTACAAATAGCTTGACCTGCTGTCATCCGTACATTGTTGGTGGTGTTAAAAAAGGCATTAAGTAAACGGATAGCTTAGTGTTCGTCTCATAACAGACTAAATGTTGTACATAAGTACATTAGGCTACAATAACTAGTGTTACATTACATAAGCTGGTTTATGGCCTAGATTTTAAAATAGCTAGTCAGAGCCAGCGATTTCAAAATCTTTACAAAATTTCAATCTCTCGACTGCGGTCTCGAGTGTAGTCTATCCGGCGTCGATATGATTGTTTTTTGTGTCGTTAGCGCCGTTCATTGATCAGATAATGTTCATATCTAAATTTTTTTTTTATAATTTTTAAACTATTGGTTGATCGCTATCCCGCCTGGTGGTAAGTAGTGATAAAATCGTTGATGGTAAAGCGCGGTACTTATTAAGAGCCCATTCTCTCTAGCCTTGAAGACACTTAAATTATAGTCCGACAAAAACACCGCTGCTGGCAAATTATTCCAGTACCTCGATGTACGCGGTATAAAAGACGAAGCGAAATGCTTCGTTCAGATCGCTATTCACTTAAAAAAACTAAGAAATAGGAAGGATGACGGCAGTTGAGCGAGGTGATGCAATGTTAAACCCAAGACCAACACGACTAAACGAAGCTGCGCTAGAGGGAGATTGATCTGGAGACTCTCCACGACCAAACTCCCGACATAACAACATTTGGCGCATCGTACCCGCCACACATCGCAACACAACTGCTCAGACCCGTCCTCCGTACGGCTTCACCAGACATCATGCCGGAACACGACGAATCGCTTGGCGGCAAGACTTTATCTGGTGGATGGTAACTTCTGCCGGCAGCCGATGTTATGGTCTACCACCGAGAGACATGTGGAGAGCGATATGTGGGAGTTTGACGGGTCATGAGGAACTGGATATGTGCCATCAAAACTAGAATGAGGGAAAGGTAAAGGTAAAGGGGAAAAGAACTTAACTACTAAAAATATTTTGCACGGCTAATATTTTAACGATGTCGGTAATAAAATCTAAAGTCTCGCTTCCTTCGCGTTAATGATAGTAACGCTACGACTACGACTCGGGGTCATTTGTAGGCAAAGCGGAAGATGACCATGATAAAAATGTCACAGTTGTAACTGCACTTATTTACTGTTAGTTACTCGTTAAATTACAACGTGATCTGGTTCCCAGAACGAACTTGTCTTACTTTGTCTTTTCTGGGAAATAAGTTCGTGTACATTATTTTCTTTTTTAATATGGAGAAGTCATATCTTGGGGGCGTTAGGCTTTCCTATATTAAGCAATGTCATTTCACTACCGGATTTTCTTATTCCATTTCTATAGTTTCTATATTTTCTATAGTTCTAGTTATGCAGGCCAATGTACATAAATAGCTCTTACAAATGTGTCTGCTTAATGGTAGTTTTAAGAAAACCTAGCAAGCAAGTCCAAGCGGAACTCCGTGCCATTATTTATGCAACATTGACTTATTCTGTTTTTTTTTTTTTTTATATAAATTATAACTAGCGCTTGACCGTAATCCCGCCTGATGGTAAGCAGTGACGCAATCGTTGATGGTAAAGCGTTGTTGTAGCAACGCGAAAACATCTTTAGTGAAAACTTCAACTGTTAGCTTTTACGGTTCTTTACATACAGCCTGGTGGGATGGACAGTGGAATCTTAAAAAGAGACTAGTGCCGAGGAATTTGGAAAATAGGTATTTGAAGAAACTGTTGCCGTCGCGCTGCTTCCAACCTCTCCCAGTAAAGTTCGAAAAGGACAGTTGCAGCTCAGGCTGATTTTACCTACAAAACCGTTGACCAAAAGACGTTTCTTATTCCGCTGTTTTCTTTTTCAAAACACGACAGATCTCAATTATTTTTATATCAAAGTTTACCTATATGGTTCTATTATTTTCTTTTTTGTCAAAAACTTATCACGTTTGTCTAATAGTCATCTGAACATCACGGTTAAAATGGCTTATTTTTCGCGATTTTGAAGTATCGTATTTCTTTTATTAATTAAGTTTCGAAAAATATCAAATGATAGGGGCACGTATAATCACGGTGTAAAATTGTAGAAAAAAAAAATGCTCTACAAGTATTATCCACGAAGAAATCAGCGGAATACTTTTGTATAGAGAAAACACCACTAGAGTTCCCTCTTAACGTAACAAAGTCCCGTTTTTCTCTCCAAAGTACGCAACAATAAATAACTAATCGGTCAGTTGCATTGAATGCGGGGAACTCACTTCCGATGAGTTAAAGCCTAATGTCCTTAAAAGGTAGTTGATAGGATAAATGTAGGAAAAGCAATGGAAATATAGCCTTTGGAAAAGTGGTCTTAGTATGACCTGCACGTCTTCCAGTACTAGTGTTTGGGTCGCGATATAAAGATGGCAAACACAAGCACAGGTCAAAGTTGCTTTGAACCATAGTGGTGTACAAACACCTTTTTAAGTCACTACTGTATTTTTATCAGCCGAAATAGACAGAACACTGGAAAAAGAGAGGGTTGAGATTTCCTCGAACTTTGAGCGGTTCATTGAGTCCAAGGCCAAGGTGGCTGCCAGGATACTTGGCGTTATCGCAAAGGTCCGGCGATACTTCACACCCGGGCAGCTTCTAATGATGTACAAAGCACAGGTTCGTTCGTGTGTGGAGTACTGCAGCCACATTTGGGCTGGAGCTGCTAAGTGTCATCTAGTCACTTCGCCTCCTCCTTTATACCGCGTACATCGAGGGACTGGAACAATATGCCAGCGGCGGTGTTTCCGTCGGACTACAATTTGAGTGTCTTCAAGGCTAGAGTGAATAGGCTCTTAATAAACTAGTGCGCTTTACCATCAACGATTGCGTCACTGCTTACCATCAGGCGGGAGTGCGGTCAAGCGCTAGTTTATAATTTTATAAAAAAAAATATATATAAACGAGACCTTTGTCCAAATGCCTAGTCTAGTCTATTCTATAACGCATTTCTATACAAAATCCAAAGTCATTTATTCCAATTAGGTTGAGAATCAGGTCTAAATTACAAAAGACAGTCCCCCAAAACGCCCCCTTTCCCAAACAAGGCATAAAGCTGCATTACTTCTGTCTGTTAGAATCAGTCTACTTAAAAAATTGTAGTGGGCGGCGTGATCTGCTCCTATTTATATGCTAATATAGACATTTTATTGGTCTGGTATATAGGCTAGTATACTTACCTACTTTTATTAATCCCATTAGCACACATAAGTAATAACGTATTACAAGTTGTAATGTTGTAGTTTACAATGTTAGGACTATTGCTTTTTGGAACAAGCGTTTTGATTTAAAGCAATTCATAACACTGATCAAACAGTGAAAATATGTAATCCTTGAAACAAAACGGTAAATTATCAGTAAAGACTGATTTATACGATCTAATTTAATTGCCTATAGCTTTAATTAAGTTGAATCAACAATAAAAGTTGCATTGTCTAAACACCATTTAGATGATGCAAGTCATTTGTTGCATCAATTTCATTGTATGCCATAGGCAATTAAATGACACCGTGTAAATCAGTCTCTCGTTTTATATGTCATCAACTCATCACCTTATTTTTTATGTTTATGTTATCACCTTATCCTTACTAATATTATAAATAATATCCGGCTTTCACGCCACAACTTCTGAACCGATTGTAATGAAATTTGGTACACAGATAGTCTAGAGCCTGAGAAAGGACATAAGCTATAAAACATCCCGCTATGACTAACAGGAGCAGAGCAGGAACAAAAAATATTGCGAAAACGGGAGCAAACGCGGACCTACATATTGCTCCCATTATTTTCACAGGTGCTTATTTTATATCAACTGAGTTCTTTCGGTTTACGAAGAATACGCGGGTGAAATCGCGGGGCACAGCTATAATATAAAAATGCATACGTGATTATTATGCGAGCGAGTAAATACTTCAATTTACTCTATACAGATATCTCTTCTGACCTATTACCACCAAAACCTTTATATGGACGATTGCACGCAGTTGGTTAAAAGGTTTTTTTTTTATTAAAGGTTTATTGTACCTATTTATTTTAGAATCTTAGGATTAAGTGTACTTATGTACACTTACACTACTACGCTTGTACTAAGATATCTATTACATTTCTCGGTTTATACCGTGAGAACCTGTAATTGTGTTTATTTATTGTTTACTAAAATGGTACAACACCAATTACCTCAATTAACATAGAGTCAAAAATATAACTCAAAAACGAACATAGAACAGTGAACTCCTTCGCCTACTTTCTTTCATAGAACACCAGACATACACGCATAATCTTATTCCATTCATCCGCAAACACGTCACATTCAGGGTTGCCCGCAGAAGAGCATTCAGGGCCTTTAGAATACTACAGACCGGGGGTTCAGCCCTGGCTGCAGGTTTTGCTAAGAGTTGCGCAGATTGTGCCGGGCTCTGACGGTGACTGATGTATTTGTCAGGCAAAAAAACCATAGAGGTCTGGACAGTGAGCAGCCCGTGTGTTATCTACACAAATGATGTTCTCTTGTTGTAATTGCTGATCATCCTATATAAGTAAAAGAATCTAATTACTAATAAGACTTTCTAATAAGAAAGTAGAAAAAAATATATTCCAAAACTCCTCATTAAGTTTTCATTAAGTAAGTAATTATAGCATATCATTTACAAAGTGGCAGAGGTAAAAAACATTTCATATATCTATTTACAGTGAAAAGTACAGTAGGGCCCCGATTCCGGAGCTCAGTTATCCGGATTCGCAATTATCCGAACTGCCAACCGTGCCGAGTATATTCTAACATGAAAGTCCACGCCCTCCGCGCGTACATTTATTTATTTATTTATGTATCCATTTATTTCAGGCATTTAAACATATGCAATATTCATCATCATCTCAGCGTTAATCCCAGTCACATCCGTAGCTTTTTCTTCAGCTTTGGGGTCCGCTTTACCAGCCTAACTACTGATTTTGGATATTTTCCGTGAAGCGACTGCCATCTGACCAATTGTTGGATTTTTGCGGGCTCCAACAACCCGTAACGGCTGCCACTAGATGTTCGTATGGCAACTGGGATGAACGGCTTAACATGCTTTCCGAGGCATGACTAGACCAGTGCATATATTCATATTCATACATTTACAAATATATGCAACGCGCCCCCTTGCGCAGCGTTGGCTACCGCTGCGCAATGGAGGCTATTGAGTTTTAATATTTCCCATTGAATAAAAATAAACTTGATCTCACCGAGAGGAGTCCTGCGTCCCAACAGTGGGAACATATTATATATGTAATGTTATGTAAACTTGCTGCACCAAAGTACACATTATTATTGATTTTCTCTGAAGTAACTCGGAAGTGATTATAGTGAGCAAGTTTTTTTTATCTACAGCGCCATCTAAACTTTTACAAACTGAACTAAGTCAACAATTTGTTGAACTACTAACTTGTAAAATGAATGTTGATTGTGAACAGATACGCTTAAGTTCGTTAAAAGAACGGCAGAGGGCGTTGCTTAACGTATAGGTTTGTAGTATAGATCTGGGAAACACTTGACACAAACGCTGGAAACAAAACTTGAAAGTTTTTCATCTGTATTTATCACTAGGTATATTTTGTTTTATCGGTTTTTATGATTGTTATTGCGATAATGGTCCAGTCCCTTATTCACAAACTTAATTAATTTTAAGTTCATCATCATCAACCCTTTTATCGTCCCACTACTGGGCACAGGTCTCCTCTCATACAGACAAGGATTGAAGATGATGAGTAATCACCACGATTGCTCAATGCGGATAGGCGATTTCAGACTTACAAGTCCAGGTTTCCTCAAGATGTTTTCCTTCAGCTTTTAATGAGTCATTGATGTCCAAGATATACTTAGAAAGTACATATAATAACTTAGAAAAGTTAAATTGGTACTGACCTGGAATCGAACCCGCACACTCATACTTAAGAGGCTGGTGTTTTAACCACTAGGCCACCACGACTAAGTTCAGTACATCTTATTCTGTCTATTTCAATATGAAAAGGACAGAAGATAATATGTTATAAGAAGATGATAATATTTATACAATATGTAAAGAAAACCCTGTCCGATCCGTGAAGGTATTGTTAGGTATCGATAACTGATTCTACTAATGCCTACACAGTCAGCCTAAATTTAAAAAAAAAATGCCCCTAAAAAAATAAATGTTATTTCGCAAAAAAAGGTAACTTAATACATGTGCGGTATGCAACCCCTTCCGCGGGCGGCGGAGGGCAGGGCACGCGTCAACTGCGACGTGGCCGCGTCGCTATTCGCTTATAATAATACCGGTGTTGTCACTTTTTTAAAAATTACCAAATTTCGGGGAAATTGGAATTAATTCCCGGGAAAAAGGATTATTTCAAAATTCATTAGTATTGTTACTATGATGATTATGTAAAATTTTATATTATATTTGGTCAAGTGTTTACCTAACCTTTATTATCCTTATGGGTCGGACAGGGTTTTCTTTACATATTGTATATCTTATATAAGTATATTGATATAAAAATATCTTTTTTATCCATACTTCCATACTAATATTATAAATGCGAAAGTAACTCTGTCTGTCTGTCTGTTACGCTTTCCCGCTTAAACCTCTCAATCGATTTTAATGAAATTTGGCACAGACAATCTTTGGACTCTGAGAAAGGACATAGGCTACCTTTTATCCCGGAAAAATTTGATGTTCCCGGGAGAAATCTAAAAAGCGCGATATAACCGAACTTTACGCGGGCGAAGCCGCGGGCGGAAAGCTAGTCTTTCCATAAATATTAGTTTAGTCCTATCAAATTAGTCGGTGTCTGACGTAAATTGACTTGCTTTTGGTCGCCATGTTTTAAATCACGTAGGTATTATAAATCTAGTATTTTATCTTCTGTCCATTTCATAATAAAATAAAATAGATGCAATGAAATTCAAATTAATTTAATTTGTGAACAATGGAATCGAAGCCTGGGGTTTTGGCGGGAAAGTCAAGCTGAGTGTCACGCGCTTTTTTATTGGACTTTTAAAATTATTTATAGTATTGTATACTAAATAAAAGTGCGCGATTTATGTAGTAAAAAGTGCATTCGTAATAATTCATAAAGAACAGTGAAATATCGCAGCGCAGTGGCTACGTCATGACTTTGCCTCAACCCTCCCTCGTAAGACGGTTCACGCGGCCGTCTTTTTCGACATGAATAATATACGTGACATTGGCTAAATGCACAAATCTAGTGAAGCAAAAAAAAAAAGAAAGAATGGGAGCAACTATCATAAAAAATCTATAACTCTTTATTACCCGACTACGGCAAAGCAGAAGGAGGGTTATGATTTTGACAGGCTATGTATGTATGTATGTATGTTCATCTGTTCCCTCGTAACTTCTAAACTACTTATTCGAATTCGATAAATGACATATCATTAGAAGCGTCTTAATTGTCCGCTGGTTATAGGCTATATGGAGTTTCACAAAATCTGATGTGGCGCCCTCTAGCGGACAAAATATACAGAGTAAAAAAAAAAGTTAAGATAAATATGCCGTGTTTGGTATCATTTAAAAGGGCTTTACTTTTACATTTTGAATATATATATATTACTAGCATTTGCTTGTGACTTTACCTGTGTTCATCGGCTGATTGCATATAATTCACATCTTTTCGTTCATAGATAGCTTCTTTACTACTTATCAGAATAAGACCACTGCAGAACCATTAGAAGGGCCTTGATATTCTGTTGGTTATGAGCTATAAAGCTTGTCACCAAATTTAGTATTACGCCCTCTAGCGGACAAAAAGTTCTATGTTAATCTAAAATTATAAATATACCGTATTTGTCATCTGAAAGAGCTTCACGAGTACTTTATGTTTGTACATAATCCCTAGTAATGCTTCGTAGAAATTTGAATGTAAACCAGGGTTTGGTAAACGGAGCGATGGGAGTGGTGAAGGCCTTCGAATGGGCTTGTCTTCGGCGCGATCAGTTGGAACAGGAGAACAGCCAAGCGCTGTTCTCATACAATTTGACGACGCATCCATAAAAGCAGATATTAACGGACTTATCAAAATCGAGCCTTGCCTCACTGAATTTGACGGCTTGAGGGGTTCTGGGCAAATTCAGCGTAAAATGCTCTCGCTGATTCTTTCTTGGGGTTGTACTGTACATAAATTACAAGGTTGTACTCTAGATAAAAAAGTTACAGATCTAGGAAATTCATTGTTTGCTAAAGGACAGGCCTATGTCGCTCTCAGTAGTGTTAAAATCATAGAGGGATTATTTATAAGTGCCTTGGATCATAATACATTACTTAAAAGTCCACATGACAGTCGATCGTTAGCAGAATTAGATAGATTAAGAAATCTTCCCAGGTCCTCTTAATATATGTTTTTTTTTTAATAATTATAAACTAGTGTTTGACTACAATCCCGCCTGATGGTAAGCAGTGACGCAATCGTTGATGGTAAAGCGCACTAGTTTCTTAAGCCTATTCACTTAAAAAACTTAGGAATAGCAAGGATGACGGCAGTTGACCCAGGTGATGCAATGTTAAACCCAAGACCAACACGACCAACGATGCTGCGCCAGAGGGAGATTGATCTGGAGACTCTCCACGACCAAACTCCCGACACAACAACATTTGGCGCATCGTACTCGCCACACAACGCAACACAACTGCTCAGACGCGTCCTCCGTACGGCTTCACCAGACATTATGCTGGAACACGACGAATCGCTTGGCGGCAAGACTTTGTCTGGTGGGTGGTAACTTCTGCCGGCAGCCGATGTTATGGCCTACCACCGTTAGAAAAACATCCAATCTATTTATACTAACGACCTCATCCACTAATTCATGACCCATTCGGTGCCATCGACGCAAATGTGCGTCGCTACTACGAAAAACCGGGAGCTTCATACGAGGAAACCGTTGCTATACGCGCTACGAACCAAGCGCTACGAAATAGTAAAATAGGACATCTCTCCATATTACTATGCGCCGAAACATAAGTCAAAAGAGATGTCGTATGTTAACTACCTAGTTTTTAGTTCGTCAATTTAACTTTTGTTAATATTATGTGCCACAAATACACTTTAACACCAAAATAGTACAAATAATAAAAAGTAAAAAAACTAAAACCCAACTACGACAAAAAACGACGCTGAAAAAGTATAAAACAAGATTTTCAGAATACTGAACTGAACAAAGTTGCTAATATAGTTGCAAGTAAATTTTCATGTTTGGAAAGGCGTAGTCACACGTTACATATACCTACCTACCGTAGCACTTTGATAACGTGTGACTACGCCTTTCCAAACATGAAAATTTATCTCTACATAGTGAATATTGCATACTTCAGAATAGTATTACATTGTAAGACATTATTGTCAATTTACAACGAAGGCATCTTGGTAGAGTCTACTGTGTCCATTTACTTGCAACTATATTAGCAACTTTGTTCAGTTCAGTATTCTAAAAATCTTGTTTTATACTTTTTCAGCGTCGTTTTTTGTCGTAGTTGGGTTTTAGTTCTTTTACTTTTTATTATTTGTACTATTTTGGTGTTAAAGTGTATTTGTGGCTCATAATATTAACAAAAGTTAAATTGACGAACTAAAAACTAGGTAGTTAACATACATCTCTTTTGACTTATGTATCGGCGTATAGTAATATGTAGAGATGTCCTATTTTACTATTTCGTAGCGCTTGGATCGTAGCGCGTATAGCAACAGTTTCCCCGTATGAAGCTCCCGGTTTTTCGTAGTAGAGACGCACATTTGCGTCGATGGCACCGAATGGGTCATGAATTAGTGGATGAGGTCGTTAGTATAAATATATTGGATGTTTTTCTACCACCCACCAGACAAAGTCTTGCCGCCAAGCGATTCGTCGTGTTCCAGCATGATGTCTGGTGAAGCCGTACGGAGGACGCGTCTGAGCACTTTGTGTTGCATTGTGTGGCGAGTACAATGCGCCAAATGTTGTTGTGTCGGGAGTTTGGTCGTGGAGAGTCTCCAGATCAATCTCCCTCTGGCGCAGCATGGTTGGTCGTGTTGGTCTTGGATTTAACATTGCATCACCTGGCTCAACTGCCGTCATCCTTGCTATTCCTAAGTTTTTTAAGTGAATAGGCTTAAGAAACTAGTGCGCAGGCATCAAGGATTGCGTCACTGCTTACCATCAGGCGGGATTGCAGTCAAGCGCTAGTTTATAATTATTAAAAAAAAAAAAAACTTATATTAAGAGGACCTGGGAAGATTTCTTAATCTATCTAGTTCTGCTAACGATCGACTGTCATGTGGATGTTTAAGTAACTTATTATGATCCAAGGCACTTATAAATAATCCCTCTATGGTTTTAACTCTACTGAGAGCGACATAGGCCTGTCCTTTAACAAACAATGACTTTCCTAGATCTGTAACTTTTTTATCTAGAGTACAATCTTCTAATTTATGTACAGTACAACCCCAAGAAAGAATCAGCGGGAGCATTTTACGCTGAATTTGCCCAGACCCCCTCAAGCCGTCAAATTCAGTGAGGCAAGGCTCGATTTTGATAAGTCCGTTAATATCTGCTTTTATGGATAGGCCATTCGAAGGCCTTCACCACTCCCATCGCTCCGTTTACCAAACCCTGGTTTACATTCAAATTTCTACGAAACATTACTAGGGATTATGTACAAACATAAAGTACTTGTGAAGCTCTTTCAGATGATACCAAATACGGTATATTTATTTTAATTTTATATTAACATAGAACTTTTTGTCCGCTAGAGGGCGTAATACTAAATTTGGTGACAAGCTTTATAGCTCATAACCAACAGAATATCAAGGCCCTTCTAATGGTCCTGCAGTGGTCTTATTCTGATAAGTAGTAAAGAAGCTATCTATGAACGAAAAGATGTGAATTATATGCAATCAGCCGATGAACACAGGTAAAGTCACAAGCAAATGCTAGTAATATATATATATATTCAAAATGTAAAAGTAAAGCCCTTTTAAATGATACCAAACACGGCATATTTATCTTAACTTTTTTTTTTACTCTGTATATTTTGTCCGCTAGAGGGCGCCACATCAGATTTTGTGAAACTCCATATAGCCTATAACCAGCGGACAATTAAGACGCTTCGAATGATATGTCATTTATCGAATTCGAATAAGTAGTTTAGAAGTTACGAGGGAACAGATGAACATACATACATACATACATACATACATACATACATACATACATACATACATAGCCTGTCAAAATCATAACCCTCCTTCTGCTTTGCCGTAGTCGGGTAAAAATAAATACGCGTCTTTCATTTATCTAGGTGTAAAACGTAATTTCGTTCTGTAGACACCGCAAGACGGCATTTATTTATACGGGTATATTACGTATAAGCCCCACGTTGATATTGCGATGGAACCGTATTTCTCGGTGGTAGGCCATAATATCGGCTGCCGGCAGAAGTTACCACCCACCAGACAAAGTCTTGCCGCCAAGCGATTCGTCGTGTTCCGGCATGATGTCTGGTGAAGCCGTACGGAGGACGGGATTGAGCAGTTGTATTGCGATGTGTACCGCGTACGATGCGCCAAATGTTATTGTGTCGAGAGTTTGATCATGGAGGGTCGCCAGATTAATCTCCCTCTGGCGCAGCATCGTTGGTCGTGTTGTTGGGTTTAACATTGCATCACCTCGCTCAACTGCCGTCTTCCTTCCTACTCTCTAAGATTTTTAGGTGAATAGGCTTTTTTTTAATAGTTATAAATTAGCGCTTGACTGCAATCCCGCCTGATAGTAAGCAGTGATGCAATCGTTGATGGTAAAGTGCGCTAGTTTATTAAGCCCATTCACTTAAAAAAAAAAACAGTGAATAGGAAGGAAACGGCAGTTGAGCGAGGCGGTGCAATGTTAGACCCAATAACACGACCAACGATGCTGCGCCAGAGGGAGATTGATGTGGAGACGACCAAACTCCCGGCACAACAACATTTGACGCATCGTACCCGGCACACATTGCATCACAACTACTCAGACCCGTCCTCCGTACGGCTTCACCAGACATCATGCCGGAACACGACGAATAGCTTGGCGGCAAGACTTTGTCTGGTGAGTGGTAAGGTAACTTCTGCCGGCAGCCGATGTTATGGCCTACCACCGAGAATACAAAGTTAATGAGCTAGGGTAATGGGTTTATTTGTATTTTATAATTTTAATATACATACACTCTTTATACCTACTTATCCATATTCTGAAATAAACTTTCATTTCATTATCGAATGTCAAGGATACAAGGATCTTTTTGTTACTATCTATAAGATTTTTTTTACTAACCAGTTAATTTCTAATTCTAATTATTAATTTCTTACTCATTTCTACGGGTAACAGGTAACAAACCTCAGGAAAAATAATAAAACAGGACAATAAAAACAAAAAGCTGAAGGTATCAAGTATTCGATGCGAGTAAGCACGTAAGCGAGGGATGAACTTGTGAACCAAAGCCATTGTTGCGAACGGTACTGCAGCGAGTTCGACTACGTCACCAAGATGGCCGCCAAACGCAATATCAACTTGCGGGGCTTATAGATGTTTATTTTTATCATCAGGCTATAGCAATCCACTGCTGGACGTGGGCTTCTCCTATTTCATTCCAGTCAACTGGATTTTCAGCAACTGTCATTCAATTACTACCAGCCACCCTGAGAAGATCCTTGCTTAACCTAGTTTGAGGGCGTCACCGCACGTTTACCGTTTATTGTTGTAACCTTTTGAAATATGTATTTAGGTACCTTTGCTATCAATTTGCGGCAGCGATAGCTAATACTGCGGTAAGATAATATTGTAGTTTTACGTCTGCAATATTTTGAACCATTCAAATGGAAATTCAGCAAAATTACTACTGCTGTGGTTATAATAACCGAAGATAATGGCAATTTTAGTAACTGTACAAAAGATTAACATATCTTTTGTTTGAAAAAAGGAAGAAGGAAAACAAACAATGAAATAATTTTAATTTTAGAAAATCGTTATATTTACAACAACTACGTACTTATATCTAAACCTTACAAAATAATGACCATTCAGCAAATAATTAAATAATTAAAACTTAATTTAATTATTAACATTGCACCCCATTAAATTAAATAATAGCGCTATTTGTGATGAACCCTACGAGTAGGTATTTTGTAAAACATAATGATGCCATAGCTATGGCTGTTTATGTTATAATAAGTACTATGTTTATTATTTAATATTATTGTTGGTAAAGACTAGAACTTTTTACGGTAACTTCGATTCAACAGTGAGGTACACACATTTTACGGACGAAAGCAGGCCAAGCTACCCGAAACTGTCAAATATTGCCAATCAACTTTGAGCCATAAAGCTTTAGAGATAAAGTTGAGAATCTAAAACAGAAAGGAGATGTTTCAGAAATGTATGGAGCCTGGGCCAGCACATTGTACACTTAATGCTAGGTACAGTTACGCTATAGTTAACTGTTTTAAATGTTAATTTCCTATATTGTGGCTTAGTTTTTATACAGATTCAATTTAACTCGGCCAAGGAGTGCAACACAACTACTAATAAATATGGTGGTCAGCAATAAGCGAAGTAAGATTTTGACAGTGACATTTGATTGACGTGTTATGTATCTAAGGCTATCGTATCTATATTATCTACCATTTGACTGCGAAAAAACAAAACATGAATTCCGAACATACGACCCATTAAATAAACACAATCAAATCAATTCAACACTCGACACGAACACAACGGGAAAATAGAACTGTCAAAGTCGCCAATCAAACTTCATAACCACTGTCATGGCTACCTTAATAAAGGGTTATCTCACTAAAACATTTCAAATAATTAATTATATATACTTGTATTTTTATTCAAATTAATTTAGTACTTAGTATTTTTATGATAATCTTTTATTTTTTCCTTTTTATCTATATAGCGTACATAGTCGTGGCCCAAAAAGAAACATCTCCTTTGAGAGATTGTAGTAGGTTGATATGCTGTCGTCTGTACATTGTAATATTTTACTTGACAATTCGTTCTCATATACAAATATTAGGAATGATGTATATCTTCTATAAATATAAATCTTATTGCTTGTCTCTTCCTATATAAACTGTTATAACCGTTTTGGTATAATCAACTGAATGTATGACCCGGCCAAGTGATTAAATTAATCGTTTAGTTAACCGCCTAGACATTTAAATAAAGGGCGGCTGTTCTACTAACGGCTTCAATGATATGTATTAAATAAATTATAGGCTAGGTCACAATAAATAAGCCAGAGCACCCAGACTAAATGGGTAAGGTTAGAACCGTGATCAATGACGTATGAGCCGAAAGAGCGAAGCTAGGAGGGCACTGCTTCCAAAGGCCAGGCTTGTGACTAAACGACTTTTTTAATCAGTTGACTGCACCACGTACATTACTTATATCTAAAATATGGCTTAATAATTTGTCTACCCTTAGTTTTGCCATCATCTTTCAGTTCTGCAGTACCTTTTCATCCTCTCACTTCTCAGCCCTAAATGCTCTAACATAGCACATTTTGCAGAGCGGCGGGTTCTTCTCTTCTTGGTTTTTGATTCTTTCATCCAATCTTCCTTGATCATGTCAGCAGCTTTCTCTGCAATCATGATCACTGGAGCGTTGATGTTACCATTAGTAATAGTAGGCATTATACTGGCGTCGATCACTCGAAGCCCTTCTATTCCGTATACACGTAATCGGGAGTCTAGGACTGCCATAGGGTCGCTAGTTGGCCCCATTTTTGCAGTACATGACACGTGATAAATTGTCATAGTGTACTGTCGAATGTAACAGTCCCAGTATTCGTCCGTATATGCAGGCAGATGCTTACAATTGGGCAACGGCTTACTGTGATATCTAGCACCAAGTCTCTTCATAGCTGTCGTTTCTCCTACAGCCAAAGCAGCCTTTACACCTTCTCTTAAAACTCCTACGTCATCAGGATGCGTCAAGTAGTTGTGGACCATAATCGGGTAGTCCAGAGGATTCTTGGATCGCAATTTGATAAATCCACGACTCTTTGGCCTCAACATCATAGGGAAGATGCCGAATACATCTTCATTATTCACTTCGGCAAATACTTCATTGTAAAATTCATCAGTAAGACTGTGAGCTTTCTTGACTTGGGTGCCACCATCTGACGGAGTTGAAGCTGACGTCATCATGAACTCAATATCTGGCCAGTCTTCAGTAGCGTTTGCATATTTAGTATTTATAAAAGCGACAACTTCTAAACCTATACTTGATGTTAACGGTCCATCTTCAGTAATAGCATATCTCAGAGCCGAATTTATATTAACGAGCCGATTCATTACTAAACTGATAGGATGATCTATACGGAATACAATTCCACCAATTGCGATATGATCTTGCAAGTTTCTCCCAACTCCAGGAGCATCTTTGATCACATCTATTCCGAGTTCTTCCAAATGTCTTGCAGGTCCAACGCCAGATAGCATTAGTAGTTGTGGTGAACCAATTGAACCAGCTGACAGTATCACTTCTCGGCTAGCATAAACAACCTGCTTTTGACCGTCTCTCATGAATTCAATTCCGTAAGCTCTCTTGGTGTCCTTATCAATGAGTACTTTAGTGACATGTGAGAAGAGGGCAATGTGAAGATTTTGACGTAACCTTACTGGCCTCAGAAAAGCTTTCGCTGTCGAACATCTAGTACCTCTACGTATGGTGAACTGGTACCATGCGTAGCCGGTTTGTTGAGCTCCATTGACGTCGATAAAGTCGTAACCCATTTCTTCACCTGCTTGTATTAAAGCTGCTCCTATTGGTGTGTTGAAAGGTGAATCTTGTACGGTCAGGTATCCTCCTGAAATTCGAAAACAGACTTATCAGCATGTTTTCAACTTCTAAATTCTGACTCCGGAATTTAATTATTTTGCGCATACCTGTAGAATGATGTCGTGTATCCCTAGCTAGGTAGGGGTTCCGCTGATCTTGAGACTTCTTAAAGTAAGGCAGCACATCTTCGTAGCCCCAGCCTGGGTTACCGAGGGATTCCCATTGGTCAAAGTCTCGTTTGTTGCCTCTGATGTAAAGCATCGTGTTCAGGACTGAAGAGCCTCCTAACACCTTGCCTTTGGTCCACGCGCAGCGTTTGTCGATCATGGCTTGACAAGCAGTGTCCTGAGGTTCTGTGCTGTAAAACATTGCACAGAAAAGTTAGAATTTATGAACATAAATATTATAACATTATAGTAAAAAACTTTTTTACAAAAAACAACCGACTTCCAAAAACCCACTACAAAGTGAAAAATAACTAATTTCGGAAGTCGGTGTCTTTGGTTTGTATATTCATTTTTGACTCCGACTTCCGAAATTATTTATTTTTCACTTTGTAGTGGTTTTTGGAAGTCGGTTGTTTTTTTGTAAAAAAGTTTTTATTTTACACTTTTTAGTTGTACTATGTACTATGTATTCAGTTGCATCCGGTCAGACTGGAAGCTGACGCAAATAGAGTTGGGAAACGACGTAATTTTGTTTACTTTAATTTTTACCCGTAAGTATTCCCTCAACTGCCTATGGTCTTCATCATCAAATTTACTGCAGACCATTATTTTAACCCAATGGGTGCAAAGGTCTCATCAATATAAATGAATTGAGTCCAAATACAAGGTAACTACTGTAAATCGTTTAGGAGTTCCCTGAATTGACCTTTGTCATCATCATCAGCTCCCTAATGACAGTCACCACCCATGTAGGTGTGAGGTTCTTGTCAATACAAATTATTCAAGCACAAACACAAGGTGGCTGCTGTGAATTGTTGAGGAGTTCCTTCGACTGTCTCCCGGCTCCATCATCAGATCTACTCCAGACCTTTATTAAATTGTAGTGCTTTAAAATACTTAATGAAAATGCTAAGAAATACACTAGTCGCCCCTGCAATTTGTGAAAGTTTCCCTTGTTTTCTCTGGTCTTCCACCATCAAACCCTGATATCCTTATCATGGGACCACCTTGGGAACGTCTTCTTTCCAACAGAAAAAAAAATATCAAAATCGGTTCATAAACGTCGAAGTTATGCGCGAACAAACATAAAAAAAGCACATATACGATCGAATTGAGTAACCTCCTCCTTTTTGAAGTCGGTTAAAAATATTTTCCTTTAAATATATTCAATTTTAGGGACCACTTATAAAAGCAATCACACGATAAAACAGTTACAACTTAAAATCAAATATGTATTAACTTTTAAAAGTTCCGGTCAAGAACTAGTATTACATACTAAGTTGCTGACATTAAATATAGCTCCGTTCACTTACCGATACTTCCAGTCCAGTTTACTCTTATGTAAATACAAAGACAGTAAAGGAACATCACTAATATCTGTTTCGTGACCTCCTGCTTCAAGCAGCAGTACATTCCATCCTTCAATCTCCGACAGTCTATTAGCCAGAACAGATCCAGCCGAACCTCCTCCAACTATGACGAAGTCATATTTCTCCCGAAGAATTTTCTGGTTGAAAGGCCTCTGTTCTGGATCAAGGATCTCATAATTGAAGTAAGCCATCGCAGCTATCATTACTGGGATGATGGTGAGTTTACTGAGGCCACCGATTGCGAGAGCCGCTTTGGTGGCCGCAGAAACCACGGATACCACTCCCATTGTTGCTCAATGTTGCTTCATCTGCGTCTGGAAATTGACGGAAATATACATTAGTCAGAAAATTAAGACATCGTGTAAATCATTATGGATAGCTTCATCATTCTGGAAATTGTAGGTTATAAATGATGAGTTATCAGAGAAATATTTGAGGAAACCTGGACTTTAAGTCTGAAATCGCCAACCCGCATTGAACAAGCGTGGTGTTTACGCTCAATCCTTCTCTGTAGGAGAGGAGACCTGTGCCCAGCAGTGGGACGATATAAAAGGTTGATGATGATGATGAATCAATCTTTATTGTTCCTAAGGAAATGGATGATGCCTTTAAAACATTAGGTACACATGATTGCTTCACATGCGTTATGACATAGAGTGGAACCACAAACGTCCTAGGGATAATATTACCTTAATGATGCACACTGTAAGGTTTACGAGTCTAAAACGTGTCGGTTATTGTTTTAAGCAATTTATTGCAGGACGAAGTAACGACAGCCTCCGTGGCGTAGCGATAGCGAACGCGGCTGCTGCGTAAGGAGGCGCGGGTTCAATCCCGGCTACAAATATTTGCATTTGTATGCATGAATATGAATATTTGCAATGGTCTGGTCGTGCCTCGGAAAGCACGTTAAACCGTTGGTCCCGGTTGCCATACGAACATTTAGTGGCAGCCGTTACGGGTTGTTGGAGCCCTCAAAAGTTCAACAATTGTCTAACTGCAACGCTGCGATAACGCCTTCGGATTGTGGAGGTCGGACGGCAGTCGCTTCACGAAAAATATCTAAGTTTAGCCAAATGAGCAGTTAAGGCTGGTAAAGCGGACCCCAGACTCCAAAGCTGAAAAAGCTTCGGATGCGACTGGGATTAACGCTGAGATGATGATGATGATGATGATTGCAGGACGAAGTAAATAATGGCTTTAGTATTATTCACTTGCTGCAAGCAATTATGTCAAGCATGGCATGTTCAAAAAGTATCTCAAAGTCAAGAATTATGAGAGTTTTTATGTAATTTATTACATCAGACTTAATGGAAGTATGTTACGTGAAAGGGTGGCAGGGTGCACTGTATGGAACTTTCAAAACTGGATCGGTTTTTACTTAATTCTCGGAATTAAAAAGTTAAGAAATAATTAACACGAACTGCTATTCTAGACATTTTATTATGTTATTCAAAATTTAACAGTTAGGTATATCCAGTTAAACGTGGTATCCACTCAAAGCACAACAGTCAGCTATCTGACAGTTTCTAGTTAGTTACAAACAAAATAATTATCTTATTAGTATTTCACGGGTGTTTTCTAAGTATTTTACACACATATATTATAAGCATTAATGATTCAACAAGACCGCTCAAAAATCCCATCATTGCAAAACGACACTCGAGTATGCAACCAGTTTTTCCAATAGAGGTCATAGGGCCATACAAGAAACGTTCTTCCTTGAAGATCTTTAGTGTCCTAAAAAGTCAATGTACACTTGCTGGATGGGACAGCGACAAGTTGGGCCATTGTTTATACGGATACAGTGGACGTATGACAGTGTTTGAAGCTGTTTACGTAAGAGCCAACATTATGCAAGGCGATGCGATGCGTAGCCTTAGCCGTGTCGAGTTTTCTTCACACGTTTTTGCGTCAACTTTTTCAATTGGGCGTGTTAATTTTTTTCGTATGGATATCTGTTATTTCATTATATTTTGTTAACAGAGTGATTATTTAACATAAATTTATAAGCTACTAGCTTTCCGCCCCCGGCTTCGCCCGCATGGAGTTCGGTTATATCGCGCTTTTTAGATTACCCTCGGGAACATCATATTTTTCGGGATAAAAGGCAGCCTATGTTCTTTCTCAGGGTCCAAAGATTGTCTGTGCCAAATTTCATCAAAATCGGTTGAGAGATTTAAGCGGGAAAGCGTAACAGACAGACAGACAGACCGACAGACAGACCGACAGACAGACCGACAGACAGACCGACAGACAGACAGACAGAGTTACTTTCGCATTTATAATATTAGTATGAATTGCAATGTTACCTCTAAATCAATGAGCGAGTTGATATTTAGTAAGACAAGCAATGTCAAAACAGCCGATAGCTTGTGTTAGTTCATCACTATTAACCTTTCCATGCAAGAACGATTGTAACATGTAAAATTTAAATTTATATTTCACATATTTCCTTCGAAATCGGCAGTTAACTGCGGCAGCAAAGTTCCCATCAATTATCTTATCAATGTAGTCTTTTTTATATAAACGAACGCAGGAAATAGAATTTCCGACAGAAAATAAAACAGAAATATTGAACTAATTTTGCATTGTTATGACTTTTATTGTCGATCCGCGTACTGTGAGAACCGGGCCAAGTAGAGCTCCTTGCTGAATTATTACCACACCGATCATATTGACTGAGATCATCGTGGTTCCACGGCACACTTAGTGAATACTTATTATGAGAAGCGTTCCTGGATGGTTAGCAGTTGATTCCTGGTAGCCTTATTAATCTAGACAGCCGCTTGCAGCTGTTTAAGGTAATGTGACGCCTTTTTGAAATGTATTGTATGCCAACGATAGAATTTCGACTATGTCAAATGCAGTAGCTTGCTCGCATTTCTACTTAATCTTGTACCGGAGTCAGGGAACCTGCATAACTTGATTTACGAAACACATGCTTTGAGTCTGTTTGGCATGGTCTAGGTAATCATTTAGGATTAAATTGCTTGTGTGCACTGAGTCTGGTGTAAATAGAATAACTTGGTGAAACCACGCAATTTAGGCCAGGTATGTATCTACATAATGTCTAACAGTAACGTAAGGCTAAGTAAACTTTTTGATAAGGTTAGAATAATAATCATCGTATCGAGCGGAGCGCTAGTTTTATTTCTCAATTTGTTTGTACGAGTGTTAGCAGACATTTCGCGAAAACGTGAAACGCTGGTGTAATGTCACACTTTACAAATACCGTGTAGAATGATATTTTGGTAAATTAAACCATTTAAGCGTTTGAAGAAATAAAGTTTTTAATTTCATTTCTTCAAACTCATAAATGGTTTAATTATAAAACCACTCATTAGTCCCATGACGAATACGAAAAAAATATCATAAATGTATTTGTTCTTCTACAAAGTGAATAATATAAAAATCTAATTCAATTAGTTAGCAAAACTATACGCACTAGTGATTTTCTTATCTAATAAAAAAAAAGATTATTTTATATTAAAGACCACTGGTAGTTTTGAACATAAACAATGATTTCATCTCAAGAACGGCGATACCCTGCTATGTACCCCGGCTTTCCTACCTAAATCATAATTTTTAATTCATGATCTCGTCTTCTCGAGATAAAACAATTCATCGACGCCCGCGCAATACTTTCACTGTCCGGTGCACCGCGCATGCGTGGTTGCATCAGCTTTCTTAACCCGTCTCAGTACCGCTGCGGACGTGCCAGCGGACAGACATCTGTCTGGTATTTAGGTCGCGTTATGTAAACTGTTGTAACAATACGATTGCAATGATAATTATTTTGAATATAGGTAGGATACATAAGTATTGCTTTATTTTCTGCAATGACATAGCAATCAGTTTCATACAGGCCAATTTATGCCGTACATGACAGCTGATCAGCTGTAGCTGCCCCCTGCGGTTTCACCTGTATAAGTTTCGAACCCGGAGGTACATAAGTATCCTATGTTATTCCTGGTTATAAACTGTCTGTGTGCAAAACTTTATCCAAATCCGTTGAGAAGTTTTTGCGTGAAAGAGTAACAAATAAACAACCATCCATCCATATTCAATCCTTCACATTTATAATACAGTAGCATTCTGCCCGCGGCTTCGCCCGCGTGGAGTTCGGTTATATCGCGCTTTTTCAATTTCCCTCGGGATTATCAATTTCTTTCGGGATAAAAAGTAGCCTATTATTTACTCCGGTCTTTTAACTTTACGCCTGCAAAATTTCAAAGCAATCGGTTCAGTAGTTACGGCGTGAAAGCGGAACAAACAAAGAAACATACTCATTTTCCCATTTATAATATTAGTAAGGATTATAGATTCCAGTTCTGTTCTTTTATAAGAACAGCCAGCAGCAGCAGCAGCAGCAGCAGCAGCAGCAGTCTTATGCCAGTGCCCGAAAGGATCCTTTGATCCACCGCCGAGCATTTGTAGCGTTCGAAATATTGCAATAATTCGCTTGAACCATTCGGAGTATTTATGTAAAATACTCCATATTAACTTTAATTAAAGCTTGTGCCCCTGTGCCTCTACTGACATTTATTTCCTTCGTTATATCATATCATAGTAAGTCATCTCCAGGTGATAACTTGCTTTCTTCTAGGTATGTCTACGTTACGGCTTTGGTTTCCGCAATTAGTCTTGTGATCTTGTCAGTGGACCATCGTGCATACTTCTGTTTCAAATTATTATATTTTTGATAGCAATTGCATAGAATATTAATTTAGTGGCTTCTCCAATTCTATAGCTGATCAGGATCCTACTATTAATAGAACAATTTATTACACATTTGAAATAAAATGTAGGAATAATAATTATTATTACATGACTTAAAAACCAGAGTTATTGCTACACCCCTCTCCCAAATTTTAGTTTTTTATGTATATAATATAAGCATATATTTTGGTAATAGTATGTATGTATATTTAGCTTATTTAAGTATTTTTTAATAATTTTAAGGGCTTTTTTTCTTTACAATTTTCTTTCAATCTAAAGCACCTACCATTTTATCTCTTCACCACCTGTGGTTGACTGGTAGAGAATGCCCAAGGCATTAAGTCCGCCTCTGTACATATCATGTACGAAAGAATAAATAAATATTTTTTTTAAATTAAACGTGTAATAATGAATTTTAGCAACATTTATGTAATACGAAAAGGAACTACAATGTAATGCTTATCATATCCGAAATATCGCGAGCGTTGCAAAATAAAGGTGAAAACACATTCACTTTACAGCATCTAAATTGAGTATTGTGATTGTAAGTTTAATTAAGTTAAATTCAGTATATTAAGAGCCACTGTTTTGCTTTAGTTTTGAGTCTTTTATGAAAACGTAAAAATAAATAAATAAATATACAACATGTAAAGAAAACCCTGTCCGACCATAAGGATAATAAAGGTTAGGTAAACACATAACCAAATATAGTATAAAATTTTACATAATCATCATAGTAACAATACTAATGAATTTTGAAATAATCTTTTTTTTCCCGGGAATTAATACCAATTTCCCCGAAATTTGGTGATTTTTAAAAAAATGGCAACGCCGGTATTATTATGAGCAATAGCGACGCGACCACGTCACAGGTGCCGCGTGCCCTGCCCCCCGCCGCCCGCCGGAAGGATTGCTTGTCGCACATGTATTAAGTTGCCTCTTTTTGCGAAATAATATTTATTTTTTTAGGGGGACTTTTTTCAAAGTTTAGCCCGTCTTTGTATCCATTGGTAGAATCAGTTATCGATACCTAACAATACCTTCACGGATCGGACAGGGTTTTCTTTACATATTGTATATGGACAAATCACACAGATTGAGCTAGCCCCAAAATTAGTTCGAGATTTCTGTTATGGGATACTAACTCAACGATACTATATTTATAATAGATAAACATCCAAGACCCAGGCCAATCAGGGTAAGATCGTTTTCCATCATAACCTGGCCGGGGATCGAACCCGGGGCCTCCACGTCGCAGGCAGGCCTGTTGACCGCTGCGCCACGGAGGACAACAACAACAGATAAAAAAAATAAGACGTAAGATGTATAAGTTCATAAATCAAGTGCTCGTTTAATATCACAAAAGGTAAATAGAATAGGAATTTAGGACTATTAGTATGTTCACGCTTTGAAAGCTCTGAATCGCAACCCCCCAATCTTAATATGAAAATGAGCTTAGATTCACTTGAACTGAACCCACTTAATTCACCAATGTGTGCATAGCTTTAGGTTCAGTTACTTTTTTCTTTTTACTTTTACAGAAGGAGTTCGGTAACCGGTTTCACATAATATATGAATTTTTAAGTATCGGATAGTCATACGTAACTTTTGTAATGTCTTTTATTTTCTTTCCTTTCCTTCTTTTAGGGTCGAGTTGTGGTGGCCTAGTAAGTTGTGATGGCCTAGTGGTTAAAACACCAGCCTCTCAAGTATGAGTGCGCGGGTTCGATTCCAGGTCAGGCAAATACCAATGTAACTTTTCTAAAGTTATATGTACTTTCTAAGTATATTTTGGACACCAATGACTGAAGGTGAAGGAAAACATCTTGAGGAAACCTGCACTTTATAAGTCTGAAATCGCCGATCCGCATTGAGCAAGCGTAGTGATTACGCTCAATCCTTCTCTGTATGAGAGGAGACTTGTGCCCAGCAGTGGGACGATAAGATGTGTGTTATGAAGTGTCGAATAAGATGATTTGCGTATATGCTTATTTATTATTCGCCTCCCTTTTCGGAAAACAAACAGACAGGCGAATTTTTAAACACAATTTTAAATAATAAAAAGTTAAAAAACTAAAACCCAACTACGACAAAAAACGACGCTGAAAAAGTATAAAACAAGATTTTCAGAATACTGAACTGAACAAAGTTGCTAATATAGTTGCAAGTAAATGGACACAGTAGACTCTACCAAGATGCCTTCGTTGTAAATTGACAATAATGTCTTACGATACTATTCTGAAGTATGCAATATTCACTATTTAGAGATAAATTTTCATGTTTGGAAAACCGCAGTCACACGTTATGAAAGTGCTACGGTAGGTATATGTAACGTGTGACTACGCCTTTCCAAACATGAAAATTTTGTCCAAAAATTTGTGTCCATTTACTTGCAACTATATTAGCAACTTTGTTCAGTTCAGTATTCTGAAAATCTTGTTTTATACTTTTTCAGCGTCGTTTTTTGTCGTAGTTGGGTTTTAGTTTTTTAACTTTTTATTATTTGTACTATTTTGGTGTTAAAGTGTATTTGTGGCGCATAATATTAATAAAAGTTAAATTGACGAACTAAAAACTAGGTAGTTAACATACTACATCTCTTTTGACTTATGTATCGGCGTATAGTAATATGTAGAGATGTCCTATTTTACTATTTCGTAGCGCTTGGAGCGTAGCGCGTATAGCAACGGTTTCCCCGTATAAAGCTCCCGGTTTTTCGTAGTAGCGACGCACATTTGCGTCGATGGCACCGAATGGGTCATGAATTAGTGGATGAGGCCGTTAGTATAAATAGATTGGATGTTTTTCTAACGGTGGTAGGCCATAACATCGGCTGCCGGCAGAAGTTACCACCCACCAGACAAAGTCTTGCCGCCAGCGATTCGTCGTGTTCCAGCATGATGTCTGGTGAAGCCGTACAGAGGACGCGTCTGAGCACTTTGTGTTGCGTTGTGTGGCGAGTACGATGCGTCAAATGTTGTTGTATCAGGAGTTTGGTCGTGGAGAGTCTCCAGATCAATCTCCCTCTGGCACAGCATGGTTGGTCGTGTTGGTCTTGGATTTAACATTGCATCACCTGGCTCAACTGCCGTCATCCTTGCTATTCCTAAGTTTTTTAAGTGAATAGGCTTAATAAACTAGTGCGCAGGCATCAAGGATTGCGTCACTGCTTACCATCAGGCGGGATTGCAGGCAAGCGCTAGTTTATAATTATTAAAAAAAAAAAACTTATATTAAGAGGACCTGGGAAGATTTCTTAATCTATCTAATTCTGCTAACGATCGACTGTCATGTGGATTTTTAAGTAATTTATTATGATCCAAGGCACTTATAAATAATCCCTCTATGGTTTTAACTCTACTGAGAGCGACATAGGCCTGTCCTTTAGCAAACAATGACTTTCCTAGATCTGTAACTTTTTTATCTAGAGTACAACCTTCTAATTTATGTACAGTACAACCCCAAGAAAGAATCAGCGGGAGCATTTTACGCTGAATTTGCCCAGAACCCCTCAAGCCGTCAAATTCAGTGAGGCAAGGCTCGATTTTGATAAGTCCGTTAGTATCTGCTTTTATGGATGCGTCGTCAAATTGTATGAGAACAGCGCTTGGCTGTTCTCCTGTTCCAACTGATCGCGCCGAAGAGCAGGCCATTCGAAGGCCTTCACCACTCCCATCGCTCCGTTTACCAAACCCTGGTTTACATTCAAATTTCTACGAAGCATTACTAGGGATTATGTCCAAACATAAAGTACTCGTGAAGCTCTTTTAGATGATACCAAATACGGTATATTTATTTTAATTTTGTATTAACATAGAACTTTTTGTCCGCTAGAGGGCGTAATACTAAATTTGGTGACAAGCTCTAAAGCTCATAACCAACAGAATATCAAGGCCCTTCTAATGGTTCTGCAGTGGTCTTATTCTGATAAGTAGTAAAGAAGCTATCTATGAACGAAAAGATGTGAATTATATGCAATCAGCCGATGAATACAGGTAAAGTCACAAGCAAATGCTAGTAATATATATATATTCAAAATGTACAAGTTAAGCCCTTTCAAATGATACCAAACACGGCATATTTATCTTAACTTTTTTTTTTACTCTGTATATTTTGTCCGCTAGAGGGCGCCACGTTAGATTTTGTGAAACTCCATATAGCCTATAACCAGCAGACAATTAAGACGCTTCTAATGATATGTCATTTATCGAATTCGAATAAGTAGTTTAGAAGTTACGAGGGAACAGATGAACATACATACATACATACATACATACATTCATACATACATACATACATACATACATACATACATACATACATACATACATACATAGCCTGTCAAAATCATAACCCTCCTTTTGCTTTGCCGTAGTCGGGTAAAAATACCTCTGCATTATTATTAACATGCTATTACAAGTACAGTATTAGTAAAAGCTGTAATTTTGAGATTACTAACAAAGAATTGAATGTTATTTATTTGCATACAGTTTAATTGTATATTATAACGTCTGTTACTTATGTTCTACTAGCTTTCTGCCCGCGGCTTCGCCCGCGTGGAGTTCGGTTATATCGCGCTTTTAGATTTCCCTTAGGCATATTAATTTTTTCCGGGATAAAAAGTACCCTATTATTTAATCCGGACTTCTAACTTTACGTCTGCAAAATTTCAAAGCAATCGGTTTAGTAGTTACGGCGTGAAAGCGGAACAAACAAACAAACAAATTCACTTTCCCATTTATAATATAAGTATGGATAGTATGGAAGTATGGTTGTTACGGTTCTGATCAGCCCCCTAATCGGCGGATACCAATTAATCCCAACTTATATTTTTGTCAATTTCATCACCATTTTTGTCAAATGTTTGCGACTATAGTCGCAAACATTTGACAAAAATGTGTTCGCCGATTAGGGTGCTGATTTCCGCACTCAGTTCCTCCAGTGGACCATTGTGGGTGATGTCTATTACTTAATATTATTGAAATAATTTTTATTCCTGTTACAAAGGTAGCGTGTGTAATCTTTGAAGATGACGCGAGATGTTTTAAATATTGTATACCTAACTAATTTTAGAGCCTACGATACATTATTTTAACACGCTCATCCGCTGCTTAATATCCTAAATTACACGTGCAACTAATTGCATTTCCATAATTATGTAGGTCATTAAATTAAATTAAGCCCCTAATTAAATTTATTACCATAATATTATAATGAGTAACTTACTTATTTTTTTTATTATTTTACGTTCCGTTCACAAAATGTTGTTGAATGACTAGTGTATTCTAATTTCATGTCAAAATACGTTTCGTTATCAAGGACGTGTTAGGTAAACGAGTTTGACCCAGTAACATGCAGTAACTTTACTATTACCACATGTTTGTAACAAGTCTTTGGAACGCACCCCAAGATGACCTTGAAGGACTATGAAGAACTAGGTGGAACTATGTGATCTCCGGTAGAAAAAAGACATCTTTGCCTCTAGAATTGGTAACTACGTTAGCACATACATCGGTCGAGTGGCAAAACGTTAGAAGTTTCGTCATCATCATCAACCTTTTTATCGTCCCACTGCTGGGCACAGGTCTCCTCTCATACAGAGAAGGATTGACTGTAATCACCACGCTTGCTCAATGTGGGTTGGCGATTTCAGACTTAAAGTCCAGGTTACCTAAAGATGTTTTCCTTCACCTTGTAATCAGTCATTGGTGTCCAACATATACTTGGAAAGTACTTATAATTTAGAAGTTTGGTCTAAACGACCTTATTAGCATGTAGTTCCCGGTATAGACAAGGAGCAAAGACTTCTACCGGAAATTTAAACTTCTAAAAAACGATGTTATTGAATAAACGTACATCACAGTTTCGAAAACGTTGTTCGAAAACGGTTGTAGTTTTCGAACAACAGAAACATTGGAAGGATATTATTAAATCCTAAAACATAAAAACTATTTGGGGCCCTTGACTTGCCTCTCGGAGAACGATCTTTAGAGATCAAGGAATGCCTGACTGTGGGAATATAGCCTAATCTAACATTTAGGCATTATTGAGGCAGCTCTAATTATAGGGGAGGGAGGTGATACGGAAACCAAAGAATTGCTAATAAAATATTATTAGATGATAAAAATAAAAAGATAGAAAAGAAGCTCTATTACAGGACGTTCCATAAATGTAAGAGGAGAGGAGAAACACCATCGTCACGAAGAATAGAATGCTCTTTATTATGTACACCAAATAGATTACAGAACATAAATATAAAGATTTTACAAAGGGTGACACAATGGACGGTCTTATTGCTAAGTACATTAAGTTTACAGTAAGATTTTATGTAAGCAGTATCATCATCACCATCTCAGCGTTTAGTCCCGGTTGTATCCGCGGTTTTCGCGTTGAAGCCCGGGGTCTGCTTTTTTGCCTAACCTCCTCCATTTCGCGCGATCTTTAGTATCATGTGCTGTGAGATTGTTGGCACGCATGTCATCTCTTACAACGTCAAATCAGCCCTTCTTTGGTACCCCGCTAGTTCCGGCCCGGCGGAGTTATATCGTGTAAAATATGTAAGTCAGGATTAATCACGATCGAATTTGCATTAAAGGTTAGAGATAGTGCTATGAATCTTGACCCCAATTCCGAAGGATTTTTTTGCGAGACAGATTCTAAGGTTTTACAAATACAAATAAAAAAGCCGCTCTCAAAACTGTATCGGAAAACACCGAAAAGAAATCAGCACATCCTAGAACCGAAAATTCAATATTACATCACAGTAGGCCGTATCAGATTACAACCCGGTCCCCCTTGAAGAGATCATTACATAACATACATAAATCAGCCTATAATTTTCCTATAGTTGGGACACAGGCCTTCTCTCGGGGAGAGGAAGTGGGCCGTAATTTACCGCGCTGGTACAGTGCGGGTTAGTAGATATCACATGTATAAGTTTAGTGGAAAATATCCACGCATGACTCGTGGTCCCCCAAGGTGTTCCACTGGGGGGACGACAAGGAATTTCGCTGTTACTCGTTGTCCCGCTGACTCACACTTGACCGTGATGCATGTGGGTATGTAACTGCCCTCAATAGTTATCGGTTTAGATACTTACGATCGCTTAGAAACCCTCCGATATTCGAAGTTAAGCCAAAATCAGCATTTAGGCTGGTAAAGCGAACCCCAGACTCTAAAGCTGAAGGCTGGGACTACGGCTGAGATGATCATGATGATGAGAAGTTTTTAGCTCTTGGACATGCCGATTTCCTCATGATGTGTTCCTTGCCGTTTTAAGAGCAGTGGTGATGAAATAATTTACACAAAGTAAAGCGTCTGATGGGGTTCGAAGCGACGCTCTACAAATTGTAATTCACGGTCGATACCAATAGGCCACTGCTGTTCTCGGGGATCATTACAGGCTGATTATGCTAACCACAAGCGTATTTCATATACGTATTATAAAACCACTAGCGGCTGCCAGCGACTTCGTTCGCATGGAGTTAGTTATGTTCCGCACCTTTTCGTCACAGCGTGATTTTATATAGCCTAAAGCAAGCCTAGATTAAAGGGCTATCCAACGCAAAAATATTTTTTTCAAATCGGACCCGCCGTTCCTGAGATTAGCGCGTTCAAACAAACTCTTCAGCTTTATATATTAGTATAGATTTGGAAAGAAAATGTTTCCACGAAATTAATATTGCAAATGACTGTACACCTAAGAGTGTCATTATGACTCAAATCATAAGCTCGCTTTATGTAAGCTGTTCGTGATGAGTTAATAATTAATCAAATAATTGATGTTTAATAGCACATTATACCTACACTTATCTTGTATCTCACGAGGCAAAAAATAAAGTTGCGAATATTCATCGTCTCTTCTAAGCAACGTTACAACGTTAACCAAATATGTAGATTTGGTAAAAGCATCCGGAGAAACGTAAAAGTATGCCCAAATATTTTATATAAGATAATTTCGATTTTAAAGTAACTCTGTATGTTATCTTTTCACGTCTAAATCAATAAATGGATTTCGATAAAATTTGGCAAGGATGTAAACGACTTTTTGGAGAAGGACGAACGAAAGATCATGTCCCGGTAGCACGTTCCCATGGAATAATTTCCGATATCCACGTGGGCGAAGCAATGCACAGAAACTAGTCTAATAATTATCTTTTACATATTTCGTTACATTCTACCGATATGGCACATATCATTAAACCTGTAGTAAGCTAGCAAATTCTGCTACTTTTGACAAAAGGTTCAATGATCTTTCCTTAATAACAAAGTAAAAGAATGCCTTAATGTTGCACAACCAAACCCCATGATGGTCTGATGGACTATAAACAAGTACGTAATTATTCGAAAATATAAATCTACATAATAACTTAAATTAACATTAAAATGATCAAATTAACAACACAGTATTAGACGTATACCTGAATTCCGCAAAATGGTCTCACAAGTCACTTCCACTTCTATTTTTAATAATTATATGATCTCAAACGAACCATAAGAATTTGCTCTAGAAATTGCAATAGGTCGTATTGAGAATAATAATGCAAGAATACCAGCAAAAACATGCACAACACTGTTACGAGGGGTTCACTGTTCGCGACACCATGTGGTTCTCCATTCACCGACGGACTGCGCGAGTACGCCTTGCACTGCGCCCGCGCCGAGCTATTGCACAACCAACAGGTTGCTTACTTACGGTCAATGTTAATAGGCTAATACTAATTAGGTCGTTAGATTGTGGCATGATGAGCTTACCTGTGTCTATCAGTGTTTATCGGTGCCTACCAAAGCCAGGACACACTGTTTATACAAGTATAAGAGAAAGGATTCAGGAAATGGATGCAAGATCTTGTCTTAAGCTTAGAGAGAAGAAAGTGAAAGGTTATAACCAAATAAAGTGGAAGTAGCTGGATGTCGTGGTGACCTAGTGGTTAAAACACCAGCCTCTCAAGTATGAGTGCGCGGGTTCGATTCCAGGTCAGGCAAGTACCAATGTAACTTTTCTAAAGTTATATGTACTTTCTAAGTATATCTTGGACACCAATGACTGAAGGTGAAGGAAATCATCTTGAGGAAACCTGGACTTTATAAGTCTAAAATCAACCAACATTCAACCCAACCCGCATTGAGCAAGCGTGTTGATTACGCTCAATCCTTCTCTGTATGAGAGGAGACCTGTGCCCAGCAGTGTGACGATAAAAATGTTGTTGTTGATGATGAGCTCGATGGAATGAAGACAAATTAACTGAAAGATGTGGAGACATACACGTAAGGATGTGTGGAAACAAGAGAATTTATGGCAAAATTCATCATAAAGGAAAGTTTTGCAAAGGCTGGAAGACAGTCGTTTCTTTGCATTTCATAATTCATAGAAATTTAGATTATGGATATATTTCTAAGCTATTTGTCTATGCTGGCTTAACCATATCTCACGCTTTACCTTCTTGTGACATTTTAATTTATAGTTGAGCAACCTAATAGAAATGACGACATGTCATCTCATTTGGTATCATTAATTGCTTCGCCCAGCGATAGGAACCTTGAGGTTATTGCTCACTAGGCGTTTGATAGAAATGTGTCTATGGTAATGAGGAATTCGGCCTCTAGTGTGGCAACACTAAGAATACGTATCAGAAAAGTAGAGGTATGTATCCAACTTGTATCACTGTCATATCTACAGGCCCGATTTGATAAATTCTTTTTGCGTTGGATAGCCCATTAATCCAGGAAAGCTTTAGGCTATATAACATCACGATGCGACCAATAGGAGCGGAGCATATAAAAAAAAACATATCGAAATCTACGCGGGTCATGCCGCGTGGTGCAGCTAGTTTTCAGATAAAAACTATTCCATATTTTAATCTTGGTTATAAACCATCTGTATGCCAAATTTTATCTAAATTCCTTTAGTAGTTTTTGTGTGAAAAAGTAACAAACAGAGGTATGTAAAATTGTACATGTATTAGTAGAAAGTAGAAGCCTTTGGGAAATAAAAACTATACCAAAGACATTTCTATTGTATCTTGTATCTAACATTCTTTAGCATGAACAGAAAACTATAAAACTACACAGTTGCTCAAATCCTAGCAGAAATGAGTTAATACGCTGCAGCTAGGGTTGCCAGATAGGAACTTACCAATTCCGGGACGGTCGCCGACAGGGACACTCGGAAAGAACGTCTAAAAAAAAAAGCTCATTGCAAATCCGGGACAGTCGTCGACAAGGACACTGGGAAGGAACGTCTAACGTCTAGTTTTAGAACAGAGCCCATGATGTCGAGTTATGCAAAATCATGACACAGGGAAGAAGCAACCACGTCATTTCATTCGTTGCTAGTTAAAATCCGGGACATTTACCGCTGATTCCGGCACAAGAGGCAAGATTCCGGGACAATCCCGGATTTCCCGGCGGTCTGGCAACCAAACTAAAGCTAAGAGCACTTTTTACATGCTTTTTATTAGCTTCACTTGTATGTTTGCTTGCTTGCTTGCTTGTTTGTTTGTTTGTCCGTCTCTAACTCTTTGGACTACGAGTGAGCGGCTCATTACTGTGAAATGTCCCACGGTTTTCAATACGTTCGTTCCTTCGTTTTTTTTTAAAGAATATCGAACTTAAAAGTTGAAAATAAATATAGTTTAAAAAACTAAAAAAACATGCTTTTAAAAAACATCAAACTAAAAAGCGTGAGGCGCTTAATATACTAAAATAATGGCACAAAGGGCCTCACGCTTTTTTAAAATTATTTTTAACTTTTTAGTTTGATGTTTTTAAAAGCATGTGTTTTTAGTTTTTTAAACTATATTTATTAAAAGTAAAAAACAATTATAATCATAGTGTTATACAACAGTCAGCTGTAATACTCAAATCAAACTACTACAATCACAATGGAATGTACTATGCTGTAAAAGAAATTTAGGTAAGTACTTGTATTAATGTTAGCCTGTACCATCACAATACTGGGCAGGGCAAAGAACAAGCAAGTACAGGGAAGTCATAGGGAGCGGAGAAGCATAGGTCATAGGAGGAAACCAACCATATAACCAAGAAATGGAGAAAGAACATATATTAATTGTAACTCGTACAGGAATATCATAAAACGAAACTGAAATCAATTAAAAATAAAATACCTTTTATATAAAAGCTAGCTTTCCGCCCGCGGCTTCGCCCGCGTGGAGTTCGGTTATATCGCGCCTTTTAGATTTCCCTCGGGAATATCAATTTTTTCCGGGATAAAAGGTAGCCTATGTTCTTTCTCAGGGTCTATAGATTATCTGTGCCAAATTTCATCAAAATCGGTTGAGAGGTTTAAGCGGGAAAGCGTAACAGACAGACAGACAGACAGACAGATCGACAGACAGACATACAGAGTTACTTTCGCATTTATAATATTAGTATGGATGGATGAAGAAAAATAAATCTCGCAGCGCAACCACTATGTAATATGGCCCACAATTATTTTTTTTATTGTTATGCATTAGTTTGTAGTTTCCAAGGACATGAGAGCCCTAACATTACCCACAAGTAGTTTATTTTCGTCGCCATCTTCTATTGAGTCTTTCTGAGATTTTTAAAATGATAAACTAGGGTCAGTTTATAATATTATCTATAAAAAGTAATCCCTCCTGATGGTAAGCAGTGATGCGTTCGTTGATGGTAAAGTGCGCTAGTTTATTGAGAGCCTTGAAGACACTTAAATTGTAGTCAGACGGAAACACCGCCGCTGGCAAAATGTCCCAGTCCCTCGATGTTCGCGGTATGAAAGACGAGGTGAAACGCTTCGTCCGGATCGTAATGCTGTCAACAACGTAAAGGTGAACTCGCTGTACGACGAAAGGTCTTCTGATGATGGAATGGAGATAGGGGAATTAACTCATACAATACCCTCGCACTCGCTCCAAAATGCGTACCATAGAATACCGACAGGCTGGTTGTTTCAGCGCTTCACATACACACAACACAACACAGCTCATGGTATGCGGCAGAAATAAAATTAATAGTACCGCTAAATAAAGCAGCTTCAAATTATCAACTTTCAGCGGAAAAGTTAAGGCCAAGTGTTATCATATCTCAAATGGCTCCGGATCACGCGATTATAGCCACTGGTACTATGGTAGTAATCACTCTAGAACAGGATTTATGTTTCAAGGCAGACACATTGAAAGTAGGTTGTTAGAATTGTTGGGAATTTGTAGTGAACTAAAAATAACACTTGGTGCTGTGACTTACATCATGAATCCTCTCTAAACTAATTATACAGAAAAGATTTTATCTTTCTATTCTATGTTCGTTTGTTACACTTTGATGGTAATATTGTTGAGCGGATTTGGAGGACAGGAGATATTTTGTAATTGTGGTGGCTTGAAGACACTCAAATTTTAGTATGACGGAAACACCGCCGCTGGCAAATTGTTCCAGTCCCTCGATGTACGCGGATTAAAAGAGGAATAACGTGAGTGTGGAAAGTCGCCGTACGACGGGTCATCCGATGGTGGAACGGATACGGGGGAATTAAATCATGCAATATCCTTGCACAGTCACCAGAATGCATCCTATAGAAGACCGATAGAAGACCTATGTACACTATATAGATAAAAAGGAAAAAACTAATAGATTTTCATAAAAATACTACTAAATTAATTTTGATAAAAATACAAGGATATACCTATATAATACTTAATTAAATATCTGAAATGTTTTTAGTGAACCCTTTTATAAGGTAGCCATGACAGTGGTTAAGACGTTTGATTGACGACTATGACAGTTCTATTTTCCCGGTGTGTTCGTGGTGAGTGTTGATTAGAGTTGATTGTGTTTCGGGGTTTTTTATTATTGTTTTTGTTTTGTGTGCCATATGTTGGGAATTGATGGTTTGTTTTTTTTCCTAGTGATATGGTAGATAATATAGATACGATAGCCTTAGATAAATGACACATCAATCAAATGTCACTGTCAAAATCTTATTAAGAGTAAAGTTTGCATACCTATCCAGTATGGTGTACGTGACGCCCCGGGCGCATGTGTAAGGCGCTGTCCGCGCACGCGCAATGGGCGCTGCCTGTGATATTAATGTTACGACATGACCTTTTTTATGAGGAAAACATACGATGCAGGTTTATAGAGCGGGAATGAAGCGTGCACAAACAGAGAACTAAGGACCAACTTTGAAAATGGATTGGTTATAGTAGTAAGCGATGTTGCCTTGCGTCAGTCATCTTTTAATACCGTTTATAATAATCAAGTAGTCGGTATTCAAGACTTTCATCGAACAAAAACTCGTAAACATCATCACCATTCTTATTAAGAGCTTCTTCTTCTTCAGCCTATAGAGGTCCACTGCTGGACAAAGGCCTCCCTCAAGGCTTTCCACGATGACCGGTCTTGTGCTGCCCGCATCCATCGGCTTCCCGCGACCTTCACCAGGTTAACGGTCCGCCTTGTTGGGGCCTACGCTGCGTCTTCCTGTACGTGGCCGCCACTCCAGAACCTTACTGCCCCATCGGCCATAGGTTCTACGAGCAATGCGCCCTGCCCACTGCCACTTAATTTCAACGACTTGAAGAGCTATGTCGGTGACTTTGGTTCTTCTGCGGATCTCCTCTCTCTCTCAGATTAAGAGCTTAACTTAGCAAAATATATTTAGCCGAATACTTCCCCTAATAAGTCTGGCCATCTTTTTTATTTGTGTAGCATCATTATCTTTATATTGAACATGTAGCTTGCTGATAGACACGGAGTTCGTCCTGAACGGAGGAACGTTTTGAAATTGCCTTTCTACTTTTTCGCACACAGTTTAATTACAGTTCAATTCAGTGGTTTCTTATAATTACAAATCGGCAATGCAATTCTAACATTGTAAGCTGTTTAATGAACCCTAATTTATTCATCATCACTAATTATTTTTAATGGTCTTGGTTTGTACTTACCGACCATTATTGTGTGTTACCTATCAGAATCCGTAAATTAGGTAATCAAATTACATAATTTCCGGATTCTGATAGGTCTCGAAAGTTCCGCCTTGGAATTTGCCAAAGACCGATGGATTGCAGCAGTCTGGGTGTTAAGACAGGCGGATTTCGAAATACCACGCTCCATCCAACAGGTACAAAGGATGTAGGAAAGAAGGCTGCCAGGCCCAAATTTGATTGCATAGGGCATATCAGCCGTACGCACGATGATCTCTGGGCTAAAGCCTCCATACAATGGGTATCTGAAAGTAGACGGCATCACCAAGGATGTACTAGAAATAGATGGCGAGACGATCTGGGCGCGTACTGCGATAGCTGGTTTGATTTTCTGGAAGAATTTGGCAGAGGCCTTTGCCCAGCAGTAGGACAGGCTAAAAAAAAGTAGGTGGTGCATTCATATACTTTGTTATATCAAATTTATTTTCACTTCGGTAATTACTTCTTCTTCTATTCCTTAATCCCAGTCTTATTTAGCGTGCGGTATTCTTACACAGCTTCCGGGAATCGGGATGATCTGTACGGGGTGCCATAGAAGTTACATTTTATGCTTTTACTTCCCTCTCAATACTGGACCTCCATATAGCGGAGACCTTCCTCTTCCCAGGCCTTTCATGGACCTGGCCTATCCTTACTAATATTATAAATGGGAAGGTTAGTTTCTTTGTTTGTTCCGCTTTCACTCCATAACTATTGAACCGACTGCTTTGAAATTTTGCAGACGCAAAGATAGGAATCCGGATTAAATAATAGGGTGCTTTTTATCCCGGAACAATTTGATATTCCCGAGGAAAATATAACAAGCGCGATATAACCGAACTCCACGCGGGCGAAGCCGCGGGCGGAAAGCTAGTATATAATAAATAGCCTTAAAGGCTATTTCTATGAAGAAACTTGCATCTCTCCTCGACCGCCTTCGTTTATTTTGTCTGTTATGTGTAAAATCTTTTCACGCATTCATTGCGTACTTTTATTTTTACCAAATTCAAAATATCTTTAAACTTTAACACACATTCAATATTTTCTTAATTATCATTATGTAACAGTAGTTCCGCACTCTTATATTATATTTAATGATGCATATAGCCTCTTTCAGATCCGCTCTTTAGTTCTACGTAAGTATGGCCACATTGTATGTATTTATCGATTTGTTGGATATTGAAACATAGTAAGCTTCGTAACTTTGCGAAATGTGTAATTAATGTTTCATAACTCGGCATCAAATGCGTAGATCATTGCAGTTGTTGTTTGTTACTCTATAAGACGTAACAGGTAATAATAATCTGAAACCAAATAAACAAAGTAAAAATTGAGTTCTAGAGTCACTAAAGAATGCCACCAGTTTGATTGATACCTATTTTTCTGACTCCTTAGTTAAAAACGATTGTACTATTTTTCAGTTCTACATAAGTCTATAGATTCTTATTCTGACTCTGAAATTCAATGACACTGAAAGAGGGGTTCCTTGATCCAAATGTCCAAAGGGACGTGTAGTGTTGGGACTCCCAATTTGCCCTTAATCCCAATTCTTTTTTTACAATATTTTTTTAGAGGTATTAATTAATCCTTCGTGAAAAGAGAAGCGCTGCCGGTCTGGTATATAATAGTGGTTCACGAAAAACAAAAAAGATTTTCTAGACGCTCTCCTTAGAAAATAAGAGCTAAGTGATCTTCAAAACACTCCGAATCTCATCGTGAGTATATTAAAAAATATTGAGATAAGCAACTATTTTTAGTATGATGTTCATGACACAACAATGATAGGGCGTAATAATATTATTATATAATAATTAATATAATATTATTAAAGTAATATTTGTTTTCTTTTGTTCTTTTCTTATCAGAATATTCGTGATTCAATATAATAGTTTAGGTCTTTCTACCTAAACTACTATGTTGAGTCACGAATATTATATATTCGATTACGGTATGATATTAGTGGAAAAGTTCCCTAAAGAAGCTTGCCATAGGTAGTACTGGGGCCCTAGCCAATGTAACATCGCTTCCTAGCGAAGCGAAATCGAATACTAAACCAACCAATGGCAGGAACGATTTATCACGTGATTTATCGCGTCGCGTGGTCAATCGTTCCCGCCATTGGTTGGTTTGGTATTCGATTTCGCTTCGCTATGAAGCGATGTTACTTTGGCTGCAGGCCCTGTTGTCTGGTCGTCGACACTAGCCTGTTCACCAATATTAGTACATAGTTAATAAAGAACAAATTCGCAAACCACGTACTCATGTGTATGAAACTGACAGGTGTCAAAAACGCTTTAGTCAGTCACACTATACACTCAGTCTCAATCTGTCATCATCATCAGCCCCTACTCGTCCACTGCTGGACATAGGCCTCCTTTATGGCACGCCAACAAGTTCAATCCTGAGCAGTTCTCCGCCAGCTACTACCAGCCACCTTTTTGATGTCGTCGCTCCATCTCGCCCAAGGGCGTCCCACGCTACGTTTGCCGAGACGCGGTCTCCACTCGAGGACTCGTTTACCCCAACGGTTGTCGGTCCTGCGGCATATGTGACCAGCCCATTGCCACTTCAGCTTGCTAATCCTCTCAGCTATGTCGGTGACTCTGGTCCTCTGTGGGATCACCTCATTTCTGATGCGGTCCTTCAGAGAGACGCCCAACATAGCCCGCTCCATAGCTCGCTGAGCGGCTTCAAACTTATGGACTAGTCTGACCTTTAGTGTCCACGTCTCGGCTCCGTAAGTCATGACGGGTAGCTCTGGTTGAAGAGTTTAGTCTTCAAACATTGGGGTATGGGCGACGAAAAACAAATAATTGCCGATGGCTTCAATTAAGTTGAATCAACAATAAAAGTTACTTTGTCTAAACACCATTTAAACGATGCATGTTATTTATTGTATCAATTTTATTGTATTGCCTTTTTATGTACAGAATTTAACTTCTTCTACATACAAAAAGACTTCTTCGTACTAATATAGTATGTTTACAAAAGACTTCTTTATTTGAAAGCTGTACATATCTGTATTTTTTCTACGATTGCTTAAAAATAAATCTATTCATACAGACCTTTACTTAATTAGTGAACTAACCACGAAAATGAATAGCCAAGCAGTTTTATGACGTATGACTTAATAAAATATGGCAACATTTATCAGTCGCTGCGTGCAAAGGTGATGGTGTTGCAAGCTTTGATCAACGGCGCTTCTTCAAGGTTCACCCTTGTAGTTGTACAGACAACAGCAGATCAAACTACTACAATCATTAAAATTTCTTCATTAGATTTTCACCTTTATCGCTGTAGTATTAACGCTGAAGGTTGATTGGGATTAGAATAGAATATTAGACAGTTTCTGGTAGCTTGACTTGCTATCGTCTGTACTATTTTACTGACGTAAGATTATGTGAGACAGGACATTGTAATTATGGTATTGTTAAACCTATTTTGGAAAATTGGTCGTAAAAATGAAAAAAAAACCTTTTTCTTATTTGTTAGCGGTTTCAGATTGATAAAGATAATTTTAACAAAAAAAGTTGAATTGGCAATTAGATAGTATAAGTAATTATTATTATGCTCCGTGTATGATAAAACATTTAAATAAAAGTACTTACTCTATTGGAAAATAGATCGAACCATTCTCTCGTGGCGAGTTGATGAATAACCAAGAAAATTGAGCTTTTACTAATGAGAATAAATATTTATTAATTTATATATTCTTTATTATACACCAATCAAACATCGAACAAAAACATTCAACACAAAAAAACATACAATGGGCGGTCTTATCGCTAATGCGATCTCTTCCAGGCAACCAAAGAATGGATAGATTCTCTCGAACCACAAATTGGACTGTCGTTGGTGCAAATATTATTAGGTACTACAATATACTAAGGTAGATACACAAATACATACATATACATATATAAATACATAGATACTGAACATAACAAGTAAACAAATGAATTAACGAAAAGGGTTTGTTGAACAAGATCATAACGACAAGTAGTGTTCCTACACAAGTTTGTGTCTATGTATATAGAATAAGTATATAAATATTTGCCTACCTAAATGTTTATTCCTTTATTTGCTAAACTCACTCGATTTTAGTATGTTATGTGTGTAATCCGTAGAAAATGTTGATGGATTGGCCGTATTTTTTCCTCTAAATATAATAAAAAATATCTTCTTAGAGAAAGGATAATTAGGCCATACATCAGTCGTTACTAAACCATTTGAATATGGACTCCTATTCAATTGCAATTCCGTACTGGGCTAGGTCAACTCAAAGTCATAATGTACAGCCACCGACATGCCATCGTCTGTCCCTGTTTTTAAGTTGTGTAATAACTGAAGTTCACCCACGGAAGTTTAATTACAGACTTGACACATTTTCAAATTCAATTTCATTTTAAAATCACTTGTCAACTTACAAGTGATTTTAAAATGAAAATGAAATCCTAAAGTTATTCGAAACCTCTTCCTTTTTTGAAGTCGGTTAAAAGGAGGCCCGATTGGCAACAGCACCCTAATTGCGTAGTACACTATTGCTATCAATCTGAATCATTTGCTAATACATTACTCCATACGTTCGAAAGATGTGTCCGTTCAACAACGTAAATAACGCAATGAATTTCGTTGGACTGTCGAAATGAGTGCCATTGCTATTTATAGTGTGCTACGCAATTGCCCAGCTGGTATACAAAAAATATTCAATATATTCATTAGAATTTATGATTCCTAGAATGCTGATTGGCGACCCAGATTTAATTCAAAACGGTCTCCAAAGCCTAGAGCACAGAGGTGGAGTAGTCAGCCTTTCGGTATTCTATAGGATTCACTTTGGTGAGTGTGCGATGGAATTGCATGATTTAGTTCCCCCATCTCCGTTCCACCATCGGACGACCCGTCGCGCGTCGCACGGCGAGTTTCTAGAACAATTTGCCAGCGGCAATGTTTCCGTCGGACTACAATCTGAGTGTCTTCAAGGCTAGAGTGAATGGGCTCTTAATAAACAAACTAGTGCGCTTTACCATCATCGATTGCGTCACTGCTTACCATCAGGCAGGATTGCGGTCAAGCGCTAGTTTATAATTTATAAAAAAAACAAAAATAATTTGCCAATTCTGTGTTTGTAGAATTACTAGTGTCAGTTATATGAGAAATGAGTGACCGGCGTCGACCTACACCTCTGGGGACGGAGTTCACGACCCGCGTATTTCATTATGCAAATGCGGCATTGTTTGTTTGTAGTACAGCGATTATCATGTGAAATTGATATTTAAGTAACTACAGATGAGGTTTATACGCAAATAGGTTCTGTTTGACATCGATATGAAAACTTATGCAATTTTTCTAACCTAGGGTTTTTTAAATAAATTAGGAAGTAGTGCTTGACTGCAATCCCGCCTGATGGTAAGCAGTGATAAAATCGTTGATGGTAAAGCGCTCAAAAAAAAAAAACTGACTGAATAAGTAGGAAGACAGCAGTTGAGCGAGGTGATGCAATGTTATACCTAACAACACGACCACCGATGCTGCGCCAGAGGGAGATTGATCTGGAGACCCTCCACGACCAAACTCCCGAAACAACAACATTTGGCGCATCATACCCGGCACACATCGCAACACTACTGCTCAGATCCGTCCTCCGTACGGCTTCACCAGACATACCTACCTCACATACAGACCTAGGTTTTTCAATTAACGTAACAGGAGATTATAACTACATACTAAATTGATATAGAAGCCGTTTCTTTTAGGAAATACAACTTTTTGGATGGCAAATCAATATATAAATAACTTCTCCCCCTCTGGGTGGTCTAAGGAAATGATAAAATGTAGGTACCATGTAAGTATGTATCTTGCTCAAAACATTCCTCTTCGTCATCGTCCTAGTCTGTAATAACTATATTCGGTTGACATCCAGTCTGCAGCCAAAAAACAGGTAAGTGGGTCTGTTCTCACACACTTCGATGAAGCGGACAGCGCGGCGGCGGCGACTACGGGACCGGCCACACATTCAAGCATCATTGCATCGTCCGACACGACCGCGCGCAGTCATCCCTTTAAACTTTAATTAGGTACTTGTTAAAGATTATTTTTAAATATATAGTGTACAGTCCACTTGCCTTTTAATAAGTTATTAACATCTGAGCCTCAACAGGGTCGTCTAAGGGACACGCTCCAAAAAGGAGAGCAACAAAAATCTCGTACACAGAATTCATGATTTTCGACTTTCAAGCGCAATATCTACCAGTCAGACATTTTGCGTTTTATAAAATGTAATGAGTTAGGATAACAAATAATAACATGTATCATATATACACACATACTAGACCGGACAGATGAAATCAATATGAGAACGGAACGTACTTTATCAGTGAGCGAAGTCGATCAAACGGAACCAATACTTGGATCTATTCCCGATTGTCTTGTGTTACTGTAGGATATTCCGTGCTATTATTTAATATTTCGATCTGTCGGGAGATTTTGTAGACGTTTGTTTGTAAGAAATAGAAATATTAATGTATTTTTTTAGTAATTGTAATGTAGTGCTTCACCGCCATCCCGCCTGACGGTAAGCGGTGATGCGATGCTAAGCAGTGTGAAGTTGGTGGGGAAGCGCGCTAGTTTTTTAAGAGCCAGTGGCGGCGTAGCATAGGTTGGCACCCGGGGCGACTTTCTATTCGAGCACCCTTTTTTTTTTTGTTAGTATTGGAAGTCATCAAATTACTTCTCCCGCTCTGGGCGGAGCGGAAGGGCGTGTCAGACTTTTACTGACTAAAACCCACCCGTGTTTCTTCACTTGCCTGTAGGATGGCCAAGGCCACGGTTTCTTGTTTAACCAACCCGAAACCCTGACCCAGGAGGCATCGGTCTTCGTGGACCCCGTCACGAAGTGCTGACATCTCTTTGAGGCGCGCGTGAAACACGACACGCCGTCGACTCGGGCCTGGTCCTTACCGGGCGGCGAACTGCCCACTGCTCACCGCCCGCAGGCCCGCGCCTACGGTGGCCGGGAGCTCGATGTTGTCTTCCGTTGCGGCGGCTAGTGGCGTGAGGGCGCTAGGATTCCCGTTGCCTCACTGCCTCCTCCTTTGCCAGCATTACTGCTTCGCACAAGGAGGTGACGGCCTGCCATGCACTCTCGCTCCGGACCATGGCCTGGACCAGGGTCAGACGCGAGAGATCGCCGCCGATCGCCGCTACGAGGACACGGCGGTGCTCTACCCAAGCCGGGCAGACCTTCACCGTATGCTCCACCGTGTCCTCAGGGCGATCCACACAATGGCCACACCCTGGCGTTTCTTCCTGCCTTATACAGAACAGGAACCTCCCGAAACAACCGTGTCCGGTGAGGACCTGCGTCAGGCGGAAGGTGTGGGCGCCGTGGCGCCTCTCTAGCCACTCCTCAAAGAGGGGACTTACCGCCGCTATTGTGGCGTGCCCAACTATCGAGCACCCTCAAAATAAAACGACAAATATTAAACGTGTTTACGTGACTTTATTTTGCAAAAACACTCAATGACATTATCATCGGAACTCCCTCCGAACCTTGGATTTATGCCCCCGATAACACCTGAGGAAATCCAAACTGCTCTTCGTCACATGGCGAATCGGAAAGCTGTCGAAGCTCACGGAGTCCCCATTGAGGCCTGAAAGGGGATGGGTCCTCGCGGTGTGGGCATGTTTACGAACTTCCTGAACCGCGTGCTCCTGTACGGCAAAATCCAGAACCAATGGAGGCTGAGTATTATCACTGCAGTCTTCAAAGGCAAGGGCTCGGTACAGGAGTGTGGTAATTACCGCGGTGTAAAGGTCATGTCCCACACCATGAAGATCTTTGAGAGGATTTTAGACTCCCGGATCCGGCAGGAGTGTGCTGTCCCGACGTGTCAATATGGGTTCCGTCCAGGTTACGCAATCATGGAGCCTATCTTCTCCCTTAAGATCACCATGGGGAGATACAGATCGAAGATCACGCCTCTGCATATGCTGATCTGGTGGGCACTGAGGTCCAAAGTGGCACCAGAAGCCTATGCTCACATAATTCGAGACATGTCAACACAATCGGAATTGAGGTAATTCCGATTCTGTTGTTAGGACCGCTGTTGCCGCCACTAAACCCTTCCCCATTACCGTCGGAGTTCACCAGGGCTCCATCCTTAGTTCGTTTCTGTTCAGCATGATATTGGACGTCTTTCCAGACAGCATCAACAATTCACATGAGCAACCTGCCTGGCTACTCATGTATGCTGATGATATCGCGCTGGCAGACGCGGACAGGGAAAGGTTGGTGCGGCGGGTGTATGTGTGGAAGAATTCGCTTGAGAACAGAAGTCTTAAACTCAATGTGGCGAAGACGGTGTACATGGTCAGCAACACGACAGACCCTATGTCTTTGTGCATATGCGAAGACATGGTTGAGTGTACAGACCAGTTTAAATACTTGGGGTCTGTGCTCCAAGCATCCGGTGACATTGATTGCGACGTTAAGGCACGTAATTTCGCAGCTTCGCAAAATTGAGGTGACAGGTGTCATTTGTGACTCCAAAATAAAGCTTAAGGGATAGGTCTATAAGACCATCATTAGACCTGTTCTTTTGTATGGCAGTGAGGCGTGACCTGTGCTTGAGCGAAACAAGCAGGAGCTGCGTGTCACGGAGATGAATATCCTGCGGTCGATTTGTGGAGTTATGCGGAAAATCCGCATCAGGAACTCCCGCATCCGTCGCATTCTTCGTGTCCGTGACATAGCAGACAAACTGCAAGAGGGTCGCCTATGCTGGTACGGTCACGTCTTACGAAAACCGAATGTTACGTGGGTAACAAATGTCTTGATATGGGCCGGAACAAGCGAGGTAAATCAAAGAAGTGTTGGCTTGACGTTGTTAGAGATGACATGCGTGTCAACAATCTCACCCCACGGGATGCCAGAGATCGTGCGAAATGGAGGAGTAAGTGTAGGAAAGCGGATCCTGGGCTCCAACGCGAAAGCCGCGGATGCATCCGGGATTATACGCTGAGATGATGATGACTCAATGACATTATCAAAATTTACTTTCGTCTCCTTTTCAATGGACAATATGGATAGACTGGAAAGTCGTGTTTGGCTCATTGTAGATCTTGAGTAAGATTTTGTCACCCCTTGATGCTTGGCACCCGGGGCGGACCGCCTCCACCGCCCCCCCTTTACGCCGCCACTGTTAAGAGCCTATATACTCTAGCCTTGAAGACATTTAAATTGTAGTCCGACGGAAACACCGCCGCTAGCAAATTGTTCCAGTAATTTACCGTAAAGTAACGTAAGGGTGGAAACTCGCCGTACGACGGCGCGATGGGTCGTCCAATGATTGAACGCAGATAGGGGAATTAAATCATGCAATTCCCTCGCACACTCTCCAAAATGCTTTCTATAGAACACCGTCAGGCTGGCTACTATACGCCTTGTGCTCCAGGCTTTGGAGACCATTTTGCCAATCAGCCTCTTCGCACGCCTCTCTACTGATTCCAAAGTAGCCAGGTGTCATTTTGTAGCACCAGCCCAAATGTGGCTGCAGTACTTCACCCACGAACGAACCTGGGATTTGTATAACATTAGAAGCAGTCCTGGGGTGAAGTACCTCTGAACCTTTGCTATAACGCCAAGTTTTCTGGCAGTAACAAGTCAAATAGGGGAGAGGTGCTGTGGTGCTGTACTGAAACCTCGTTTCAGTTGGGTGCCCCACATGTATTAAATAATCTACAATTAAATAATTTAATAACGTTTGAGAGTAGCAGGTAAACTAATATAAAAAGAATCTCGGATGTTTCGCCCGATTGTCGAAAAAACGTAATCTAAGAAGTTTCACTTAAAAAAAAAACTGAGGTGAAAGTGTTATGCGGTATTCAGTCTAGATCTCATTCGCCAAATGGGATATAACCGAGTAGGAAAAACATGCCATAGGTAGGAGGAACCTTCGTTCCAAAAACATTCATGGTGTAGCTTATCTATATATCGAGTCTATTTCTTACAGAAATAGATACAAGTCTTTGTTGTATCAGTGGTAATGGCGATATTAGCAACTTGGAATTATGTCTAACCCCCTTATTCATAAACACTGCTTAAAGTTAACTAGTGATTAGCGATTCTTTAACCATACATTTTTGACCTTTTAACGTCACTTTACTTTAATCATCCTTTTTGAATAAACACCCCAGAGTTTAAGGGGTTTATTCATAATCGATGATTAAAGTTAAGTGCAAACGTCTAAAAAGTATATTTAAATCATCGCTAATCACTAGTTAACTTTAAGCAGCGTTTATTAATAAGGGGGTACGTGTTATCATCATCATCATTTCAGCCGAAAGACGTCCACTGCTGGCCATAGGCGTCCCCCAAAAATCTCCACGACGACCGGTCCTGCGTCGGTCCACCTTGTCGGGGGCTTACCCACGCTGCTTCTTCCGGTGCGTGGCCGCCACTCGAGAACCCGTCGGCCCCATCGGGCATCGGTCCTACGGGCAATGTTCCCAACCTACAGCCAATTAAGTGTTGCAATTCTTCGGCCAATATCGGTTAACGTGTTATTCTAATTAAATTAAAAATCAGTGTTTTGTGTTATTCTGGGCTCCAGAGACCAGCTTTCAGTTTTAAAGACATTTCCTTTGAAATAAATTTCTTTATAACTAAAAGTTACTAAGAAAAAATGTGTCATTTTCGATCCGACAACCTGTCCAATCATTATAAGTATATAGCAATCTATACATATACAATATGTAAAGAAAACCCTGTCCGATCCGTGAAGGTATTGTTAGGTATCGATAACTGATTCTACTAATGCCTACAAAGCCGGGCTAAACTTAAAAAAAAAAATCCCCGCAAAAATGAATATTATTTCGCAAAAAGAGGTAACTTAAAACACGTGCAGTAGGTCATACAGGCGCAGGGCGAAGAGGGGCAGGGCACGCGGCATGCGGTCGCATCGCTATTCGCTCAGAATTATACCGTCAAAAATAATGTTGTCACTTTTTCAAAATTACCAAATTTTGGGGAAGTTGGTATTAGTTCGCGGGAAAAAAAGATTATTTCAAAATTCACTAGTATTGTTACTATGATGATTATGTAAAATTTCATATGTTATTTGGTCATGTGTTTACCTAACCTTTATTATCCTTACGGGTCGGACAGGGTTTTCTTTACATATTGTATAGATAGCTTTATATGATAATGTAACGACATATTTTTAACTACTGATTTGCCGTGCGGCAGCGGTACCCGTCTCAAGACTGGCGGTGTTTTTTTTTGTAATTTAGAAGGGTTAACCTTCTAAATTTTATTATAAGGTACTTATAGTAAATTTTACATACGTAACTGGTATTGAGGGGGCCGCGCGGGTCCCATGTTTTAGTTGCTTCAAGCAAGCAAATTTTTATTGAATATTTGAATAAATGCTCAATAATGATAAATAACATAATAGGCTTGTTGATATAATCATTTAGTTTTTATTCATATAAATCTTCTTCCTTAAATATTACAAGACGTGTTCATAAAATAATAAACACTTCGTAAAATAAAATATTATTTGTTATAATATTTATTCTATTATTCGTTGTAATATCAATATACAGAGTGGTGCTGACAATACGACAATAAATGAAAACACGAACAATGCTGGTTCATAGGAATAATCCTATACCATAGAAAAAAAACTAAGCATCAAAAATAAAAAATTTTAAACGAACTAAATCGCATAAAATTGCGGAATAGAAAATCCTTTAAAAATATTGGTTCACTGTCGTATTGTCAGCACCACTCTGTATACAATATTAATAGCGTTGGATGCAGGCAGCGTCCAACCGTTCTTTTAGGAAATCCTTGGGGGAGGAATGGTGCCCAGCAGTGGACTTCATGTGGCTGACATGATGATGATGATGATGATTTATTATAAAATATTATATAAGTAAAATATAAACGGATGGCGCAGTCTTAGTATTTTATACTTGTGCCATATTTATTTGCTTATTTAAACTTTTTACACAAAGGTGGTGGAAGGACCTTTGTGCGAAGTGTTTAAAGTCGGATTTAATATCTAATACATTCCCTACCAGTCAACTAAGGGTAGTGAAGAAATGAGATGGCAAGTGCTTTGGTTGAGAAGAAACTAAATAATAATAATAATAAACAACAAAAATCTTAAATCTAGTTATACAAATAGGTTATCGAAGTCGTGGTGGCCTAGTGGTTGAAACACCAGCCTCTCAAGTATGAGGGCGCGGGTTCGATTCCAGGTCAGGCAAGTACCAATGTAACTTTTCTAAAGTTATATAATATGTACTTTCTAAGTATATGTTGGACACCAATGACTGAAGGTGAAGGAAAACATCTTGAGGAAACCTGGACTTTAAGTCTGAAATCGCCAACCCGCATTGAGCAAGCGTGGTGATTACGCGCAATCCTTCTCTGTATGAGAGGAGACCTGTACCCAGCAGTGGGACGATAAAAGGGTTGATGATGATGATGATGATGAAATAGGTTATGTACAAACCTATTTGTATAACTAAATTTAAGATTTTTGTTGACGTGCTATATTTATTTACATACTTATTTACTGTTTTGGCACAAATGTTTTTACCTTTGTGCGAAAAGTCTAAAGGCGGATTTAATACCTTAGGCATTCTATACCAGCGAATTATTACCAAAAGAATTTTTCAGATATAGTTACGAATGCATAAAAAGACAATCCATTAAGTATTAGCTATTCCAAGAGTTTCGGTAATAAATAACAGTACCTACATTTGCGCAATCGCACCTAACGGTGAAGACTTGCAATGGTAACCTTGACTCGTCGGTTTTGGCAACGAGACTGCGTATGTGCGATGTGTGCTAATGTGCTGTTTTTCAATGGACCGTATTACTACGTGCTTGTTCAAGTTTGATGGTTTTATGGATAAGATACATATTTTAGCATTTAGGTAATTCTTCTTCTTTTTTTTCTCAGCATGCATGATTTAATTCCCCCTTCTCCGTTCCATCATCGGACGAACCGTCGTACGGCGAGTATCCGTCCTTGCGTTGTTGAAACCACTACTATCCGGACGAAGCATTTCGCCTCGACTTTCATACCATCGAGGGACTGGAACAATTTGTCTGCGGCGGTGTTTCCGTCTGGCTACAATTTAATTGTCTTCAAGGACGTAGTGAATGGCCTCTTAATAAACTAGCGCACTATACCATCAACGATTGCATCACTGCTTACCATCAGGTGGGATTGCGGTGAAGCACTAGTTCATCCATACTAATATTATAAATGCGAAAGTAACTCTGTCTGTCTATTACGCTTTCCTGCTTAAACCTTTCGACCGATTTTGATGAAATTTGGTACAGACAATCTTTAGACCCAGAGAAAGGACATAGGCTACCTTTTATTAAAAAAAAAATGTTATTCTCGAGGGAAATCTAAAAAGCGCGATATAACCGAATTCCACGCGGGCGAAGCCGCGGGCGGAAAGCTAGTACTTCATAAAAAAAAAAACTCCAGTGGAAATGTAGATCCACGTTTACAGCATTGCACTATGTAATCGCTTATTGCCGCAATCCATGCATGTATCGAAGGCCTCAACTCATGCGTAGCCTCTTCATGCGCCGCGCTGAGCCCGCGCCTTATTAATGTAAGGATCCCTACAAGTGCAACCGCTGGAGTTTTGGCGGGAAAGTCAAGCTGAGTGTCATGCTCATTTTTCATTGGACAATGAAAATTATTTATAGTGTTGTATACTAAATAAAACTGCCTGATTTATGTAGTAAAAAGTGCATTCAGTAAATCCTAATATTATATTATAAATGTAATTGCTATGTAAGTACTAATATTATAAATGGGAAAGTGAGTTTGTTTCTTTTTTCCGCTTTCACACCGTAACTATTGAACCGATTGCTTTGCGATTTTGCACACGAAAGTTAGAAGTCCGGATTAAATAATAGGGTACTTTTTATCTCAGAAAAAATTGATGTTCACGAGATAAATCTAAAAAGCGCGATATAACCGAACTTTACGCGGGCGAAGCCGCGGGCGGAAAGCTCATTCATAATGAACAGTGAAATATCGCAGCATAGTGGCCACATCTTGATTTTACCACAAATCTTCCTCATAGACGGGTCACGCGGCCGTCTTTTTCGACATGAATAATTCATTACGTGACATTGGCTAAATGCACAAACCGTGCGAAGCCAAAAAAGAAAGAAAGAAAGTGCAACCGTTGCAGCACTCTCGGGTTTAGCTCTATGCAGATAACATTCTTGTCTCTTACTTGCTCTCTCTCTCAATGACATCCCAAGCAGAAGTGCATATCCCACAGGGGGTGGTTATCTTATGTAGTTACTTCTGTAAATACCATGCTACCTATCTGTCAAATTTCATAATGGCCGTTTCAGTGGTAATTTTAGTATGGATACGGTTTAAGTTCTATAGATGACGACGACTTCTCCGAGATAAAGATCTTATGAAAGCCGTTTCTATGTCTTTGCAACGGCAAATTTTGACGATTCAATAGAAAAAATATTTATGCTCCTGACTATACATTATTTTTTCTTTATACGAAACCTAAATATAGTTTGTTCAGAATAAGCATCTGAATCGATTCCAATCATTTTTATATAATGTTATATTTTTTCCCAAATACATTTAGAAATTGTTGCAGTGTGGTTACCGAGCGCGCCATGCCGCTTACGCTTGCGCACGCCCGCGCAACAGTTGACTACACAGGTTAACGCACCCGGCTCGTCCGCCCGAGCGAAACGTTGACCATATTCTATTGGGACAACGAAGTAGGATAACAAGCTTATAACTTTGTGGATTTTCATGATATCCTTTGAAATTTTATGCATAGACTAGCGGCCGCCAGCGACTTCGTTCGCGTAGAATTAGTCATGCTCAGCTCCTATTGGCAATATGTACGGCTGCGTTAGCTCCCGTTTTGCGCAACATTTTTTGTCACTGCTATCCAACACAAAAAGAATTTTTCAAATCGGACCAATAGTTCCTGAGATTAGCGCGCACAAACAAACAAACTCATCAGCTTTATATATTAGTATAGATTCTTTACTTAAAAATACTGGACACGTATTTCGGGTTTCGCATAAAAAAAAATGTTGTATATTGATTGACGATGGGTGCAGACCGCAATATGATACCTTTTTTACTTGTCTTCAATGTCCCACTACTTTGCAAAAGTATCTCTACCCTCCTTCCACCTTTCTCTGCCCAGAGCTGCCAAGGTCCATTCTTTACCAAAGGAGTCTCCAGCACAGTCGTCACACCAACTGCGTCTGGGCCTGACATGATTTGGGACTCATCTACTATTTATCTTGTTGTTTTAATACCTATCAATTAATTCCGACATTAGAGACATAATCATAGGATAAGGTAAAATAAAGTAGCAATACAAATTATCAGTAATATCGTGTCTGTTCCTTATCGAAAAGACGATTAATAATACAATAATCATAAATTAATTAGAATTATATCAATATTTATTATTTATATCAATAATTATTATCAAGAAAGTTAATAATTATCAATATCAATGTAATTACTAATTATTATAACCTAAATATGCACTTACATCACAATTTCGTGTATCTGCATAACATATTAGGTATTTAACTGCCTTTGGTAATGGTATGACAATACTAATTTGTTTTTAATAGCACCTCTTAGTAGTTTAACGTCCTCGTATATACCCTATTGTCAAATAACCTTTAACTTTCAAGATTTAAAAGCTACTTCTTTCTCAATATAGCAAACGTGATTAGATATAATCAATGGATACATCATTATTTCGCAAGGTTCAAAAGTGCATAATCATCTGCAGATTGTGAAAAATGACCAAATGTTGAACTTTGGCCATCAATGTTGGACTCATACTTGGATTTCGCATCGTACATCGTAATCGCTGATTTGATATCAATCGATGACCGTAACTAACCTAACACTTTTGGCACTATAACCCACGCGTGGGATCCTTTCTCCAATACCCTGGTTGTTCAAACTTTTATTAGGTTTTAGGTACCATATACTGGGCGACATTCGTGGTGGCCTAGTGGTTAAAACACCAGCCTCTCAAGTATGAGTGCACGGGTTCGATTCCAGGTCAGGCAAGTACCAATGTAACTTTTAAGGACACCAATGACTGAAGGTGAAGGAAAACATCTTGAGGAAACCTGGACTTTGGGTCAGAAATCGCCAACCCGCATTGAGCAAGCATGGTGATTACGCTCAATCCTTCTCTCTCTGAGAGGAGACCTGTGCCCAGCAGTGAGTCGATAAAAAAAAAGGTTTGTGATAATACTGGACGACGGCGTGTTGTGTTTCACGCGCGCCTCAAAGAGATTTCAGCACATCGTGACGGGCTCCACGAAGACCGATGCCTAGGCCAGGCCTGCGGGTTGGTTGAAAAACCGTGGCCCTGGTACACAGGCAAGTGAAGGAACACGGCAGGGTTTTAGGCAGTAAAAGTCTGAAATGCCCCTCTGCTCCGTCCAGATCAGGGAATTTATTTGGTAATTTCCCATCCACCCAAAAAAGGCTTATAGCTATTGGTTCGCTCTCTGTTACTTTGTAGATATACTAGCAACATGTTGTTTATACAATATGTAAAGAAAACCTTGACCGATCCGTGAAGGTATTGTTAGGTATCGTTAACTGATTCTAAAAATGCCTGCAAAGCCGAGCTAAACTTGAAAAATAATCTCCCTAAAAAAATAAATATTATTTCGAAAAAGCAAGGTAATTTAATTCATGTACGGTAAGCAACGCTGCAGGCATACATGCGCGGGTGAAGGGGGGCAGGGAACGTGGCACGTGGTCGCATCACTGTGATAATACTGTCTGAAATGGAGTTGTGTTTTTTAAAAATTACCATATTTTGGGGAAGTTGGAATTAATTCGCCGAAAAAATATTATTTTAAAATTCATTAGTATTGTTACTATGATGATTATGTAAAATTTCATATTTTATTTGGTCATATGTTTACCTTATTATACCTTATGGGTCGGACGGGGTTTTCTTTACATATTGTAGGTATTTTACCGGCACCCTAATTACGTAACACAGTTGGAATATAATATCAGTTGGAATCATTTGGAAGCATATTGCTAATCCATTGCTCCATGTGTTTGAAAAGCGTGTCTGCTCAACAACGTAAAGAACGCAATGAATATTGTTGAAATGTCAAAATGAAACCCATTGCTACTGATAGTGTGTTACGCAGTTACCCTGCAGCAACCCTTACCTGTCAGAATCATGCAATGTTCTGTATTTATTTCTCTTTACTATCCCACTTTTCACTTGAATGAAATTGGAAAGATTACAATAAAAATGCGTTTATTGGCATTGCAGCAAAGTAAATACGAAGTACGAAGCCGCTTCGAGTTTCAAATATCTGTAGAGAAGGCTCGTTGGGGTTAGTTTATGAAATTATTGCGACTTAGGATTGTCTTTGCTAATTATTCGTTCAATCGCAGACTGCTATTCGACATCCCTATCTCCTTGAAGAGAAATGAAATTTCTAGATAAAAGCGCCCGAGTATCGCACGGTATTGACTATTTGATAAATAAAGATTGGATACGCTCGCCAATCATATTTTGTTCATCATACCTGATGCCACCAGCTAATTGCAAAAAGAAATGAATATTTTAAATTCTCGTCTACCCTGGCGCTTCCCCCATAATAGCAGCTAGGATGGAACTTGCAACATATCTGGCCAACCGTATAAGGTGTATGAAACCTCTTACATATCCGCCTACCACTGTGTGGAATTTAAGCGCGATGTTATTTAGATCGCTTCTCTTTTGGAATATTATAAACTAGCTGTTGCCCGCGTCTCCGTATGCAGACGCTCTCATTTTCGCAACATTTTTTGTTACTGCTCTGCTCCTATTGGTTATAGCGGGATGTTATAAAGCCTATGTCCTTTCTTGGGCTCTAGACTATCTGTGTACCAAATTTCATTACAATCAGTTCAGTAGTTTTGGCGTGATAGCCGGACAGACAGACAGACTTTCGCATGTACAATATTAAGTACTAGCTTTCCGCCCGCGACTTCGCCCGCGCGGAATTCGGTTCTAACGCGCTTTTTAGATTTCCCTCGGGAATATAATTTTTTTTTTCAATAAATGTAGTCTTTGTCCTTTCTCAGGATTGGATTTCTAAAGATTGTCTGTGCCAAATTTCATCAAAATCGGTTGAGAGGTTTAAGCGGGAAAGCGTAACAGACAGACAGACAAACAGAGTTACTTTCGCATTTATTATATTAGTATGGATGGATTAGTATGGATTACTGCAATCCCCAAACCGCCTGCCAAGCGTGGGGATTAAGGCAAACCCAATGCAATGAAAGCCTTGGGGAAGGCCTTTGTCCAGCAGTGGATCTCTATAGGCTGAAGAAGAAGTTATTCATAGTTACTATTTTTGAAGTAAAAATTTATTTTAGCCACGTTGAGCACTTTTGTTGGAAAAAGCATTGAATTCGTGTGAGCGTGACCGAGCCGACACCGTGATCGTTTTTTTTTTATGTTCTGTTTTTTTAATGATTTCAGTTCTCACATCTCTTGGTCAGTCCCACACCGCTATTTTAAAAAAAAAAACAATTCTTTAACATCAACTTTTCTTCCGTCCCACTGCTGAGCACAGGTCTCCTCTCAACAGAGAAGGATTGAGCGTAATCACCACGCTTGCTCAATGCGGGTTGGCGATTTCAGACTCAAAGTCCAGGTTTCCTCAAGATGTTTTCTTTCACCTTTTAATCAGTCATTGGTGTCCAAGATATACTTAGAAATTACATATAACTTAGATAACTAAATTGGAACCTACTTGCCTGACCTGGGATCGAACCCACACATTTATACTTGAGAGGCTGATTATTTAACCACTATGCCACCACGAATAATTATGTTAATCCAATTGAATCAAGTTGTTTCTTATCAAGCATTACTGAAATAATTATTAATTAGTTTCGGATACTATTGGATATAAAGAGCAATCTAATCAGGAAATTGGATTCTCCAAAAACGTAGTCTTTACTGCAATACAACAGATATCTATCAAAGTAATTAAGTTAATGGAGGGAATTTTTATGACGATATTGTAAAATGATACTTGTTACAACAAACACCCTTATTGCGTAACACACTTACTATCAATTGGAATAATTTTGAAGCATATTGCTTATTCATTGCTCCGTATGTTCGGAAATGTGTCTGCTTAACAGGTGACTGTAGTGTCGAGGAATTTGGAAAAAAGGTATTTGAAGAAACTTTTGCCGTCGCGCTGCTTCCAAGCTCTCCCGGTAAAGTGCGAAAAGAACAGTTGCAGCTCAGGCTGATTTTACCTACAAAAACGTTGGCGAAAAGACTTTTCGTATTCCGCTGTTTTCTTTTTCAAAACACGACAGATGTCAATTAATTTTATATCAAAATTTAGAGGAAATGTATACCTATGCCTATAGTCATCTGAACATCACGGTAAAAATGGGTTGTTTTTCGCGACTGTGTGAAGTATCGTATTTCTTTTAATAATTATGTTTGTTTTAAAATCAAATGATAGGGGCACATATAATCACGGTGTAAAATTGTATAAAAAAAAATAATTGCTTTAAAAGCGTATAAGAATACGTTTGTATAGAGAAAGCACCACTAGAGTTCCCTCCGAACTACGTAAATAACGCAATGGATTTTGTTAAGCTGTTAAAATGAAACCGATTGCTACTGATAGTCTGTTACGTAATTATCCTGCTGTCTATACAATGTTTTTTTTTTTTTTGGCGAAATCCGAAACAAATGTCCAGTATTTTTAAGTAAAGAATCTATTTACAAAATTCCAAGAAGATATCATAGTAGCTACAAAGTTATGAGCTTGTTATCTTACTGGTGGTTGTCCCAACAAAAATATGGTTTACGCACTGCTTGCACGCCCGTGCTTGAAGCCGCGCGGCGCGCTGTGTCCCTGTCTCACTGTGTTCCTACCGTCAGCTGTTTTGCGCGCTCGGTAAGGTAACCACACTGCAACGATTTCTAAATGTATTTGGGAAAAACTATAACATGGTGTAAAAATGATAGGAATCGATTCAGTTGCTTATTCTGAACAAACTGTATTCAGGTTTTGTATAAAATAAAAATAACGTTGTATACAAGAGAGCGTAGTAGGTAATAGGGTTAGTATAGGTAAAGATAATATAAGACAGGGAAAATTAGGAAACATATTTATTTTAATATTTTTCCATAAGTAATCCATAAACAAAGAATAATTTCCATAAGTAATCCATAATCTGGTTTCCATCCTTACGTTGTTAACACCACTACGATCCGGACGAAGCGTTTCTCCTCCTCCTTTATACCGCGTACATCGAGGGACTGGAATAGTTTGCCAGCGGCGGTGTTTCCGTCGGACTACAATTTGAGTGTCTTCAAGGCTAGAGCGAATAGGCTCTTAATAAACTAGCGCGCTTTACCATCAACGATTGCGTCACTGCTTACCATCAGGCAGGATTGCGGTCAAGCGCTAGTTTATAATATATAAAAAAAATAAACAAAGACAAATGTCTTAAACCAACCCGCACTCCGTCTGTGTTGTGTCCCTGCCGTGGTCTATCTATGGGTACATTATAAGCTGATCATGATTATTATTCCTCATGGGTACCTTCCCTCCGAGGAGAACGGAGGGTTATGTCGTTTTAAGATAAATCAAGTAAATAATGTTAAAAAGCATTGCGACCTAAAATACGTCAATCTTCGTCATCATCATCACCATCATCCTTTTTATCGTCCATCGTATCGTCGTTGTGCAAAGGCACAGGCTTCCTCTCATACAGAGAAGGTTTGAGTGTAATCCCCACGCTTGCTTAAGGCGGGTTGACGATTTTATACTTCAATCTTCGTCAGGCGCTGACTAATTTGGCAGAGCTTAACTAATAGATATTTGTGTACTTAACTACTGTCAGCAGTGATGCAATCTTTGATGGTAAAGTGTGCTAGTTTATTAAGCCCAATCACTTAAAAAAAACTTAGTGAATAGAAAGGAAGACGGCAGTTGAGCGAGGTGCAACGTCAAACCCAACAACCCGACCAACGATGCTGCACCAGAGGGAGATAGATGTGGAGACCCTCCACGACCAAACTCCCGACACAACAACATTTGACGCATCGTGCCCGGCACACATCGCAACACAACTACTCACACCCGTCCTCCGTACGGCTTTACCAGACATCATGCCGGAACACGACGAATCGCTTGGCGGCAAGGCTTTGTCTGGTGGGTGCTAACTTCTGCTGGCAGCCGATGTTATGGCCTACCACCGAGAAAACTGTACTGAACATAAACTTCGTTTGTTAACGCCAATGATTAGATAATTGCAATAAATTAGCTTATTATTATGTACTTAAATTGATAACTATTTTTAAGGCATAGATCCAGGTGGAAAGATAATGTCAACTGTCACTCTGCAATCTTAACGTTATCAGATAATTTATTACTAGCGAGTTTTTAACCCGCCTGCTTCGTTCCGCTGCATTGGCGCCATATCAAAATATCAAGTTTTCTGTCCTAATTATAAGTAAAATATCGGTGTTTTATCCATGTAAACCTTCCGGAATAAATGATTTTAAATTAAGCGAAGGTCTCATCAAAATTCATTTTGAATTTTAGAAGATCCTAATGTGCATAAATACAAGGGATAGGCGTCGAAGAAAGGGGCTGCTTTAACAGCCGCCACAAACCGTTTTTTTTTTTCAATCACGCCTGATAGTAAGCAGTGATGCAATTGTTGATGGTAAACCGCACTACTTTATTAAGCCTATTCACTTATAAAACTTAGGAATAGGAAGGATGACGGCAGTTGAGCGAGGTGATGCAATGTTAAACGCAAGACCAACACGACCAACGATGCTGCGCCAGAGGGAGATTGATCTGGAGACTCTCCACGACCAAACTCCCGATACAACATTTGGCGCATCGTACCCGGCACACATCGCAACACAACTGCTCAGACCCGTCCTCCGTACGGCTTCACCAGACATCATGCCGGAACAAGACGAATCGCTTGCCGGCAAGACCTTGTCTGGTGGGTGGTAACGTCTGCTGGCAGCCGATGTTATGACCTACTACCGTTCGTGTATTTGAGTTCTGAAAGATAGTACCTACTCAAATACTCAACGACTTAAATCTTGCTGCCCTGCCCCAGCGAGGATGCTTTAAGCGAGTTCTGTATCCCATAGAGGGGGGCCCTAGCGTGTAGTTGCATTATTTTCAAGTTTTTAAATCCAGCCTAAAGGCCTTAATTTATTGAGGACTCAGGCAAGCCCGGTTAATCAGATGACAACAAGTTGCCTACAAAAAGTTGCCTTTGTTTTCGTCAAGGAATCGGTCAGGCACACTTAGGTACAGAGAAGAAGCAGTTAATATGTCTAGCAATTAGAAAATAAATAAACAAAAATGTCTATTATTCAATTCGCGCTCATTAAAGTCGTTATGTCATTAATGATAATTCAAATGAACAATGACCTAGTGAAGATCGCGGGAAGCCGATGCATGCGGGCAGCACAAGACCAGTCATCGTGGAAAGCCGTGGGGGAGGCCTTTGTCCAGCAGTGGACCTCTATCTCTATCGGTTACAAATAACTCCGTGTATAAATAAACAATTGTTGTCTGTACAGATTTATATTTATCCTCTAAAAACTAAGTATTCCTTAATTTATCACAAGTAATTTGCAAGGCTATTGTTGTACTAAACTTATCACACATCAAAGTTCTTGGTGTTGGTGTAACCACGTTTTCTTGATCATGTCGGCTCCCTTTTCGGCAATCATCATAACAGGTGCGTTGGTATTTCCTCTCACTACGGAGGGCATTATACTTGCATCTATGACTCTTAAACCTTTCACATCGTGTACTCTTAGTTCTGGGTCCACTACCGAATTCTTGTCAGTTTTTGGTCCCATTCTCACAGTACTCGTTGGATGGTAAAGTGAAAATGTAAGCTCTCTCGCTATACACTCTAGATGTTCATCGCTTGCCTTCTCAAAGCCTTTGCAAGCTTCGATCTCCATCCAATGCAATTTCAGTCCTATTTCTTTAAATGTTTTGGTTTCGCCTAATCGTAGTGTATGTTGCTTCAATGCCCTTAGAACAGTTTCCATGTCTTCTGGCTCCTTGTAGTAATTTGCGAATATCAAAGGATCCTCGAAAGGATTTTTGCTTTGTAGAACAATTTTACCTTTTGATTTTGGGTGTAGTAATACAGTGTATGTTATTAAAAGAAAGTTATCCTTGTTCAATTTTTTAAATTCTTGACGAACCTCGTCATTCAATCCGTGCTTTTCAAACATATCAATCATTCCATCGACTCTCGGAGGCAAAACGAGATAATGATGTTGTATATCTGGGCTAGATGAATTAGGATCCGTAGTATTCATAAAACTAATGACTCTATGCGGATTAGTATCCTTGAGTGGTCCAGAACGATTCAAAAAGTACTCTACGAAGGCGCCCAGTATGTTCTTTATAGAAGACAATTCAGCGTCACCTGGTATAGTATAAAACATGGGTGCAAATACGTGGTCCTGTAGGTTTTCACCAACGGGTAGGTCAGCGATAACTTCAATATTCTTGTCTTGTAAATGCTTTTTTGGTCCAATCCCTGATAGCATTAAAATTTGTGGAGAGTTGATGGAACCACCTGACACCACTACCTCTTTCTTCGTATTTACAATTATATCCTTTCCATTTTTATGAATGTTTACACCCTTCACTGTTTTTGTACCGGGATTAAACAAAACTTTAGTAACTAATCCATTCTTAATGACATGTAAATTCTTTCTATCTTTTACTGGAGTTAAAAATGCTCTAGCAGTACTGAATCTATAGTTATCTTTGATGTTAGATTGGGCTATTGTCACGCCCATTTGGCTAGCAGAATTGATATCAGTAGAGTTAGTCATTCCAAGTTCAACAGCAGCTTGAACAATTATTTTTTCAAAGAAGTTGGGCTCTGTTACTTCCATTATATGTAAAGGTCCATCTTGACTATGATACTTGCTCCTTTCTTCAGTATATTCTCCAGTAAATTTTTCGCTTTTTAAGAAGTAGGGTAAAACTTCATCGTAACTCCATCCGTAGTTACCGTCTGCTGCCCACTCGTCGTAATCAACCTTGTTAGCTCGGACATAGAACATGGCGTTGATACTGCTGCAGCCGCCCAACACTTTCCCCCGAGGCCAGGCACAACCTTTGTTCCTGTAACTTCTGCATGCATCTTGTGGTTGTGTTTTGTATCCCCAATCTATTTGAGTGTTGAGAGTGTTGTAGAAAACTTGTGGAATCTGAAAAATTAAATGTTAATACTGTTAGAAATGTGAATGTCCCTGACATAGCGGACAAACTGCAGGAGGGTCGCCTACATTGGTACGGTCACGTCTTACCAAAACCGGCATGCTACATGGATCGCAAATGTCTTGCCATGGCGCCTCCGTTGGGCCGGAAAAAGCGGGGTAGACCAAAGAAGTGTTGGCTTGACGTTGTAAGAGATGACATGCGTGCCAACAGTCTCACACCAAAGGATGCTAAAGATCGCGCGAAATGGAGGAAATCGAGCATGAAAGCGGACCCCGGGCTCCAACGCGAAAGCCGCGTACGCAACCGGGATAGAGATGATGATGGTAATGACTGTTAGAAATGGGAATATTTTGCTCTGTTTATTTTAACATATTTGTGTGAACGAATATTCGGGGCTTTCTTTGATTTTAATGTACAGACGACAACACATCAAGCTGCTACAATCTGTCAGATTTCCTTATTAGGTTTTCAACTTTATGTCCAAAGCATTAAGGCTCAAGGTTGATTGGGTATACCTGACAGTTAGGGGTAGCTGAACCTGCTGCCGTCCGTACAAAGAGCTTGGATCTGTATCAAAATTTAACAAGAAATACTTAGTACATAGTTTCTTATCAGTTAGTTGTATTGTCGTATGTGATCGTTACTCACTTCGGTAGTTAATGTGGGGTTTCCTCCGGCTTCAACTAACAGCACCTTCCATTCAGGCACTTCACTGAGTCGATTTGCGACCACTGCGCCTGCTGAACCAGCGCCCACCACTATGAAGTCATAGTTCGGATCTGAAATATACAAAGTTAATATATGAAGACTTAATCATCAATCATCATCTACTCCAATTTATTTAGAGTCAGCGCTATATGTATGTCTTTTAACAATGCATTAAGATATGGGCAGGCTTAAAAATAAATAACTTCTTAAATTTTGTGTCCGTCATCGTGACTATGCTTTTTTTGCTCTATGGCTAATTATAGTATTTTTGACTCGTCACGACAATTTGTAAGATTTTAATATTGGTCAAGTCTGTATTTTATATTTCTATTTCTACAATTTTATGCCTTTTTCTCAAACGTTGGAACTGGAATAATTCCTAGAGTGGGGCTGTAGGAATTACTGCTGTATTTTAGGTGCGTTTAAAGACATTTAAACTCACATACACAAACAGTCACACCCGGAATAACTAACTAAGGAAAAAACTAAGGAAAAAATAGTTATGTGGCCTACATAAAGGGTGTATCTGACATCGACGCACAAACGAGTACCATGGATCCAGTACATGGTTCTGAACCCCCCAGTGGTGGATTTTTTCGTCGCCTTTTCATGATTAAAAAAAAAATAAAGGTAGTTTTTTTTTACTTCAGACAATTCACAATTGCTATACTTTTATAACCCAATAAGATTGTAAAGTAAAAATTAAATAATTCGCTAATTACATAAAAAAGCGCAATGAAAACAAAACCCGAAAAACGATCTTATCAGCTGATTTAATAGAGTTCACATCAGGGATCAACGTCATACCTACAAACTCGCACGGCGGCACGTTTGCAACGTTCAAAAGCCGAGCCGACACTTTATTTTAAACACTGTGTATTCTGTAACCGTTCATTAACGACATAAATGACTATCATAATTTTATTAGTGGCATGCGGTCTAGCCTTTTCGCGAAGTTTGCGTTACGATGTCAGATACACCCTGTATAACTATTTTTATTTTCCGTGCGGGAATCGAACCCGCGACACGCAGTGTATCAGTCGATCGCTCTACTACCTACTGCACCAACCGTATCGTCGAATATTGCCGTGCCCTGTCTACAGTTTTAAATTAGCATAATATCACGCTTGTTAGCTCTTGAGTTGAGTAATTACTAAAGAATAACATAATAACACTTTGCCCAAATTTGATCGATTCCCACGCAGTGAAAATATTTGTATGCATAAATATTAATATTTGCACTGGTCTGGTCGTGCCTGGGAAAGCACGTTAAGCCGTTGGTCCCGGTTGTCATACGAACATCTAATGGCAGTCGTTACGGGTTGTTGGAGCCCTCAAAAGTCCAACAATTAGTCTAACTGCAATACTTCGATATCGCCTTTGGGTTGTAGAGGTTAGACGGCAGTCGCTTCACGGAAAATATCGCAGTTTAGCCAAAATCACAGTTGGACTGGTAAAGCGAACCCCAGACTCCAAAGCTGAAAAAGCTGCGGATGTGACTGGGATTAACGCTGAGATGATGATGATGACTTTGCCCAGATTGGGATTCGAATCTGGGAGCTCATGCTCTACATTTCGCTTCTTAACACTAGACTAACGAGGCAATTATCACTAATAAACAGGAATTCTATATAATAAATGGTAATACTATAGCCATTCTCATTGGCCACTTTTCAGATCTCATTTCTACACTGCGTACATTCATTCCTCTACAATATTGAGCCAATTTATACAATTTACTGCCAGTTCTCCTTGGCCCTTCTCGTCACTATGCCAATTACTATTCAGTAGACACAGAATATTATCCTTGACCCCAGACGTTAGTGTGCTTGACGTACCGTTTTCAACAGATAAGGATTAAATGTTTACGACTAGAATTAAAATACAATGATTTTTTATTTACACCAGAAGCTAAGCATAGTTCTAGGATTATTTCGGTTATGAACAAATAGAATATTAATGAGTAAACAGTTGACCATAAGCAATCATTTTTTCCTTTATTAAAAACTTGTTTTTCTAGTAATAAATGACTTACGACTACCTACATTATAACAGGTTTATTGTTTTTTCGTTATTAATTATAATAGATCAGTTTTTTTCATTTAATATCGACATTGTTATAAATCACATTAGGCGGAAAATACTATTGAAAAAATGTAGTTATTATTATTACCTTCAAGGACAGCATTCGTAGCATCGTCGGGCCAAAGATGGTCCCCTACGAGAGCACATTGCGCCGCAAATATGCTTTGCAGCGTCTGCACAAATAGTGGCCCAGCCACCTGGTAGCTGTCCAGGATCATCGACGTCACCGCCGGATCACAAGCCCACGCCATCTTCGCCTAAAATTCGAATCAAAATAGAGTTAATGAGGTCGAAGGTTTATGACGAATCTACTGGTAGTGACATCACAGAAATATGTCTACGGTAAGCACGACGATTGATTAGAGTGGAGGAGACCAGAAGACCCCGATGTACATATACTTGGTACCGAACCGGGTGGTCATCTAAGACAAAGTAGTTGGATGGCATTTTCTTCTTCTTCAGCCTATTGAGGTCCACTGCTGGACAAGGGCTTTCCACGATGACCGGTCTTGTGCTGCCCACATCCATCGGCTTCCCACGATCTTCACCAGATCATCGGTCTACCTTGTTGGGGGCCTCCCTACGCTACATCTTCCAGTACGTGGGCGCCACTCCAGAACCTTACTGCCCCATCGGCCATCAGTTCTACGAGTAATATGCCCCGCTCACTGCCACTTAATTTTAGCGGCTCGAAGAGCTATATCGGTGACTTTGGTTCTTCTCTGGATCTCCTCATTTCTGATTCGATCGCGCAGAGAAACTCCAAGCATAGCTCTTTCCATCAACCCTTGGAAATAGCTATGTTGTTGGATGAAATAGACAAAAATTAAAGATTATTTGAAGTAGTAAATTAGAGATTAAACATTGGATGTAGGTAGAGAACTAAACACGAACAAGCTGAGGTTCCCCACAAATATCCGTTACAATTGTGACTAAGTAAAGCCTTGGGTATTTCTGGGTTTTATTCAAAATAACTGCATTGCCAAATCAATCGGACCACAATCTACGATGCACCTTGTAGATTGTGATCTGATTGTTTGGGAATGATGATGGATGCATTGATTTAAAAGCTTAATTAGGAATTTTCTGATAGAAGTAATATTTGGGTATTTTGCTAAGCAAATAATCAACAATAATGTGTGAGTCAGCATTGCATATATGTGTTAATCAAGGTCAGAGGGGTAATTTTCGTTATTTTAAAAATGTTTAAGAATCTAATCGCAGCCTTAAACAAACAAACTTATCAAGCGTAGGGAAATTTGTAGTATTTTATGACAAAATACTTCTAATTTCCATTTCATAAGTTTTTGACATTTGTTTGTCTCTGAGTTGAGACTGAAGACTAAGACTAGATTTTGAATATTTTAAATCACGGGAATTTGTCGTGTTGTTTAGTTTAGAAAACAAATCGACCCCAGACTTCTTATCCTTCTTTTCGTATCGATGGTACTCTTCCTTATTGTTTTATTACCCCAGGCTTATAACACTAATTGTATGAACAAAATGTAATGTTTAGATTGTAAAAACATTGGACTTTGCACTGAGATATTGAACCATGACTAATCTACTTTTTTCTCAACCATTTTTGCATACTTACGAGTAGTATTTAACATCTATATTACATTAATTTAAGGTTGGAGTTTGACCATGTTCGTGAGCAAATAGTATATGCGAAGTGGGGCAGGAACTAAAGTCAATAAGTTTTACTATCGGAATTAGTACGTAATTTTTACTTTGGTAAAAATTAATGTTAGTATAAGTTATATCGGAGCTCTTCTTACTAATTAGACTATTAATATTGACTTTATGAGGTTCTTAATATTTCCTGCATTGGTCAGGCCTTTTTTTTGGTTTTATACTAAAACCCTCATTACATAATATATTCTTTCCAATGTTTAGCATATGTTTTTAGATTTTGGTAATAACTGAATAATCAATATATGTAATATATTATGTATTTCTTTTCCATTTCTAGCCACTAATTTCGCCAGTGTCAGCGTCTTCATTGCCCCGTAACCCAATATGCGACCGAACCTTCAATCTTGAAGATTGACCGTCAGCTTCTTGTACTTGGTCTTGTCAACCGCGAGTCGGAACAGTTTTTCGACGGCTCCCTGATGTTTGGCAGCCACGATTTTCTCTTTCGTCCAACGCGCCTCTTCCCTTCTACCTTGCTCATCATTCAGTTGGAGTAGCGCATATCTATCGTGTCGGAGCACGTGGCCGAGATATTCTATTTTGCGTTTTTTTATGGCGGGCAACCACTTTCAAGTCATTTGAATTCGTTAAAGGACGGTGTCATTTCTGGCGTTTTGGTCCAGCTTATGCGCAGCATATGATGCCTTTTAAAATATGTTTTGTTAAAATAACATAAGCTGTCGGTGCTCCACTTTGGCCAGAAGCACACCGAGCTATAATCTTGTAATGAACTTTTACTTTTGTTTGCACAAACGACAACATTTTTAAATCAATAATAATTAATCATTATTTAAGTTTTAACCTCTGTGACTGCAATGAGTTCCAATATCGTGTTATTTTTTTTCAAGCCCATAATATAGGCACAAATGTTGTGCTCGAGTCTCTTTTTGATAGCGCAGTAATATGTATTATGTAAATCATCATCATCATCATCTCAGCGTTAATCCCAGTCGCATCCAAAGCTTTTTCAGCTTTGGAGTCTGGGGTCCACTTTACTAGTCCAACTGCTGATTTTGGCTAAACTTCGATATTTCCGTGAAGCGATTGCCGTCTGACCTTGCATTTGCATTGCAGTTAGACTAATTGTTGGACTTTTGAGGGGTCCAACAACCCGTAACGCAGTCGTTACGCAGTTGTTACATCTAATGTCAGTACATTAGATGTTCATAAGGCAACCGGGACCAACGGCTCAATGTGCTTTCCGAGGCACGACCAGACCAATCCAAATAGTCATTCTGCTCTTTGCGCAGCCGCCGCGTTCGCTACCGCTACGCTACGGAGGCTGTCAATATGTATTATGTAAGTATATCAATATAACCGCGCACATCTATCTAGCCCACGGAGCAATAGCCTTGTCCCAAATGGTTGGGGTCCAGTCTAACCTGTACTTAGGGTAATTGCGTAACACACTATCAGTAGCAATGGATATCATTTTGACAGTTCACCGACATTCATTGCGTTATTTACGTTATTGAGCAGACACATTTTCGAACACATGAAACAACTAGCTATCCGCCCGCGGCTTCGCCCGCGTGGAGTTCGGTTATATCGCGCTTTTTAGATTTCCCTCGGGAACATCAAATTTTTCCGGGATAAAAGGTGGCCTATGTTCTTTCTCAGGGTCTAAAGATTGTCTGTGCCAAATTTCATCAAAATCGGTTGAGAGGTTTAAGCGGGAAAGCGTAACAGACACACAGACAGACAGACAGACAGACCGACAGACAGACAGACAGAGTTACTTTCGCATTTATAATATTATATATATAGTATGGATGGATTGGCAATTTGCTTCGAAATGATTCCAATAAATAGTAATGGCGAGTTACGTAATTAGGGAGCTGGTGCTGCTGAATACCAGTAATTTGTATGGAGCGATTGCCAATCTGACAACCACAATGCTGTTACTGGCTGCTGGGTAACTTCTATACCTGTTATGAGGGGACTCTAGTGCCGAGGAATTTGGGAAATAGGTATTTGAAACAACTATTGCCGTCGCGCTGCTTCCAACCTCTCCCGGTAAAGTGCGAAAAGGATAGTTGCAGCTCAGGCTGATTTTACCTACAATAACGTTGACCAAAAGACGTTTAGTAGCTGTTTTTTTCAAAACACGACAGGTCTCAATTATTTTTATATCAAAATTTAGATGAAAAGTATACCTATGGTTCTATAATTTTGTTTTTTGACAAAAACTTATCACGTTTGTCTAATAGTCATCTGAACATTACGGTAAAAATGTTTATTTTTCGCGATTTTAAAGTATCGTATTTCTATTATTAATTAAGTTTCAGAAAAAATCAAATGATAGGGGCACGTATAATCACGGTGTAAAATTGTAGAAAAAAAAAAAAATTGCTCTAAAAGCATTATCCACGGAGAAAACAGCGGAGTACCTACGTTTGTATAGAGAAGGCACCACTAGAGTTCCCTCTTAAGACCGTACCCTCACCAAATGACCTTGCGCATTTGCTCCCTCTTCACCGCGCCCCACCTCTACAATACTTCGTAAAATTTTACTAGCGCCGTCTGGCGGACGTAGTACTTACAAATACAAGTTAGAAACATAGACCACAGAAGTAACAGACATAGCACTTTTATTTATGTTTATTGGTGCGCCCAAATACTTTTGGTTATTATGTACTCAAACAAATGTTGACGATACTTCATAATAAAAATACTGCAGTGTTTATTTTTTAACCGACTTCAGAAAAAGGTGGTTCTCAGTTCGATTTATTGTGTTCGCTGATAACTTTATGGTTAATGAACCTATTTTGACCATTCTTTTTTTTTATATGAAGGGATATGCTGCCTATGTAATCCCATTGTTACCACGTCAGTGTCGATAATGGAAATTCTGAGAAATTTAGGCCAATTATCGAAAATTGTAGGCACGCTTCGGGTGACAACTTGATACTCGTGTTTATATCGGATGATACTATAAAACCGTGAAGATTTGGGCCTGACCTGATGATGGAGATGACAGAATATCAAGGGAATCCACATCGGAAGCAACTATCACGTGTTTGGGCTTATTTAATGTGTATTGATTAGACCTTTATAACTAAATATGTTATGACTGTAACTTCAGGGTTGGAAGTTAGTTTTGTAGATTGAAAGTTAGCTAAGTCAGATGGACAAAGGGATAGAAAAATAATATAATAAAGTTTAATTTATCATTATTTATTATTTTAAGGGAAAACGTAATCAGGGTCAAATAAATTTCTGCAGAACTGACACCTTCAAAAAAAAAAACATGTTTTTTTTTGGGACCAGGCAAGACTGTGAAATTATATTATTATTCTCGTTTAATAAAACAAATACGTAAATTGTAAAAAATAAAACTATCGTATATCAAAATAAATAACAAATACATATACTATAATATTATTTACACAAAGCTTCCTTTCGCAGAAAAATAATAAACATCCGACTAATACAATATCCGATCAGACTGGACGTTCACGCCAGCATATTTGGAAAAGGCCTGCAAGCAAACGACCTATTTCGTTTGCTTTAATTCCTTTAAGACCACAATATGAGCATTTCTAGAAATAACGCAATGAAATAACACAACTTAAATTCAGTCTCTTGATTTTAATTGATTTTTGCATAAGCATGACGAGTAGGTAGTGTTTGTACCATGTTAAAGTAGAGTGTTGTAAATTGTTGAGGAATTCCCTCGACTGCCTATGGTTTTCATCATCTGATGTACTTCAGACTTTAATTTTTACCCATATGGGTGCAAATTTCTCATGAATATAAATGAATTAAGTCCAACCACAAAGCAGCTATTGTAAACCTTTGAGGAGTTCCCGCAACAGACTGTCCTTCGTCTTCATTATCAGACTCCTAATGATCATAACAATCCATCTAGGTGTAAAGCTCTTATCAATACAAATTAATCAAGAGATTACACAAGGTAGCTGCTGTGAATCGTTGAGGAGTTCCCTCGAATTTCTCTCGGCTCTATCATCAGATCTATTGCAGACATTCATTTTAACCTACTTATATGGGTGTAAAGTTTTCATCAATATGAATGAATTAAGTCCAAACATAAGGTAACTATTGTAAACCTTTAAGAAGTTCCCTTAACTCGCCTTTGTCTTCAACATCAGAGCTTTAATGAAAAAAAAACATTGAGTTTTATTGTATTGTGGGTCTTAAGTAGTTACATTTTATTTTAATTTTGACCATGGTCTGAAAATAAAATTTATTATTATTATTATTTAGGTGTAAAGTTCTTATCAATACAAATTTATTAAGCACAAACACGAGGCAGCTGATGTGAATCGTTAAGGAGTTCCCTCGGCTGTCTCCCGGCTCCATCATCAACTCCGAACTTTACTAAATTGTAGTGTGTTAAAACACTTAATGAAAAAACTTAGAAAATCCCTAGACGCCCCTTTGATTTTTTAAATTTCTCTTAGATTTACCTAGTCTTCCATCATCAGACCCTAATTTCCTAAACATGAGACTACCTTGAAGATATCGTCTTTCTAATAAAACAAAAACATGTGGCACTCGGGGCTGCCGCGGTAAAGCTATTTTATACTAGCGGCCGCCAGCGACTTCGCTCGCGTGGAGTTAGTAATGCTCTGCTCCTATTAGTCGCAGCGTGATGTTTTATAGCCTTAAGCCTTTCTGGATTAATGAGCTATCCAACGCAAAAAGAATTTTTCAAATCGGACCCGTAGTTCTTGAGATTAGCGCGTTCAAACAAACAAACTCTTCAGCTTTATATATTAGTACTAGCTTTCCGCCCGCGGCTTCGCCCGCGTGGAATTGGGTTATATCGCTTTTTTTAGATTTCCCTCGGGAATAAAACTAATTAAATGACGATTGATAAGTTTTTATGGATTGATCGTAGAACGGTGAAAATTTTGGATTGTATGTATTTTTGTATGTTGTAAAAAAATAGAAACTAAAAATTTTGTGTAAAAATAAAAAAACAAATAGGGGTCGACTACCCCTAACATTTAGGGGGATGAAAAACAGATGTTGGCCGATTCTCAGACCTACTCAATACGCTCATAAAATTTCATGAGAATCGGTCAAGCCGTTTCGGCGGAGTATAGGAACGAAAACTGTGACACGAGAATTTTATATATAAGATAGATGTTCGCTAGTACCAAATTTTGTATGGAGAAACGCATGGTACTATACATTGAATCTGCGCTCACGCGCAGGGCTGCAGATCTGCATGAAAATGCAGATAAAAAACGCAATCCTGCGCGTGGCTGCGGGGTAAATCGCAAAGGTGTGCACACAGAGTTCCGCAGTATGTAGTTAGTAGGAATTTTTTTATTAGTTATTTATGACATAGTATTTTTTTATTTTGCCAATTAACGTATACATTTGTATAAGTATGTATTTTCTTTTTTGTAGTTTATTTATTTTTTACCAGTGACGTCATTGAAGGAGTGCGAAAAACGGTGGCGATTTAGCGACTAAACTATATTTGATGTTTTATTTTTGACTTTAATAAAGAAATAGAAGCTATGCCACAGCTTATAATTGACGTCATTTTCGTGATCAGCGCCCTGAAAACCCGTCACGATACCCAAGTCAAAATATCATGAAATTGAATTTCGGCCACCTTGGATTTCAAAAATGACGTCATTTTCGTGATTACCACCCGCGAAAACCCTTTTCACGACACCCATGTCAAAATATCATAAAATTGCTGTCGGCCATCTTGGATTTCAAAAATGACGTCATTTTCGTGATCTGCACCCCCGAAAACCCCCATCACGACACCCATGTCAAAATATCATAAAATTGGTGTCGGCCATCTTGGATTTCCAAAATGACGTCATTTTCGTGATTAGCACCCACAAAAACCCCTTTCACGACACCCATGTCAAAATATCATAAAATTGGTGTCGGCCATCTTGGATTTCCAAAATGACGTCATTTTCGTGATTAGCACCCACAAAAACCCCTTTCACGACACCCATGTCAAAATATCAAAAAATTGGTGTCGGCCATCTTGGATTTCAAAACTTACGTCATGTTCGTGAACGGCACTCCCGAAAATCCCTACCACGACACCCATGTCGAAATACCCAAAAATTCATCGAAATACCAAATTTTAGGCGAAGTTATCCGCAAACAGGCATAAAAATAAAAACTTTTTACAAAAAAACAACCGACTTCAAAAACCACTACAAAGTGAAAAATAACTAATTTCGGAAGTTGGTGTCTTTGGTTTTGTATATTCGCTTTAGACACCGACTTCCGAAATTAGTTATTTTTCACTTTACATAGTGGTTTTTGGAAGTCGGTTGTTTTTTTGTAAAAAAAGATTTTATTTTACATTTTTTAGTTGTTAAAAGTACTATGTATTCAGTTGCATCCGGTCAGACTGGAAACTGACGCAAATATAGTTAGGAAACGACGTACTTTTGTTTACTTTAATTTTTACCCGTAAGTACCTATTCCCTCAACTGTACTGTACATAATGTAGACTATTATTTTAACATAATGGGAGTAAAGGTCTTATTAATATAAATGAATTAAGTCCAACCACAAAGTAGCTACTGGAAACCGTTGAGGAGTTCCCGGAACTGGCCTTTGTCTTCATCATTAGAGCTCTTATGAGAGTCGCAATCGCAACCCATCTAGGTGTAAAGTTCTTATCAATACAAATTAATCGAGCCCAACCACAAGGTAGCTGCTGTCAATTGTTGAGGAGTTCCTTCGACTGTCTCCCGGCTCTATCATCAGATCTACTGCAGACCTTTATTAAATTGTAGTGCTTTAAAATACTTAATGAAAATGCTAAGAAATGCACTAGTCGTCCCCCAATTTTTGAAAGTTCCGCTTGTTTTCTCTGGACTTCCAACATCAAACCCTGATATCCTTATCATGGGACCACCTTGGGAACGTCTTCTTTCCAACAGAAAAAGAATTATGAAAATCGGTTTATAAATGACGAAATTATGCGCGAACAAACATAAAAAAAAACATATACGGTCGAAGTGAGTAACCTCCTCCTTTTTGAAGTTGGTTAAAAATTGAACATAAAAAACATATAATTGAACAACCTCCTCTTTGAAATCGGTTAAAAAAACGAACACCAAAATAAACATCAATACTATCTTAGAGACACTCTAAGATAGTATTATACTCTATGCGACATGCGGTGCGTGAGCGAGCAAGCAGATGCTTTCTCGCTCACGCGCCGCCCGCTTATGCTAGCGGAGCGCGCGATGACGAACGACACGGGTTCCCCCTTCGAGAGCTTGTGGCATACTGAATCTCAATAGCCCGGGCAACAGAAATGATGGCGAATACGCTCAGATTGTTGAATAAAATTTTGATTTTGGTCGTTTTAAAAAAATATTTCTACAATAATGTTCGTCATGAAATTACCTATCCATTAGTGTAAGAACGCAATCTAAATAATGCTTACTTTCCGAGGAGATGCACGTTTATGATAATTATTTCTCTTGTCATTGGTTTCGTTGTGAAGGAAATATTTAAACATTATACTTAGTAAAAAAAAAAAGAAATCTACAATTTTGGAGCCAAGATTATGGAGAAAATTTATGTATTTTTAATAAGTTGATATTTCTTTTGGATAAAGAGTAGATAGCTCCGAAAAACTACATAAAAACGGCCTGCGGTGTGTTTTTCCTCTGGAGCCGCCTTAATAAGACCGATTGTCAGAATTTCAGCCTTCAAACGTTGTAACGTCGAGTTTTGGCGGGAAAGTCAAGCTGAGTGTCACGCTCATTTTTCAGACTTTTAAAATTATTTATAGTGTTGTTTACCAAAAAAAAGTGCGTGATTTATGTAGTAAAAATTGCATTCAGTAAATAATTCATAAAGAACAGTGAAATATCGCAGCATAGTGGCCACATCATGACTTTGTCTCAAACCTCCCTCGAAAGACGGTTCACGCGGCCGTCTTTTTCGACATGAATAATTCATTACGTGACATTGGCTAAATGCACAAACCATACGAAGCCATAAAATATGGAAAGAAGAAAAGAAGTTCCACGAATGACAACCGGGACCAACGGCTTAACGTGCTTCTGACACACGGAACGGTCCTGGTATATGAAGACGGTCATCCATCCAATAACTAACCGCGGCAAGCGTTGCTTAACCTGATCAATAGAACCGTGCGGCTGATATTATTACATTTAGCCACAATGTAAACACGTAATCGCGCTAGATTATTGACACCAAGTCACCTTGACAATAAGATAAAAGTTGTTTTAGGCAAATTATTATTCCCGTTGGATAATAAATCTCCGAGTTAGGTGCTTCTACACAATCTACACAATATGTTACTTCTATAAATATGAATTCACTAACGGCTGCCAGCGACTTCGTTCGCGTAGATTTAGTTATGCTCCGCTCCTATTAGTCGCAGCGTGATGTTGTCGCCTAAAGTCTTCCTGCATTAATGGGCTATCCAACGCAAAAAGAATTTTTCAAATCGGACCAGTAGTTCCTGAGATTAGCGCGTTCAAACAAACAAACTCTTCAGCTTTATACAGGCTGTATCTGACATCGTAACACAAACTTCACGAAAAGGCTAGACCGTATGCCACTAACAAAATTATGATAGTCATTTATGTCGCTAATGAACAGTTACAGAATTCACAGTGTTTAAAAAAAAAAATGTCTCGGCTCGGCCTTTGAACGTTGCAAGCGTGCCGCCGTGCGGGTTTGTAGGTATGACGTTGATCCCTGATGTGAACTCTATTAAATCAGCTGATAAGATAGTGTTTCGATATTTGTTTTCATTGCGCTTTTTTGTGTAATTAGCGAATTAATTGATTTTTACTTTAAAATCTTATTGGATTATAAAAGTATAGCAATTAGGAACGGTCTAAAGAAGAAGAAAAAAACGACATATATATATTTTTTTTAATCATGAAAAAGCCGACGAAAAGTTCCACCACTGTGGGGTTCAGAACCATGTACTGGATCCATGGTACTCGTGTGTGCGTCGATGTCAGATACACCTTTTATATTAGTATAGATTAACATACCGCAAAACTGTATTTCTATATTTTTGTTATGAATCAAATTCGATTCTAAAATGTGTAATTATTCATAGAATAGAATAGAATAGAATAGATCCTTATATTATGAACACCATAAAGATCACAGAATATAAATATAAAGATTTTACAAAGGGTGACACAATGGGCGGTCTTATCGCTAAGAGCGATCTTTTGATCTTTTTCGATGAGCACTTTAACCCTGTCACTTTTCATTTTGAACAAATTGTTAGTTTTTATAATAACCTACTGACTGCAGAAGAACCGGTTTATGTGATAATTATAATGGGTACTTACTTACAAAAAATTAATGAAGTACTTAATAAATAATTCAAGCCTTCGTGTTGTCTATTGAAAAATTATATTGAAAAACAATCTAAATTGTTTCGTGGTTTCTTTTGTTGTTTTAGTAACAGACACCTGACCCACACCATATTAGTTTTTAGTTTTAGTTAAAAAGAACACCAATTAAACATAATCCACCATGGAGAAATGAAACGAAAGTTCGGACCCAAAACTGGTATAAAGAATCGGCGAAAGTCGTTTGGGTCAAAGCAATCAAAATCAACTGAGAAAAAAAAAGGCTGTAGGTAAAATCGCTGCCGTAGGTCAAAGATTATAACTTATTAAAAATATATATTAATTAATATAACCAATTACAATCAGTAATGAAAATGAAGAAAACAATAAAGAGTTTTTAAACGTGACCTCACTGTCACACACAAAAAAAAATATGTGTTTGAAGTTTGATGTAATATCTAAAACTTCTGACATATATTTCTTAAGCCGGTGTTTTTTTAAACCACTATTTCTTACATCAATTCTGACTAAACCACAACCCCAAAAAAAAGCAAAATAATCTTACCGCGTATTATATTCTTTAAAAATATATTTTTAAGTGTTATAATTTTCTTTTAGCACGATTACTGTTAAACGTAAGTGAATAGTGGGCTGCCCGACCACTGGCCGTCTACTGATGGGACGCACTTCACACACACACTAACAGCCCACTCAGAATCTTTATGTACATATATCTATATAAACAACTAGGCTGATACACATTATGTATACAATAATTTTTTCCTTCGCGATTAATGAGTTGTCTTTTATGATAATAAAACAATGACTTTTAAATTTGATTTATTTTATCTTAAATATTACCTACTCTTTTTTTGATCATATTTTTTTACTTCTAAATTGATTCTGGCTTGGTTTATCTAGAAAGCGTCTAGGTATGCAAAAAACAGTAGGCGCTAAAAACACTAAACTAATTCTGTTAATCCGAAACTGGGTATTAAGAGCCAAAAACTTCGAAGACATGTGACATCTACCATCCCGCACTGGGCCCGCATAGTAGATTACGGCCCACTACCTCACGAGAGGATATGTCCCAAGAGACACACGCCTCCTCCCGGTCTAACGGAACGATCTGTGTTCCAAATTTCGTCAAATTTTTCAGCCATTTTTTTTTGTGATTGTCTAATAAACATCTAATCTCTTACATTTATAATATCAGTAGGACGTTTGATGTGCATGAGAGCAAATAAATAAATTAAATGGTATGTACTGGCAACTTTTGTTTAATTACGGGTTTATTAAATTTGCTTTACTTGAAGTCCTTATGGAGTAGGTTCCTATATTAAAATTAAACCAGTGCGATAGTGGATATCGTAACATTTTATTCCTTAAATACCTTAATAGTGACTTATATATTATGTAGATTACCTCGTAATGATATTGCCAACAAAAAAAATTAATCTTCCAATAAATTACCAAAGAGATAATTTTATTTTGCATACATGGGTAAGAGTAAACGATAACAATAAAGTATATAATGACAGGTTCGGCCATATTTTACCATTTAGGCATGCAAAATGTTTTAAAACATTTAACTTAAAACTAGAAAATACAGTTTAAAAATACCTGGTTCAAAACAACATTGTTCTAACTTAAAAAAAAAATACAGTTTTTCAGTAAGGTACTCATATAGTATGCTTTCACCACAAAAACCTTCGGAGTCTTTTTAAAAATAATTTTAGCGGATGCTCTTTCCAGCACTTTGACAACTTAATATAAATAACTGGAGCCATGCAGTAGACTACAACTTACAGTTCGGTGTGTTTATTCAGCCAGAACTTCTTGATCATGTCAGCTCCCTTCTCACCGATCATGATGGAGGGCGCGTTAGTATTACCTCTTATAACAGAGGGCATGATACTAGCGTCGATCACCCTCAATCCCGTCACTTTACGCACTCTTAGCTCCAGGTCCACGACCGCGCTCTTATCACCATCAGGACCCATCTTAGCGGTACTAGTTGGGTGGTACAGAGAAAACGTCAGCTCCCTCGAGATGCAGTCCAAGTACTCATCACTGCTCTTGTCAAATTTCTTGCATGCATCGATTTCCAGCCAGTCTAGTTTAAAACCAGCCTCCTTAAGGGCCTTAGTATCACCAAGTCTCAAAGAATGTTGTTTCATTGCCCTGATAACGGTGGCCATATCTTCGGGGTCCTTGTAGTAGTCAGCGAAGAACAAGGGAGCTTCGAGCGGGTTCTTGCTCGCCAAGAGGATCTTACCAGCAGACTTTGGCTTCAGCAGGGTGTTGAAAATTACCAGAGTGAATTTGTCCTCATTCATTTTCTTAAACTTGGTGTATGCCTCATCGTTTAATCCGTGCTTCTGGAAAATGTCTATCAAGTTGTACACGCCTGGGGGCAGGACGAAGTAATGGAACTGCATGTCTGACACAGGCGATTCTGGATCAGTTGTGTTGATAAAACTAATGACTCTATGAGGGCTGGTATTGATCAAAGGGCCAGTTCCTTCCAGAATATATTGAGCAAAGTCCCCCACAATTTTAGAGATAGAATAGTAGTCTTTAGGACCTGGCTTTGTGTAGAAAGTAGGAACATATAAGTGATCTTGCAAATTTTCTCCGACGGGCAGATCTGCCTTTACTTCAATTTTCATATCTTCTAAATGCTTCCTAGGTCCGATACCAGACAGCATTAAAATATGCGGTGAGTTGAGGGCTCCAGCCGACAGAATGACCTCTTTCTTTACATTGACAACGATGTCCTTTCCTTCTTTGTGAAGCATGACACCGCTTACGATGTTAGTTCCAGGTACGAACAGAACTTTAGTAGCTTGAGCGTGTTTGATTACGTGGAAATTTTTCCTATCCTTAATTGGGCTCAAGAAGGCACGAGCAGTACTGAATCTATGTCCATTTTTAGTCGTAGTCTGTGACGTCATAACCCCCATTTGGCTCTCGCCGTTGATGTCGGTCGAGTTCTTCAATCCAAGTTCAATCGCAGCGTTTATGATCATGTGCTCGAAATCGTGAGAGTGTTTGTCGACAGCAACGTTAAGGTTGCCCTCCCAGTTGTGGTATTTCTTGTTCTCTTCGTTGAAAATGCCAGTGAACTTCTCGCTCTTCCTGAAGTATGGCAGAACGTCATCGTAGCTCCATCCTGTACAACAGTCGTTATTTGCCCATTCATCGTAGTCGGCTTTGTTACCTCTGACGTAGAACATGAAGTTGATACTACTGCTGCCTCCGAGTGCTTTGCCACGCGGCCAAGCGCAACCTTTTGCTGTATAGCTCCTGCAGGCGCCATCTTGAGGTTGAGTCTTGTAGGCCCAATCTTGTGGACTGCGCATGTTGTTGTAGAACAAATGTGGAATCTAAAATTTAACCGATGGATGTGTTAGAATTTGTAGGAAATGAAAATTTTACCTTTTAGGAAATTCTAGGGTTTGATGATACATACCTCGGTGTTTAGAGTCGGATTTCCACCGGCTTCTACGAGCAGAACTTTCCATTCTGGCATTTCACTGAGTCGGTTAGCGACCGCTGAACCTGCCGACCCTGCTCCCACCACTATGAAGTCGTAATAAGGATCTGAAACCAAAACCTCACAAAATGATACAAACACTCATGAAAATGATTAAACAATTATAGTAATGTAATTTGTATTTGATTAAATCAATGAAATACTTTATACGGATTTCACATACTTTATTTACTAAACAATATACTACTGATTTTCTAATAATATTGACCTTCATCTATGTGAAAATCCTGCCTCTTACAATTAGTCAAGTAGAAACAATTGAATGTCGAAATAGCAAATGGATTCAAACTATGTAATCTATACTTCTATATACTAATATATAAAGCTGAAGAGTTTGTTTGAACGCGCTAATCACAGGAACTACTGGCCCGATTTGAACAATTCTTTAGTGTTGAATAGCCCATAAATCCAGGAAGCCTATAGGCTACTTAACGTCTACTGTTAGCTAGCGATTAAACTGTCTACTGCGACCAATAGGAGCGGAGCATATAAAAAAAAACATATCGAAATCTACGCGGGTGAAACCGCTTGGCGCAACTAGTAAGAAATAATTAAATCACGTATATATATGCCAGATTAGTGACATACTCCTCATATTTGAATTAAAGAATAACTGTAGCAAACATCTACGGCAGAAATAAGTGTAATGATATTCGGTATGATAGTTACCTGCAAGTACTTGTTGGGTGGTGTCAGCAGGCCAAAGATGGTCGCCGACCAGCGCGCACTGAGCTGCTAGAAATGTCTGCAGAGACTGCATGAACAGGGGCCCAGCAGTCTGGTAGCTGTTCACGATGGTGGCGGTCAACGCCGGATCGCAAGCCCAAGACATCTGATAAGTGATAATGGATTTATTTTCTGTACATAGGTTTTAAAAATAATTTTACAAATTTTTTTTTTATTTAGATCTCCTTATGATAGTTCTCCTTCTCCTATCTGACTCTTCTGAGAAGTCTTGATCGGATAGAAGGAAAAATATGACAGTTTTATCGGTAGCCCAGTAAAATAAATAAATGTATACGGACAAATCACACAGATTGAGCTAGGCCCAAAGTAAGCTCGAGACTTGTGTTATGGGATACTAACTCAACGATACTATATTTATAATAGATACATATGTAGATAAACATCCAAGACCCAGGCCAATCAGGAAAAGATCGTTTTCCATCATGACCTGGCCGGGGATCGAACCCGGGGCCTCTACGTCGCAGGCAGGCGTGTTGACCGCAGCTGCGCCACGCCACTTTATATTCATTATAGACAACACACAAATAAAACAATATTTTTTATTATTATCCGTCACATCACATCAGGTTCAGTTAAAAATCAACATCATGCACTAATTTTGCTGAAGTGAGCCTTTTTGGTGCTGTCGCGAGGCCTCTTTGGTGCTGTCGCGAGGCCTCTTTGGTGCTGTCGCGAGGCCTCTTTGCAGTATGTGTTGAATATAAGTATTTACTTTCTTTCTATTAGGTAACAAAGCAATAAAGCAAATATTTGTGATTCGGGAGAATCTGTCCATTGAAGAGATCGCATTAGCCATTGTATGTTTTTGTTCAATGTTTGATTGGTGTACCTACAAGTAAATAAATTTGCGTCAAAAAGACAAAAAATATGTACTCCGAAAACAACAATTTGGCAAGATTGTCTTGAAATAAAAAGTTGCCTTTTTTTTTTGTTGGGATTGGAAATCATCAAATGACTTTTCCGCTCTGGGCGGAGCGGAAGGGCGTGTAAGACTTTTACTGACTAAAACCCACCCGTGTTTCTTCACTTGCTTGTGCGACGGCCAGGGCTACGGTTTCTTGTTTAACCAACCCGCAACCCTGACCCAGGAGGCATCGGTCTTCGTGGACCCCGTCACGATGTGCTGACATCTCTTTTAGGCGCGCGTGAAACGCGGTGCTCTACCCAAGCCGGGCAGACCTCCACCGTAAGCTCCACTGTGTCCTCAGGGCGATCCACACAATGGTGATACCCTGGCGTTTCCTCCCGCCTTATACGGAAATGGAACCTCCCGAAACAACCGTGTCCGGTGAGGACCTGCGTCAGGCGGAAGGTGAGGGCGTCGTGGCGCCTCTCTAACCACTCTTCAAAGGACGCCGCTATTGTCGCGTGCCCAGCACAGAGTTGCGACAATCGCACTCTCCATGTTGCCATGAGATCCCGCCGGAGCTCTGTCCGCCGTACCGCAATTTCTCGCGGCAGCGGACTTATGCCCCGGCGTTTTGCCTCCTCTCGCCACTCACACATGTGGGCGAGGACTTCCGAAGAAGCTAGTCCAGATTTTGCCCAGCAATGAGGTGATGCAGGCTAACAGTAACATTTACGTATAAATAGTAGACTTACCTTTCTTGTACAGCTTCAACTTAAAATAGCTTAAGATGCTAACAGGTCCAAGAGAGCTGGCGATATGGTTACCCAGAGAATTATCCCAAATATAAATAGAGACATTTTTAGTATCTCATATACGTCAGCACAAGATAATTGCAATTATGTTATTGTTTCAATATCATAATGGCTTATTTGTAACATGTATTTTTCTGTATTTTTATCAGCTCTTCAAAATTTTTAGAGTTAGGTCTCGTACACACAGAATGACCATCCCAAATACCTAAGACCATCAAATACTAATTTCAAGTGCTTTAAATACACATCAAACCTTGGAAGTTCTGAGACCGATCAGTGAACTCCTCTGTCTCCTGCATTCATTGCAATTTGATTTCGGCATTGTATATTCTTCCGTACAACGTCATCAGCCATCATCTCTGTGTTAACAACTATGCCACCCATATCTTCATCTTCAATATGGTAGACTAGCTGTAGCCCACGACTCCGTCCACGCGGACTTCAGTTTACAGCGCGCTGAGCTCAGTTGATATAAAATAAGCGCCTGTTAAAATGATAAGAGGTAGGCCACAACATCGGCTGCCGGCAGAAGTTACCGCCCACCAGACAAAGTCTTGCCGCCAAGCGATTCGTCGTGTTCCGGCATGATGTCTGGTGAAGTCGTACGGAAGACGGGTCTGAGCAGTTGTGTTGCGTTGTGTGGCGGTTACGATGCGCCAAATGTTGTTGTGTCGGGAGTTTGGTCGTGGAGAGTCTCCAGATCAATCTCCCTCTAGCGCAGCATCGTTTGGTCGTGTTGGTCTTAGGTTTTACATTGCATCACCTCGCTCAACTGCCTTCATCCTACCTATTCCTATGTTTTTTAAGTGAATAGGCTTAATAAACTAGTGCGCTTTACTATCAACCATTGCATCACTGCTTACCATCAGGCGGGATTGCAGTCAAGCACTAGTTTATAATTATTAAAAAAAAAATACAGTAAGGGTGAAAACACTTTTGACACTTATTGTTAGTGCAATAAAGTTCAAAAGTAAGTAAGTGCACTTTGACCCTTACTGTAAATCCGCGTTCGCTCCCATTTTCGCAACATTTTTTGTTACTGCTCTGCTCCTATTGGTCATAGCGGGATGTTGTATAGCGTATAACCTTTCTCAGGCTCTAGAGTATTTGTGTACCAAATTTCATTACAATCGGTTCAGTAGTTTTGGCGTGAAAGCCGGACAGACAGAGATACTTTCGCATTTATTAGTATGGATAGATATGGATTAATAAAAGTATGTACAAGACGAATAACTTGTAGTTTACGAGACGTGTTTGAATTCATTTGCAAAAACTGTAGAACACTTTTACATTACATTGAGGAAACACTCAGTTTCGATCTAAATGAGTTTTCTTCCAGGAAATATACTTTATTTTTAAGCAACCGAATTAATAATTACCTTTTTAAGGGGAACCCGTATTAAGCTGAACATCATCATAAACTAATTTAAGCGCAATTTATTACGAATCATATTAATACAAAGTACGAGACATTGTTATTTGTTGACAAACTTACAGAATGGTAATTTACTTTAAATTAATATAAATTACTTTAAATTAACATAAATTATTTGTTTTTTTTTAAAGCCGCAAGTAGTTAAGTTGACCTTCATATGCCAGTCCATTCGATGTATATTAACGAGCCTGCAGGAGTGTTGGAGTGAAGCGATCGTCTTTTATTACTGGAAGCGCCATATTGTTCTACTGCTTCGTTAAACTTTTCCCCTTAGTTTTCTACATCACTGTCTTTATTCTTATCGAATCTATATAAAATATCAAGTTCTTCGGTGCTATACCGATGTTTCTCAAATATGAAAAATACTCTTTCTAAGCTGCTCCAACTATCTTACATAGCATTTAAAATGTCATCAAAAGTGGCCACGATAAAATCGCCCCTCGCAATCCGCTCTCCGAAGCCCTTGGTCCAGTTGGTGTATATGGTAATTAAACATATGTCGCAGAAGGAAGCTGCGGAACGGGAGAGGGAGATCTCAACTCCCTTCCCGGGCCGTAGAAGACGCACCAGGTGTCGAGGAAGTGCGGATAACGCCCTCTTCCGCCCCCCATGAATGAGTCCAGGGCCGAGGGACATGGGGAAGTCCTCGCCCCCTATTTGCTGGACCCCGAGGCGGAGGTGCGCGCTTGTTTCGGCGCGCGCCTCTGAGGCGATGCACGGGATAGTTTAACACCCCACTACCCCGTGCAGGAGACGAGGCCCGGACAAACCGGGCCAACACGAGAGTGTGGGGCCGTGGTCCCACGCGGTCCCACGCGCGCTCGTGATAGAAGAAGCACCGGGGTGGTTTTAGTCAGTAAAAGTCTGACAGACCCCGTCGCCCATCCCAGGGCGGCGGACATCCTATGAGGATTTTAAACCCGAAAAAAAAAAAGAAATTAAACATAGGATAGGTTGATAACATAGTAATAAAAATAATAAGTATAAAGCTTGGCTATGTATCAGCGACCTCTTCAGGCAAGCCAAAGTTATCTTCTGAGCTATTATACAACTATGGAACAATGGAATATGGAATTATGGAACTGAAACGTGATCGCTCACAATGGGCCTCATACGAAGGCTCAGAGTCACACAAAGGGCAATGGAAAGAGCTATGCTCGGCGTTTCTCTCTCTGCGTGATCGAATCATAAATGAGGAGATCCGCAGAAGAAGGAACCAAAGTCTTTACTTAGTAACAATGGTAGCGGGCATTTGTGACGAACCTCAGCCTGTTCGTGTTTGGTTCTCTACCTATATCCAATGTTTAATCTCTAATTTCCAACTTCAAAATAATCATCTTTAATTTTGGTCTATGTCATCCAATAACATAGCTACTTCCAAGAGCGATGGAAAGAGTTATGCTTGGAGTTTCACTGCGCGATCGAATCAAAAATAAGGAGATCCGCAGAAGAACCAAAGTCACTGACATAGTTCTTCGAGTCGCTAAACTTAAGTGCCAATGGGCGAGGCACATTGCTCGTAGAACGGATGGCCGATGGGGCAGTAAGGTTCTGGAGTGGCGGCCACGTACTGGAAGACGCAGCGTAGGGAGGCCCCCAACGAGGTGGACCGATGACCTGGTGAAGGTCGCGGGAAGCCGATGGATGCGGGCAACACAAGACCGGTCAGCGTGGAAAGCCTTGGGGAGGCCTTTGTCCAGCAGTGGACATCTATAGGCTGAAGAAGATACAATAGATGAAATTCGGTTATATGTCCCGGTGAGTCAATATGACGCCATTCAACCGTTCTCGTCTAGATAACGGTGAATACATAGTTGCGCGGACACAACCTAATGGCTAGGATTATCCTCCAGCAAATTTCCTTGTAGTATAACATTGTGGATTCCGAACATACTAGGTGAAGTGTCTGCCGACCCAGCTCTCGAGAATGATCAATTCATTGCACCACCTCGCTCAACTGCCGTCTTCCTTCCTATTCACTAAGTTTTTTTAAGTGAATGGGCTTAATAAACTAGCGCGCTTTACCATCAACAATTGCATCACTGCTTACCATCAGGCGGGATTGCAGTCAAGCGCTAGTTTATAATTATAAAAAAAAATGGTCATTGTTTTATTCAGGGATCGATCTATCATCACTGACAGGCCAATTGTAGCTAATACGCCTGATATTTTTGTGATAGATCAACGAGAAAGTATTTAAACAATTGTTGATATTGCTGTCCGCCATGACTCGAAACGGTCTCCAAAGCCCAGAGCACACGCGTAGAGTAGCCAGCCATTCGGTCTTCTATAGGATGCATTCTGGTGAGTGTGCAAGGGAATTGCATGATTTAATTCCCCCATCTCCGTTCCACCATCGGACGACCCGTCGTACTGCGACTTTCCACCCTTATGTTGTTAACACCACTACGATCCGGACGAAGCGTTTCGCTTCTTCTTTTATACCGCGTACATCGAGGGACTGGAACAATTTGCCGGCGGCGGTGTTTCCGTCACACTACAATTTGAGTGTCTTCAAGGCTAGAGTGTCCATACTCTCTAGCCTTGAATTTTAGCTCTTAATAAACTAGCGCGCTTTACCATCAACGATCGCATCACTGCTTACCATCAGGCGGGATTGCGGCCAAACGCTAGTTTGTAATAAAAAAAAATGGAATCTGTAAAAATGAGAAAAAAAAACATGTATGTTGACTTAGCACACGAGGTTGACGAATATGGGACGTTGAATTTGCAATTATTTTATCGATAAATCTTTACTTACTCTTGGACAGGGCACGCATAATGAGAAGGTAAAAAAATATAATTATAGCTATAACCAAAAATAGTATTGTAGCGGTATCTAGAATCGCCACATGAGAACAACGCGTCATAACTGCCTTCACACGGATTCTACATCTCAAAAGCAGAATTTACCGCGCAACTAGCATATACAACGTGTAACTTAAAGGGTATATACATAACAAAGGCATGCCATCTTTACATGATATCAAACGATATTGGAAGGGTTTTTTAATCCTATCTTTTTATGTTAGGAAGTTATGAGGAAAAACACCGCTTGTGATAGGCTACTGTCATACTAGTCGCTTTTGGCAAGTGATGTGACGGGTAACGAGTAGTTATTAACGTATGTAGTGTGCTGCCACGTTTGTTATGATTTGATTTTAAGAAACACACGAAACCGAAAATTTGTTACCAATTTTTTGATTATTTTATTTTGAGTTGAAACCCTTCCGATATCGTTTGATATCATCTAAAGATGCCATGCCCTTGGTATGTATATACCCTTTTTGTTACACGTTGTATACAACTTCTCAACCGTTGGGAAATATATAACCTATGTGAAATCTACTTAATAAAAACATTGTATAAGTTTATAATTACATATGTAGGTTACGACCCCTTTTCGGGTGCAGGCATCTTACAAATACATACCTAGGTAGATAACTTAGGATAAACAATGACTGAATTCAAATCTAATGTACTTTTATGTTTATGTTTTTCATGGTTTGATAAGTATCAATAATTTATATACTAATATGTCAAGTGCGAGTCGGACTCGCACACCGAGGGTTCCGCCGAAATTCGTCTAAGGTGTCGGTATAAACTGCTGTATCTTTTGATCGCGTTAACTTAGAAGTTTGATTTTTTCACTGCTTAAAGGGACAATAGACCTAGTTATTTGGTATAAATTTCAATTTGATACCTTTATTCGTTCGTGAGAAATCAGGTAGTAAGTTTCATTTTATTAAAATATTTTTATTATATTATATAACTAAAAAAATGTGATTTTTCGCAATTTTTCCTATATTTGCATTATATGACAATACTTCATGCCAAATATTTTATTTTTTTATAAGTTATAAACTAGCGCTTGACCGCAATCCCGCCTGATGGTAAGCAGTGATGCGATCATTGATGGTAAAGCGCGCTAGTTTATTAGAGCCTACATTTCAAGATTCTGAGTTTACGGGAAGTATCCTGTAGGTTTTGATTCCTTTGCGAGTGTCGAAAATTTGTTGAAAATATCGACATAATCGGCTGTATCTTTTGATTGGCTTGGCTTAGAAGTTTGATATTTTCACAGCTTAAAGGGACAATAGACTTGAGTATTTCATGTGAATTTTAGCTTGATACGTCCACGCGTTCTTGAAATAAAGGGTCTTGACAGACAGACAGACGGACAAGAAAGTGATCCTATAAGGGTTCCGTTTTTTCCGTTTGAGGTACGGAACCCTAAAAAACGAATATTGAGCAATCATAACAACAGTAACATGGCTTTAAACGAATTCGGTGCTAAATTACATTTAATAACAACACGTTACTGATAACAAGCTTATTCATTTTATTATTATACTAGCATTACTAGCTGCATCCCGGGGTTTCACCCACATTAGTTTGAGACTCCGTGCAAATATAAAATGTCCTATACGATAATACTGGTTATTAAACATCATCATCAGGCATCTCAGCGTTTATCCCAGTCGCATCCGAAGCTTTTTCACTACAAATATCTAATAAAGATGATCAAACAGTACAATTTAAAAATACTTGTGATAAAATTATAACCCTTTGTTGTGAATGTTGTACATGCCTATAAGTAATGTAAGTATTTACACAAAACTGTTGACTTGCGATTCCTTATTGTTAATCCATACTAATATTATAAATGCGAAAGTGTCTCTGTCTGTCTGTCCGGCTTTCACGCCAAAACTACTGAACCGATTGTAATGAAATTTGGTACACAGATAGTCTAAATCCTGAGAAAGGACATAGGCTATATAACATCCCGCTATGACCAATAGGAGCAGAGCAGTAACAAAAAATGTTGCGAAAACGGGAACTAACGCGGACGTACTACATATTGCTCCCATTATTTTAACAGGCGCTTATTTTATATCGATTGAGCTATTTTTAATTTACGGGAACAACCGCGCTGCGTACTGAAGTCCACGCGGACGGAGTTGCGGGCAACAGCTAGTAAATAAATAAAAATAAACTACTAGCGGCATATGTTGTAATGCTAGGAACCCTCAGAGGGGCGCGTCCATGGAACACCCTACAAAAGTTTCATCATATAATTTGATCAATGGATTCCGAACGCAAAGAGAACATACAGACATAGGATTTTATTTATGTCTATAGTAGATATAAATACTTTATATTCACTGACCCGCTAATGAATATTCTAGTAATTACACCTCCTCAACAACGATTGTACAGACGACAGCACATCAAGCTACTACAATCTGTTTGATTTTCAACTTTATCTCTAAAGCATTAAGTAGTTACATTTTGTTTTTATTTTATTGTTAAATTTAAATATTGTAATTCTGTTTTATGCTATTTCTATGGACCATGGTCTGTAAATAAAATTTATTATTATTATTAAGGTCGTACCCTCACCAAAGGACCTCGAGCATTTGCTCCCTCTTCACCGCGCCCCACCTCTACAATACTTCGCAAAATATTACTAGCGCCGTCTGGCGGACGAAGTACTTACAAATACAAGTTCAATTCATAGACCACAGAAGTAACAGACATGGCACTTTTATTTTTGTTTATTGGTGCGCCCAAATACTTTTGGTTATTATAGACTGAAACAAATGTTGACGATACTTCATAATAAAAATTTTGCATATTTTATTTTTTAACCGACTTCCCAAAAGTGTGGTTCTCAATTCGATTTATGTGTGCTCGCTGATAACTTTATCGTTAATGAACCGATTTTGACCATTCTTTTTTTATAGGAAAGAGTATGCTGCCTATGTAATCTCATTGTTACCACGTCAGTGTCGATAATGGAAATTCTAAGAAATTTAGGCCAATTATCGAAAATTGTAGGCATGCTTCGGGAGAAAACTTGATACTCGTATTTATATCGGATGATACTATAAAACCGTGAAGATTTGGGCCTGACCTGATGATGGAGATGACGGAATTATTATTATTATTTATTTATATATTCTTTATTGTACACCAATCAAACATGGAACAAAAAACATTCATCACAAAAAACATACAATGGGCGGCCTTATCGCTAATGCGATCTCTTCCAGGCAACCAAAGGATGGACAGATATTCCGGAACCACAAATGGGACTGTCATTGGTGCAAACATCATTATTACAATATACTAAAGTAGATACACAAATACATACATATACAAAAATTAATCCATAGAAACTGAACATAACAGGTAAGCAAGTAAATTAGCCAAAAAGTATATTTTGATGAACAAGATCATAACGACAAGTAGTGTTCCCTCACGAGTCTCTTGAATTCTTGCAACGATTGCGCGCGTTTAATTTCAATTGGCAATGCATTCCACAAACGAGGGGCCTGAACAGTGTAAGATTTATCAAGGAACGTTGTGGAATGCATAGGCATTTCGAGCATTAAGTTATCTGATGACCTTAACGTTTTAGAATGAGAGTTGCACAGAAATTGAAAGCGATTCTTGAGATAAAGAGGGGTGAAAGGAGAAAAAAGCACATTATATAGAAGGGAAAGAATGTGAGCATTCCGACGAAGGCGAATTGGCAACCACTTGAGCTTTACACGAAATTCGGATACATGGTCATATTTGCGCAGACCAAATATGAACCTTATACAAAAATTTTGAAGTCGCTCAAGCTTATCTAGTTGGTCTTGGGTAATATCAAGATAGCTGACATCAGCATAGCCGAGGATGGGTAGAAGAAGAGATTGTGCAAGTGCAATTTTGGTGGCCGTCGGTAGGAAATTACGTAATCTCTTCAGAGACGCAGCAGATGCAAATAGCTTGCGGCTAACTTCCTGCAGCTGGGAACTCCAAGAGAAAGTTTTATCAATATATATTCCCAAGTTCTTAACTTTGTCACTAAAAGGAACCACTGAGTTATCAAAAGAAACTTCAGGTAGGGTTGTCCAGTCGATTCTAGAGACCGTCCTAGAACTGCCCACGACTATAGCCTGCGTCTTTATGGGGTTGACGAGAAGCCCATATCTTTTGCTCCAGTCACATATGCGGGTCAGATCACGATTGATCGCTAATATGGCCTCAGACAGATTTCCAAGAGGTGCTCGTGAGTAAATTTGTAAATCATCTGCATAAAGATGGTAGGAAGAAATTAGTTTGTCAGAGATAGAGTTAATAAAAACTGCGAAAAGTAAAGGGGATAGCACGCCACCCTGCGGTACACCAGCAGACGTATTACTCCAGGAAGACAAGGTCTCCCCGAAGCAAATACGTTGCCGACGACCAAACAGGTAACTACGAAACCAGTCAATTACCGATGGAGATATGTTAAGAGAACAAAGTATGCCAAGCAAAACATCAAAATCAACAGTGTTAAAAGCGTTACTGAAATCCAGCAAAACTAAGACCGTCAGATTACCACTTTCCATGGCTGACCTTATATCATCCGTAATGTTCAGAAGTGCAGTCGTGGTGCTATGACCAGGGCGAAAGCCAGATTGGAAGGAGTTGAGGAGATTATTCTTAGAGAGAAAAGTGCTCATTTGATTATGGATTAACCGTTCAAGGACTTTGGAAAGGAATGGTAAGACGGATATAGGACGATATTCAGAAAAGGATGTGGGATTAGACTTTTTAGGCAAAGGAATTATTTGGGCTTCTTTCCACGAGCAAGGAAAAACCCCACTAGATGTTGAAAAATTGAGGATATGACAAATTACGGGAAGAATAACATCCACCACAGGGAGCAACATATTACGGCTGATACAGTCACTTCCTACTGCATTAGAAGTAATTGATAGTATAGTAGTAGTGGAATCCACATCGGAAGCAACTGTAATGTGTTTGGGCTTACTTAATTTGTATTGATTAGAGCTTTACAACTAAATATGTTATGACTGTAACTTCAGGGTTGGAAGTTAGTTTTGTAGATTGAAAGTTAGCTAAGTCAGATGGTCAAAGGGATAGAAAAATAATATAATAAAGGTTAATTTGTCATTATTTATTATTTTAGGGGAAAACGTAATCAGGGTCAAATAAATTTCTGCAGACAGGAAACCTACATAAAAAAAAAGATTTGATGTTTTTTTTTGGGCTCAGGCAAGACTGATATTATATTATTATTCTCGTTTAATAAAACAAATACGTAAATTGTAAAAACCAAAACTATCGTATAAAAAAAAACCGGCCAAATGCGAGTCGGACTCGCACACCGAGGGTTCCGCCGTACAAACGTAGCCGTTTACAGTTTATGACGTACTAGCTTTCCGCCAGCTGCTTCGCCCGCGTGGAGTTCGGTTATATCGCGCTGTTTAAATTCCTCTCGGGAACATCAAATTTTTCCGGGATATAAGGTAGCCTATGTTCTTTCTCAGGGTCTAAAGATTGTCTGTGCCAAACTTCATCAAAATCAGCTGTGAAGTTTAGGCGGGAAAGCGTAACAGACAGACAGAGTTACTTTCGCATTTATAATACTAGCATTTTTTTTTTTTTTTTTTTTTTTTTTTTGACAAATCATACAGATTGAGCTAGCCCCAAAGTAAGTTCGAAACTTGTGTTATGGGATACTAACTCAACGATACTATATTTATAATAGATACATATATAGATAAACATCCAAGACCCAGGCCAATCAGGAAAAGATCGTTTTCTATCATAACCTGGCCGGGGATCGAACCCGGGGCCTCCACGTCGCAGGCAGGCGTGTTGACCGCTGCGCCACGGAGGACGACAAATTGATTTAGATTTTTTCACAGTTTAGAGGCAATTAGATTTAAGAAGTGTTTGATATGAATTTCAACTTTAATATCTCTACGCGTTCATGTGAAAAAGGGTAGGTAGTAAGTTTATAATTATTAAAAAAATATTTTATGTCATGTAAGCAAAAATAATATTTTAATATTTTATGTAACTTCAAATTTATCATTTCACAATTTTTCCTTTATCTGTCTGTACTATAATATAACGTTGTTTCGTGCCGAATTTCAAGATTCTGAGTTCACGGGAAGTACCTTGTAGGTTTTGATTCCCTAGCGTGTGACGGAAATTCGTCTAAGGTGTCGGTATAAACTGCTGTATCTTTTGATAGCTTTAACTTAGAAGTTTGATTTTTTCACTGCTTAAAGGGACAATAGACCTAGGTATTTGGTATAAATTTCAATTTGATACCTTTATTAGTTCGTGAGAAATAAGGTAGTAAGTTTCATTTTATTAAAATATTTTTATTATATTATATAACTAAAAAAATGTGATTTTCGCAATTTTTCCTATATTTGCATTATATGACAATCCTTCGTGCCAATTCTCAAGATTCTAAATTTACGGGAAGTATCCTGTAGGTTTTGATTCCTTTGCGAGTGTCGAAAATTTGTTGAAAATATCGACATATTGGCTGTATCTTTTGATTGGCTTAAAGGGACAATAGACCTGGGTATTTGGTATAAATTTCAATTTGATAACTTTATTCGTTCGTGAGAAATAAGGTAGTAAGTTCCATTTTATTAAAATATGTTTATTATATTATACAATATGTAAAGAAAACCCTGTCCGATCCATTAAGGTATTGTTAGGTATCGATAACTGATTGTAATAATGCCCACAAAGACAGACTAAACTTAAAAAAAAAATCCCCCTAAAAAAATAAATATTATTTCGCAAAAAGAGGTAACTTAATACATGTGCGTTATGCAACCCCATCCGCGGGCGCAGGGCCGGGGGCGGGGGGGCAGGGCACGCGGCACCTGTGACGTGGTCGCGTCGCTATTCGCTTATAATAATACCGGTGTTGTCACTGTTTTAAAAATTACCAAATTTCGGGGAAATTGGAATTAATTCCCGGGAAAAACGGATTATTTCAAAATTCATTAGTATTGTTACTATGATGGTTATGTAAAATTTTATATTATATTTGGTCAAGTGTTTACCTAACCTTTATTATCCTTATGGGTCGGACAGGGTTTTCTTTACATATTGTATAACTAAAAAAATGTTTTCGCAAGTTTTCCTATATTTGCATTATATGACAATGCTTCATGCCAATTTTCAAGATTCTGAGTTTACGGGAAGTATCTTGTAGGTTTTGATTCCTTTGCGAGTGTCGAAATTTGTTGAAAATATCGACATAATCGGCTGTATCTTTTGATTGGCTTGGCTTAGAAGTTTGATATTTTCACAGCTTAAAGGGACAATAGACCTGAGTATTTCATGTGAATTTCAGCTTGATACGTCCACGCGTTCTTGAGATAAAGGGTCTTGACAGACAGACAGACAGACAGACAGACAGACGGACAACAAAGTGATCCTATAAGGGTTCCGTTTTTTCCTTTTGAGGTACGGAACCCTAAAAACAAATACATATACTATAATATTATTTACACAAAGCTTCCTTTTGCAGAAAAATAATAAACATCTGACTAATACAATATCCGGTCAGACTGGACGCTGACGGCAGCATATTTGGAAAAGGCGTGCAAGCAAACGACGTATTTCGTTTGCTTTAATTCCTATAAGACCACAATGAAAGTATGAGCATTTCTAGAAATAACGCAATGAAATAACACAAATTAAATTCAGTCTCTTGATTTTAATTGATTTTTGCATAAGCATGACGAGTAGGTAGTGTTTGTACTATGTTAAAGTACAGTGTTGTAAATTGTTGAGGAATTCCCTCGACTGTCTATGGGCTTCATCATCAGATCTATTGCAGACCTTCATTTAAACCTATATGTGTGTAAAGTTTTCATCAATATAAATGAATTAAGTCCAAACACAAGGTAACTATTGTAAACCTTTGAGGAGTTCCCTTAACTGGCCTTTGTCTTCATCATTAGAGCTTTAATGACAATCACAACTCATTTAGGTGTAAAGTTCTTATCAATATAAATTTATTAAGCACAAACACGAGTCAGCTGATGTGAATCGTTAAGGAGATCCCTCGGCTGTCTCCCGGCTCCATCATTAAGTCCGAACTTTACTAAATTGTAGTGCGTTAAAACACTTAATGAAAAAACATAGAAATGCCCTAGGCGCCCCCATGATTTTTTAAATTTCTCCTAGGTTTCCTTAGTCTGCCATCATCAGACCCTAATTTCCTTAACATGAGACTACCTTGAAGATATAATCTTTCTAATTAAAAAAAAAATATGTGGCACTCGGGAACTGCCGCGGTAAAGCTATTGCATAGCATTTTTTATCAACTTATGCAATAGGGTATTTGACTAAAAAAAACCTAATTAGTCAGTCAGATTTCCAAAAAATACTCATCATCATCATTTCAGCCGAAAGACGTCCACTGCTGGATATAGGCCTCCCCCAAGGTTCTCCACGACGACCGGTCCTGCGCTTCCCGCATCTAGCGGTTTCCCGCGACCTTCACTAGGTCGTCGGTCCACCTTGTCGGGGGCCTACCCAAAAATACTAGACACCAATTTTTTTCTTTTTTCATATAAACAAAAATGAATACGACACAGTGCTTTGAAAACTCGTGTGACGTCACTGCACGCTACACTTTTTAGCGGCCAGTGACGTCACCAGCCATCACTCCTGATCTTTGATGCCTATTATATTTGTCAATTTTTATAGATTTGATAAAACAAAATATAGGAAATGTAAAACGTATATAATTAACCTATCCAATATTTTAATATAATCTGAATGACGGACTAATTAGTTTTTTTTTAGTCAAATACCCTATTATTTATATTATAGTAAAGTTATCTGCAAACAAACATAAAAAAAACATATAACCTCCTCCCTTTTGAAATCGGTTAAAAAAACGAACATCAATAACAAAGACACTTTTTGATAGTATTATACTCTATGCGACATGCGGTGCGTGAGCGAGCAAGCAGATGCTTTCTCGCTCACGCGCCGACCGCTTTGCTAGCGGACCGCGCGATGACGAACGATACGGGTTCCCCCTTCGAGAGCTTGTGGCATACTGAATCTCAATAGCTCGGGCAAGAGAAGTGATAGGGAATACGCTCAGATTGTTGAATAAAATTTTTGTTTTGGTCGTTTAAAAAAAATATTTCTACAATAATGTTCGTCATGAAATTGCCTATCCATTAGTGTAAGAACGAAATCTAAATAATGCTTACTTTTCGAGGAGATGCACGTTTTTGATAATTATTTCTCTTGTCAGAGGTTTCGTTGTGAAGGAATTATTTAAACATTATGCTTAGTAAAAAAAAATCTACAATTCTGGAGCCAAGATTATGGAGAAAATTTATGTATTTTTAAAAAGTTGTAATTTCTAAAAAAAAAACTACATAAAAACGGCCTGCGGTGTGTTTTTCCCCTGGAACCGCCTTAAGCTTAACCGGCATTTTGGGGTCACAAATCCTGACACCTGTCACCTCACGCTATTTCACGCAAGCTGCGGAAATACGTGCCTTGACGTCGCAATCAATGTCGCCGGACGCGTGAAGCACAGACCCCAAGTATTTAAACTGGTCCGTGCACTCGACCATGTCTCCGCCTATGCGCACAGACATGGGGTCTGTCGTGTTGCTGGCCAAGTACACGGTCTTCGCCACGTTGTTTGTGTGTCTAGTTTATTCTTCAAGTGTTGCAGTATTATAACAACGTGGCAGTGGCGAAGGGTGAAATTTTGACAAAGGGAAGCCGGTCCAAAAAAATAAACACTTAAACACTTACCTACTGCAGGATATCTTGGAGGAGGTCTTCAGATAAGAATAGTATTAAAAGCCCCACCTTCACCATACAAAAAGGACTGATGATTTGATAACAGTGTCTTTCAAGTATGATAAAAGCGGCAGCAAAAGAAAAAAAAAGCCTTTTTCGACGTGCATCTCCATACCACACATGCATGCTTGTTAGTAAGTACTAAGTTAAGTACCTATTGTTAGGGAATAAGAGTCAAGAAAAAATAAAATAAAAAATTACAAAAATAATAGTGTTAAAAACCGAACCACACAAACACCGATCCAAAACCAACAAAAATATTAAGCAAAAATAAAGCAAATTATACACAATCACAACGTTATTTATATTGTAATGCAATGCGTCTGTTTTTTTTAACAAAATGAGCTAAAATGATGTTATAAAAATTCGGATTACTTTTCATTTTATTAAGCAAATTTTTTTTAATTGACATGATAGCCAAATCGGACAATCTCTGCTCTTTTTGGCAGTTTCGCACATATGTGTGAATGCGTTTTAAAGCAGAAAATGACCGCTCAGCTGAAGCTACTGAAATGGGGAGGGTCAGAATTAAACTGCAAAGAGTCGAAACTTGAGAAAATGCGTCTTTCAAAGACGTATTCTGGAGCTGTAAAAAAAGCTCATAGGTGTCCAATTTATTTAACGACGCTGACGTAAGACTTTAAGTTCATTCAGCAGGTAGTCAGTTGAGCAGCACTCTATATGAATTAAAGCCATAATAACAAACAAAATACACAATATTTAACCAAATCTGCGATTAAATTACGTTACAGAATCAGTCACAGTTTAAATACCACAAATATTAAAATATAACAAACAAAAAACACGAAAAACGAACACATGTCACATACTAACAATAATTTATTTTCAACCAAACGAAATGGAACACGAAAATATGCCAAAATAAAAAGAATATGACTTGCGAAGGATTTCATTATAACGTTTCTTTGTCTCATTCTAATAGAGGAGAGGAGAGAACTGCAACCCGGTCGGCATCAGCCTATCTTTTCTCAAAAATTACGGACGGTTAGCGATCATTAGAAAGAGATGTCTGACACGCTCTGTCTCTTTTCGCCTCATAGTAAAACGTTGGCCGAGATAAGCTGTAATTCGTCGAGTTACCTTTAATGTAATTTAGGTAAGAAAAATTTAAGCGCTGATTAATTTACGACTATAAAATGAAATGTGATACTTAGGGTATTGCTAAGAATTACTATTGCTATTGTAAATCGCGCAGGCATTTGATTAATAATACTTTGTTAATGAAATAGAATGTAAATACTTTTGTATGAATATGGAACTGATTTTTGAAAGGTAACCCGGTGGGAATCGGCTTGTATGGACCCTTCGCCACTGATGTACACATGAAAGTGGAAGATTGGCGATTTTATGCGGACGAATAGCTATTAATTTAATAAAACAAAAGCATATTTTAAACATTTTATTTAAATAAAACAAAAAAGTTCTTCGGTAACTACAATGAAGTAGAATAAGAATATACAAATTATTCTTATTTTACTTCACTTGTTTTAATCTACCTACTACTTATATCTATCCAAATCATTGATAAAATATTAAACACATACGATATATTGTAACAAACTGACCAAAAAAAATGTGCGGAACACAGCAGCAGCACACATGCATATTTTTATTCGGCATACATTGGTACAGTGTGAGTGAGATGGGGCGCAATCTAAAGCATAGAGAAGAAAAAGATGGCTATTGTTTGTCGTTTGCGCTGTTAGTGTTTGTCGTTTGTTTTTACGAGTGTATCGAGAGTGACTAAGGCGAGATACAGGACTTTCCTTCCTTTTGTACGCTTCATTTTCAGTGCGCTAATGACATATATCTAACTTAGTTTAATATTTTATCAATGATCCAAATAAATAAATACACGATACCTATGGGATTTAATAAATGAAAGGCAATTGTACGCGGATGAGATGAGAATTTAAGAGAGATGCGCCAAACTAAAACTCGAAGGGCGGGCGTTTTGGGGGGACAGCCTTATTTAATATTGACGTGCAAAAGGTGCTGAATCTCCGACTAATTTGAAAAATGACTTTTGATTTTGAATGGACAGCATAAGAAATAAGTCTGATAGTGGCAACCGTAACTGAAAAGTTGTATGGAATTCAGTTATCATGAGGAAAATGGCGTGAGGAGGGGTTTTGAGTATGAGTGTTAATGGCTGTAATGAGAGTAGGGGAGGACTAAATAAACGATGGATGGAATATGTGAATGATGATATGGTTAGAAAGAGATGAAGAAATAAATGTTGAGTTCTCCCCAAATAAATTGGGATAAGGAGGAGAGTAATGCGCGATCGAATCAGGAATGAGGAGATCCGCAGAAGAACGAGAGCAACCGACATAGCCCGAAGAATTGCAACACTAAAGTGGCAATGGGCCGGGCACGTTGTCCGTAGGATCGATGCCCGATGGGGCCGACGGGTTCTCGAGTGGCCATCACGCACTGGAAGATGCAGCGTGGGTAGGCCCCCGACAAGGTGGACCGACAACCTGGTGACGGTCGCGGGAAACCGCTGGATGCGGGAGGCGCAGGACCGGTCGTCGTGGAGATCCTTGGGTCTTTCGGCTGAAATGATAATGATGATGAAGGAGGCGAGGAAGGAGGAAGGAGCAGGAGGATGAAAATGATGACCTTTAAAATTACAACACATATTCATACTCCACACCGTCATAGAAAAATGAGTTCTTACATTTCTTTTCTCCCCTAGGAGTAATCACTTCACCAGGCCCGTAATAAATTGGGTATTTATTCCTATTAACTTTATTAGAATAAACCAATGGTCTTGGCTCCCGATTTGGAAATATATTCGTTATTAAAGGTTTCTGTCGTCCTTGTTTTAGAAATCGGCAAAAAGGCTTTGGTAGTGGCCTATAATAATTTGGTCCGTAGTAATGATTTTGATATTGCATATTCGGGGAGCCATATAGATAGTTTTGGAAAGGATTATGCGTTTGACTATTGATATTTTTCTGACGAAGTCTGTAATTTGGGTGTAAATGATTCTTTCTATAAAGACCTTTTGGTATTTGTTTAGTTATATTTTTCGAGCTTGGTACTACGTTATGTTCGTTGACTTTTTTTGATTCAGACTCTTTGTCTTTATTGACTTTGACTGGAATAACTGGAATTTTTATATCTAAGAATGGAAATAGGCTAGTAATTTCGTTGAACAAATTTTTTATAGGCATGTAAACTTTAATTGGTTCATCATTTTCATTATTCTTAGAGTGTTGATAGCCCTTTGATTCTTCCATTGGAGGTTTAATTTGGTCAACGTTTACTTCATACCAGTCTTCTTTGATCATATCTGAAGCTTTCTCAGCGATCATTATGATCGGTGCGTTGGTGTTACCGCTTGTTATTGTTGGCATAACACTACCGTCGATCACTCGAAGGCCTTTGATTCCGTACACCTGGAGATGAAAGTGAGACACATTATAAAAATGATCTAATAAAGTAGGTAGCACGTGACAGTATTTAGAACGTGAAAAAGTGGATGGGTGGAGATTAAAAAAAAAATGGTTTTGAAACCACTCTTTTATTAGAGACGAGGAGGAAGGTTACTTTTAAATATTGACCATGATTTATATATAGGCGGTGAATATTCTTACGTTTTCACGTTACGTTTCACAGCCTCAGTGGCGTAGCGGTAGCGAACGCGGCCGCTGTGCAAGGAAGCGTGGGTTTGATCCCCGCGCTATGCCAATATTTGTGTGCATGAATATTTGCACTGGTCTGGGCGTGCCTCGGAAAACACGTTAAACCATTGGTCCCAGTTGCCATTCGGACATCTAATGGCAGAAGTTACGGGTTTTTGGAGCCGTCAAAAGTCCAACAATTGGTCTAACTGCAATCGCCTTCAGGTTGTGAAGGTCAGACGGCAGTCGCATCACGGAAAATATCGAAATTTAGCCAAAATCAGCAGTTAGACTGGTAAAGCGGACCCCAGACTCCAAAGTTGAAAATTGCTTCGGATGCGACTGGGATTAACGCTGAGATGATGATGAATATTCTTACGTTTAGCCTAGGGTCAACAACAGCAGCCGGATCACCAGGAGGTCCCATGGCGCAGGTACCCACAGGGTGGTATAACGTTAGCGAGTGATGTCTGGCTTGGCACTCCAGGTGCTCAGGTGACATCAGGTCGTGAGCCTCACATCCGGGATTCCGCCGAGGGTTCGGCCGAGCGTTCAGCTCGCGAAGTGCTGGCTGATTCACCAGTTCCTGGACTATACGGGCGCCCTCTACCTGAAATCATATAACAATTTTATGTTACACTTTGGTTTGTTATATCGGGTAATGTAATTAATTTCCAAATTTATCGCGATTTTTGTTCTAGGTGGTACAAAACCACCTATCATTACACATTTCGTTTATGGACTTGTCCCTTGTGAGTAATTAAATTTAGCAGACAAACCCTGTTTTTAAATAATTATAAACTAGTGCTTGACCACAATCCCGCCTGATGGTAAGCAGTGATGCTATCGTTGATGGTAAAGCGCACTAGTTTATTAAGGCTATTCACTTAAAACACTTAGTGAATAGGAAGGAAGACGGCAGCTGAGCGAGGTGATGCAATGTTAAACCCAACAACACGACCAACGATGCTGCGCCAGAGGGAGATTGATCTGGAGACCCTCCACGACCAATCTCCCGACACAACAACATTTGGTGTATCGTACCTGGTACACATCGCAACACAACTACTCAGACCCGTCTTCCGTACGGCTTCACCAGACACCAAGCCGGAACACGACGAATCGCTTGGCGGCAAAACTTTGTCTGGTGGGTGGTAACTTCTACCTTTAACAATTTTTTTTTTCTACTGTTCACCAGAGACATGTCCACATGTTTTAACTTAAAAACATATGTAATAATTCTTGTAATCGGAGAAGTACTTCCAAAGATTTACTAGTATGTACATTATATCTAGGGCCGGCAGACTAAAGCACATAAGTCAAAATTTCCGATTTTTTTTTTATAACGCCTTTGATATACATTTTATTCAATACGCAAGCTGACTAAAGCACATAAGTCACACTCAATTATTTCGTACCGTATCAGAGTTGTGGACTTTATCAACCAGTAACAATTCAATTACAATCAGACGAACAAAAACACATAAGTTGACATATAGTACAGTCAATCTGCAATTTGAGCTCCGAAAAATGACAAACCGGAATTTGACTCGATGAATCGTTAGAGGGGCAAGTAATAAACTTAATGTTAGATTTCCGAAGTCCCTCCTCCTGCTGTTTTTGAGAAAATCCAAAAATATTTTGAAATTGATTTATCTCAGCAACTATAAGGGCTAGCGACCTTTTTTTTAAACTGTTAAGGACACTTAGGACTACATTTTCTTTCATTGAAGTGACATCATCCGACTTAAACTGCAAAAGCTAGATGGCGCTAAAGTTTGAAAAAATTGGTTTTTAGCCATTTTCATTATGAAATAACAATTTTTTTGCAATAATGTAAATGAGAAAGTTGTTTGTCACAAAATTAGCTACAACTTTTGTTTAAAACATTTTTTCGTAAAACTTACCGTTTCCGAGCTGAAGCTTGTTGAAGTGTACAAATCGTACATTATGTGCCTTGCTGTAGGGTGTTTGTCATACAATTCATGGATAGATCAGTGAATTGAAATGTTTACATAATTTTCAATTTTTAAACTTTTAAAACTAAAAAAAAAAAAAAAAAAAATCCATAAAATCCATTGTTTAAAAAAGTTTTAAAAGTTTAAAAATTGAAAATTATGTAAACATTTCAATTCACTGATCTATCCATGAATTGTATGACAAACACCCTACAGCAAGGCACATAATGTACGATTTGTACACTTCAACAAGCTTCAGCTCGGAAACGGTAAGTTTTACGAAAAAATGTTTTAAACAAAAGTTGTAGCTAATTTTGTGACAAACAACTTTCTTATTTACATTATTGCAAAAAAATTGTTATTTCATAATGAAAATGGCAAAAAACCAATTTTTTCAAACTTTAGCGCCATCTAGCTTTTGCAGTTTAAGTCGGATGATGTCACTTCAATGAAAGAAAATGTAAAGTGTCAGTTTAAAAAAAAAAAAAGGTCGCTAGCCCTTATAGTTGCTGAGATAAATCAATTTCAAAATATTTTTGGATTTTCTCAAAAACAGCAGGAGGAGGGACTTCGGAAATCTAACATTAAGTTTATTACTTGCCCCTCTAACGATTCATCGAGTCAAATTCCGGTTTGTCATTTTTCGGAGCGCACGGCTTTTTTTTCGACATATTGACTGTACTAATATGTTAAAAGGAACACTTCAAGTGACTACTGGCTTGGTTCAAAAACTTTGACTTATGTGATTAGGAACTTCAAGTGTAGCACTTTGTCATGAGAATGAAGGTACTTAAAAATAATTTATGGTCTAAACAGAAATAGAGAAGTGGGTCTAATCTTATGCATATAATTAGTTGTATAACAATTGTTGCTTTGTGAGTTTATTGTGAGTGCAATATTTATTAATATGAATGTTTAAAGGGGCAATAAATTTGTTTAAATTTCGTCAGCGAGATAACCAGAAGCCGACGAATTAAAAAGGAAAAACAGTTTAGATGGAACTTAGGGCAGGCCTACAAACTTTAAACGGAAAGAATATACCAGATCGGAAGATTAAGGAATTGCCTGTGTGCAGGATGAAATGTAAAGAGCGTATAACATAAACCGATAGCCATGCTATTTTTACAGAATATTGGAAAATGGGTTCATATGTAAAAAAACAGAATGAAAACTTACAAATTTGCCATCTTATGAAAGCCGCTATACAAGAAGAAGTACATCAAAGAAGTATTTTGTTAAGATCGCAATAATCCACAATTAATCAAAATCTGTAGCCAAGAATTTCACAAATTAGGACTTTCATTTGTAAAGTTTGTCACATGTATATGTGTCAAGATGAACAGGATAAAATCAATCTCATATCACTACACGAAAATCATAAAGCCCTAGCTGACGAAGTATATTCTATGAAACACATTGATACAGAAATTTGTGAAAATTATGACACTTTACAGTTTTTCACATTTGACTTGCAGACAACAGTGTTTGCCTACACCATCACTTACATCTTCAGTTGCCTTCTATAAGCGTCAGCGATGGACGTATAATTTGACTGTCCATGACAACAAAACTGGCAAAGCTGTGTGCTATGTTTGGTACGAGATTATTGCAGCTCGTGGAGCTAGTCAAATAGCCTCATGTATCTACAAACACCTTGAAACTGGTGTACCTCGAAACATATCATTTTTTATTCGGATACATGCAGAGGGCAGAACAGGAACTCTCATGTTAGTTCTATGTTCAATTGGGTTTTGCAGAAGTCTCGAATAATTGAATCGATTGATCATAAGTTTATGGTTCCTGGTCTTAGCCATTTAAAGGTAAATACAGATTATGGCATTATAGAAATGAAAAAAAAAAAAGAAAACTGAGAAATTGTTCACCTGTATGATTGAATACAATTGATATGTTCCAGTAGCAAGAAGTTTACAATAATAGAAATGAAAAGTGAATACTTCTTTGACTTTTCATCCCTTTCAAAAACTGCTTTGGTTTTGAGAAAAAAAGATACTGAGGTCCAGAGAAAAGATATTAAGAGAAGGGAGAGGAAAGATATTAAGTAGCTGGAAAAATGTTGGCTACAGTATGAAAAAGAAATCGGCACCCTTTCTTCTAAGCGATACGCTGGATATGGATTCATATATTTTTTTATTATACCTAACTATAATAAAAGAAGAGGTCCCAGTTTATCTGAAAACATCCCTGTTATATTCGTTCAACCTTTACCAATATCAATGGAGAAGAAAAATGATTTGATTTCGCTATAGCCTTAATACCCGATGTTTTCCATGAGTTTTATTTAAATCTTCCCACATTAGAAAGTCTTCGTAATACTGATCCTGACATCTTAGAATCAGAGGGAGAACAAGGATTTTAAGTGGGATTTAATTAGTAATTAAGATATTGTATATTTAGTTAATATCACTGCTTTTTAAAAATATGTAGAGTATCATCAATTTTATAAATGATTGCACTTTTTCACATAACTTATATTATTACAGTGTTCCTTATAACATAAGTCCTCTAAATATTAAACTACAATGTTTTCTTTTAAATACTAAATCTTAACTAAGAGTTATTATTATTTACTTACATAATTAAAATACATTGTTTAAAGGTTTGCGCTTTCTTAATTTTTAAACAGTTTTTTTGTTTCCTGAAAAGTTCGCAGTTTTGACTTAAGTGCTTTAGTTTGCCGACCCTAGATATATATTTTTTGTTACTCTTTTTGTGCCCCACTGTTGGGTCAAAACTACCCATTGTCCTTCTCAACCTTTCTGTCATGTACAATCTCGAGCCATTTAACCGCACTCATCATCTCAGCGTTAATCCCAGTCGCATCCGCAGCCCTTTCAGCTTTAGAGTCCGGGGTCCGCTTTACCAGTTTAACTGCTGAATTTGGCTAAACTTCGATATTTTCCGTGAAGCGACTGCCGTCTGACCTCCACAACCCGAAGGCGATATCTAAGCATTGCAATTAGACCAATTGTTAGACTTTTGAGGGTTCCAACAACCCGTAACGACTGCCACTAGATGTTCGTATGGCAACCGGGACCAACGGCTTAACGTGCTTTCCGAGGCACGACCAGACCAGTGCAAATATTCATATTCATGCATACAAATATTTGCACTGTGCGGGGATCGAACCCGCGCCTCCTTGCGCAACGGCCGCGTTCGCTACCGCTACGCCACAGAGGCTGTCGAGCCACTTAACCGCACTATTGTATAATAATTGGATCTTATTTCATAGGTAAATAAGATCCCAAGTTAACAAAACAAGACCAATTACATAATTATGTTTGAGATAACATAACGTTTTATAGTAACTATTTTAATCTTTTTTTATTTGCGTAACTTTTAATAACACAACAAAAATTATCTACTGTTCCCACGTTAACTACTTGTTATTTGCGTAAATATTTATACTCACCAATATTTTGATATCATCTGGGTCGGTGTAGTAGTTCGGATAAATCAGTGGTGGCGAGTAGGGGTTTGCGTCTCGTAGTTTCAAGTAACCACGGCTTTTCGGTCTCAGTAACAGTGGCACGATGGAGAACGAAGAGTCATAGAGTATCTCTTCATACAACTCCGCATATGTGACGTCATCCAAACCGTTGGCCCTTTTACCAAACAAACCTCCATCCATATTGTCAGCGGTAGGAGCAATAAACAGCTGAATATCTGGATAGTCTTCCTTCGGGTCTTGATATTTAGTGTTGACGAATGCCATCGCTTCAGCCTCCATCATACTATATAGTGGTCCTTTCTTGTTTATAGTAAAATCTATGAAAGCTCCTATTGAAGTGACTGAATGTAGATTAAAAGAATAATCTGTTCCGTTATCGTAAGGATTGTCGAAGAGGAACGAGTGACCGCCCATTGCGATGTGGTCTTGAAGATTACTTCCGACGCCAGGCAGATTGACAATCGGATGTATGCCAACTTCTTTCAGGTGTTCAGCATCTCCTATACCAGATAACATCAATAGCTGTGGAGATTGTACCGAGCCAGCTGATAAAATAACCTCCTTAGTCGCTTTCACGATTCTTTCTTGTCCATTTTTTTTAAACTTTACACCGTATGCAGTATTTTGTTCGTCAATCAGTATTTTTTCGACCAATGAATGCACACTTGTATGAAGGTTCTTTCGTTTTGAAGTTGGTCTCAGAAACGCTTTGGCTGTGCTGCACCGAAGACCATCTCGTACTGTCGCTTGGGATCGAGTAAATCCGGTTTGAAACTCTCCATTCGCATCGCGAATGCGGTAACCTAACTGCTCTCCGGCTTCTAATATCTTTCTTGTTATTGGCTGTTCGAAAGCGAAATATTCAATAGTCAAAGAACCTCCAGTCGCGTGATACGGATCGTTTTGATGTTCAGGTATCCTTATATCTTCTGATTTTTTAAAGTACGGCAACACACTCTCATATCCCCACCCTACGTTACCCATACACTCCCAGGTATCATAGTCACGTTTATTCCCTCTTATGTACAACATAGCATTCAACACACTGGAACCACCGAGGACTTTCCCGCGCGGCCACCGACACTTTCTTTCCACCATACTCAAACAGTATCCGTCACTGGGTTCCGTAAGGAATTGCCAATCGATAGAAGAGGTTTGTAATACAGGGAACAACGCTGGTACTTCTGATAACACGTTCTCGTCCTGTCCCGCTTCGAGCAAGAGCACTTTCCAGTTATGGTTTTCTGATAGTCGATTGGCTAAGACTGCACCTGCGGACCCCGCACCAACTATGATGAAATCGTAGTAATCATACAGTTCTTCGAAAGGATGGTCTCTGACACGGTTTTCTGCATCTTCGATATCGGGTCGGTATAAATGTATAGCCAAGCGGAGGAGTATCAGTATACCGAGGCCAGGTAGCAGCTGGAAGGTGATCCTTGTATTTGAAAGAATTCCTCTGAGTGATGTTGGGTTGTGGGTCGACATGGTTTCATACTACACGCGCCACCGCTGTACCAACACTGATATGGAATTAAATTGAATGGCAACTGATTCAGCAATTAAACGAGTTATTGTTTACAGCAGGTTCATCCGTATTTTGTCACACTTGGAAGTTTTATTGCACAGAGTAATGAATTTATTTTGAAGCCAGAATTTGAAATGTTGTTACATAAAATTTATTTGACCAGAAACTTAAACTTGAATGCAAATAATTATTAGTTGATATAAAAATAATAAACTTCAAATAAAAGGGATCACATACACTTGTTTTTGTATGTGTGATTCCTTTTATTTGAAGTTTCTATTGATATAACAAAACATCTCTTCCTGAAGTAGAATTAACATTAATTCAATTGAATTCAATTCTATTGTGTATTTAAATTATACTTGAAATTTATTACCAGGGTTGCAGTCAAGCACTAGTTTATAATTATTAAAAAAAACCTGACGATATTTGATTACTCTGTACTTAGCACATCGTCCCACAATAATCAATGCGTGTCAGCAAATGAGCAACAATATAGTGTTATGACATCGCGGCACGGGGTCTGACCTAGAAAGGATGAAGAGAACAGACACTATATGTAGTATTAGAATAATTTATTATAAACACTATCCTTAATCAAATAACAAACAAAATTACAATTGCATGCCGTCAATAAATAGAAAATAAATTAATTCACAATCTTCGGCCATGACAGGAAATATCTATGTATTTACAACAAAATTCTTACGCTCATAATACTGATAAATACTTTCGTTTTGTACGTCAATTAGATGTAATATTTTGAGGTTCGTCGTTTTAACCAAAATTCTTTGATCATGTCGCTGCCTTTTTCTCCTATCATGATAATAGGTGCATTGGTGTTTCCGCTCACTATGTTCGGCATGATACTGCCGTCTATGACACGTAGACCTTTCACTCCATACACTCTCAGATGATTGTCGACAACTGCTTCACGATCCCAGTAGGGCCCCATCTTGGCTGTTCCAACAGGATGGTAGATAGTACAAGTATACTGTCTAATCATGCACTCCCAATAGGCGTCTGTGTACCTCTTGATACTCACGCACGCAGGGAAGACGTGCTTGTTCAAAACTGAGCCATATTTTTGAAATGCTCTAGTCCTGGAGAGTGCCACAGCGATTTTAACTCCTTCTACTAGAGTTTTGACGTCCATCTCGTCTGCTAGGTAGTTTGGATAAATGTAAGGATAATCGTATGGGTTGGCACTGCGCAGTTGTATGAAGCCTTTGCTTCGCGGTCGGAGCAGCATAGGAATTATACTCCAAACATCCATATTATTTATAGGTCTAAACACAGCGTCGTAGAACGTGTCCATTAGTCCATGGACTTTGCTTATTTGCTCTCCCCCATCAGAATTAGTTGATCCAGAAATAAAATGGAACTCTATATCCGGGAAATCGTCAGTCTCGTTTACATATTTGGTGTTGACAAAACCTAAGCCTTCGACACCGCCCATGATTGTTAAAGGACCTTCTCCTAACATGGCGTACTCCATCAGTGTACCTGCAGTGTAAAGACGATGTTCTACAATAGATATAGGCTGATTTACCATGAAAGCCAAGCCGCCCAATCCAATGTGATCCTGTAAGTTCCTTCCAACTTTCAAATTTTGTATCATGGGTATTTTATGCTTATATAGTTCTTCTGCCGGTCCTATTCCAGACAACATTAACAACTGGGCAGAGTTAATAGTTCCAGCTGAAAGAATGACTTCCTTTCGAGCCCTGATGCGGTAAACCATTTTATTTCTTACAAATTCTACTCCAAAAGCAACTTTAGTTCTGGGGTCTATCATCACTTTGGTGACGTGTGAATTCATGGAGATGTGTAAATTAGGACGATCCTTGGCTGTTCTTAGGTATGCCTTGGATGTCGAACAGCGGCTACCACGTCTGATTGTGCCCTGTGCCTCCATGAAACCAGTTTGGTTCTCTCCATTTATATCTCTATTCATGTACCCTAATTCTAGTCCTCCATCAATAAAAGATTGTATGAGTGGTGTATGATAGGGTGCTTCGGAAACTGTGAGGTACCCTCCAGTGCTGTGGTACGGTGTTTGTGCTAAGGAAGGGTTCTTGTTGTCTTCCGATTTTTTGAAGTAATACAGCACGTCCTTGTAGCCCCAGCCCTTGTTGCCGAGAGCTTCCCAGGAGTCGTAGTCTCTTCTGTTGCCGCGTAAGTACAGCATGTAGTTGAGGACTGAACTGCCTCCGAGCACCTTGCCACGAGGCCAGTTGCATCGGCCGCCTTCCATTGCTGAAAAAATATTTAAAGTACAATGAGTACACTACACTATAATTTGGTAGTTTTACCTACTTCACAAACAAACAAACTCTTCAACTTCTTCATATATTAGTATAGATAAGATAGAGAAGTGTCCAGTGCCGTTCGTAAAAGAGTTGTTCAAATCAGTGCTCTAAATTTAATACCTAGACAAAAAAGATATAAAATTAAAAGTAAATATTCTAGAAAGAGCTCGACTACTTTTTAGGGTTTCGTAATTTACGTCTCGAAACCCTTATAGGTTCGTCATATCCCCCCGTTCGTCTATCCGTCCTCCTTCGGCTTACTTTCCAAACGGTTAGTGCTAGAAAGATTAAACTTTGCATAGTTATGTGTATTTACTATGAGGACTATGAAATGCTAAAATAAAAACACATAAAATATTTTTTTGGTGTTGGGACTTCACCACTCCTCTACACGTAAAGTGAGGATATTTTTTTGTCTCGCACCTACCCCATAGTGTGGGGTATAACGTATAACTAGATGAGTCTGTTACAAATCCATACTAATATACATACTAACATTATAAATGCGAAAGTAACTCTGTCTGTCTGTCTGTCTGTCTGTTACGCTTTCCCGCTTAGACCTCTCAACCGATTTTGATGAAATTTGGCACAGACAATCTTTAGACCTTGAGAAAGAACATAGGCTACCTTTTATCCCGGAAAAATTTGATATACCCGAGGGAAATCTAAAAAGCGCGATATAACCAAACTCCACGCGGACGAAGCCGCGGGCGGAAAGCTAGTTTACATATAAATATTGAGAGGCTGAAAAGACAATTGTTTGATTTAGGTATCCGTTGGCGAAAATTTCTAATTTAAACCCCTTTGAGTCTAAATCTAAAAGAAGTCCATATGATGGTCTATGCAATGAGATTTGAAGGAACATTATAAAGGCTTATTAGTTCAGGAGCTATACAGATATATGTATAAAGGTCTTGACGGAGCGAGTTCGACTCGCAATTTTATGAGAATATCAAAACAGTTCTAGTCATTACTAGACCAGTGATGAGTGAGTGATATGGTTTCGAACAATATTTGCATATACCTAAACAACTGGTTCCCGAAGGTTCAGTCTTGTACTGCCAGTCTAACTTGCTGAGCTGCAGGTAGCCAGCCAGAAGAGGCACATCAGATAACTCCGTCTCATCTCCACCGGCTTCCAAGAGCAGAATTTTCCAATGGCTAACTTCGGATAACCGGTTTGCTACCACTGCACCTGGAAACAGTTGAAGAATATTTGTTAATCATCATCGTCATCAACTTTTTTATCGTCCCACTGCTGGGCACAGGTCTCCTCTCATACAGAGAAGGATTGAGCGTAATCACCACGCTTTCTCAATGCGGGTTGGCGATTTCAGACTTATAAAGTCCAGGTTTCCTCGAGATGTTTTCCTTCACCTTCAGTCATTGGTGTCCAAGATATACTTAGAAAGTACATATAACTTTAGAAAAATTACATTGGTACTTGCCTGACCTGGAATCGAACCCGCGCACTCATACTTGAGAGGCTGGTGTTTTAACCACTAGGCCACCACGACATATTTGTTAATAAATTTCAAAAATTCGCACAATTCATTATCTGTACAGTGCACGTCAGTGTGCAGTGGACGTCTTTCGGCTGAAATGATGAGGCAAACGCTGTGACGTAATTTTGTAATGGCGGCACGTGGACAGAGTAGTTTAGAAAATTAACGGTAGAAATCAAAGGCTCGTATACCCACTGACCAGCAGAACCAGCTCCAACGATAATGAAGTCATAGTCTGGCAGCATGTCGGCGTCACTGATGTCTGCTGGTCTGCCCTCAGGGTCCGTCGCGTCGAAGTTGTAGTACGCTATCGCTGCCACCAGCATCGGGATGAACCAGCCTATCTGGAATGTTACGAATACTTCGATATAGATTCTATTCAATTAGGTATTTATATAAAGATTTCGCAACTGAATACATGTACCTATACAACGTTATTTTTTGTTTATGCGATATCAGAATATTCATCATCATCATCATCAGCCTCTACTCGTCCACTGCTGGACATAGGCCTCCTTCATGGCACGCCAACAAGCTCGATCCTGAACAGTTCTCCGCCAGCCACTACCAGCCACCTTTTTGATGTCGTCGCTCCATCTCGCCCAAGGGCGTCCCACGCTACGTTTAAATCAGAATATTGTTTGTTCAGAATAAGCAAGTGAATCTATACTAATCATTTTTACACCATGTTATATTTTTTCCCAAATATATTTAGAAATTACTGCAGCGTGGTTACCGAACGCCCCTCTCAGTTTACGAACTGTAGAACTCTCTGTCGTCTGTTTACTGTAGAACGGTTGGTTGTATATCTCTCCGTGTCTGTAATTTGTATGGTGCCAGGTGCACATAATAAAGCCTTATTATTATACCAAACTAGCTTTCCGCCCGCGGCTTCGCCCGCGTGGAGTTCGGTTATATCGCGCTTTTTAGATTTCCCTCGGGAATATCAAATTTTTCCGGGATAAAAGGTAGCCTATGTTCTTTCTCAGGGTCTAAAGATTATCTGTGCCAAATTTCATCAAAATCGGTTGAGAGGTTTAGGCGGGAAAGCGTAACAGACAGACAGACAGAGTTACTTTCGCATTTATAATATTAGTATGGATTATTTTGATTACTACGTTGTATGAATGGCAATCAGTTTCATCTTTCTGACTGACTGTTCTTTTGACATTTCAAAAGTGTCTGTAATTAGTCGTTTTAAGTTTGAGTTTGAGATAGAGTATTCTATATATTTAACTAGCTGTTGCCCGCGACTCCGTCCGCGTGGACTTCAGTTTACAGCGCGCTGTGGTTCCCGTAAATTAAAAAGATCTTAGTTGATATAAAATAAGCGCCTGTGAAAATAAGGGGAGCAATATGTAGTACGTCCGCGTTAGCTCCCGTTTTCGCAACATTTTTTGTTACTGATCTGCTCCTATTGGTCATAGCGGGATGTTATATAGCCTATGTCCTTTCTCAGGCTCTAGGCTATCTGTGTACCAAATTTCATTACAATCGGTTAAGTAGTTTTGACGTGAAAGCCGGACAGACAGACAGAGATACTTTCGCATTTATAATATTAGTATGGATTGGTAATTCTTGGCAAACACTATTTTTCATTTACAGATGTTACTGTTACTACATTTTAAGGATCCACGTCACTATCAGCAGCGTACTTATACTTTATAAAAAGGAAATAAAATAGTAGAGTTGTAAGTATTTTTATAGGAAGTCATATCACAAAGTTTCTTTACTTCTGTATTTCGCTTACTTTTAGTGTGTGTCGTGTGGTGGTTTTTGGTTATAATAGTTTTGACTATATGCTAAAGTTTCTAAGGTTTATTATCGATAGGTTTTCATCATTCATTCGCTTTCCATAGTTTGGGCTGATTTTTGTGGTTGCGAAAACCACCACCTACTAAGATCTATTCTTACTGTAACAGATGCTTAATAAGATTGTGGATTTATAAACCACTTTATAGTATTCTAGTAAAAGTGTTCCTAATACGGATACTACACGTAAAAGCCGGTACAAATCAGGTTTTCAGTCTCCAGTTTCCGGCTTCGTTATATTCGTTCCTAATACGTTAAACCAGACCCGTATGCTAATTTAGCCTAATGCAATAACTTCACCAGAAATTAAAAAGTGGTATGAATCTCGCTGTTGCATCAAAAATGTCTATTTCAGCAGTAAAGCTAGGCTCAGGGCGCTGTATAAGGCTTGTTTGTAATTTTAATTCCCTTACAAAAGTGTAATGATTAAAATTTATGAATAACAACTTATTGCTCTGACCTTTTTTGCTGACTGATAAGTCAACATTTAGAAAATTCTAGTCTTATGATGTTGTATACTTGTTGGTAGTTATGGGCGGCAGTGGAATAAAAGTGCGTGTGAATCTAAGGGTTTATTGCCTAACAAAGAATATAAAAACACATAAAAAAAAATAATATATATTTTTCTTAGTAGGAACAAAACAGAAACTCATAGAAAGGTGGCAACTTAAAATATTCCTTATTAATACTAAACTATGTATATGCGGCCAGTACCTACTTTGTTGTGATTACCTATCTATAAAGAAGATTTTACGACATATACAAACAAAAACAAGTCTTATGATTTTATATAAGTACTAAACAAAAAATACAGCAAATCTAGTAAAGCTCAAAAATACAAAATTCACAGACAAGTAATGCAACATTTACAGCAAACAATAGTTGAGAAAAAAAAAGTGTCACATTATAAAGTATTCTTCTTCTTTTTCATCTCAGCGTTAATCCCAGTCGCATCCGAAACTTTTCAGCTTTGGCGTCTGGGGTCCGCTTTAACAGTCTAACTGCTGATTTTCGCTAAACTTCGATATTTTCCGATTTTCCGTGAAGCGACTGCCGTCTGACCTCCACAACCCGAAGGCGACATCCAAGCATTGCAGTTAGACCAATTGTTGGACTTTTGAGGGCTCCAACAACCCGTTACGGCTGCCATTAGATGTTCGTATGGCAACCGGGACCAACGGCTTAACGTGCTTTCCGAGGCACGACCAGACCAGTGCAAATATTCATATTCACGTACACAAATATTTGCACTGCGCGGGGATCGAACCCGCGCCTCCTTGCGCAGCGGCCGCGTTCGCTACTACTACGCCACTGAGGCTGTCACATTATAAAGTATTTCGTTGATATCTCTGCGAATATACTTCAATGAGTACACAAGAGTAGCAGATGCATAAGAATTGAGAACGCCAGGTTTTTAGTGCCGGAAGACGGAAGTAAGTCACGTTGATTCTAGTATTGCGTGCAGCCGGCGCGGCATAAGGCGTGCTGAGTGCACCGTGACGTCTTATAAGGCTAGTGGCATGACTTACACTCCTACGTGGCTACACGCAAGCATCCAGACATAGTAGGTCATATACAAGACGACACAATGATATAGTCACAAGTGGAAGTATCAATACAACATTATTGTTTCTATGCACAAAATTTCAAAAAGATACCATGAAAAATGTTATGAGCTTGTTATCCTACTTGGTTGTCCCAACAAAAAATATGGCCCACGCTCCGTTCAGGCGGGCGACCCGGCGGCTTTGACCTGTGGCGTCAGCTGAGCGTGGGCATGCGCCCGGGTAACCACACCACAAAAACTTCTAAAAGTATTTGTCAAAAAATATAACATGGTGTAAAAATGATACTATGATAGATAGATAGATGATGATAGATGTGTATACTGTATTTAGGTTTCGCATAAACAAAAAATAACGTTGTATATAAGCCCCGCACGATGATATTGCGATGGAACCTTGTCACAATAACAGCGTTGTGACGTCATCTGTCACACAAAAGGACAGCTAGCAAAAGAATGTTAGATGCAAAATTAATATTAGGGTTAAGGGTTTATTTGTATTTTATAATTTTATTACACTCTTTATAAAGAGTGTATGTATAAATTAATATTAGGGTTAAGGGTTACCTACTCACCCATATTCTGACAAACAAACTTTCATTATTAAAAATTTCAAGGAAATAATTTTTGTAGACGTAAGAAAAATATACTTATTCGTATATCTTTCTTACATGTATACTATTTTTTTCTAACTACATTTCTGTTAATTTGCGAGCGGGAATTGAACCAGAGTCCACTGTGTAGTAGTCATGTTTTAATTACTACCTACATCTATCAGCTTATAAATAAAACCAGGATAATATGTAAAAAAATGTATGTAGTCTTCCGAATCAGAACTGCTTTCTGTGTCTGTCGTTTCCGATTCACTGTCGTCGCCGTATTTATGACAAATAACTCGTCAGTTATTCGGTCTTTATTCCAATATTCCTCTTCAAGCCGTTTAACATGATTGACTTCCTTTCGTCAGTCATCTGGAGTTATTGACTCCGACGCCTCCAACGTCAGAGCTTCAATGCGACTTTCCAACTGCTCCACATTCTTTTCTGACACCCTCGTCTTTACCAGGTTCCAGATGTACTCAATGGGGTTGAGGCCGCAGTTGTAATCTAACGACTTCATGGCCATTGCCAGCTAATAAATTGTCAATTTTATAATTTTTCGGCGGTCTGTGCCGTTTAATTAATAAATACAGTTCAGGTTTTGTACTGTCGTTGGGAAAGTCGATGTTGTGATCTTGTAGCCACTCAACAATCAACTGTTTTTTATTGTTCATACTTGGTGACCTATTCTCATCCCTACTGTGATAAGGGGCGTTGTCCATCACAATTTTGGAGTTGCGTGGTATGTTGGGTACTAATTTTTCTGTAAGCCACTTGGTGAAATTCTCAGCATTCATTTGATCATAGTAATCCCCTGTTTTGGTATCTGCTTTAAACATTAAAAGGGCATAGTCAACAAAACCGCATTAACTTCTTTATCCATCGGCGACCGGGGCTGTCGTTCCATCTCACTCCATCGGTTGCTGTTTGCCAACATTTTTCTACCGTGTAGTGTGCGTGTATCCACGTTTCGTCGAGATAAATAACGGGTCTTTTGTCTTTTATTTTTCACCAAGCGAGTAATTTTCTTTCATACGTCGTTAATATTTAGCCCTCCACGCTTGAATTTGGGGTCTTTAAATTGGGGCCAGTCTTTTTTGGGAGCATCGTTTAAATTGGTAGCCTAAATCACATTTAATTATTTTTCTTAATGTAGTTTCACTGCCAGTATAATTAAGGTCTACTTTTGAAGCCGCCAAGATTTTGCGCATTGTGGGTATTTCTCTCCTCACCGTATACATTGAATCTATAATATTTCTTAAAGCTGTTAAGGAAAACCCGTCGAAATATTTCTTCTTTTGTCTTTTTCCTTTAGTAGGAGTTCTCATTTTGCTGCCACTGGCTGTTGCTGACTCATGCTCTCGTATCAATTTCGTCACAGTATTTTTTGCAACGCCTGTGGCACATGCCACACACTCCGTGACTTTGATAGAATTTTGCAAAATATTTTTAATAACTATAAGCAGTTGCTTCGGTATTAAAATGTCCGAAGCACTTTTTAGAGCACGGTTTATACTTTCAAGAACTAACTTACAGTCCTCTTTCTCCTTAACAAAATAATTGTCCACTTTAATTATAATTTCACGAGCACGACTATTAATTAATTTCTTACTCATTTTAACGAGTAACAGCTAACAAAACTCAAGAACAACAATAAAACAGGATAACAAAAACAAAAAGCTAACAAAAATATTCGATGTGCGTAAGTGGGTAAGCGCGGACTGAACATGCGAACGGTACCGACGGTGCGAGTCCGACTACGTCATCAAGATGGCCGCCAGTCGCAATATCATCGTGCGGGGCTTATACAATATGTGTGCGTGTGTTGTTCTACATATTATATCGGCAGTATGGGGCTATATAATGTCTGTGTACTGCAATGTAAACTGTGGTAGTAGGTTAACGGACATTTACCTGCGAGCCGGCGGCGGCGGCGATGGCCGTGCCCGACAGCACGTCGGCGGCCACATCCACTATCGAGCTCATCTTTACGCCTGAAACATTATGACGGCAATGTTACTGCATGGTGTATTGTTAACAAGCTGCTAAAAAATATTGTTTGGGGCTAATTAAGTTTGTCTTGACTTTGAGGATGGGTCGCTTTAAGTTTATTAGATACTGGTCTGAAAAGTCACCAGTCCTGTATCAATGGTATTGAAATGTATACCGTTCAGTTCACACAGTTGCACCAATTCGTTCTATTCCTTAATGTAATATGTTCATTCCACTTTCGTATATTTCCACTTTCAGAGAAATAGATACTAACATGATTTTTTCGTAAAAAAAAAAACTTAACTATTCAACTCTATCGATTGCAATGTAAAACAGTATCGCTTGGTGAACAGCTGATGATTCGTGGAGTACCGTTATGTCGAGGCTGGCGCGTGTCGCACGTAGTCGCAAGCGGCGACTACGTCACTGCGCATTTGTAGTGGAGTGAGTCACCTTAACTAACCTCAACTCTTGGTCAATGGCCCCTGTGGAATAGATACCACAATTTTGCCAATAGCACGTGTAACAAATTATAGAAATTCTTTGAAAATTTTATTTCACAATAATGACGGATGTCGCCAATGACAGTTGAAAAAGACGGCCGCGTCAACCGTCTATGAGTGAGGTTTGAAGCAAAGTCATGATGTGGCCACTATGCTGCGATATTTCAATGTTTTTTATGAATTATTTTCTGAATGCACTTTTTACTACATAAATCACGCGCTTCTATTTAGTAAACGACCTTATAATTAATTTTAAAGTCCAATTAAAAATGCGCGTGACACTAGGCTTTCCCGTCAAAACTCGCAACTGACCGTAGTATTTAATTCGTAAAATTTGACAGTAGACTTTGATGTCACCCGTAGGGAGATTTTGACTCATTGATTTGAGGTTGTGATATGAAAAAAGAAGAAGTAGAAGATTTTTTATTCAATTTCACGGGCTTCCCAACGTTAAATTCTCAACTTTTAAGGATGTCGTTCATATTTTAGAAAATCTTGTCCCTCAACAACGAAAAAACCGTAATGAAACTTAACTACTAGGTAGTGTGTTATATAATTTAAATTTTACTCAAATGTGAGTTGGGTTTCTATGGTGGAAACTCCCCGGAACTAGCCTTCCGTTGCCCATACATATAAATCAAAACTGACCAGCACACCTACCAACATATAGCAGTCCACCATTGGACACCCATGTCCAACGTCAAATAGGAGAGCCCTACATCCTACTTCACGCCATTCAACTGGATTTTCTGAAACTTTCAGCCAGCTACTACCAGCTATCATACGAAGATCGTCGCTCCACCTAACCGAGGGCGTCTTGCCATACGGCAGAATACGGCTACTCCAACGGTCATCGGTTCTACGGGTAATATGGCCGGCCCATTGCCATTTCAGATTGCATATTCTGTGTGCTATGTCGACAACTTTGGTTCTCTGCAGGTGGTAGGCCACAACATCGGCAGCCGTCTGAAGTTACCACCCACCAGACAAGCTCTTATCGTCAAGCGATTCGTCGTGTTCCAGCATGCTGTCTGGTGAAGCCGGACGGAGGACGGCTCTGAGCAGTTGTGTTGCGATGTGTGCCGGGTATGATGCCCCAAATCTTGTTGTGTCGGGAGTTTGGTCGTGGAGGGTCTCCAGATCAATATTCAATATCCGTCTAGCGCAGCATCGTTGGTCTTGTTGTTTGGTTTAACATTGCATCACCTCGCTCAACTGCCGTCTTCCTTCTTATTCACTCATTTTTTTTGAGTGAATAGGCTCTTAATAAACTAGCGCACTTTACCGTCAATGATTGCATCACTGCTTACCATCAGGCGGGATTGCGGTCAAGGACTAGTTTATAATTATTAAAAGAAATAACCTCGTGATGGATTCGATTTATAGCTCGCTGAGAATATATACAATACTAGCAGCGCCGCGCGGTTTCACCCGCGTAAGTTTCGATATGTTTTTTTTTATGTGCTCCGCTTCTATTGGTCGCAGCGTAATGTTATATAGCCTAAAGTCTTCCTGGATTAATGGGCTATCCAATGCAAAAAGATTTTTTCAAATTGGACCAGGAGTTCCCGAGATGAGCGCGTTCAAACAAAGAAACAATTAAACAAACCCTTCAGCTTTATACAGTATGTTAAATAACAGAGGGCGTTCCCTTAAACTCGTTAATATATATCATTAATAGATTAAAATAAAAATATCAGCATAGAAAAATAAGCATAAAATAATCCGAATAAAAAGAAATTATAATTGAAAATAAATTTGAAACCTCCTGTTTTAAATCAAAATAGTAGCGCGGAATAGTATCTACCTAACGTTGCATTGCCCAACACACATCAACCAACACACATCAACCAACACACATCAATCAATTAGATCTTAGATCGCCGCCGCATACGCGGCTCGTCATTCATAAATAAATTGCGACGTTGCCGTCTTTCATGTTCGCGTGTACAGTGTGTTTCTTTTACATGACAATTTAAAATTTTTATTGAATATTTTCATATTGAAAAAATTTTAAAACATTTTGTTTTCGAATGGAAATATTTTTTTTAGCATGTATGTATGCTATACTATTTCGGGTTAACGGGAACGCCCTCTGTTAGTTAACATACTGTATATCAGTATAGATTTACTTTCAATTTGCATTATTTTGAGGCATATTGCTAATCGATTACTCTATATGTTCGAAAAATTGTTTGATACACACCGTAAATAACGCAATGAATGTTGTTGAACTGTCTGTAAAACTCTTTGCCACTGAGAGTGTGTTACGTAACTACCTCGTTGCATATGCCATGCTCTCAGGTTTTTCTTCACGGATTCACTTTCATTTCACATGCAACCAAGTTCCGCCTATTTTATTAATTGATTCTCACGAAAATTGGATTATCTATCACATTTCTACTAGTAGCTTCTAACTAGGTCTGATAAACAAGCCAATTTAAACTACATTTCTAGCTGGGTAAAGTTTAATATTCAATGCAGTGTTGCTGGTAATAACTTGAGTGCCTTTTGTTACTAAATGTACAGTAAAAATTGATGAACGTATCTTCCTATTCATACCATTATTGCACAGTAAGCATACAATACATAACATAACATTATCTATACTAATATATAAAGCTGAAGAGTTTGTTTGTTTGTTTGTTTGTTTGTTTGTTTGTGTAAATTCTTTTTGCGTTGGATAGCCTATTAATCTCGGAAGGCTTTAGGCTATATAACATCCCGCTATGACTAATAGGAGCAGAGCAGTAACAAAAAATGTTGCGAAAACGGGAGCTAATGCAGCCGGACATATTGCCAATAGGAGCTGAGCATGACCAATTCCACGCGAACGAAGTCGTTGGCGGCCGCTAGTCAATTTATAATGTTCCCACTTCTGGGACACCGGCCTTCTCTTGGTGAGAGGGAGTGTGCCGTAATCTACCACGCGGGCCCAGTGCGGATTTGTAGATATCCCGTCTTCGAAGTTAGAGGCAAAACTTCGAAGATATGTGCCATCACGTGCCATTTTCATCACTATGTTTTCCTTCACCGTTTTGGGAGCAGTGGTGATGAAATAATTTACACAAAATAAAGCGCCTGATGGGGTTCGAATCTACAACCTACAGATGACACTCGTGCCTCGAAGGAGGGTTCCCCGCAGGAGCCAGTCATAACCGACGTTCCACAGAAGAGGCCCTAGAACGGACCCCTGTGGAACGCCTTTTTTCACGCCATACCGCCGGACTTGGAACTTGTAAGTCGCGGCCGCCACTAGACCACCACTGCTTCCTAAACTACTGGCCCGTTAAAAACCATTGTTTACAATTCATACTTTGTTAGAAAGTGAACTAAAATGTAATTGAAGCACAGCCAAGAGTATTTACGAATGCTTGTCCGTTGCCTCCAGAATATTAAAAAGTTCCGGAGAAAATACATCCACTGTCATTATGTAACTGTCCCCTTTGGCAGCTAAAATGTTGTGTAATTAAATATAATTATATACAGAGCCTTCTGGAATATTGATTAAATTCTTAATACGCTGTTAGTATTATGTAATAGGCTTTGCAAAATGGGCTATGGTTTGTTTTACTAATGATTGTTTTTTTTATCTAGAACTAAATAAATCAAAGTTTCTCAGGCACTATTGCCAATAATACCCTCGTTTGTTCAGGGTTGGCATCATCTTTATTGCCAACCTGAAACGCTCGACAATTTTTATAACTACCGTGTAATCATTTCTCTACAAATCTGCAATATCATAATATATCGTCTGTTACCCCAATCACATATTTAACCAGGTTTTTCTCAGGTTCACAAAAGCCTGAACATCTACCACAAGGCGATGAATCATTATTATTTTTCTTTCAAACAAGGATTCCATATAATTTGACCTACTCTTACTTAGTGCACGACCTCTATGGTCGTCCAAAAGTAGGTTGTTTGCATTTCGTGTTGTTGTCTTAACCCGTAACCGTATCCGGTGACAGCGACCCAGACAATTTTTTTATTCCTTTTATGAACTCAGATTTGAACAGAACCAAACGCAAAATTATACTATTAACTTGGAATAATAGGGCCAAACGTTTTTCTATTACTTAAAGTACACATAGTAAGACATTGTAACAGTACAGCCCCTATTGATAGCAATAGGTAGGGGCTAAAACCGGTTAAGGATGAGGTGGTTGTGGAAGATACTAGATAACACTAACGGGAAGGTAATGCTGGTTATGTATACGAAGGAAGTAGAATCTTATACAAGGAACCCAGCATTTTCTTTGGACATAATTTACTTATCATTCGTACCATTTGGCATACCATTGTTTCAACTAATAAAAATAAACTACATTTTAAAGACTTTAAATTCTCGTAATCTTCACTCTAAAGAAACATGATTAAATAGAAGCCATTAGGATGAAAAGATAAGAACACAGTCACTTTCAAATGTATGACATTGAAAAACTAATGTTTACTTAACAAAAGCTTGGTAACTTACGTTCAGTCGCTTACACTTTCACAATAAAACATAATACACAAGAAAGCTCCACAGTCCGCACCGAATTATATTGAACACTTGGTATTACTACTGCTCATTACAAACGCTGAATATCACGGATTCCTGAACACTTTCCCTGCATCTGCGCGTCTCACACATGACAATATATCTGTTCAAACCAATCACTAAACAAACACTTTATTAATTTCGGTTTTTCGAAATTGTCAAGCCGTTTTATTTCGATTTCGTGTGGTGTTTCGTCTAACCGGGTGACGGGCACTTTCTTCGACTGTTGTGCATCAACTCCCGCGCAGGTCGCTTATTGGATAGTAGTGAAATGGTGGGAGAATGGGATTCTATTTGAACTTGTTGTGGCGTCATTTTGGTGTGTTATTTCAGATAAATAGCTTGTTACTTGCCTTTTAAATTGTGTTAATGTATGCCTATATTGTTATTGTATGAGAGGAGACCTGTGCCCAGCAGTGGGACGATAAAAAAGGTTGTTGATGATGATGCCTATATTATCGTGGTTAAGTTATAAAGTACATATGTCTTGGAATCGAATACAATAGAATAAAATATTTCTTATTATGTTGATCATATAAATTACAGAACATAAATATGACGAATAAAAACAACAATGCTTCTTTACTAGAATTAACAGTTCCATTTTTTTAGGTTCTCCGACAACCCTTTTAAACGCTGTTGATAAAATAATAGTAGATTGCAATAAAAAAATTCAGCTGTCGATGCACTTTGCCTCGGGGCCAACTGCATCTTCACACTGGTTTGGTTAGTTCACTTCAAGACTATTTGAAAAGATTAATAGAGTTTTTATATGGATTCTATATGCATTTTGTGTTAGTGGATGTCACAGAAACTACAAAATATCACGAAAAGAGGCTGTCTATAAGTTTCTTATACTAACAATACATGCAATCTACCATTTTTATTGTCCTATACTGTCCCTCTACTGGGAAAAATCTTTCCGCCTTTTCTAGGCTCGCCTTGGCGGTGTCGTCCATCTGAGACGGTTTCTACAGGCCCTTTTGAGACGCTCGGAGACATGCCAAGGGGACGTCGTTCAAGCGACTGATGTGATCTGTCTAATGTTTTTTGAGAATGGAAAATAAGGTGGCTTCTTTGTTACATCTAGTATGCCTTTTTGGAAGGTAGCGTGGTGCATAGAATTCTGTTTTGAAAACTCTAAAGCGGAACTTTGCGACTCTAATATGGTAATCATTTTTTGCCAAGATGGATTTCTTGTGGACTACTTACCTGGGCAGCTGGTTCCCGAAGGCTTAGTTTAGAATTGCCCGTTGAACTTGCTGAGCTGCAGGTAGCTAACTAGAAGACACGTCACACCGCAGTCTCATCTCTGCCGGCTTCCATATGTATTATGTTCCTGTGGCTGACTTTTGATAGCCTATTAGCTAGAACTGCTCCTCGAAAAGTTGAAGTAAATATATTTATTATATACTAGCTTTCCGCCCGCGGCTTCGCCCGCGTGGAATTCGGTTATATCGCGTTTTTTAGATTCCCCTCGGGAGTAAAACTAATTAAATGACGATTGATCAGTTAGAAAACGTATGTATGTGAAAAAGAAAAGGGCTGTTTTTAGGGTTTTCCCGCCAATTATTCGATTTTTTATCTCGCCGTAAGAACCATCCTTGGACTTTAACGAACATTTAAAAAAAAGAATTGGCCAAATTGGTCCAGGCGTTGTTGAGTTATGCGCTTACCAACACATTTTGCGATTCATTTTTATATATATAGATTAATGAATTCCAAATTAATAATATCAATGTTCCCTGTGAACCCCATGGCCCCGTGTGGTACCGGGCTTAGAATAGTACCACCCTATATCCTCCCCTGGGTGTCGTCGTAAGAGGTGACTAAGGGAACTCTCACCAGGGAAGCGGGCAGCAGCTCTTCTTTGGATTAACAAATTACTGCGATCCCCAACCCGCCTGCCAAGCGTTCGGATTATGGCAAACCCCCCCAATGTAATGAAAACCTTGGGGGAGGCCTTTATCCAGTAGTGGACCGCTATAAGCTGAAGAAGAACTAGAAGAATATCAACGGAAAAGTTAATTATTTTTATCAAATAAAAATAAAATCAAAATATCCTCTCTATGTATATATTTAAACAATCCCTAAGGAATGCCAGGCGTGCAGACTTATAAGTTTTATTTTCACCCCATTATCATTCAGACTACGCAGTCCATAACTGGACGAGTGGATGGATACACGATATGTGTTTCTCAGAGGAAATATTTTCTCCTGGGACAATCATGGCTGGCCTGCCCTCAGCGTCCGGCGCGTCGAAGTTGTAGTACGCTACCGCTGCCGCAGCACCGGGATGGTACTTCTAAGCTTGTATATTGTATACACTAAGCTTCATATGATTGACGCTTGTTAAAAGATAAAGAGTACACAGTGTATATAGTTACTGTACCGTACCGATATGCAATATGTGGTGGTAGGCCATAATATCGGCCGCCGCGCCGGCAGAAGATACCACCCATCAGATAAAGTCTTGCCGCCAAGCGATTTATCGTGTTCCGGCATGATGTCTGATGGAGCCGTACGGAGGACGAGTCTGAGCAAGTGTGTTGCGAGGTGTGCCGGATACGATGCACCAAATGTTATTGTGTCGGGAGTTTTGTCGTGAAGGGTCTCCAGACCAGTCTTCCTCTGCGCTACGCTACATATTAAGTACGGTTTCAATATCATCACCAGCTTCTGACGACCTCCGTGGCGCAGCGGTCAACATGCCTGCCTGCGACGTGGAGGCCCCGGGTTCGATCCCCGGCCAGGTCATGATGGAAAAAACGAACTTTTCTTGATTGGCCTGGGTCTTGGATGTTTATCTATATATGTATCTATTATAAATATAGTATCGTTGAGTTAGTATCCCATAACACAAGTCTCGAACTTACTTTGGGGCTAGCTCAATCTGTGTGATTTGTCCGTATTTGTCCGTATATTCTAGTACCGATAGACAAAGACCTCTATCTGTTCTCTTCACGCCTTAACCAGAAACGCTGCCAAAGATCGTGACACCTGAAGCCCTTACGTTTCATTAAAGAACACGTCTACCTTAACTGGACTTAAAGATATACATAATCAGTCTGATGATGATGTTCCCGAACAATTTCGGCCACGGCGACCACTTCGACTCCTAGCCGATGATTTGGCGCTCATGCGCCCGAAGATGGCTTATGTAGCCTATCTTGGAAGCGAAACTTCGTGCACACTGAGGGCACGTAAGCACGCCGTCGACGTAGTTGCATGTGATGGCAGCAGGTGGGCGGGCCTTTAATTGGTCGCGTTTGGTATTGAGGTCAGCTTTGCGCTGCTCCTCAAACTCGCGTACTTGTCCGTACACCATTCTGCGCCATTCTGACCGCTTATTCAGTCTATAATGTCCCCATCCTGGGACACATGCGTCCTCTCGTTGAGAAGAAGAGGGCCGTGATCCACTATGTAGACCCAGTGCGGGTTGGTATATGGTGTTTTTACGCCACTATGCGTAAAAGATGCGCGTCCCTGGTACGGCGTGCGGGCCAGCTCCAATAATATTCTGACATGTATTGCGAGCAGACTCGACTGTGGTTATCTAAATCGCTGCTCCAAGATTTCCACTTCAGTTGTAAGCCTGTAGCACCAGTGATTGTTCTTTTATCTGTTTCGCTTTGTGCTGTGCTTTGTGTTTATAATCTCGTGTATTTATTATGTTTTGTAATTACATTGTGCTATGTGCGTAATATTTTTTGCTTTTGTATTATTTTGTGTGTGCTATGTTTTTGTATTTATATTGTTTTAAGTACCTATTTATGTGTTGTAGAATTTAGTAAGCTAACATAGTAGTAAGTTTAAAATTGTTACTAACAAAATGAGTCACTGATACTCGAATAAATAAAAAATTATTATTATTATTATATGTCACATGTCTTCTAAGTTTTGCCTCCGGTTTCCTCACAATATTTTTCTTCACCGTTTTAAGAACAGTGGTGATGAAAATAATTTACATAAAATAAAGCGCCCAAGTCCTTTCCAATCCAGAGTCTCGAAGTCATCCTAAAATGAAGCGGTGAACAGTTTCGGGAAGATAACATAACGCTGCAGAGGTATTGGTTTCGAGGTCTGTTTCTGGATGCGGGAGACGCAAGACCGGTCTTCGTGGAGATCCTTGGAAGAGGCCTATGTCAGTGGACGCCTTTCGGCTGAAATGATGATGAAAGCGCTTGACGGGGTTCGAACTTACGGGGTACCACTAGGCCTCCGTTTCTCTCACTCTAACATAAAGATATGTCTATTATTTGTCAGTCTATCTATCCATATGCCCAGAGTTCATTTGCTTCCCCGTAGATTACGTTTTGCAATGTCGTGGTGGCCTAGTGGTTAAAACACCAGCCTCTCAAGTATGAGTGTGCGGGTTCGATTCCGGGTACTTTCTAAGTATATCTTGGCCATCAATGACTGAAGGTGAAGGAAAACATCTTGAGGAAACCTGGACTTTATATGTCTGAAATCGCCAACCCGCATTGAGCAAGCGTGGTGATTACGCTCAATCCTTCTCTGTATGAGAGGAGACCTGTGCCCAGCAGTGGGACGATAAAAGGTTGATGATGATGATGATGATGAGATTACGTTAGATACCGAACGTTGTCCATGTGTGTGTGCGTTCGTCGAACTTAGGGAGTAAAGTATCTTGACAATGTCTCTATGTGTGTCTGTATTATGATATAGTCTGAGATAGTAGGTTCGGCTCGCAGGTAAACGTTCGCTACGTTTACCTGCGAGCCGACAGCGGCAGCACGCCGGCAGCCACGTTCACTATCGGGCTCATTCTTACGCTTGGAATGTTTGGAGGACACTGTAACTGCAATATAGGGATTTTCATGGATGGGATAATTGATTATTCCACCCTATAATCAAAACCCGTTTATGTTCAACAATTTGACTAACTTAAAGTGGTGACAATAAATGGGTTTTAGTTTTGTTGAAAATTGAAAATTGACAGCCTCCGTGGCGTGGCGGTAACGGACACGGCCGCTGCGCAAGGTGGCGCGAGTTCGATCCTCGCGCAGTGCAAATATTTGTGTGGATGAATATGAATATTTGCACTGGTCTGGTCGTGCCTCGGAAAGCACGTTAAGCCGTTGGTCCCGGTTGCCATACGAATATCTAGTGGCAGTCGTTACGGGTTGTTGGAGCCCTCAAAAATCCAACAATTGGTCTAACTGCAATGCTTCGATGTCGCCTTCGGGTTGTGTCAGACGCAGTCGCTTCACGGAAAATGTAGAAGTTTAGCCATATCAGCAGTTGGACTGGTAAAGCGGACCCCAGACTCCAAAAGCTGAAAAGGCTTCGAATACGACTCGGATTAACGCTGAGATGATGATGAGTTTTGTTGAAAATTGTTCGGAACTGTATTATTCTCTGTAGTCGTCTGTCCAATATCACTGTTTGTCTCTGGTTCAGATATAGAGTAGTTTCACAGAATACAGCACATCAAGCTACTACAATCTGTCTCCGTATTCGATTTTCAACTTTATCGCTATGGCATTACGGCTCAAGGTTGTTTGGGAATATTAGAGAATTTGGGGTAGCTTGACCTCTAATTGTCGTCCGTACCTGAATGTAACTATAATTTTACACTGTGTAGTTCACACAGTTCTAATAGTTAGTTCAATTTCTTATGCATATATTTAAATTGCACTTTTGGATAAATTTCCCTTTCAGTGAAATACCCTATCTACAAATTGTTTTTCTTAAAATATTTCAACTGTCAACTTCATCAGTAGCACAAAATTAAACAGTGTCTCACGCTGATGATTGCGGTGTACCGTTCAATTAAGATCGGCGCGTGTGCTTGCGTGTACGTCATGGCATCCTACAATGGTACCTACAAACGCCACATGGAACAATGCGTCATACTGACGTCACACGAATTCTTCATCTCGCAAGCAGAGTTTACCGTGCAACATACATACAACTTCCCAAAAATCAATCATTGGGCAAGTGCCCGCCAGACATAACACCCGTCTGGTCGCATCCTCCGACCAGACGGGTGTTATCCCTTTTTTTTATGGAGGATGAGGGAACTTTACACCCTGTTCGTCCTGCCTTCACAGGTTATTAATTTATAAGTAGTTTTTCATTTGTCAGTACATTTTGGTAAGTCATGATGTCGAAATAATTTCGTCAGAGATTGGACTTGTTTAATTAAAATTTTCGTTTCGTTTTTAGACACTTACAGAAAGCTTGTTTTTTATATAAAGTATCAATGATGCTTTCGTCAAAAATGATGAATCATGGAATCGATGTAATGATTATTTAGAAATCTGCCATGGGTTATAAACACTGTGCTGTGATCATCGTTACTAATTGTGTCATTAGTTTACGCAGTTCCATCGTATCTCGACAAATCAATTTGGAGTTATACATGATATATCTGGTTTGGAAAACGTTCCATTATGTAGGCACACCGTTTTAAATAGGTATGCTTAGCCAACTTGTTAGGGTCGCCTTTCAGTATTTATGGCGGCTGCCTATCTAACCTCCACAATCCAGTCATAAGGCAGCACAATACCCCATGATAAGATTGGTTTGTTAAGCCATTACATCAGCTGCCGGCAGAAGTTACCACCCACCAGACAAAGTCGATGCCGATGTCTGGTGAAGCCTTACGAGGACGAGTCTGAGTAGTTGTGTTGCGATGTGTGCCCAGTACGAGGCGCTAAATGTTGTTGTGCCGAGAGTTTGGTCGTGGAGGGTCTTCAGATCAATACCCCTCTGACGCGGCATCATTGGTCGTCTTGTTGGGTTTAACATTATATCACCTCGCTCAACTGCCGTCTTCCTTCGTCCGCATTTCCTTCGTATTCACTCAGTTTTTTTTTTGAATGAATAGGCTCTTAAGAAACTAGCGCGCTTTACCAACAACGATTGAAACTTGACGAACATCTGATAAGAATAGATTTTATGAGAAAATCCAACTTAATCAGTAAACTATCAGCATATTCGTGAACAATCGTGTGATTGATACCTTCTTTGAAGAAACATATTTCAACAAGTTTTAATAAAATTCAATTGTTTCGACATGATTTCCTGTTTCAGTTACAAGTTCCACATACATAGTAAAATGGCATATGGTAAATAATTTCATTGTTGTTGTATTTTCTTGTGTTCATCACTATCCATAGTATTGTATAAAGTCATGTGTTTTTTTTAAATGAACAGACAGCTGGGCTGCTGGGGAGTTTTTTCCGCCACTTCATCTTCCCAGCGAAACCACTTGGAAGTGTCGATGGGTGGGCGTTTTGGGGGACTGTCTTATGTAATATTGACGTACAAAAAGTGCTGATTCTCAGCCTAATTTGAATAAATGACTTTTGATTTTGATTTTTAAAGCTAAAGCATTGTAATTATTAGTGACATGGCTTTGGTAATTTGAAAATATTTACGATAACATTTTTCAAGGATCAGAGATTCGTGAAGATTCATCAGCCATTTCATGGAGCGATAGTAAAATCCAAACAACACCCTATTTGCACTACCTATTCCTATCATTTTAAAGCATATTGCTAATCCGCTGCTCCTAAAGTTTGATAAATGTCTTTGCTCAACAACGTAAATAACGCAATGAATGTTGTTGGACTGTCAAAATGAAACCCATTTCTACTGACAGTGTGGTACGCAATTGTCCTACTGGTGAGCCTATAAGAGATAGAGTAATATAGTATTTATCTTGAAATGTGATTTTAATTTTTTCCATCTACAACCTATTTTGGACTAAGATTAATTCGCAATTTATGCTCAAGGAAAATCATCATCATCATCATCAACCTTTTATCGTCCCACTGCTGGGCACAGGTCTCCTCTCATACAAAGAAGGATTGAGCGTAATCAGAAAGGAAATCCAGCAACAAGCAATCAACAACAGTACTCAGCATCAAGGAAAGTAATTAAATGGTATCTGGGAATCCCGGCCGTTGCAACACGGATATGTGTTGCAATTTATTTGTGAATTAATATTATCTTTCATTCACTTTCATAATATTTGTATGAATCATTTGCGTCAACAAGATGTATTTTTTTTGCCAATAATGGCTTGAAATTTCTCTTAGGAGGGCTAACTGACCTCAACCAATCTTGAACACAAACTTCTACCAGGAAAAGCAATTACAAGAGTGAAAGTGCTAGAAAAAACTGTTTGAAGGTCTAAAAAAGGTTTGTTCTAATAATTTCACATCTTGTGCGAGTTCTTTTTTTTGCGTGAATAAGATATTGCTGTGAAGCAAGGCGGCGCAGAGACTCGAAACTGTTTTTTCCAAAGAAATATTTGTATCAATTCATCACATTATCTTTTTGCGTTGTAGTTGAAAGAATTGTTCTGGAAGGAAAAGAAACAATAAACGTAGTGTAATATAGCGTGGTAAGTTTGTAGGTCACACCACTTTCTTCGGTAATGCGCGCATGATGTTTTGACCGTCGAAAAATTAGTCGCAAAGACAGGACGAGTGACTTCGACCACGTATACGACCGGCGGCGAGTGGCGACCCATTGGCATTCATATCTCATAGTGACTCACCTGCTTTCAAATTACGTAGAGTTAGGGTAATTTTACTAATATTAAGCTTAATTACCGGACTTTTTATGAGACAGTAAATGAGTCATTTCTTTGCTAACTCTTTCTCTTGGAATGACGCATTAGAAACACATTTGAATTTTAACATTTTTACATACTAGGGCATATTTGACACTAGCTGTTCACCGCGGTTTCGAATGCATAAGTTTCGTTCCCCTGGGAATATCGGAATAAGAAGTATCATATTTTTTATTCCTGGTTATAATCTATCTGTGTGCCAAATTTCATCTAAGTACATTCAGTAGTTTTTGCGTGAAAGAGTAACAAACATTTATCCATACTCACAAACTTGCATTTATAATATTAGCAAGATGGTTATTTATGTTCGTAAATTGAGTCCTTAATCATAACATTATGCTCTTTCCTCGCAAAAGCCATCTCGGAACATAACTACATATTTACCTTATTATCATCCACAGCTCGATTTCACCCATTACTGAGCAAAATCCTTTCTTTTCAAGTGCTCTCTCTCTCTCTACGTTTCTGTGCTAGGTTCTAACCGTAATGGTGACATTGCCGTTATCCCTCTTCTAGACGACCAGCATTCCGGCTTTCAGTCTTTCGACGCCACTCGGTTACTACGTCGAAAGACTGGAACCACCTCGTCAGCTTGCACCAGCAAGGAGGCTTCTTGCAAGGAGTCCTACCTAACTTCATTTGTGTTCCATAACTCGTTTTCCGATATCGAACCTGCTTTTGACAGAAAGGAAAGGCATGATATCTGGTGAGGCCTTACCGAGGACGGGTCTGAGCAGCTGTGTTGCGATGTGTGCCGGGTACGATGCGTCAAATGTTGTTGTGCCGGGATTAGGTCTTCAGATCAATCAGCGCGCCGCATCGTTGGTAGTGTTGTTGGGTTTAAAATTGCATCACCTCGCTCAACTGCCGTCTTCCTTCCTATTCACTTTTTTTTTTCTCTTAATAAACTAGCGCGCTTTACCATCAACGACTGCATCACTGCTTACCATCAGGCGGGATTGCAGTAAAGCACTAGTATATAATTATAAAAAAAAAGGTTTGACCCAAAAAGGTTTTCGTTAAAAAGTCCCCTGTCAAAATGCTGTTATGTCACTTTTCTATTTGATAATTATGGATAATGTCACTTGCATCATGATTACACAACTCTGATGCGCGGAAATTGTGGTGTCAAGTAACGGTCAGTTACCCACCATTACCGATGAAAGTGAATTTGGTCCTAACGGCTCTCCAACTTACTTTACAATTTACATTTTTATCTGTTCAGAGGATCGTAAAGTTGTAAATTGAATCGACTTTCGGATTCGTTGAAGGTTGTAAGGGTAACTTATTTTTAACGTTCACGAACTCTAAGATTAATACTTATACATAACTGCGGAGTTTATTAAAAATTCTGTTTTATTTTTTAAAGTTGCCTACACTAGGTATTTCTCACATACATAAACATCCAAACCCGGAACAACTACCTGTAGGTCAAACAAATATTTGTTCCGTGCAGGAATTGAACCCGCGACTCGCAGGCTCCACTACGCTAACCGTGCAGTCAGAACAAAAGAGATTGTTGTTATAATTCAGCATTGATGACTCGAGATATTTAAGCATATCTTACAACTATTGATATAATATTAAACTAAGGTAGATAAGTCACTAGCGCATTGAACTTGAAGCGTACAAAAGATTATAATTCTAATCTCTTGCCTTAGTCACTCTCGATACACTCGTAAAAACAAACGACAAACACTAGCCATCTTTTTCTTCTCTATGCTTTAGATTGCGCCCCATCTCACTCACACTGTACCAACGTGTGAAATGTACGCAGAATAAAAAAAATGCATGGGTGTGCTGCTGCTCCGATCGGCACATTTATTTCGGTTAATTTGTTAGAGCATATCATATCTGTTTAATATGCCTACAACGCATTAATTTTCATGCCAGGAACTCTTGACAACTAATCTGGCAATAAAAAAACTGGCTGCTTTCTCTATTACGGGAAGTGGTCAACCTTCAAGTTCCGACAGTTATAATTATAACACACCTAATTTAAAAATAGAAAGCGCATAAGGACTAGTATGTAACGGTATCCTTGGGAACGGGAAAACAAACTAGTTTGCAGCACGTGCGCTGCACTGAGCAAGCCGGTCACTCTCCCTGAGGTTACCGCCCTTTAAATAATATTGTGGATTAACCACAACCTGTCTATGGGTGTTATAAGAGTTACTGTAAAGCTACTTTCCTTTTTGGCGGAACTAAAATTGAAAATGTCTATTATTCGGAAACAATTTCAAATTCAGAACAGCTGTGTGATTGCGTAACACTAACTACTAGTTACTATCAGTAGCTTGGCTTTCATTTTGACAGTTCAACAACATTCATTGCGGTATCATACATACTTACAGCGTTTATTATACGGACCTTGTTGAAACTAGAACTAATTTCCGTGCGTTCAGGCGCTTTTGCCATACCTATTATTGGAATCAATTGTAACAGCAAATACCTACTTAGGACCCATTAACTTGATCAAATGTTATTCCGTGGTGCTTGGCAATCTGGGCTTCTCCCAGTTGCAATAATGTCCCTTTGTGCCGATTGGCCTAGTTCTATTCTGTCTCCTGCTTATTATGGAGGGAAGTGGAAAAAATATCTTTTTTCTTACTCCTCCGCTATTCTTTTCTGATTAATTTCGTTGCGGGACCCAAGACAGTTGAAACGTTTCTCCGGGACTCGTCGAGCTTCATTGCTCAGCGTTTTTCTGGCGGTCTCCACTGTTGATTCTGGCTTTCAGGAGTTGCAGTGGGTTGGGAACAGTGTGGCGGGTTTTGTCCCAAAAAAAAAAAAAATATTTACAGCGCATCAAAAAAAAATATTTTTTTTCTTACTCCTCCGCTATTCTTTTCTGATTAATTTCGTTGCGGGATCCAAGACAGTTGAATCGTTTCCCCGGGACTCGTCGAGCTTCATTGGTCGGCGTTTTTCTGGCGGTCTCCACTGTTGATTCTGGCTTTCAGGAGTTGCAGTGGGTGGGATTATGTGTGGCGGGTTACTTACAGCGCAGTGAAAATGACTAAGTCTATGAGTGTAGATTGTAGGTACGAAATCAAGCAGGCACTTACTCTATATACAATATTTCTTTACCACCACTTTCAGAATAGTGAAAGAAAACACCGCAGGGAAATTGACATATCCAAGAAACAAAAATTGGAAGTCATGCTACATCCACGAACCTGCACTGGGCCCGCATGGTGGATTCGCACTACCTCTCATAAAGAAAGTATAAGTCCTAGCAGTGAGGATTATACCTTTGGTCCTTCAAATACTTCTGAATATTCAGATAACCAAAGTAAAGAATGTAGTAATAAGACATTTATTTGCTGTAGGCATGGCGAATAAAAAACCAAGAAAACCAGTCGTACTTTTGGAGTGCCGGCAAAATTGAAACTTGAACATTTACTTCATGTTTTTAATATTTGGAATATTTGGGAATAATTTCGCACGAATTACTTCATTTGTCAGTAGATATAGATGCACTATCGCACAAAAAGATGCCTTATTATAGATATTGGCGCCGATTCTGTTGTTCACAAATTAACTAATTTTAAGTTATGTGCATCCTTTTCTTCTCATTTTGTTACGAAAAGGATAGAAGATAACATTTTAATTTAATCCTGCCAAATTAAGATACTCCATAGACATTTTAGATGCGATTGTAAACATGGCGACTAAAAATACGCCAGTTTACGTCAGGAGCGCACTAATTTGACAGGTCTAAACTGACATTTTATCTTCTGTCCTTTTCTTAACGAAATGGAAAGAAAAAGATGCACATAACTTAAATTTAATTTAGTTTGTGAACAACAGAATCGGCGCCATTATGTATATAAAAAAATAAACTATTCAGATCTATTGCAATTTATGTTACATTAAAAAGTTCATCTCACAGAAAAATCAACTTTCATCCATATTTCATCGTAGTAGGCTGTAGTATAAATACACACACACACACACACACACACATGTTCACAAGAGCCCTGTGCCACTTATATGAAACAGCAGAAGCAGGAATACATTTTCTCCGCGCAGTGGAAAAAAAAACGCGAGATACTTCCTCCATTATCGCGCCGGCAATCTTCTCTCCCTCCATCTTATTAATTTTTGATCAGGTCACATATCCAGAGTTTTATATTTTTTATATGGATAAAAAAGTTCTTTAGAGGCGCTGTGGACCTTTTTAGGGATAGCCCTATAAAGGTCCACAGCGCCTCTAAAGAACCCTTTATGTATAAAAAAAAAACAATTGGTAGAGAACAAACTCAACAAGTTATTGCTCAGCATAATGATAAGACCCCATACGAGACAGCCCCAGCACTGGTTTTCAGCGACAGCCTCTCAGTATCTTTTTTCAATCGTCATCATCTCAGCGTATAATCCCGGTTACATCCGCGGCTTTCACGTTGGAGCTCGGGGTCGGCTTTCCTACATATGTATCTTACGCCTTCATTTCGCACGATCTCTGGCATCCCGTGGTGTGAGATTGTTGACACGCATGTCATCTCTTACAACGTCAAGCCAACACTTTTTTGGTCTACCTCGATTGCTCCGACCAGGTGGAAGCGCCAGGGCAAGACATTCATTACTCACGTAACATGCCAGCGACCCTCTTGCAGTTTGTCTGCTATGTCACGGACACAAAGAGTGCCACGGCTGCGGGAGTTCGTAATGCAGTCTTTCCGCGTAACTCAGTATCTTTTTTCAATATCAAGGCAACACCTGCACGGCGACATTCCCGAAGCCCCTCTACTACTAGTAGTAACTGATTTTATGTTCTCTGTTGTTCACAGGTGGCTGCTTCGGTTCTCAGATGAAGCGTACCATCGTCGGTGGGTGGGCGTGGGCGTGGTGGTTGATCACCGATGTCCAGAAGATCTCACTTGAGGTAACTTATGAAATCAGAACATAATGCAGTTTATTTATTTAACAGTTCGCATTAGTAATTACATAAGAAGAAAATAATAGAAAATTACGCATAAGCTGAAGTTTTTGTTTAAAAAACTTTTCTTACATTCTTGCGGTTAGAGAATAACTATGTAAAAAATAGACATGATGTAGTGTGTCTAGACTTCTAGAGTGTAAGACTAAGAGGAAATAACAATACCAATCACTTCCGGGCACAAAAGGCAGGCATTAATTACTATATTTAAAATTTACGAAAGAAAAGTCGAATATAAGCGTCTTTTATTGGATGTTATAAAAAGCATAACTAGCAAATCCAATAAAATTGAATGAGTGCAATAAGATTGATATAAAAAAAATATATTTATCTTGCCCAATCATTTCATAATTGCCAAAGACAAATGCCTCTACTTTATTCATTGGTTGAATTCCACAAAATGTGTTTAATATCTGGATTTCATCCATCTTTTTTTTTGTAGGGCTGTCGCGTAAAATTAATGTCGACTTTTTAATGGTTTTTCGAAATACCAAGTTATTATGCATGTTATTTTAGTGGTTCTATTGAAATATGCTGCAATAGGAATTGTTAATAAATAGCTAGCATGTAAAAGTCGATAATCAACTAATTACAGGAGATTTGTAAAACGTGAGTTGTGATAACCCTAAATTGGTTTGTTTACTTCTGTTCTTTATGGAGCTAGGCGATGGTATAGTTATTATTTTATTTATATTAATTTTTTAATCGTGCCGACGTGTCTTCCAGGTGATGACTCTCAACCCTATGTGCGAATATGTAGAAACAGCACAGGGTGTCCCACTCACCGTTACCGGTGTGGCCCAATGCAAGATTATGAATGAAGACGAACTTCTCACAACTGCCTGCGAGCAGTTCTTGGGCAAGCATGTCAAAGAAATCAAGATGACGATATTACAAACACTGGAGGGACATCTCAGAGCTATCCTTGGTAAGTGAATTGTATTTTTTAACAGCGCCATCTATTGTTGGGGTGTGGTATTGATGGTAGCAACGACATCTAACGTTCTACGAGAGCACTAAATTACTTGTGTCTTTAGATGTCGCTAGTAACTGGTTATGTAGTTGAATTTATATATTTTTAATTTAAATTGGATTATGGGTAATAATAATTTTTAAAGACTGTTTTCTTTTGTATTTAGTCGAAGCATCAACAGAATTCCATCGTTAAAAATCTAAGTACTTACTTTTCTTTGATAGGTAATCATTGGCTGCATACATTTGTCTTTTTAATCATAATCAAAACGTAATATGTGTGTACTTAAAAGGTCGAACAAACATGTTAAAGACCTTCCTAAGAATCTTGTTGGATTCATTTAAATTTTAACACACTTTTATTAGCTTCACTTGTATGTAGGTATAGGAATCTTTTAATTTTACTTTCATCTACTTCGAAGAGTCTGATTAATTTGAAAATTTGCACAGAGGTCAAGGGACGATGACAAAAAATACAAAAAATTGTGCGATTGCTATTAAAGCGAGTTTTTTTTTTAACTATATACTTAGTTTATTATTTATGTCTACAAAATTGAATAAGATTAACATAACTAAAGTAAACCTGTGGGTATACGAGCTTGGCAGTCTATTTGTCTATTCAGGACTAAAATACGAGTATTTAGTTGGGTCAACCCCAGTTTTGTCGTTATCACAAAGTCACCAATTAGGAGATCGGTTCTGTAAAAAAATCCCGATGAAAAGTTAAGTGAAGGTCGAAGCTAATAGTGAACTGTCAATAGTGTCAAGCCCTACCATTAGTTATAATGACATCTCACTGCACACTCGCCTCACCTAAATTTTAAAGGTGAGATGGTCACAGAATTGCACTACTGTAGGGTCTCTACCAGTGGCGAAGAGTCCATACAAGCCGATTCCCACCGGGTTACCTTTCAAAAATCAGTTCCATATTCATACAAAAGTATTTACATTCTATTTCATTAACAAAGTATTATTAATCAAATGCCTGCGCGATTTACAATAGCAATAGTAATTCTTAGCAATACCCTAAGTATCACATTTCATTTTATAGTCGTAAATTAATCAGCGCTCAAATTTTTCGTACCTAAATTACATTAAAGGTAACTCGACGAATTACAGCTTATCTCGGCCAACGTTTTACTATGAGGCGAAAAGAGACAGAGCGTGTCACCATCTCTTTCTAATGCTCGCTAACTGTACGTAAAATTTAAAGAAAGATAGGCTATTCGCGACCGGGTAGCAGTTCTCTCCTCTCCTCTATTAGAATGAGACAAAGAAACGTTATAATGAAATCCTTCGCAAGTCATATTCTTTTTATTTTGGCATATTTTCGTGTTCCATTTCGTTTGGTTGAAAATAAATTATTGTTAGTATGTGACATGTGTTCGTTTTTCGTGTTTTTCGTTTGTTATATTTTAATATTTGTGGTATTTAAACTGTGACTGATTCTGTAACGTAATTTAATCGCAGATTTGGTTAAATACTGTGTATTTTGTTTGTTATTATGGCTTTAATTCATATAGAGTGCTGCTCAACTGACTACCTGCTGAATGAACTTAAAGTCTTACGTCAGCGTCGTTAAATAAATTGGACACCTATGAGCTTTTTTTACAGCTCCAGAATACGTCTTTGAAAGACGCATTTTCTCAAGTTTCGACTCTTTGCAGTTTAATTCTGACCCTCCCCATTTCAGTAGCTTCAGCTGAGCGGTCATTTTCTGCTTTAAAACGCATTCACACATATGTGCGAAACTGCCAAAAAGAGCAGAGATTGTCCGATTTGGCTATCATGTCAATTAAAAAAAATTTGCTTAATAAAATGAAAAGTAATCCGAATTTTTATAACATCATTTTAGCTCATTTTGTTAAAAAAAAACAGACGCATTGCATTACAATATAAATAACGTTGTGATTGTGTATAATTTGCTTTATTTTTGCTTAATATTTTTGTTGGTTTTGGATCGGTGTTTGTGTGGTTCGGTTTTTAACACTATTATTTTTGTAATTTTTTATTTTATTTTTTCTTGACTCTTATTCCCTAACAATAGGTACTTAACTTAGTACTTACTAACAAGCATGCATGTGTGGTATGGAGATGCACGTCGAAAAAGGCTTTTTTTTTCTTTTGCTGCCGCTTTTATCATACTTGAAAGACACTGTTATCAAATCATCAGTCCTTTTTTGTATGGTGAAGGTGGGGCTTTTAATACTATTCTTATCTGAAGACCTCCTCCAAGATATCCTGCAGTAGGTAAGTGTTTAAGTGTTTATTTTTTTGGACCGGCTTCCCTTTGTCAAAATTTCACCCTTCGCCACTGGTCTCTACTCGCTTTGTTGTGGCTAAGGGTTTCTTGCAGCATGCGGTTAGTGTGTTTTAGTATCCTAAACTTTTATAATTAGTTGACATAAAGTTACTGTGTGACGTCCACTTGTCACAAGGGTAAGTATTTGGTGTAATAAAATAACTATAGTCAAAGGTAGTATCCGCTCCAGTTGGCGATCCGTTTGCTACTGCCCACACCTTGCGCCTTGCGCCCGTACTTAATATGCCATTGATTTTACATAGTTATACATTAATCGTCACAGTTACTACAAACCTTTTTGTCTTTGAAGCTACTTTGAATTTTCATAACACCATTGCGGCTGTACCAACCTTGGAACTATCGGAATCATACTACAAACGAGACCCTTAAATCCTTGACCAGCTACACAATCCGTCACGAGTGGTGATCGCCGGAACTTCGGAACTCACACATGTCAAGCACGCTCTCTTTCGACACTTCCTCTTCCGTTTATATTGGAATACATCAATGCGCAGCTGTTCACTACCATTCGATATGCTTCCGTGCTGAATCAAACATCAGTGTTATCAAAAAAGGTTGTTCACAGATCTATAATATACGTTTTTCTCAGTTTAAATCAAATAGATGACGAGCCTCGTTCCGACAGATCTGCTCTCGGGGTCAAAGCAAATCAGTACCTATTTGAAAATGTGTAATTTTCTATACGACAATCAGTCGAATGGTTGTATATAGTAATGTAGAAAAGAATCTGCGACAGCGACTTGATGCGGCAGTAAAGGCGGAACCACATTTTTGTGTTTTGATGTTTCGTGACGCAGTTCGAGTCAATCAAAACTCTTGTACAGGCGACAGCACATCAATCTACTACAATCTGTCAGATTTCCTTATTATATTTTCAACTTTAGCCCCTTATTCATAAACAATGTTTAAAGTTAACTAGTGATTAGCGACTCTTCAACCATACATTTTAGACGTTTGCACGTCTCTTAACTTTAATCGTCGTTTATGAATAAACACACCAGTGTTTATAAACGATGATTAAAGTTAAGTGACGTTCTAAAGTATTAAGGCTCAAGGTTGATTGGGAATGTCTGACAGTTTGGGGTAGCTTGACCTGCTGTCGTCTGTACTTACTAGTTTGTATTATTGAATATATTCTTTTGGTTGGTTAAACGCACGAAATAAATAAGGTAAACCCAAGTCACAACACACGACAACATAAAATGTGGTTCCGCCTTAGGGCGGGTTGTTTCACGTTCACTTAACGCATGCGTAAAAGTTAAAAATGGTGCTAACCATCGTCAAGTCAAAAAATGAGTTGTTTCACAATACGTAAACGTCAACGCACGCAAAAAAAGTTACGATTACGATAACTGACGGGTTGTTTCACGTTCACTTAACGCATGCGTAAAAGTTAAAAATGGTGCTAACCATCGTCAAGTCAAAAAATGAGTTGTTTCACAATACGTAAACGTCAACGCACGCAAAAAAATACGATTACTTTAACCGATGCTCTGAGCACTGGTTAACGTAACTTATGTCAAGTTGTGTTTAGTCCGCCGTGGTGTCAATTAGTGAAAACAACATAAACTCCCTTTTGTATTCGTGAGTGTGGTCTCTAATTGACGATAGTAGGTAGTTCATCTGATGATGATACAAGTACCGTAAAAAGAAAAAGAAAGGTGTTTAGCAGCCCAAGTTCTGTTTTTTTTTTATATATTACTGTTGTTGTCTGTTTCTTTACAGAACAACACATCTTTATATTTTTCAAGCGAAGATTGAAAGCGATCTTTCTCATTTTTGTGAAGTTAGTGAAATGAAATGAAATCGTTTATTAAGCAAGTAGGATCACTGATCACTTTTACACGTCATGTTTTATTTTTTTTTCGTTCTCTAAAAAAAAAAATATGTTTACATTATAGAATATACGTGTTTTGTTAGATTGCAATGTTTAACATATACCTACTTATTAAGGCCTTAAACATAGTAACTATGTTTAAGTGTAGGTATGTAGTAGTACGAGTGAGTGTAGTAATTTACTTACTTTGGTGTGTATGGTGGGGGTTATATAAATAATAAATAAATATATACGGACAAATCACACAGATTGAGCTAGTCCCAAAGTAAGATTGAGACTTGTGTTATGGGATACTAACTCAACGATACTATATTTATAATAGATACATATATAGATAAACATCCAAGGCCCAGGCCAATCAGGAAATGATCGTTTTCCATCATGACCTGGCCGGGGTTCGAACCCGGGGCCTCCACGTCGCAAGCAGGCGTGTTGACCGCTGCGCCACGGAGGACGACAATGTTTATGTTTGGTTACTATGTATTATACCTTAGCCGGCTATTAATATTGTAACATATAATTGTTTTTTGTCCCAAATATATAAAATAAAAATAAAATGTATCCATTTTTCGTCAAAGTATAGCTTTTCTATAGGTACACAGTTTTCTAGTATAAACGGACTTAATTTATAAAATAGCACGAAGTTATTTCCCACAACAATAAACAATAATACCAAGAAAGTTAGATAAACTACAGCACATGACAGTCGCCTAGATAAAATTTGCTGGGACGATGTATGTGGCCGGGTACATCGTTGCAACGCAATGTATTCGTGCGCAGACGATGTAGCATCGGGGCGCTGTCGGTAAAGTGGCGCGCTTCAAAGGACTTGTCGCGACAATATTCTCTGGAGTAGTCACACTTATGACCTACGTCACTTGATCACTTCAGTGTCGTCCAGACTTTGAAGTAGGACTGACGTTCTTTTTGCATATTTTTTACATTGTTTTTGTTTTATTTGTTGTGTAAACATGTAATAAATAATAATTTATTGACATATAATGCAAAGCCACTGCTTCCTCCATCGTCTCGGCCGCACAACTAAACAACGAATATTCGCCGTAGGCCGATTTCTGAATCTTCGCCCGCCAATGAGAAGAACATCGTGTATGTCTGACAAGGACAACAGATATTTTGCGCGCCAACGCGACACGAATCTTCGCCTGCTAATGTAGCCCCGGCATTTAACGAACGTTAAACATCATCAAAGTTACGTTAACGGACGTAACTTTTTGACGTACGTATGTTACGATAACCAACCGTTTGAAACAACCCGCCCTTAATATATTAAAACATTTTAGTTTCCTCGTTTTAGTTTGTTGCTACCACGAAAAAAGCCATATAACAAACACTACTTGCGAAGTGAATATCAGTACTAGGAAGTTGCCATAGCGTCATCAACTAAGGAAAAAAAATTATTATTGACGCTAACTCAAAAAGTGATAAAGTTTGTATGGGACCGCCCTTGAGAAATGCCTTATAAAGAAGTTTGCAAATCCCTTTATACATATATAACGGAATAATTCCCGAACATATGTACATTCCTCCACCTCAAGTCGTTCTCCTCATTACTGAGGGTCGTGATGTCCCTGTAGAATTATCTTTTCCTTTAGATTCGCCATCTGTTACGATCTCTAGTCGTGTGTATAACATCATGCAGGCCGGTGTTCAGAAATGAACGGATTTGGTCACTCCACCTTATTGGACTGCGACCTTTTAGAACGTCGTCCAACTACCTTCCCAGTAACCATCAGATGTTCGAGATTGTCTCCATCTTTTCTGGCAATATGGCTAAAATATTTTAAAGTGGCAAATATTTTAGAGCGAGTGTAAAATATTTTAGTGGGGCAACGTTTAAAAAGAAAAAGAAGTGCTAGAGTTCTATAATTCCCGCATCTAGTTCTGCAGCTCTTTTTATGTAATGGTAGAATAATTGATCGAGTCAAAACGCATGGCTAAACTCCAGTTGTCCAAATGTCATTGCATATGTCGTGTATCGTTTTTAAAATTTCCTCTGCAAGTTTGTCAGAACCAGGAGGCCCCTGGCTGGAGGCATTAATTTTTAATTAAGGCATCCACAGGAAAGTCCGGTTAAGTAGTTACGGCCTCTAATGGCCACCTACGAGATGCCATATAAAAAAAAAAAACAGAACCAGGAGCTATTTTTATATTAAGAGCTGCTAATGCCGCTGTGACTTCGGATCCTAGAATACAGGGTTCATAAACTCTTTCCCTCCTAGTAATTCGTGTATCTAGCGATGTATCACGTTTAGAATCCCAGTACAGTTCTGCGCAATATTGCTGCCACCTTTTTGTAATTGCGCTGAGTTCGTGAAGTGTGGTTCCATTTTCATTCTCAATGATACAAGTTTTTGGTTTGAACTGCTTGGTGAGGAGCTTTACCTTTTTAAACAGGTCAGTATTCTCAGCGCATGATCTTCTATTTCCTGGTAGATTCGGCTGAAATTGTTTTTGTCATAAAGAAAGAAGGAACTTTCTCATCCGAACCTGGACTGTCCCTGGACCTGCAATGTCGGAATTAAATATGTATGTACATTAAACAATGGGCCTCATACGAAGGCTCAAAGTCACGCAAAGGGCAATGGAAAGAGCTATGCTCGGAGTTTCTCTGCGTAATCGAATCAGAAATGAGGAGATCCGCAGAAGAACTAAAGTCACCGACATAGCTCTTCGAGTCTCTAAACTTAAGTGGCAGTGGGCAGGGCACATTGCTCGTAGAACCGATGGCCGATGGGGCGGTAAGTTTCTGGAATGGCGGCCACGTACTGGAAGACGCAGCGTAGGGAGGCCCCCAAGAAGGTGGACCGATGACCTGGCGAAGGTCGCGGGAAGCCGATGGATGCGGGCAGCACAAGACCGGTCAGCGTGGAAAGCCTTGGGGGAGGCCTTTGCCAGCAGTGGACATCTATAGGCTGAAGAAGAAGTACATTAAACATAATAAAATTGATAACTTCTTCCTTTTTGAAGTAGATTACAAATGACTGGCGCTAAAAGTGCGTTGAGCCCCCAACTTCTGTCACGTCATCAAAGCCGTCAGTTGACACGTAATTATGCTGTTTATACGTCATTGTAATGACGCACGTTTTTTTTTTTATATTGTTATACTCTTTAGTTTGTATGGAAATTGTTGACAATGCCGCCTCTAGCAGCGATTGTCTGTCTAAAAGAAAACTTAAGTGTATTGTTGTGCTGAGCATGACCTCACGAACTTCATTCGCGGGTAAAGTAGTCATGTTTTTCTTTTTTTTTTGTGCTGATAAATGATTTATTTTCTGTAAGTACAAACACAAGAGCAGCGGTGGTCTAATGTTATCGGTCGTGACTTACAAGATATAGGTCGTAGGTTCGAACCTCGCCAGGCGTTTTTTTCTTTTTCTTCTTCGGCCTATAGAGGTCCACTGCTGGACAAAGGCCCCCTTCGAGGCTTTCCACGATGACTGGTCTTGTGCTTCCCGCGACCTTTACTAGGTCATTGGTCCACCTTTTTGGGGGTCTCACTAAGCTGCGTCTTTCGGTACGTGGCCGCCATTCCAGAACTTCAGGTTCCTAGGCGTTTTACTTTGTGTGTTCATCACCACTGCTCTCAAAACGGTGAAGGAAACCATCGTGAAGAAGCCGCCGATATTCTAGAAGCAAAACTTCGAAGACATGGGACATCTACCAACCCGCACTGGGTCCGCGTGGTAGATTATGGCCCACTCCCTCCCACCGAGAGGAGGCCTGTATCCCAGGAGTGGGAGCATTATAGGCTGATTATGTAACAAACAATTTTACAAGTCAACCACTTTTTTAAAAAACTAGATTCGTTCTTCGTCTCCTATCTGACTACTCCAAGAAGAAAGGCCGAAGCAAACTCAGAGGTTACTGTCTCTTTTTAAGTCCAGACAGAATCTTGATCAGTAAAGACCATGTAGAATCGATGTCTGAAAGTGTCCCTTCAGGAAAGAACCACGCAGGTTGAAAGGACCCATCCAGTCAGTGCACTTATTTGGCATAAACCGTTTTATTTTTAAATAATTATAAACTAGCACTTGACCGCAATCCCGCCTGATGGTAAGCAGTGATGCAATCGTTGATGGAAAAGCGCGCCAGTTTATTAAGCCTATTCACTTAAAAAACTGAGTGAATTGGAAGGAAGACGGCAGTTAAGCGAGGTGATGCAATGTTAAACCCATCAACACGACCAACGATGCTGCGGCAGAGGGAGATTGTTCTGGAGACCCTCCACGACCAAACTTCCGACACAACAACATTTGGTGCATCCTACCCGGCACACATCGCAACACAACTCAAGCTTAAGAAGCTCACCGATACGACGAACAATACCAAAGAAAGTATATTCGGGTAGGCCATATCAACTGCCAGATTACGACAAAAAATAACAGAACAGAGAAAGTAAAATAAGTAAAAAGATTCCACAAACTTCCAACCAGAAATTTCTTGACAAATCCATGCTCCCTTAATAAGGGACGCGCCAAACGCAAATCCACATTGGATTTGTGGTTGGTGGCAGTAGATTCTTTCCCTAATTCATTAGACCTACACATAACTAGCCAAATGTCGGTGTACCTACTATATCATCTGACTAAACAGAAGGCATAGTCGGTAGTCGGTACACCCACATTTGACCCTTCGGAGAATACCAGCTTTATGTGAATTGTTGCGCAATTCTATAAAACTGACCTTGATATACGCCTAACCCTTCTTGCTAAGTAATTGATGACAGCATTGGTGGTGATATCAAACTATTTTGTTTAAAGGAACTGCCGTGTGTCAATGCTCTTGAGACTATGCTCCAATAACGCGAAATAGACGACTTCTCCCGCTCTGGGCGGAGCGGAAGGGCGTATCAGACTTTTACTGACTAAAACCCGCCCGTGTTTCTTCGCTTGCCTGTGCGACGGCCAGGGCCACGGTTTCTTGTTTAACCAACCCGCAACCCTGACCCAGGAGGATCGATGCCTCCTGGGTCAGGGTTGCGGGTTCGTGGACCTCTATTGTTTTATAAGTAGTCCGTAAAAGTACCTACAGACCATCGTCATATATTATAGTATACTAATGGAGGAAACGAAGTTTCGTCCATCTTGATCTTCCTCAAAATCATCAATCATCTGTGAGGAAAGAGATAGTGCATAGGCCATCTCTCTCACTCTTTTCAAACCAAAAAAAACTGCTGCAGATTATTCGCGTACGGCATGTCCATTAGTAGGTATTACATATGTCTACGGTACAGAGCAGACTGGTCACAAAATAGAAAAATAAAAAAATCTACAAATTCATAATTTTCAGCTAAGCAGACTACGGGTCTTCTTAAAATTTTCTTTTTTTTTATCTTTAATTTATCGCCATAATGGCGCCGATTCTCTTGTTCACAAATTAAACTAATTTTAAGTTAATTGCATCATTTTCTTTCCATTTCATTAAGAAAAGGATAGAAGATAACATTTTAGTTTTATCCTGTCAAATTAAGATATTCCATCTATGACACTTTAGACGCGATTATAAACATGGCGACCAAAGATACATCAATTTATGCCAGGCGCGAACTCCTAAACTATCATGGTACCTATCTTCTGTCTTTTTCTTAATCTATACTAATATATAAAGCTGAAAAGTTTGTTTGTTTGTGCGCGCTAATCTCAGGAACTACTAGTCCAATTTGAAAAATTCCTTTTGCGTTGGATAGCCTATTAATCCAGGAAGGCTTTAGGCTATATAACATCCAGCTATGACCAATAGGAGCAGAGCAATAACAAAAAATGTTGCGAAAACGGGAGCTAACGCAGCCGTACATATTGCCAATAGGAGCTGAGCATGACTAATTCCACGCGAACGAAGTCGCTGGCGGCCGCTAGTGAAATATAATGAAAATGATGCACTTATCTTAAATTAAGTTTAATTTGTGAACAGGGAGGGGGGGGGGGGGCAATATACGGATTCATCATCATCAACCTTTTATCGTTCCACTGCTGGGCACAGGTTTCCCCTCATACAGAGAAGGATTGAGCTAGCTGTATCTGATATACTGATTCCCATCACGTTATGTTGTTCTGTGCTGTCAGCTAAATTCATTTACCTTGTTGTTTCCTATTACCTTTTCCTAGAATATAAGTACCTACACATGTGGGTTCCACAACCGGAAAAACAATGAAATTATGTTTAAAAAAAGATAAACTAAACGAACAAGTCCTTGCCTTGAGATTGTAGGCAAGGTTCTGCTAGATAAGCACGTACTTGTGATCTAGGTATTCTAGTACTTGGTTACTATGGACATCAAACAGGTTTTAATCCACGTTGTTTCGCAAAACGGGAAGAAATAAGATATGTTTAAAAATAATTGTTTAATCTCATGCAAGGCGAACGCACTTCCCGTCTAATTATATTTAAACTAGCTGTTGCCCGCGACTCCGTCCGCGTGGACTTCGGAACGGAAAGCTAGTTGTTAATAAATGTAGCTGTTCTATATATTTTGACCTCTTTATTGTAGATTTCTATGATTCGCTTGTTCCGCCGGGCCGGAATAAGCGAGGTAGACCAAAGAAGTGCTGGCTTGACGTTGTAAGAGATGACATGCGTGCCAACAATCTCTACGGGATGCCATAATTTGATCGTGCGAAATGGAGGCGAATATGTAGGAAACTGGAACGCCCGGGTTCCAGTTTCCTACATATTCGCCTCCAACGCGAAAGCCGCGACTGCAACCGGGATATACGCTGAGATGATGATTATGAGAATTTCTATAGACCAAGTGAAGCTTTTTTCTAAACCTGCGATAAATTTCTTTTCAATAGAGTTCCTAGAATCATGTTGGTACTAATTCGTGGTTACCTATAGCTTGCACATCCATATCATGCCACCATGAATCAATCAGAAAAAGTTTTAAATATTATTTGTCAGGAATTATAAAGGGACATAGGATAAGAATATTCCAAATAAGCAGGGAAATGTATGAAGGTTAAATTTCAAAGTATATTTATAGACCTATGCCCAGCAGTGGGATCAATTAGAGTTTTCAGGACAGTAACTGTGTAACACAAGCAATGTTTTCTTTTTATTTTGAGAGTACAACATTCACTGCATCATTTAGGGTGTTTAGCAAACATTGTTTCAGACATATAGAGCAATGGATTAACAAAATGTTTCAAACTGATTCGAATTGATAGTAATAGTGTACAGACGACAGCACATCAAGCTACTACAATCTGTCAGATTTCTTTATTAGATTTTCATCTTTATCCCCAAAGCATTAAGGCTCAAGGTTTATTGGGAATATCTGACGAATTATGCGTATTTTTATGTCTTCCGGTATTACAATGTGGAATTCCCGTCGACTACTGCGTACGGGGAAATACTTATCACTTAAATTATACGTTATCTATTGAAATATAAACCAGACAGTGGTAAAATCTGAATGTAGTTTTTGAGCATGAGTCACGTCAGACGATGGGTTTCTTCCTTCCTGTGGGTAAATAATATCTTTATCTTGATGTCAGTGGCCGCTTGTACGGTTAGCAGTATTGACATTACCTAAGTAATAGTAATGTTGTTGTATTAATTATGAAATCATCATCATCATCATCAACAATTTTATCGTCCCACTGCTGGGCACAGGTCTCCTCTCATACAGAGAAGGATTGAGCGTAATCACCACGCTTGCTCAAGCGGGTTGGCGATTTCAGACTTAAAAGTCCAGTTTTCCTCAAGATGTTTTCCTTCACCTTCAGTCAGTCGTGGTGGCCTAGTGGTTAAAACACCAGCTTCTCAAGTATGAGTGCGCGGGTTCGATTCCAGATCAGGCAAGTTCCAATGTAACTTTTCTAAAGTTATATGTACTTTCTAAGTATAATTATGAAATGCAATAGCATCTCTTTATTGACATTTACCTAACATACTTGGAAGTCCATCCATACTAATATTATAAATGCGAAAGTAACTCTGTCTGTCTGTCTGTTACGCTTTCCTGCTTAAATCTCTCTACCGATTTTGATGAAATTTGGCACAGTCAATCTTTAGACCCTGTGAAAGGACATAGGCTACCTTTTACTGAAAAATTTTATATTCCCGAGGGAAATCTAAAAAGCGCGATATAACTGAAATCCACGTAGCGAAGCCGCGGGCGGAAAACTAGTTAAAAATAAAAAAGTAATACATGTCTGCAGCGAGATCGCTAACATTTCTCATGGTCTCAAAAAGAAAAACATCTGTCTACGATTCTGTTATGATTATCATAATCACATATAAGTACTCATATTCCATGTTAGACGACCACAGCGTACCAATATTCCACCATACAACGGCACCATAAAATTGTAGCAAACACTTTCCCTGTTGGTGCCTGGAGACGTGCATTCGATCACGTACACCACTAGAGGCTTTTGTACTAAAACTGCAATGGAAAGAAAAGTAACATTACGTTGTAATAGTACGTGAATTAAATACCTGCTATGGAGGCGCGGTGAAGCCCTTTTGTAATTGTAACGTGTAGAAACTTCGAGCAACTCTCTCTGCCATGTGAGAGAGATAGAGTATAGTACCTGTAGTGTTTGTATCTCCTAAAAAACATTGTCTCATGTACACTCGTAGTCGAAGTATAGTAGTCAATCTAGCAGTCTGTTAATGACACTGATCAAGGTTGGACGTGTGCTGCTTGCGATACGAGTGTAGTGGTGAGCCAGTGAATTTCAGGTGTTAAGTACTGTAAGGACAAGGGTCCTTTCAGTATCTCTCTGCACATGGCAGAGAGAATATAGTACCTATATGAGAAGCTATAGTGTGAGGTACGATCGACAGCATCTCATCATCATCAACCTTTTTATCATCTTGTAGCGGTACCTACAAACGCCACATGGAACAACGCGTCATACTGACGTCACACGAATTCTACCTCTCGCAATCAAAGTTTACCGTGCAACTAGCATACCAATTTCAAACATTAGGCAAGTGCCCATCAGACATGACACCCGTCTGGTCGGAGGATCCTCCCTTTTCTACGCAGGATGAGTGAACTTTACTCTCTGTTCCTCATACTGATGATGATGAGACTGTGGAGTCTCACTGCTGGGCACTGGTCATAGAACACTGGGCAGAGAAGGATTGAGCGTAATCACCACGCTTACTCAATGCGGGTTGAAAAAGTTTACAAAAAATTTTAAAGTTGTAGCGTAAACTGAAGTTTATTTTATAGGTTTTAAAGTTGGTTTCACATGAACTCATATTCGTTTACATTTTTTGTTAAGTAAAGCACGAATACAGTACGTTTTGTTAAAATTGGCGCCGAATCTCTTGTCCACAAAGTAATTTTAAGTTAACTGCATCTTTTACCTTTTATATCATTAAGATAAGGATAAAAGATAATACATACTTTAATTTAATCCAGTCAAGTTAAGATATTCCATAGACAGTTTAGACGCGATTATAAACATGGCGACCAAAAATACATCAATTGACGTCAGGCGCGGACTAATTTGACAGATTTAAGCTAACAATACATAGAGAAATTGGGTATAGAGAAATTGATTGTCGTTGGGAACACCGAAGGCAAACGATCGCGAGGTCGTTCACCAACCAGATGGACCGATCAAGTCAACGACTCATCGTCTTCTAAACTCTACGCGGTGGTGAGAGACGCGCTGGATCGAAACCGATGGAGGCACATCATCCATTCAAAATGCTGCCCCAATGCTGGCCACGATCCTCAGATATGAGGGACCGACTGCAGAGAGAGAGAGAGAGAAGCTAACATATTATCTTCTGTCCTTTTCTTAATCCATACTAATATTATAAATGCGAAAGTAACTCTGTCTGTCTGTCGGTCTGTCTGTCTGTCTGTCTGTCTGTTATGCTTTCCCGCTTAAACCTCTCAACCAATTTTGATGAAATTTGACACAGACAATCTTTAGATCCTGAGAAAGAACATAGGCTACCTTTTATCCCGGAAAAAATTGATGTTCCCGAGGGAAATCTAAAAAGCGCGATATAACCGAACTCCACGCGGGCGAAGCCGCGGGCGGAAAGCTAGTGAAATATAAAGAAAAATATACACTGAATTTAAATTTAGTTTATGAACAAAGTAATCGCGGCCATTGTCTTTACAAAAATGCCTCTCAACTAAGCAAACAGCATACAGTGTTTATACAACTTTACCGTTAACACCACTTAGTGCGGCTTCAAAAATACCTTTAAGAAGGTACATAAGTTAAAGCAAACTACTGCTGAACTTAAATTTGAATAGAATAGAATACTCTTTGTTATGTACACCATATAGATTACAAAAACATACATAAATATAAAGATTTTACATTACAGCCAGTGTTTACACCACAATTCCCGTTTTTTTCGTTTTTATCTATTTTCTTGTAACACACAATTTAGTCCTACGGTACGGTCGCTAAAGCGTCGTCTATGGAGGCCATGATGATAAAAACTGAAAGATCGCGCAGTTTACTTGAAAGTGTGTAGGCTGTATGGACCTACGATTTATCTGTACAGTTTGACCGTACAGATAAATCGTACAGATAAAACTGAAGGTGTGTAGGGCGCATAAGGGGAAGGAGAGAGAAATAATGTAGGTAGTCTACAGTGTACTATTTACATAGATTATATAATAAATATGCACGTTAAGTGTATCATACTATTCCAATAAATATATCGACGCTTGAAACGCAATCATATCTAAGCGACAAAAAATCGTAAATTGAGTTATACATATACACCATTCGAACCACTAGATTTTTCTGCGTCGTTTGGTGTATAAAACTCAATTTACGAATTTTTGTCGCTTAGATACGATTGCCTTTCAAGCGTCGATATACATCTAATTAATAACAATCATACAAAAGCGAATAAAAAATAAACAAAAAATAATGACATGTTTAAAGACAGAGGAAATGCTTTTTTACCTTGGTTTTAAAAGTGGACGGAGACTTACTTATGTCCATAGAATTCACATCTATTCAATTTCATAGTAAAATAGTTTATCTGACAACATAGCTATTGTTCTCAATACACTACTATGGGTTTGGTTACAAATCAACTCAGTTTCGGTTCTGTTGTTTACGAGGAGCCTCGAGATGAGGGTATTGTACGAGAGGGCTTACGTCTCATCAATTGATGTATTGGGGGCTTGGGGGATTTGGGAAACTATGCATTGTATATATTATGTACAATGTACATATACCTAAACCGCAGAATTCGTCGTTATATCATCATTATCATCATCACTCGTTCGGGAGATCGCGACGCCCCCGTCAGGGGGCGTGGCGAGCGGACCCAGGGCTATGCCCCCCGGCCGCGGAGTCCATTTAGGTGGCCCGTTAATACGGGCCTCTCTTTGGGTCGGCGACAGTGGCCTGTCAGATGTAGTTACGTGCGTGAGTTGCGCACGTCTGTGTTTTTGGTTGCTATGTGTTATTCTGTAGGCGCGCCACAGGGCCCACTCACGACCCTGCTTTCTTCACGGCACTCCGGCGGTCAGTCCCTGCCAGGTGAGACCCCCAGTTGCCCTGGGGGAAGCCCAGCAGAGGACGACCAGCGACAGGTGGTGCCGACTCGACGCTCCTACAGAGTTACGGATGTAACATGTAACCCCCGCCCGTCCTGAGAAACCATCTATGTACGGTAACCACTTCAGGCTAAGGGGTCGTGATGTATGTGTGGGCGGTATTGAACTGTAGAGTAACACCGCCCAGTGATTACGCGTACCGCGGCCCGCGCTGCGCGTACGCGTGTATATGTTTGGCGTCTGCTTAGTGGTGATTGTCTGCCGCCGCGTATGCGTACCTATATTAACCTAGCATACGCTACGCGACGAGTGTGTGTAGAGGGTGCAGTATTATTGGGTCAGATGAGCCGCGTGTAACCTGGGTGCGGCTCACCTGTGAGGTCAATCCGGTGGAGAGGGGTCACAGGTCCGCTACCAGGTCGCGGGGGAAGGGTTTCGCGTCAGGGGGGCGCGCGTGCCAGGGCGCGATGTCCTTGACATGCGTCAAGTCGGACGCGTCGGCACGCGCGAACATACCCTTCGCGAGGCGCCGCACAAACTCATCCAGGCTCTCAAGCCTGAGGTCCCTCCGGATGACATCGTTCCTCACGTAGCGAGGAGCGGCAACTATTGTCCGCAGCGCAAGACTTTCTTGCGCGCGGAGCGTCTTGCGGTGCGCCTCGCTAGCGAGGGCGAACCATGCCGGAGCGGCGTACGTCAGTATTGGCCGTATGTACAACTTGTACACGGCCAGTTTGACGCGCGCCGGGATGCAGGATGAGAGCACTGGTTTGAGCAGGTGGCGGGCAACCCTGCCCCGTGCGGCGACCGAGCGGACGTGTGGCCCCATGGTGAGCCGGCGGTCGATCGTCACCCCCAGGTACTTCACCCGGGGGGACCACTCGACGGCGGCTCCCAGGAGTCTCAGGGGTGGTGGGACGGACGCATACCCGAATACGATCGCCTGCGTTTTTCCCACGTTCACCGACAGCCGCCACTTGGAGAGCCACTCGGGAAGGAGCCCGAGCACACGCTGCATCTTGACGGCCGCGTACTTCGCATTAAGCGATGTAGTGATGTACGCGGCGTCGTCAGCGTAGAGCGCGAGCATCGCTTCCGAGGTAGTGGGGATGTCGTCGGTGTAACGTGAGTAGCACGCAGGCGACAGGCAGCTGCCCTGCGGTACACCCGCGAGCACAGGGCGGGGGGCGGATAGCGTCCCGTCAACCACCACCCGGAAAGTCCTGTCGGAGAGGAAGGTAGAGACCACCTTTACAACGCGACGGGGCGCGCCTGATGTGGCCAGTTTGTAAATCAGGCCGTCGTGCCACACACGGTCGAAGGCCTTCTCCATGTCGAGGAGTACTGCAACGGCACACTCTTTCTTGTTAAGAGCGGCCGTGACGTGGTGCAGTACCCTCGACAGCTGGAGCGTCGTGCTGTGCTCCGCCCGGAACCCGAATTGCTCGGGCCGCGGCGCGATGTGAGGCTGGAGATGTCGCAGCAGGAGTGCCTCGAACACCTTGGAGACCGTCGGCAGCAGTGTGATCGGCCGATAGCTCTCCGGCTTCAGTATGTTTTTTCCCGCCTTGGGCAGCATTATGACGCGCCCCTCCTTCCAGACAGCGGGGAAGGTCCCGGTGCGCAGTACCGCGGTATACAGGCGCGCCAAGGCCGCTACCATTCGGTACGGCAGGTGGCGCAGCGCTGTATTGGTTATACCGTCAGCACCGGGGGCCTTCTTGGGCTTGGTACGGAGGATGGCGCGTCTGACTGCGCCCGGCGAGAAATACACTGGTTCTTCATCGGGAGCTATCGGCGCTGCGAAGTAGTCTCCCAGGTGTTTCTCAACTGCTGCGACATGGTCGGTGTCGCTGGTCGGGTTGGGGCGGAACTGACGCTCCAGGTGTTCTGCGAAGACCTCCGCCCGGTCCTCTGCGGTGTACCTCAGCGCCCCGTCGCTATTGAGTAGCGGTCTTACCGGGGCTGGGGTATTCTTCAACTGGCGGCACAGTTTATGTAGTGAGGGCCAACTCTCAGTTGTGGCCTCAATTCTCTCCTCCCAGCCCTCGGCGGCGTGCGCCTTGAGCTCGGCCTTGACCCTCTCCGCGAGACGGTTGAGCTTCGTCTTTAATGTAGGGCATCTTATTATCATCATCATCATCATCATCAACCCTTTTATCGTCCCACTGCTGGGCACAGGTCTCCTCTCATACAGAGAAGGATTGAGCGTAATCACCACGCTTGCTCAATGCGGGTTGGCGATTTCAGACTTAAAGTCCAGTTTTCCTAAAGATGTTTTCCTTCACCTTCAGTCATTTGTGTCCAAGATATACTTAGAAAGTACATATAACTTTAGAAAAGTTGCATTGGTACTTGCCTGATCTGGAATCGAACCCGCGCACTCTTACTCGAGAGGCTGGTGTTTTAACCACTAGGCCACCACGTCCACTTTCACGACAGCCCGTTGCTATGAATTTAATTTTAAAAATTATGGGAAAATCATAATGAAGTTACCAATGAATTGAAAATGGCATTTTAGCTGTATTAGCAGCTCGCCGCCCGGTATGGACTATGCCCGAGTCGACGGCGCGTTGTTCCACGCGCGCCTCAAAGAGATGTTTCTTTTTTAACCAACCCGCAACCCTGAGCGTCGCGCGTCGCACAGGCAAGTGAAGAAACACGGGTGGGTTTTAGTCAGTAAAAGCATAGAATAAAGAGGGGAAGTAGGTTATCTCCGACCCAATCCGCGATTTAATTGCCTACTGTCTTAGGGTTGACGACTGTCCGCGCTTCGTCGGTTACGGTTGTCGCTAGAGATGGGCATTTACCCGGTAAAAACCCGAACTATGGGTAAATACCCATTTATACCTATTTTTACCCACCCAATTTTAATTTTTACCGGGTAAAAATTATAATCAGTTTAATTTAGGGTAGATCCGTAGTTACATCGTTATTAATATCGCAGATCATATTTTGATCAAGTTACAACCTGACACTGACCAGTAAATTGCAAAAAACTCGACAAAATCTGAATTACACGGGCTGCCACTACGGAACAGGCTATTTGACAGATTTATAATTTTTATCTCGAATTACTTGGTTGCGGTTAAGAAGTTCACCGAAAGTATTTTTTTTAATTTTAAATACGTATTTCGTAAGAAATATGCAAATAAAAATTCAAAATTCAAATAAGCCGCGAAAACGATTTATTCAGCAATATGGCGTCGAGCTTTGTAATTGACGTCACAAGCGGTTTTCGGTTCTCAGTGGTGTTTGTTTTTATTGGTTTACAAGCGGTGTGCTGTACCGGGTTGTACAAATAAATCGATAAAAACCCCCCAAAAAACAGTTTATAAGTTTGCCGAAAACAAGCGTTGATGCGCGTATGACGTCATCGCGACATTAGCCAATCCGGAACGTTTCACAATGTGTGGCGCGAGAAACAAAAAGCTAAACATATTTTTGTGTTTTGTATGTATTAATTGTTATTATTTTCAAACTCAAACTCATTTATTGCATTTTTTATTAAAACTCGTGTAAATGACATAAAGAACCCTCATTTTATGCAATTAAAGCAAAAATCCCAAAAAAATGAATACTGTCAAATAGCCTACTACCATTTTTTTGTTCTGGATGAGAAATCGTCAAATGACCTCTCCCGCTCTAGGCCTGTGCCTGTGTGTGCCTGTGCGCCAGGGCCACGGTTTCTTTTTAGGCCTCTGCCTCGAATCTTGCGGGCAGCGTTGCGGCGGCGGCGGCGGCGAGTGAGCGGCAGGATCTTATGCGTTAAATCAAACGGACCGGTTCTCGAAAACAGCGGCGCGGCACAACGGGGCGGTGGCGGGCAGCGAGCGGTGTACTTCTTGCGCTCGAATCTTGCGGGCAGCGGGCGGGCAGCGAGCGGTGTACTTAAAGTCAAGCGGTGATCGAGCGTTAGGAATAAATTTGAATGAAAAAGCTGTTGCCGCCATTGTTCAAACATTTCTTTCGCGAATAAAAACAAATATCTCGTCGACACAATCGTGAACACAATACTACGCGGCTATAGTGACGCGCGATCTGCCCGCTAGTTTCGAGAACGGGTCTTCGATGCCCGCCCGGCTCCCGCGCCGCTGCCGGCGCCGCCCCGAAATCCTTTTTTTTTTTTGTTTCCGGGGTGGAACATCCTCATGCGATGTCCGCCGCCCTGGGGCGGGCGACGGGTCTGTCGGAATCTTAATGATTGAAAACCACCCCAGTGTTTCATCTCACACCTACACCGGGGGGTTGCGAGAACGAAAACTGCTTCCGCAATCCTCCATTGATGCTGGCCCGCCACTGTGGGTCCGGTCCGGTGGGACAGGTCAGCCGCCTAATTCACACGCCGCTCCAACTGTCCGGGTCAGCTAGCACGATGCGGACAGGGGACAGTCACAGTGAGGATATCGCCTCAGCATACATGAGCAACTAGGGAGGTGGATCATGGATGCTGAGGCCTGTATGGGGACTGCATATGCTCTTTCTACATAGAAAGAGCATTATATAGAGGCGTGTTCTTCAATCTGTATCTCTCCATGGTGAACCTTAGTGTTAATATAGAATCCATGGTTCCGTACCCTGGACGAAACCCATATTGACACTCCCAAGACAGCATACTCCTGCCGAATCTGAGAGTCTATAATCCTCTCAAAATTCTTCAGGGTGTGTACCGAGCCCTTGCCTTTGAAGACTGGAGTAATAATACTCAGTCCCCATTGGCTTGAAATTTTGCCGATCAGGAACACGCGGTTCAGAAGGTTAGTTAACATGCCCGCATCGCGAGGACCCATCGCCTTCCAGGCCTCAATGGGGACTCCGTCAGTTCCGACAGCTTTCCGATTTGCTGAAAAGTCGTTTGGACTTCCTCGGGCGTTATCGGGGGCACTAATTCAAGATTTGGAATGAATTTCAGTGTCTGCACCTCTTGGTGCTGCTTATTCAGCAGCTCGTGGAAGTACAAGCGCCATTTCTCCTTCACCGTGAGGTCTTTGCATAGCAGGTTGCCAGTAGGGTCTTTTACACAACGGCACTTGGATATATCCTATGCCGCTTTGACCCTGGAACATGCCAATTTGGAAAAGATCTTTTGCCCCTCAAATGATTCCTACTTCTCGTAAAGCGCTTGCAAGTGGTCTGGCTCTGGCTACAACTCTTTTAGTGGCACGTTTGACAACCTTATATGCGTCACGATCTGGATGCCACGTTTTAAAGAGGGCTTTCTTCACCCTAGTCTTCCTCTGGACTGTGTCGTCCCACCACCAGGTCTCCTTTTCACGTTTGCGGCCGCCCTTAGAGACTCCGAGCACCACCCACGCCGCCCCAATAATAGCTGCTTGGATCCTGCCCCAATGGTCTTGGACATATTCTTCATCGGTCCAGCGCACTTGTCTCTAATAACCGATGCGAACTCCTAGGACTTATTTCATCAAGCAGCCGCCACCAAATCTTGTGCCGGCAGTGCTCTACACGTCTACGATGGGCCGTTACGCAGAGATCTATGACAAGGAGGCGGTATTGTCCAGTGAGACTCTCACCAGCTATGACTTTGCAGTTGGCTGCTTTGCCGATGTGGTGTCTCCTAGTCGGTAGAAAGTCTATTCGGGTAGCGCTTCGCCCGCTGCGAAAGGTGACAATGTGCTCCTGCTTCTTTTTGAAGTAGGTGTTCACGATTGCAAGTTTAGCGGCTTCACACATTTGGAGAATGTTGTTTCCTTCTGCGGTGCGGCCGCCGTACCCAAAGCCGCCGTGAACACGCTCAACCCGACACTCTTCTCACCCACATGACTGTTCAAATCACCACCCAGAACCACTCACTGGGATAACGGTATCCCGTGAAACTGTCCTTCGAGCTGGATCCAGAACAACATACTTTCGGCGTCACCACACCAGGAAAAGCACAACGGATTTTCCTGGTTTTGGCTCGCTTCTTCAGCCGTATCCGCCTCTGACACGTTAGACCTAGCCCACAGGTCACAGGAGTCGGGCGTAGCTCCTGCGCGCCGTTTGCGGCGGCGCCCTAACTGTGTCACGTGCATTTCTTCCTTTCCTATGCATAATAGTTTGGCTTGTTTTGCTTTTACGAGTGCGACTGTTGTCAGACCACTCAGCTCCGAAGGGAAAACTGGCGTCAGCACCCCATCCGTAAGTTAGCGGGTGCACCGTCAGCAGGTGGGGTTAACTTGGGTCCCAAAGATGGTGGTAGGACCCCAAAGCACTCCAGTACCTGATCGTAGTATTGATGATGAAGCCAATTAAATAACAATTCATTTTATACCCGGTATTTATTATAAATACCCGGTAAAAATGGGTATTTTTTAATTTTTACCTATTCTACCCTTTTTTACCAATTTTTACCTACCCATTTTTTACCCACCCGCCCATCTTTAGTTGTCGCCCAAACCGCTAACAGATATTTATAGACTAAGAGCTTATGTTTAAATTATTTGCTTAGTATTTAGTTTACATATACTAGTCAGTTTTTTTTTTGTAATTTTTATTTTTAGTTTTGTACACATAAAGAACCATATTTATTTTTATTTTTAATTAATACAAACATAACATCTATTGAATCACACATTTAATACAAAATTACAAATTAGCTACAGAAAAATACCTACTTTCTTCGGTTTCGACTATTACGAAACGCGTTGTTATTAAACTTTAATGTGTAATATATCCGTATCCTTGTAAATAACTTTTAGAAATATAATTTGAAAAATATAAGTCTTTTATTTGTTCATAAATAGACATACCAAATTTGCAGTTTATGTGATCATTTTTTAAAAGCTAATGTGCCGAAAAGCCGTGACGCGCGAACCTCGTTCCGTGCTAGCCGCGACTAGCGCAGTCATAGGCACTCTAATATTGTGTTTAGGTGTGCGTGCGGCGACGCATAGATACTATGGCGCACACATACAAGCCGCGCGCGGTCCGTTTGTATGAAGATAACGTACTTCCCTCTCTTTATTCTATGGTAAAAGTCTGACACGCCCTTCCGCTCCGCCCAGAGCGGGAGAAGTCTTTTGATGTATACTGCTTAGGACTAACGGAATATGTAAACTTATGCTTACTAAGTGTGAAGTGTTAATATGTGTTTTGTGTTGAGAAGTGTGTGTATAACCTTGTGTTAGAGAGAACTCACTACAAATATCCAACTAAAACACAGATCAAAGTCGACACTCCAAACCATCCGAAGCCCCGGGCTATGGATCCTCGAGTGTTCCGCGACTGTGACAATTATGTGCTCCGTTTGGCAAAAGCCGGAAAACCAAGTCCGATGACGTGTCACACGGAAACATCCTCTCCTAAAGGCCTTCCTATTTGGCATTATCTGCTCTTCCTTTATCTGTGTGTTTTCCTAAGAATTTCTTTCTACCTACAGCTATTAGCATTAGTTTCTTTAAGGCTTTTTGACGGTCCCTTTATTCGTGTTGTATCCTTAGTTTCACGTTTGTTTTATCTTTCATATTCATTTATTGTACCAATTCTATATTGTACTAGCGGCCGCCAGCGACTTCGTTCGCGTGGAGTTAGTTATGCTCCACTCCTATAGGTCGCAGCGTGATATTATATAGCCTAAAGCCTTCCTGGATTAATGGGCTATCCAACGCAAAAAGAACTGTTCAAGTCGGACCAGTAGTTCGTTAGATTAGCGCGTTCAAACAAACTAACTATTCAGCTTTATATATTAGTATAGATAAGAGAGATGACGAAGGGTTTAGAGATAGGCACCATTAAGATAACAAAAAAAATCATGTATTTAAGTAAAAGACCAGTCAATAAATGACGTAGGCATAGTAAAAGGCGTTTTTTATAAAGTACGGACGACAGCAGGTCAAGCTCCCTAACCTGTCAAAATATTTGACAGGTTAGGGATCAATCAATCTTGAGCCTTAATACTTGAGAAATAAAGCTGGAAATCTAATAAAGAAATCTGACAGATTGTAGTCGCTTGATGTGTTGTCGTCTTACCGTTGTGCGACCTTAACTTTATCTTTCAATACGTACCTACTAGGATTGCAATCATTATTATTTTTTATTTCAGCTTCAGCTAAGGTCAACGCAATTGTCTGGTGAAAGGGAAAAGATAAAATAAGTTCGCTTGTTACGGTTATTTATTAGATTGCATGTTTGCTGACTTTTTATAACTATTAACTAGCGCTTGACCGCAATCCCGCCTGATGGTAAGCAGTGATGCAATCCTAGTTTATTACTTAATAAACTAGGATTGCATCCCTGAATGAATGATTAGCAAGGAAGACGGCAGTTGAGCGAGGTGATGCAATGTTAAATACAAAGGAAGATTGATCTAGAAACCCTCCACGACCAAACTCCCGACACAACAACATTTGTCACATCGTACCCGGCACACGTCGCAAGTTCGCAACACATACAACTGCTCAGACCCGTCCTCCGTACAGCTTTACCAGACATCATGCCGGAATACGACGCATCGCTTAGCGGCAAGGCTTTGTCTGGTGGGTGGTAACTTCTGCCGGCAGCCGGAGAACTACTACTTCTCTACTACTATTTCTCTGTAAAATAAAAGCCTGTTGCCAAAAGTGACTACAACAACCTTCAGAGGATTTGAGCTCCTTTATCAATGCTCAAGCAAAAAGCAGTGCTTCTCCACGCCCACTGACCTTTACGGGATACTGCTCGCTAAATCATCATTTCACAACAGGCGTAATGGAAAGCCCTGCATACGGAGCTAGCAGGAACCCGTTGTACACATGTATAAGCTCTTTGTATGTACAGACCAGATTTATATAGAAACTCTTGGGGTACTCAGATCTTACGTAGAAGTTCTTGACCAATGAAGTTCTGAAAGGAGGTGGGCTCATTGGAATAATCACCGAAATTACAGCCGCCCAGGTCCAAGATCGAAATTCGTCATGGTCAAAGTCGTGGTGGCCTAGTGGTTAAAACACCAGCCTCTCAAGTATGAGTGCGCGGATTTGATCCAAGGTCAGGCAAGTACCAATGTAACTTTTCTAAAGTTATATGTACTTTCTAAGTATTTCTTAGACACCATTGACTGAAGGTGAAGGAAAACATCTTGAGGAAACCTGGACTTTAAGTCTGAAATCGCCAAACCGCATTGAGCAAGCTTGTTGATTACGTTCAATCCTTCTCTGTATCAGAGGAGACCTGTGCCCAGCAGTGGGACGATAAAAAGGTTGATGATGATACTCCCTGAAGGTATGGTAGAGGATATAGGATTCACCTGCAGGACTAAGTAAGGAGATGCGGGGACGGAGAAAGATCTTGCTGCTGCATGGTGTTAATGAGGAGCAGAAGGAGGACACTCCCAAGGTGATTGCTGAGGTAATATGTACCAAGTTGCAGCTGAGTGATTTCACTGTAGCAGACATCAGCCGTTGTCACAGGATGGGTCGAGCCGTAAATAATAAAGCCAGGCCTATTCTGGTCAAACTCAGCAATCTTGCGGTGCGGGATAGGATTTGGTTTTCCAAGGCTAAATTAAAGGCCACAGGCGTCACTCTCTCAGAGTTCCTAACCAAGGGGCGGCATGATGTGTTCTTGGCTGCGAGGGAAAAATATGGTGTCGACAAGTGCTGGACTAAGGCAGGCTACGTATATGTCCTTGGTGCTAATGGTTCGCGACATCGGATTGAGACCATCGCTGACTTGGACAAGATTCACATCCCGAATCCCAGTGACTCTGCGCAAAGTAATTCAAATGCATCGGCTGTGCCAGCCCCAGTCCCGGTTGTTGCTGCTGTGAAGACCGCAAGGGTGAAGCGTGCTGTGGTTTTAAAGAAGTGATGTCATTGTGATGTTTTGTTCAACGTCCGGGTAGCCTTGTGTGTTATCATACCTTCAATTAATTTCTTTATTGTTCTTTGATACAAATGCTCTAATAACAATCTTGTCAGTTGTCACACTCAATACTGTCACTGTCAATTTATGTCAGTTCATTCAGTGCGTTCCGTTTTTCCTTGCTGTGCAGTGGTAGTGTGTGTGACTGGTTCAAGAAATTGGTTTTCTAGTGTGTCTTGTAGTTTTTATTATTATTTTTGTTATTGCATATCTGTTCCTAATTTCTATTTTTGTTTTGTTGCCCGGACTGCGTAAGAAGATTTTACTTCTATATAATTAATAACGCAACCGGCAGGACTAGTTTTTTTGTTTTTATTTTTTAGTCAACGGTTTGTTGTTATTTTATTTTTTATTTATTAACATAATAGGTAAATATTCATGTCTATCGATTTAAGTAGTAATAATAGTAGTTTTTTTTCTATAACAAGCAATGATGACAGTTTTGTGAGTCTACCTTCTCTTGCTGACAGTCTCGCAGCGCAGTTTTCTGATGTTCCTAAAAATTTTAACGTCATACATATTAACGCTCAAAGCATTCCGGCTCATTTCCACGATATGCTGGCTAGCTTTGACTGTAAGAACGTACATGCTATACTTATTTCCGAATCATGGCTGAAACCTTGCCTCCCGTCATCAAGTTATTCTTTGCCCGGTTTCCAGCTTATTAGAAACGACCGCGCAGTCGGCGCTGGTGGTGGTGTTGCCATATATCTCCGTACGCAAATTCCCTACTCTATTGTCAATATATCGGCTCAGCCACCGCCGTCAAATGCCGGTGAACATCTCTTCATCGAAGTCGAACTTCACCATTCGAAATTACTTCTTGGCGTCTATTATTGCCCCTCTTTACGCGTTAGTTTCTTTTCTTCCTTTGAAAGCCTCCTAGAAATCCTTGTGCCTTCTTACAGTCATAGCATAGTCATGGGTGACTTTAATACCTGTTTGTTGAAAAAAGACCATCGATCTTCTTCTCTCACTAATATTGTGGCTTCCAATAATCTTTCCATTCTTCCATTAAGTGCCACCCACCATTTTCCTAACTCTACTCCTTCACTCCTCGACTTAATTTTTGTCTCTTCCCTTAATCACGTTGCCAAGCATGGTCAATGTTCAGCCGACGCCTTTTCCTATCACGATCTGATTTTCCTTTCATATAAAATCCGTCCGCCTAAGGCTAAAGCTAAAATTCTTATGCAACGCAATTTTGGTGGTATGATTGTTGACAATCTTTGCAAAGATGCCAGCAATATAGATTGGACTGCTCTGTTTGCTTCTGCATCAGTTGATGACCAAGTTAACATTTTTACAACGAAGCTTATTGAGCTCTACGATCATCACGCACCTGTTCGAGCAGTTAAGGTTAAGCAGTTACCGGCGCCGTGGCTCACAGATGAGATTAAAGCGTTGATGGTCAAAAAGGCTACGGCAAAGTCTAAGTTTAAGCGTAGGCCTAATGATGTTAACAGAGAAAGATACATTGCAATCCGTAATCACTGCAACAAGGTGTGTAGGAACGCTCATCGCCACTACATTCATGCTTCTGTCCAAAATGGGGACGCATCCAAAGTTTGGAAATTTCTTAGAACATTGGGGATCGGTAAAACCCGGCAAGAGAATATCCTAAAAGACATAGACATAAATGCTATGAATAATCATTTTACTTCTTCGTCCGATTTTGATAAGACAACAAAATTGAATACATTAAATTATCTTTCTACTCTTCCGACTCCCAGTTATTCTCCATTTGTCTTTGGTCAATTTTCCGCTTGTGATGTTAAGAAGAGCATACTATCAATTACTTCTAATGCAGTAGGAAGTGACTGTATCAGCCGTAATATGTTGCTCCCTGTGGTGGATGTTATTCTTCCCGTAATTTGTCATATCCTCAATTTTTCAACATCTAGTGGGGTTTTTCCTTGCTCGTGGAAAGAAGCCCAAATAATTCCTTTGCCTAAAAAGTCTAATCCCACATCCTTTTCTGAATATCGTCCAATATCCGTCTTACCATTCCTTTCCAAAGTCCTTGAACGGTTAATCCATAATCAAATGAGCACTTTTCTCTCTAAGAATAATCTCCTCAACTCCTTCCAATCTGGCTTTCGCCCTGGTCATAGCACCACCACTGCACTTCTGAACATTACTGATGATATAAGGTCAGCCATGGAAAGTGGTAATCTGACGGTCTTAGCTTTGCTGGATTTCAGTAATGCTTTTAACACTGTTGATTTTGATGTTTTGCTTGGCATACTTTGTTCTCTTAACATATCTCCATCGGTAATTGACTGGTTTCGTAGTTACCTGTTTGGTCGTCGGCAACGTATTTGCTTCGGGGAGACCTTGTCTTCCTGGAGTAATACGTCTGCTGGTGTACCGCAGGGTGGCGTGCTATCCCCTTTACTTTTCGCAGTTTTTATTAACTCTATCTCTGACAAACTAATTTCTTCCTACCATCTTTATGCAGATGATTTACAAATTTACTCACGAGCACCTCTTGGAAATCTGTCTGAGGCCATATTAGCGATCAATCGTGATCTGACCCGCATATGTGACTGGAGCAAAAGATATGGGCTTCTCGTCAACCCCATAAAGACGCAGGCTATAGTCGTGGGCAGTTCTAGGACGGTCTCTAGAATCGACTGGACGACCCTACCTGAAGTTTCTTTTGATAACTCAGTGGTTCCCTTTAGTGACAAAGTTAAGAACTTGGGAATATATATTGATAAAACTTTCTCTTGGAGTTCCCAGCTGCAGGAAGTTAGCCGCAAGCTATTTGCATCTGCTGCGTCTCTGAAGAGATTACGTAATTTCCTACCGACGGCCACCAAAATTGCACTTGCACAATCTCTTCTTCTACCCATCCTCGACTATGCTGATGTCAGCTATCTTGATATTACCCAAGACCAACTAGATAAGCTTGAGCGACTTCAAAATTTTTGTATAAGGTTCATATTTGGTCTGCGCAAATATGACCATGTATCCGAATTTCGTGTAAAGCTCAAGTGGTTACCAATTCGCCTTCGTCGGAATGCTCACATTCTTTCCCTTCTATATAATGTGCTTTTTTCTCCTTTCACCCCTCTTTATCTCAAGAATCGCTTTCAATTTCTGTGCAACTCTCATTCTAAAACGTTAAGGTCATCAGATAACTTAAAGCTCGAAATGCCTATGCATTCCACAACGTTCCTTGACAAATCTTTCACTGTTCAGGCCCCTCGTTTGTGGAATGCATTGCCAATTGAAATTAAACGCGCGCAATCGTTGCAGGAATTCAAGAGACTCGTGAGAGAACACTACTTGTCGTTATGATCTTGTTCAGCAAATACTTTTTGGCTAATTTACTTGCTTACCTGTTATGTTGTTTCTATGGATTAATTTTTGTATATGTATGTATTTGTGTATCTACTTTAGTATATTGTAATAATGATGTTTGCACCAATGACAGTCCCATTTGTGGTTCCGGAATATCTGTCCATCCTTTGGTTGCCTGGAAGAGATCGCATTAGCGATAAGGCCGCCCATTGTATGTTTTTTGTGATGAATGTTTTTTGTTCCATGTTTGATTGGTGTACAATAAAGAATATATAAATAATAAATAAATAAATAAATAAGTGTGGATATAAGCCCTCTAACGAACATAGTTCTTCTTAACCCTTTCTCCCCCCACCTCCCTCACTGTCAGCATCCTTTTGTCCTCGCATGAATAAATTTAAGAGCGCGCAGTATTTCCTTCACTTCTTGAGTGACCTTTAATAATATCAAATGCTTATTTAAGCCCTTTTGTGTTTATTAACTCATCAGCTAATTAAGCCTATGCGCCATTAAAGGAAGGTGTGACAGTGTATTGGGAATACCCTAATTAAAATGGTACTATTTATTTGTTAAATAAATAGTACCATTTTAATTAAGGTATTACGGTATACGTTGAAAAATATAAGTACCTAATTTCTATACATTTTGACAAGCTTTTGACATTTGTTTGTCATTGAAATGAGACTGCGACTGGATTTTGAAAGATTTTAATTACTGGAATTGGCCTTCAGCACCCTGATAGAATAACACACTATTACTATCGATTGAAATCATTTTGAAGCATATAAATAAAATAAAAATAAAATAAAATAAAATTTGTTTATTTCAGGTTTCCCCATATTTTGTTAGTAACATTGTGACTTAAAACAACTATGTTAGTATCTACATTCTACACATAATAAAACAAATAATATAAAATACAAAAAAAAAAACAAAGAATATTAAAAACCTAATTCATGAAACTGCCACCTTCAGGGGCACCTGGAACAAGCACATGCGATCGTACCCAATGCCGCTGAATGGGGCAGTCTGGCCTGTCAGCAATGACCGACAGGATGGTGTTGGTGCTCCCCCTCACCCTGCGCATGAGCGAGGCCACGCGGCGCCTCACTGTCGCCCCGAACCCTTCCGTACGGGCGTGTGCAAACATGGCCGATGCGCTGCAGTACCGTGGGAGCCCTAGCATCACCCTAAAGGCATTGTTGTATTGTACTCGGAGCGCGTTGAAGGCCCGCAGCGTATAGTTGACCCACAGACTGCACGTGTATAAGTTTCGACAGTATGCTTTGAAAAGCGTTATTTTAGTTAGTATATTGCTAGTTCATTGCTTCTTAAGTTCGAAAAATTTATTTGCTCAACAGCGTATACGACGCAATTATTGTCGTTAAACTGTCAAAATGAAACTTATTTCTAGTGATAGTTTGTCAGGCAAGTTACCCTACTGGTTGTAGGCACCACATACCTGGCCTTTTATAATAATACAGTTGACTTAACCCCTTGTGACAATGAATTCATCACTCAATGAAGACTGTGTCATTATAGGTGTGCTCTACTACCTTAATTGAAATTGAAGTTGTTTGTCAAATAAAGGTCCTACCTCTAGGTAGATATGTAATATACAACATATTTTTTTGTGTATGCGAAACCCGAAAAACGTGTGCATTATTTTTAAATAAAGAATCTATGTATAAAATCTCAAAAAGATATCATGAAAAACCACAAAGTTATGAGCTTGTTATCTTACCTGGTTGTCCCAACAAAAATATGGTCACCGCAACGCTCGCTCTGCCGCGCCTGCAGCGGCACGGCGCAGAGGGGCCATGATCTAACGTCAGAAGAATTGTGCGGTAACCACACTGCGACAATTTCCGAATGTATTTGGGTAAAAATATAACATGGTGTAAAAATGATTGGAATCGATTCAGTTGCTTATTCTGAACAAACTGTCTTCAGGTTTCGTTTATAGAAAAAATAACGTTGTATACATATACATACATACAGTTGCAATAATGTCCCTTTGTGCCGATTGGCCTAGTTCTGTTCTGTCTCCTGCTTGTTATGGAGGGAAGTGGAAAAAAATATATTTTTTCTTACTCCTCCGCTATTCTTTTCTGAGTAATTTCGTTGCGGGACCCAAGACAGTTGAATCGTTTCTCCGGGACTCGTCGAGCTTCATTGCTCGGCGTTTTTCTGGCGGTTTCCACTGTTGATTCTGGTTTTCAGGAGTTGCAGTGGGTTGGGAACAGTGTGGCGGGTTTTGTCCAAAAAAAATATACGTACATGCATGTAAGCACATATCTCGACCTATACATAGAAGCATTAGGTCGTATGTACCTATAGGTCGGATCTGTACCTAATGCTTCTATGGTCGAGATTTATGTATCTTTATCTTATCACGGGTAGTATAGTAGTGGTTGGCGTTATAACTAACTGGAATATTTTTTCTTAGATTTCAGCTCACTATCTCTTTAGGAAATTTGATGAATATTTTATTTTATTTTATTTTATAAGTACAGTGACAAACTACAGACTAAGACAATCAACACAGTTAATACGACATACAGTATATCAATCTGAAGTCCAATTATTCCTGTACATAACATTCAATGATTAATTATGCTTCGTTAGAGACGGAATTAATATGGGTAAGTTACCAAGTGATATTATACAAACAATTACAACCTACAATTTATACAAACAATTTCTAAATTCGTTAAAACTGCTCAGAAACAAGTCTACCCTAGCGCATATTGTATTATATTGATGACACATTCTGGATAACGGGTTATTCCCTGAAACATTATTGTTACTAGCGGGAATACTGAATAATTGTGGAGTGCGTACAGATCGAGATGGTATTTTAAAGTTTAACTGGTCAAGTAATTTAGAATCAAAGGAGCCGTTAGCAATTTTATGCAGTACACTTAAATCACTGATCCATCTCCTTCTCTCAAGACTCCTCATGTGAAAGTGTGTAAGTCGCTCTTGGTAATTGGGGAGTTTACGTCTGAGACCACATTTTGCGCATAAAATTCTGACCACTCTTCTCTGTACAGATTCTATGCGATCTATGTGAGTAATATATATTGGAGACCACACAGAGGAGCAGTACTCCAATATAGACCTTACTAGGGAATAGTACAGCATCAAGAAAGTTTGAGGATCTTTAAATGGTTTGGCATTTCGCAATATAAAAGATAGTAAACGGTTGGCCTTATTACAAATGTGATCGTAATGCGGTCTAAATGACAAAACAGAATCAAACATTACACCCAGGTCACGCACTACTTTTACCCTATCTATTACTACTCCCCTAATAGTGTAGTTATAGTTAATTATGTTTTTACTATTCTTTGAAAATGTTAAATATAACTACTTACAAACTTTTTCAAAGATTCCATTTTATAGATTTTAATTCAATGGATTCTTTCTTTGCTTTTTGTTATCGTTTATTCTCTTTAACAATTACTACAGGAGTAGTTGATAGTGTGCGGAAACTTTTTATTTATTTCTTTATTTGACCTTGTCCTGCACTAGGAATTTCTCCTGTATCGTGGGTGCGTTTACAAATATTTAAAGTCACATATACAAACAGCCAGACCCGAAATAACTACCTGTAGGTCATACAAATATTTGCTCGGTGCGAGAAGCGAACCCACGATACGCAGCGCAGCAGTCGGTCGTTCAGCCATTATAATATTAATTCTTTATTATTAACGTAGATTAATTCTTAACTTATTTTTTTACATACTTATGTAGGGATTGAAGAATGATGATAGTTGTATGTATTAAAAAAAAAATCAAGCCCTAACCTACTGAATAATTATTTACATTCCTATTATTTTACAGTTCTAAAATGCAATCCACGTTTCTAATTAAATTTGATTAATAAAATGCAAACGTTAATCATAATTAAAGTTGTTTATATGTACCGTTTCAGACCAATTAAAAGTTAACATAAAGCACACAGCTTTGTGTTAACTTTTAATAAAATAAATATTTTGTTTAACATTACAAAAAAAAGATATGTATAAGTTTTAGTTTAATAATTATTTATATCAGTTATTGAAACTATTTGCTAAAATGTTTCACTAATACCATACATTTTAAAAGTTTATTTATAGACCAACATACCTATTACACGATAACAAAGTGTTTTCCACAATAAAATGTTCTTATTAAGCCAGATGCAAGGAATTGCGCCATTGAGAAATATTGTTATGAAAATAACCGCGAAGTTTCCTACAGGGGAGTGCGGGGGGCAACCTCCGGTTTATATTGTAAAGAACAGAGCTACCACGCCATTCGTTCACTAACGTTTGAACTCGCTACTCGAACAACTAAACTTTCATAATTACACCACTCCCGTAATAAGTTAAAACTGAATTATTAGGTAAAATTGAAAAACGACTTCTGTGATAAAACAACATCAAAAGTTGATCGGCTGTCAATTACGACCACAGACAACTAAATCAGAATTATAATTTATTTTCTATTTAATTTGAATTTGGAATAAGGCAGTGTTGTGCAGTGTTACGGGATGAACGGGACAGTTGCCTAGTGTTGTAAAGTGCCCTTAGGTGTCGATATCGAGGCTGTATTGACTACAAGAAGTAGCCATGTCTCTATTATGGATGAGCGTTTTTAATCTGGGATTAACTGTTGGCGCTACTTTTGCTGTTGTGTCGAGGTAAGGTTCACTTATAAAATTTTAAAATTTTGTACTTAAGTTTTTTAACCCTTTAGAGCGAGTGGCTTCTGAATACACTCATTTACTAAGAGGACTTACTAAGACTTACTAAGAGGCTCTTTAGTAAACATTTTCTTTAGTGAAGTTCATCCTCAGAGTCAATTAACAGTTCATTAACGTCTCATACTGACAATTTAAGTTAAGTAGGTACTGCAAAACCTTTAGGTAAGTTTTTAACGATTGATTTTGACGTTTATGTTTGGGATTATATTTTTATTTTTCTAACGGGTATAATACAAGGTTCAGTACAAACGGACCCTATGATTCCAATGTCTGTGTGTTACCAGGTTGTATATCATGAACCATTATAGCTAGGCAGAAGAAATTTGTACAAAAGGGGTATTTCTGCTACTGCTATAATAACAAATACCAAAAACAGTATAAAATTGAATAAAAACATTATATTCTTTTTTAAATTTTTGCTTGATAGTGATAACGGCAAAAGATAAGATGCTTGAAATATTTGCAACATATTTAGTTGTAGATATATTCTCTTAAAAATAAATACTTAATTAATTTAAAATACTTAAATATTTAAAAACTGAACACAACAACAAAACTTCCTAACAATTTTAAAAATTAAAAACGATTGGCACGGAAATTTATGCACGTTTTTTTTTTTATTTAAGTAATATCAACAATTATTTTATTTATTATTATAAATGTATCTGACACCAAGGCTTTTTAGATATCCAAGTGATGTGATGTTTTGATGATACTTCGTCCTACGGATACTTCTAACTGTCACTGGCAAATGAACTTACATTTTATCTCTGGGATATACCGTTCATTAATGGGTTTAATGCTGATTAGACTGTTTAGGACTAATTTAATTACCTTTTCTGAGTGCAGCTTTTAGGTACTTAATTAATCGCCGTTATTATTTTACAAACATTGACAGCCTCCGTGGCGTAGCGGTAGCGGACGAGGCCGCTGCGCAAGGTGGCGCGGGTTCGATCCCCGCACAGTGCAGGTATTTGTATGCATGAATATGAATATTTGCACTGGTCTGGTCGTGCCTCGGAAAGCACGTTAAGCCGTTGGTCCCGGTTGCATCTATCTAGTGTCTAGTGTAGTAGATCTAGTGGCGTTACGGGTTGTTGGAGCCCTGAAAAGTCCAATAATTGGTCTAACTGCAATGCTTCGATGTCGCCTTCGGGTTGTGGAGGTCAGACGGCAGTCGCTTCACGGAAAATGTCGAAGTTTAGCCATATCAGTAGTTAGACTGGTAAAGCGGACCCCAGACTCCTAAGCTGAAAAGGCTTCGGATGCGACTGGGATTAACGCTGGGATGATGATGATTATTTTACAAACATTTATTTTTAAAAATACTTACAATTGAATGGTAGATAATTAATTCGTGCAAATTGTGAAAAATGATAAGTGCCGTGCTGAAATTATGAGTTGATTGTATAAAAGCAATTGTAAAAACCGAATATAAAAGATTCTTCCTGTTATGCAAATCTATAAGAAACCCGTTTTGTTACTTTGAAACCCAACACAAAAGGGGTTTCTTCGCCAACGAATATAATAATTACGTTCCAGGTTTTACAAAATTCCTTTACTGAAATTCGATGAAATATTTTATGCCTTTTTGGCATATTTAAAGGCAGGACTGAACTCAGGACGCTTTGAAGCTTTTGCAATGTCAAAGACCGAACATGAATAGTTTATTGACCTCTCTCTCTCTCTCAATTGGGGTGAGCGACTTAAGTCTGATTTATATCGGGAAAGCATATTATATCTATAGTAAATGCGCTGTACAGTAGTACAGAATATATCATTAGCCAACTTTCTGGGCAAGAATATTACTATTCCAATTTCAAAATCTCGATTTTGAAATTGGAATATGTAGTAATATTTTAGCAGCCCCAGTCCTAACGTACTAATTATCTTACTAATATTATATGGCCATACAGCTCTCACCAGCCATTCACCAGCCAGTCTATGGGGTAGGCTAGGGACAATCAGCTTATTACTGTGTGTTGTTTGTGTGGGTTGGCGGATGTCATAATTATGCCTTATTTTTTTATTTCTGGGGCATGCCGGCTTCCTTTATCGAGGAATTCAAATCCTCGACCTAGAACTCAAGCCTAACTTTGTCAGGCCCCTCGTCCTTGAGCCAACACTATTTCATGCTTTCAAGAGCTGGTATTATGTACACAATAGGTTAATGATCCCTTGTACGCCTAGCTTTCTTAACTCGTATTTTATAGCAACGAGATCATTTGTCGCAAGTTGTTGGCGCAATAGATTCAGGCTTGGCTTCTTGGAAATTATTAGACCAAAGAAATCGAATAGGTATTTAGAATAATATGAGAGAAACCGATACTTTGCGACATAAACGCGCTAGCATTTCTAATTAATATGAATCAGACATGAGGTTGCATCTTTTCTATCTAGAATGTTGTTTAACAAAAGCATTAACGTATTATGCTTAAATGATCCTTCCTCCTGACCTTTCCTTCTTTTCAGACATAAAGTCTACCTAATATGTACGCATTATTATGTTTACAATACCTAAATAGTTGCCTATGCAACGGTTCTTTCCAAGTCACGTGGTTAAAAAAAAAACAAAATTCCCAATGACGTACCACAGAGTAACGCATGTTTACGTTTTTAACTCTGTTGTAAATTTAGATAAGTAGGTAGGTATATTGTATTATTTTTATTGCATTTGAAGCCACAGTATTGGTAACACCAATCATTGTTTTTATTTTTAATACTAGCTTTCCGCCCGCGGCTTCGCCCGCGTGGAGTTCGATTATATCGCGCTTTTTAGATTTCCCTCGGGAACATCAAATTTTTCCGGGATAAAAGGTAGCCTATGTCCTTTCTCAGGGTCTAAAGATTTTCTGTGCCAAATTTCATCAAAATCGGTTCAGTAGTTTTGGCGTGAAAGCCGAACAGACAGACAGAGATAGTTTCGCATTTATAATATTAGTATGGATCTGTTTAGTAAGTTAGTGTTATCACTTTGTTGAAGCTATTTGAAAGATATAAGTCTTCCGGTGTAATTTGTTATTCAGGAAATCAATTAATTATGCTGTAATTATTCTGTACAGCCATGTATTTTAATGTCTTTGCATGTAAGTAATGTTGGGTTATTGATGGTGAGTGAGCCTATTAGAAAACGTTTAGAAAAATGAATCCGAACCATACAAACATTATTGGAAAGTAGGTACAAAATGCATTATATCTGTAGGCAGATATCTATAATACACTCATAAGTATGTCTGGGTTCTTCATTTGTAGCTGTTCGTTCCAGCATCCATCTCTGGACCTAATAATAGTTTTAAACATTGTAAGATAAAATCCATAAAATTCTTTTATCGTTCGCGTTTATTTACAACGTACAGACGACAGCACATCAAACTACTACAATCTGTTAGACTTCCTTGATAGATTTTCAACTTTATCTCTAAAGAATTAAGGCTCAAGCTTGATTGGAAATATCTGACAGTTTGGGGTAGCTTGACCTGCTGTCGTCCATACAACGAACGATTTGATGATCCTTCAAGTTTCAATCCTTATTGTCTCGTATCGTATACCTATACGGGAATACCAGAATGCATTTCGATACTAAAAAAATATCAGTTGTTAACTTGTTACCTACATGTTTGTGGAAGTATTGCTTCATGTATTGATTCATATTTTATTATCTTGTACTATCTGTAGCGGATTCCCCGGTTTACATAATTAAAACATGATCGAAATCGAATAACAAAAGTCAGTAATTCGATACTTATTTCGATTAAATACGTTCACACCTGATTTAAATTAATGATTGCTTGTAGACTATTTTTTATTACTCACGTAAAGAATTGCCTGAATAGTTGATAAATAAGTTTGAATACACACGTTCCATAGTTTCAGTGAAACACATTCTCTGTTCGAAGTTCAACCAATAAACAAAATGGAGTTTCATAACTCAGATGGCGGGAATTCTTCAGCGTTGGCAGGCGAGGCCTAGAACCAATTTTACTACTCACTTTGTTGCGATATTGTGCTGTAATCGAAATTAAAGTTGAGCCTATTATAACCACTATAATGACTAAATAGTTTGCGATTCAATTTAGGAATAGATATACTTACATAATATTATAAAGCCTTTAAGCAACAAAGAAACCTAGTTTCATTTCTATAAGGTTGAATTTGGTATTAAATCATTAGCAAAAAGGAATGCATTTCACATTCATATAGAATCTCGTTATCGAATCGAATATAGTACTCATTATATTTGGAATCTGAACACAGTTGGTTATTTCATCCTGCTATCCATTGTCTATGCCAAAACTAAGGCATGAATGTAAGTACAACAATTAAACAAGCGAGAGAAAGTTATACTCAAGGCAATAATGGCCAAGCACGTACTTCGTCTTGTTAAAAGGGCACGACAAAGAAATCTGACGCAATCGGATAACTTTGGCACCAATAACTGGCTGACGAAAACCATTGACCTCATTATTTGACATATTAACTGTGCTTACTCATGACGTCACAACCTTGAACTTGACTCTGGGACCGGAACGACCTTGATGCAAGTTTTGCGACATACTTTCAAGTCAACGAACAATGTCAATAACACGAAACAATTGAGTGAAAGGTCAATACGATATTGTGGCAATTACTGGAATTTTTTACGTTTCGTGACTAACTGAGGCACGGTGACGCATCATCGAGAGGTATCGAATCGAAAACCTACTCGTACCAACTATTCGATTTCGTAATGGACGGAATCGTAAGGACGGAATCGGAAATGTAAGGGCTTGAACACACGATACATTACAGTTACTCTCCTGAGGGGATTTAGAATAGTTAATGGTGAGAGAAAATCTTAATGGTCTAAGTAAATTTAATATAATTTTTATGTCGCTATAATGATATGCCGTCTTTTTTTAGAAAGCCACTTGACTAATTCACTTCCACACCTGTGGGCTTCCACGTTTAAGCCATTAAACTATCGAAAAAAGTAGACTTGAAAATTGGATAAGTATAATAAATTATTACCACCATTATCAAGAATAACTTCGCTCCTCCCTCGAAGTTAAAATTGGATGTGTCACCATTTATTAACCTTAATCTTGACTCTAGTTAAACAGGTGGCTATGATACAATAATGAAACCTTATTAGTGGAAAGTTTGAAACCGGTAAACAACCTTCCCTTCCCTTTCATTTGATGAGGGTTCCCAGTTCCCATAAACTTATCTTGGCTTATATCAGCTCATGTGATTACTTTCAGGCGAAGCCAGCTCCGTTGCTAACAGTTTTGTGAAACTTTAAAACTACACTGTTAAGTAGTCCACTGACACTTTTAACAAATGTTTCAAGTAAATGGATACTTCGTTAAGACTGAAAATGACCCCAATTCTTTTGTTCAGGTCTAAACTAGTTAGTAATATAAAATAGTTTATAATATAGGTATATAAAAATAGGTTAGAATCTAAACTATCTAGCCAGGTCAAAAGACATGGCAAATAAAATACGCCAATTTACATCAGATGCAGATGAAAAAAAAAAAGAGTCACTGAATATGAAATTACTTATGTTATGTTTGTGAATAAGAGAATCAGCGCTAATATCTATAGACGACACGTTTTGCAGTGCCTGAATAATCGACTGCTGGGCTGCGTGTCGCGGGTTCAATTCCCGCACGGAACAAATATTTGTATGGCCTACAATTAATTGTTCCGGGTCTGGCTGTTTGTGTATGTCTGTAGACGCACCCACGATACAGAAGAAATTTATAGCGTGGCGCGGACTTAAAAAAAAAAAAACTGTCAGTTAGACGACAATACCTTGTTGCTTAAAGACGCGCAAGTGTCAAACCTTAGGGCGGTAAATCAAGAAATCGGCTATACCAGTAGCTGAAAGTGGAAGGAGGGACTACTAGGGGGAGAGTCCTACAGTAGGATAACACAATAATAAAAATATTGTACAAAACTGTGTTTCTTGAAGACCTTATAATGCCCTACATTTTTACTGGAAAATTACCTAAACTGGACTCCTGATGTTTTTCTGTTAGCAATATTTCTGTGCGATGTGTAAAAATTTGTTGGAAATCGCTTTACTTTAGAAGATTTGCGTCAAAGTTGTTGTCCCCATTTTATAAAAAATGCGGTTTGTTACGAAAGCTTAAGGGAGATATAATGTGACTTTTGAAGAAAAATTTAACACCAAACATTGTCGAAGCAAAGTTTACAAAAGTAAGTTCTTAACTTTTGGCAATGTCGAATACTTAAAAGTTATTACCTACTTGAAAAATCTAGGTAGCTGAAGGGAACAAGTCAGCAAGTTATTGGTGACTGTTCTCTTGTCACAAACTAAAGTAATTGTAAATTAAGTCCATCTTTTTCTTCCTATTTCATAAAGAATAGGACAGAAGATATCATATTAGTTTAGTAATTTTATTTTGTTCTGGATGGGAAATCATCAAATGACCGCTCCCACCCTGGGCGGAACGGAAGGGCGTGTCAGACTTAAACTTACTAAAATCCACTCGTGTTTCTTTACTTGCCTGTGTGCCAGGGCCACGGTTTCTTTTTTAACTAACCAGCAACCCTGACTCAGGAGGCATCGGTCTTCGTGAACCCCGTAACTATGTGCTGACATCTCTTTAAGGCGCACGTAAAACAGAACACGACTAGGGCCTGATTGTGGCTACCATGAGTTTTCATTACGAAACTCGATCATACATGTCGACCGCGTTTGGCGCTCTCATTGATTGACAGTTCTTACAACCTTGAAGCGGGCCAATCGATGAGTCAAACGCAGTCGATATCGATGATCGAGTCTTCATAATGAAAACTCATGGTACCACATGGTCCTTACTGGTCTTGCCAAATTAGTCCGCGCCTGACATACATAATTGTTGTTTATTCAATTTGCCAGTGCATTACACTGAGCAGGCAAAAGGTATCTCAGACCATGATAGCCTCGTCTTGAATTATTTATTGTCTTCTTTTGTAACTTATCCTAACTAATCTAACTCCTTTCGTATCCCGCGTGTGGCCGATTCGGAGGGGTTTAACGTAAAGACATGATGAGGCCACTATGCTATAATATTTCACTGTTCTTTATGAATTATTTACTGAATGCACTTTTTACTACATAAATCACGCGTTTTTATTTAGTAAACTACACTATAAATAATTTAAAAGTCCAATGAAAAATGAGCGTGGCACTCATCTTCGCCTTCCCCTGACATACATAAATGAACGTATTTTTAGAAGCCATGTTTTAATTACTTCTATACTGTTGGCGTATCTTATTTGACAGGAGCTCACAGGACTAACCTAATATTTCAAGAGTTTGGCGGGAATGTCAAGATGAGTGTCACGCTCATTTTTCATTGGACTTTTAAAATTATTTATAGTGTTGTTTACTAAATAAAAGCGCGTGATTTATGTAGTAAAAAGTGAATTCAGTGAATAATTTATAAAGAACAGTGAAATATTGTAGCATAGTGGCCACATCATGACCTTATCCAAACTTCCTCCTTGTCGGTCTGACGCGGGAAACGAAAGGAGATAGGATAGGAGTTAGATTAGTTAGGATAAGTTACAAAAGAAGACAATATATAATAATTCAAGACGAGGCTATCATGGTCTGAGATATCTTTGCCTGCTCAGTGTAATGCACTGGCAAATTGAACAAACAACAACAGCCTAATATTTCATCTTCTGTTCTTCTCATAATGATGTAGAAAGAAAAAAAAAATTAGTTTAGTTTGTGAACAAAAGAATCGGTGCTATTATTTACCTCATTTTATTATTTACCTCATTTTATTATTTACCTCATTTTATTTGGCCTTCGCAAGAGTGCTTCATTATTACATACTGTACTTACCAGTCTAGGACTAATGATAGTAGTTAAACACAATAATATATCTATTTGTATAGTTCTAGAAACTAATGATAGTTTTTGCTATAAGTTTAATGCCCGACTCATTATGTAGCTGAAGAAACGAAAATTACTTTCGGTGACTCGTTTTTTTCATTTATACTAGGACTAGCTGTGCCCCGCGGTATCACCCGCGTAAGCTTCGAACCGAAAGAGCTCAGTTGATATAAAATAAGCGCCTGTTAAAATAATGGGAGCAATAAGTACGTCCGCGTTTGCTCCCGTTTACACAACATTTTGTTGCTGCTCTGCTCATATTGGTTTTATAGCCTTTGCTTCTTGTATATAGCCTTCCCGTCCTTTCTCAGGCTCTAGACTGTCTGTGTACCAAATTGACAGACAGATATACTTTCGCATTTATAATATTAGTATGGAAAAAATTTGGTATTTTCTCGGTGGTAGACTATAACATCGGCTGCCGGCAGAAGTTACCACCCACCAGACAAAGTCTTGCCGCCAAGCGATTCGTCGTGTTCCTATGATGTCTGGTGAAGCCGTACGGAGGACGGGTCTGAGCAGTTGTGATGCGATATGTGGCGGGTACGATGCGCCAAATGTTGTTGTGTCGGGAGTTTGGTCGTGGAGAGTCTCCAGATCAATCTCCCTCTGGCGCAGCATCGTTGGTCGTGTTATTGGGTCTAACATTGCACCACCTCGCTCAACTGCCGTCTTCCTTCCTATTCACTAAGGTTTTTTAAGTGAATGGGCTTAATAAACTAGCGCGCTTTACCATCAACGATTGCATCACTGCTTACCATCAGGCGGTATTGCAGTCAAGCGCTAGTTAATAATTATTAAAAAAAAAAAAATTTGGATATAAGAGCAGTGATGAGTTAAACTATTGGCCTTAGAGATTGCTAAAAATCTACGAATGACATCTGGGACAAACCATTTAATTTTTCTTTCTGATCCATGGAGTTGTCTCGGTATACAATGGTCACCCATCCTCGAAATAACCTTGGCAAGCGTGGCTTAACCTTCAATTGACTCGTGTGGTTATTATTATGTAACTTTACGTTTACAGGTTAGCCCAATAATCATTGCGGCACACATACAATACTTCCTTTTTAGAGTCCATAATACTTTTTAAAGCAGCAGTGGCCCAGTGGTCGAAGGTTCGAGAGCCCCATCAGGCGCTTCACTTACATAGTGTAAATTATTTGACCACCGTGGGTCTCAAAAACGGTGAAGGAAACCGGTATGTCCTAGAGTCAAAACTTCGAAAACATGTGACGTCTACCAACCCGCACTGGGCCCGCGTGGTAGATTACGGCCCATTCCCTCTCAGCGCGAAGGTCCTGTGTCCCAGGATTGAGAACATTAACGGCTAATTATGTTATGTAAGAAGTGGAATTATGCTATGCTATTATGAATTCAATAATAACAAAAATGTCTTATGCAAGTCAGTGGTCATAGAAAAAAAATATCTAATTATAGAATAGACATCACAGAATTAAAAACTATGCGTTGTAATCGGTAATGGACTGCCTGGAATACTGCAGATGGCTCCTCATGCCTTGGCTGTACAGCTTTTTCTCAGAGCTTCTGTCTTCCCTCTTCACTTGCCAGCAAGAGACCGCAAGCGAGGCGCATTCCGGTCCAACTGGATAATCACTAAGTAACTCACGGTTACGTCTTCAGTGTTGACCATGAGTTTTCATTACGAAGACTCGATCGTCGATATCGACGTTTGACTCATCGATTGGCCCGCTTCAAGGTTGTAAGTTATGTAGAAGTCAGAATGAAGACTCTTTTCGTCTAATGCACAGAATAAATGCACAATTATGAATGAGGTTAAATTATGTATCTATGGTTTTAAAAGGTCAACATACCCTTTTGTCCATGCCTCCATTCATTCACATTTTATTTTGTTCAATCAATCATTTTTGTACAAAAGAGTGAGTCATACGTTAACGAACACGAAATTTTGGAATACGTTCCATTTACAAAGGAAGTCCCGTGTCAGCTGCCTTTTTGATGAACTGACCTAATTTTTATATCCCCTTTTTATGGCCATTGTAACATAAAAATAGAGAAAAACCGACCAAGTGAATCCCTTCGTTCACGAGTCCGAATTTTTGCGTATAAAAATCACATCTGTTGTATGGAAGCTCCAATTATATTTAAAAAAAAAAACTCTCACAAACCATGATAAACTGGCACTAGACAGTTAACAACAAATACTATAAACTGAAAAAAAAAATACAAGTGGAGGTATGGAAGCTCCACAGTCGAGCTTCCATACAGCTCGACTGTGGAGCTTCCATACCTCCACTTATATTTTTTTTTAATAATAGAGTGTATGTGAGTGGACTAATATGAGTCCACTTATATTTTTTTTACTATACTATATTTACTATAGTATTTGACAGCCTCCGTGGCGTAGCGGTAGCGGACGCGGCCGCTGCGCAAGGTGGCGCGGGTTCGATCCCCGCACAGTGCAAGTATTTGTATGCATGAATATGAATATTTGCACTGGTCTAGTCGTGCCTCGGAAAGCACGTTAAGCCGTTGGTCCCGGTTGCCATACGAACATCTAGTGGCAGTCGTTACGGGTTGTTGGAGCCCTCAAAAGTCCAACAATTGGTCTAACTGCAATGCTTCGATGTCGCCTTCGGGTTGTGGAGGTCAGACGGCAGTCGCTTCATGGAAAATGTCGAAGTTTAGCCATATCAGCTGGCAGTTGGACTGGTAAAGCGGACCCCAGACTCCAAAGCTGAGAAGGCTTCGGATACAACTGGGATTAACGCTGGGATGATGATTTACTATAGTATTTGTTGTTAACTGTCTAGTGTGTGTTTATCGTGGTTCATGAGAACCCGGTGATAGACAGGCAGTGGAGTTTTTGTTATAGGGTTCCATTTCTGCCATTGCGGTATGAAACCCTTTTTTTGGTTTCGCGGTGGAAATCCTCATGGACTTAATAAATAAATATATACGGACAAATCACACAGATTGAGCTAGCCCCAAAGTAAATTCGAGACTTGTGTTATGGGACACTAACTCAACGATGCTATATTTATAATAGATAAATATATAGATAAACATCCAAGACCCAGGACAATCAGAAAAAGATCATTTTCCATCATGACCTAGCCGGAGATCGAACCCGGGGCCTCCACGTCGCAGGCAGGCGTGTTGACCGCTGCGCCACGGAGGTCGTCATAATCACTTAATCATGGGGGTGACAGAGGGGTATCTCCAGACAGAGGGACAAGGGGTCTCTCACCGCTTAAAACCAACGCCGCCCCTCCACCTATGGCCGGGGGTGCGGAATTCCCGCTGTTTCTCAGCGGGTTCCATCTCCCCGTGCGACCATTCGCGTAATGCTCGCACACATTCACGAATGGCACACGTGAAATACTGCGGTACCTGCTTTTTTTTTTGTTTGGGAGGGGAAATCATCAAGTGACCTCTCCCGCTCTGGGCGGAGCGGAGGGCGTCTCAGACTTTTACTGACTAAAACCCACCTTTGTTTCTTCACTTGCCTGTGCGAAGGCGAGGGCCACGGTTTCTTTTTAACCAATTCGCAACCCTGACCCAGCAGTGCCTATTCAGGCCTGTCTGTTTGGACGACGGACGTACCTAGTCCGTCGTCCGCTAGATACGAAGCCCTGATGAAAACTCTGAACTGAAACTGAATTGGAATTTAAATATATAGAATTGGAATTGGAATTTAAATTTATAGAAACAAGACGCCAGATTTCGCTATTTTTTTCTTAAATGGCAGTTTTCTACCGTTTTATTGAGGAGAGAGAAGGGCATTTAATCCTGATGCCCGTCATTATTCTCAGGTCATTACAATGAGTTGAATCGAGTGAATCCGAGCGTGAATCGTTTGTTCTCGACCCGGATACGTTAAGTTGTAAGTACATTATGTACCTACTAATTAAGTTTTTATTTGAAAGTCAATAATATAAAGATGACATATTTGGTATTGATTTTGTAGACGTCGATGGACATTTTAAGTGTTTGTTTTATCATCATAGTGTGTGTGTTTTTTTTATAAATTACTAGCTGACCCGGCGAACTTTGTTCCGCCTTAAAGGCAATAAATATCACATGATCTTATTTTTTAGTTTTTAAATTAGGATAATTAGGGCAGCACAAAAGTGTAGGAGAAATCGAAACAATCATCATCATCATCAGCCTTTTTTTATCGTCCCCCTGCTGGGGATAGCTAGAGAGGAGAACGACTGAGCGTAATCACCACGCTTGCTCAATGCGGGTTGGCGATTTCAGACTTACAAAACGCCAGGTTTCCTTAAAATGTTTTCCTTCACTTTGTAATCGGCTTTGCATTCATCATTAAATCACTAATACATAGAAGAAATTTGATTTTCTCTACTTTGTGGAGGTGTAAGGTACCAGGGCAGCACAAAAGTGTAGGAGAAGCCGAAACAGTGAAGCTCATTCATCATTAAACCATAATAAGTACATCAAAGAACTTTTATTGTGCCTAGTTTGTAGAGGTGCTATGTACCAGGGTAGCACAAAAGTGTCCCGGCGAACTTTGTACCGCCCTAAAGGCAATATGACATGATCTTATTTACTACTACTACTATTTTAAATTAGGATAATCTGTATATCGTATATACACGCTGGAATTTTAATGGTTGTTTTCCCGCGGCAGAACGATTTGCTTTAAGGAGTACTTTCGATGAATAGAGTAAAAAACCAAAAATGTTTGTATTATAAAATAATTAAAAAAGTAAATAAAAAAAATCATCAACTCGAAAAAATGAGAAAAGTTAATTACGCTAGATACAACTTGTAGGTACTACCCGTACTACTCGGAATTTACATGAAACCGCCTCAAAGGAAAGCAATGTATTTAATGTTCAAACCATAATAAGCTCCCGTGCGTTTTTTTATCACTATGTTAAATCTGCCATTTCAAGTTTCTAATATTTAATTTCATGATGAAACGATTGTATTAAGATAGAACCGTTTCGCTGCGGGAAAACAACCATTAAAATTCCACGCTGTATAGAAGAAAGTCGTGTTAGTTACACTATTTATAACTTAAGAACGGCTGAACCGATTTGGCTGAAAATTGGTAGGGAGGTAGCTAAGAACTGGGAGAAGGATATAGGATATCCTTTTTATCCCGTTCCTGTTGTTCCTGTGTGAATGAATGAACTTCATTGTTTCGACTTCTCCTACACTTTTTTGCGATCCTGGTACCTTGCAACTCCTCAAAGTAGGCAAAATAACTTCATCGATGTAATATTAGATTAATAATGATGAATGAGCTTTATTGTTTCGACTCTACACTTTTGTGCTACCCTGGTACCATACACCGTACATAAAAAAGTCTCAGCCATTGATGCATTCGTTTAAAGCAAGAAATACTCTCTGCCGGTTTAAAGTTTCTAATAAAAAGCCACAAAGCCAACTTCAACTTCAAACTAATATTGTATTGTTGTGACATTTATCATTGCCATTCTCCCATTGCTCTTGTGAGTTTTATTTTGTCTCCTTTTTGGAGGTGCAGGGTACCAGGGTAGCACTAAAGTGTAGAGAAGAAGTAAAAACAATGAAGCTCATACATAATTATTATTAAATCATTTTTTCCTTACTTTCTCACGGTTTAGACCTACCCTGGACTACGACAAACATTTTAAAACCAAAATCAGCTCAATCGGCCCAGCCGTTCTCGAGTTTTAGCGAGACTAACGAACAGCAATTCATTTTTATATATATAGATAAATAGATAAACTAGCGCTTGACTGCAATCCCGCCTGATGGTAAGCAGTGACGCAATCGCTGATGGTAAAGCGCACTAGTTTATTAAGAGCCTTAACTCTAGGCTTGAAGACGCTCAAATTGTAGTCCGACGGAAACACCACCGCTGGCAAATTGTTCCAGTCCCTCGATGTACGCGATATAAAGGAGGAGGTACCTATAGTGTATAGCTAAATGAATAGCTTACTTACTCGTACATAAGAACTCTTTGCTGTTACGTTTACGCCAAAAATTATTAATAGATCATATCAGCAAAGCAATTTCTTAAAAAACACAATGGAAATACCTTTTTTTTGGTGGGGTATAATCAAAGAACTTTTCCATGAAGTGTAATTGCATAACAGATAGTTTTGGCGGGAAGTCTACAAAAGAAGAGACGACTGTTCAAAATGTCCATCAGATAGATTTATAAAAAATATTGAATACGTATTTTTTTCTTTCATTCAAATACTTAGGAAGATATTATATATTGATTTAAAATGTCACATGACTTCACGCCGTGGTACAAAATACATATACCACGGCGTGACGTAATTAGCCCCCACTCCGGAACTTTAATACCTACGCTATATCTCAGTAGTTTTTGGTAATTTCGACAAAATAAAAAATACAGGTCTTAATTCTTTTTATCCTTACTAATATTATAAATGCGAAAGTAACTCTGTCTGTCGGTCTGTCTGTCTGTCTGTCTGTCTGTCTGTTACGCTTTCCCGCTTAAACCTCTCAACCGATATCTCGGTACTCCTGCACGAATTTTCTCAAATTGCTGTTTGGAAAATCCTAAATAATAATGAACAATAATGATCTGCCATAGTCTGAATGTTGTCAAAATCTAAATGCATTATCATATTATCTTTCAGTAAAGAGTAGTTCTTCCATTTGTTCAGAGTTAAATGTTCTAATAGGATTCAATATTGATTGCACCAATAAATACCGGTCAAATGATATGAGCAGATTCTACAATCTGAAGGCACATAGTAATTATATATAATCGCAAAGTAAACTTACGACTGGGACTAAAAGTCTTTCAACACTGTTACAATCAGGGAAAAAACAATGCCGTTGTGTACTTGGGGCCTCTATGTAATTTGGCAGTATTACTTGATCACTGGTATGTATATCTGCATTTCTTTCTTCTGCTTGGGTAGAAGTCACAGTGCATGCCTCAGATTCTAGAGGGCTATGTCTTGTTGCTTCAGGTTCACATTCTAAAGCAGAAAGTGATTCTGCTCTGTCAATCCTTTGCCCACATATATGACAGGGAAGTGTTGTTCTTGTTAACTGCAACAAAAGTAAACAGCTGGTGTAAAGAAATATTATACCAAATTATTTTGTATTTTTAGTTAGACATAATCATAAAAAATATTCAATGCCGCTTAACCAAAAGATATAACATAACAAATAAAAAATTGATCGTTTCCATAAAAGTGATGTGCCACAGCTGATACATACATTTACATGATCAACGATAGGCTCAGGTCTTGTGGGATGTCGTATCTCATTCCAAGCATTGGTCCAACATGCATTGTACACTAAATTATCACTGGAAACTTGTACCTGAAAGAAAAGATGAGTAAAGTTTTAAAGTCAGCTCTTATAATACATCTAGAATAGTATTGTTAAATAAGATTTCTAATAAATACGTAAGTACGTTATATTTACCTGCCCAATCCATCATTGTTGTATAAGACATCGAACTTCAGCGATTTCCAAAGTATATCTTCGCATTCTGGATATATTCAAACCACCGTTTACACAACGTATTATGTTTTTCGCCAGCTGACACGCTGACAGTGACAAGTAAGACTTTGACATAACAAAAGCAAGTTGCCATAAAAAGTATTTATATATTTTTCGAAAAGGTCGTTTTATAGATATACATATTTCTTTATTAATAGTAATTGGAATAATAATTATTATTAAAGGAGATTTTTGGGAATTAATGAATGTTTGCTTAGAAGAAAATGAACGGTTATTAATAATAAACGAAAACTGATTATTCGGATTAATACCTGCCAACATTTTTTTGTAAAGGCAACATTTTGAGCTCATGTTTTATTCAAGTCAGTTCAAGTTCCATTAGTTTAGTCGTTTTAATGCTTAATATTTTTGAAAAAATGTTGCTTTCATTCAAAGACTAATGAGTACGTGGAAGATATTTGAAAAATATCAACATATTTTTTTTGTAAAACCAAACCCCTGTGCACGTCTGGGCCTAAACCTGGCATTCCCCTTTGGCACAGACAATCTTTAGACCCTGAGAAAGAACATAGCCTACCTTTTATCCCGGAAAAATTTAATGTTCCCGAGGAAAATCTAAAAAGCGCGATATAACCGAACTCCACGCGGGCGAAGCCGCGGGCGGAAAGCTAGTTATCTATAAGACGGACTATTATTTTTTTCATTTTCATAGCTTGGATACATCCCTATTAAGTCAAGACGCTTTCCGCCCGAGATTTTAAACTGCTTTTAAAATCATTAGGTATGTCACACCACACCCTTATCTTTCCTAAAATCGATAAAGATGTCATTTGTCTTAAAAAATAAGGCGTTTACTTTCAGGGGTTGACGATGATTAAGTGCAAAAAGTGCTTACATAGCGATCGGTAAGGAAAAATCTGTAAAAAAATTCCCATCGATCGTCGACCACGAACGCGATAAGATTCGTTTTTGGAAGATTTCGTAACTTTATCTTCAAGCAAGGTAACTAAACCGTTTATTTACTAAACTAAAAGCCGCCCGCGGCTTCGCCCGTGTGGAATTCGGTTATATCGCGCTTTTTAGTTTTTTTTTTAATATTTATAAACTAGTGCTTGACTGCAATCCCGCCTGATGGTAAGCAGTGATGCAATCGTTGATGGTAAAGCGCACTAGTTTATTAAGCCTATTCACTTAAAAAAACTTAGGAATAGGAAGGATGACGCCAGTTGAGCGAGGTGATGCAATGTTAAACCCAAGACCAATACAACCAAACGATGCTGCGACGCCAAACTCCCGACACAACAACATTTGGCGCATCATACCCGCCACACATCGCAACACAACTGCTCAGACCCGTACTCCGTACGGTTACACCAGACATCATGTCGGAACACGACGAATCGCTTGGCAGCAAGACTTTGTTTGGTGGGTGGTAACTTCTGCCGGCAGCCGATGTTATGGCCTACCACCGAGAGATTCCATCCATTCTCGGGGATTAATGATAATTATGATAAAATAGATTTACATGTGCATATTTGTTTGCAACATATTACCTTGGTTTAAACGACACACAGCGCCATCTATCACCGAACTGGTATGAAGCTAACAGTATTTTTGTTTTCCTTCGGGAATATCAAATTTTTCCGGGATAAAAAGTACCGTATTACTTAATCCGGACTTCTAACTTTGCATCTGCAAAACTTCAAAGAAATCGGTTTAGTAGTTACGGCGTGAAAGCGGAACAAACAAACAAACAAGCTCTCTTTCCGATTTATAATATTATTCAAGGAAGGATAAATGAAGAGCCATCATTCATGTAAAGCTTACGATCGACACAAAGTTCCGTCAACAAATCGTTTGCTATCAGTTATCAAGAACTTCTGTTTATGTTCCACGGCCTGAATTTTTTTTAATTTTTTTTTTATATATTGGAAACTAGTGCTTGACCGCAATCCTGCCTGATGGTAAGCAGTGACGCAATCGTTGATGGTAAAGCGCACTAGTTTATTAGGAGCCTATTCACTCTAGCCTTGAAGACACTCAAATTGTAGTCCGATGAAAACACCGCCGCTGGCAAATTGTTCCAGTCCCTCGATGTACGCGGTATAAAGGAGGAGGCGAAACGCTTGGTCCGGATCGTAGTGGTGTTAACAACGTAAGGGTGGAAACTAGCCGTACGACGGGTCGTCCGATGGTGGAACGGAGATGGGGAAATTAAATCATGCAATTCCCTCGCACACTCCCCAAAATGCATCCTATAGAACACCGAAAGGCTGGCTACTCTACGCCTGTGCTCTAGGCTTTGGAGACCATCTCGAGTTAGATCAGGGTCACCAATCAGCCTCTTCGCATGCCTCTCCATTGAATCCAAAGTGGCCAGGTGACACTTAGCAGCACCAGCCCAAATGTGGCTGCAGTACTCCACACACGAACGGGCCTGTGCTTTGTATAACATTAGAAGCTGCCCAGGTGTGAAGTACTGCCGGACCTTTGCGATAACGCCAAGTACGTAAGTAAGTAGTATAGTTTACTGCACAACGCCTTCAAAAAACATCGCATTCAAGCAATTGAAATTCCATTTCCATTGAATAAAAAAGGCTGATAATGTTATGCCATCTGCTACCGGTTGGAAAGCGCGCCCGATGTAGAACGGCTTTTCGCATTTTGCTATTTGGATTACCTTATATTCCACCCTATCTCGAATTTTGTTCACCGATGATCGATTGAGACTTTGTTCCATATGTATGAGGGCCCCCTTAACTGCTTGGACGTGTTTGAATTTCAAAAGTCTTTTAGATAGAAAATGCTCAAATGTCCGAAACCTGCACGCTAATTGCCTTATACATTGGTACTATGAATTGGAATCATTTTCAACCCGCAACTCTGACCCATCCAGACTACCTTCACTATTTGTCTCTCATCACGTTTGGTATTTCAACTAAAGGTTGTCTGTAAAAGATCGCTACTAACGATAAGACCGCGCATTGTATCACCCTTTGTAAAATTTTCAAATTTATGTACTGTAATTTATATGCTGTACACATTGATAAAATATTAAACTAAGGTAGATATGTCACTAGCGCACTGAAAATGAAGCGTACAAAAGAAGGTAAGTCCAGTATCTCGCTTTAGTCACTCTCGATACACACGTTCCATACGCGCGTGTGTGCCATTTAAGCGCAAACGACACACACTAGCCATCTTTTTCTTCTCTAAGCTTTAGATTGCGCCCCATCTCACTCACACTCTACCAACATGTGAAATGTACGCAGAATAAAAAATTTGCATGTGTGCGCTTTTTTTTTTTTGATATGGCATCTCGTAGGTGGCTACTAAGAGACCGTAACTACTTAATCGGACTTTCCTGTGGATGCTTTAATTAAAATTAAAGCCTCCAGCCAGGGGCACTTAGAACTAAATTAAAATTAGGCGACTACGCACTAAGGGCACCCCCAGTGGGGTACGAACCTCGGCTTAGGGCGTCGCTAGAGAGGACAGCAAGGGGCGGCTGGATCGAAAGTTAATGTGTGTGCTGCTGCTCCGCACGGCACATTAATTTCGGTTAGTTTGTTAGAACATATCATATCTGTTTAATATTATATCAATGGCTGTACATAATAAATAGTATTCCATACTACAAAAACTGCCCACAACTGTATAAGTAATCCAATCCAAAACATTCTGTAAAAAAATGCCAAGCCTCGCTGGAGCTGCTGGTTTATCTCTAAAAAGTAATGAAATCTAGACAAAGCCGTGCCAAGTTGAAGGTTCCTTATTGCGATTTCTTCAATATTATTATAGTTAATATTGTGTGACTTGGCCGTTGAACATTATACGTTAGTGCGATTTTGTTAACACGTAATGTTATATCTGTTATAACTACCTATGTTTGTTATGTGGGAATAATAGCCCATACTGGTATTTGTAATTGGACTTAATACATTAAAAAACACATGTATTAATCATTGACAATGATGACTTCTGTTCGTTGTGAAGCGTTAAATCGACCACCTATCTAATATAAAATAGACGTACAGACGGATTTCTATGAATAATTAGTCCATCTGTACTGGAAATGACTTTTTTACTGCTCGTTTCCAGCTCGTCTATACATAAGTATTTTTGAAATGCGCAACTTTATCAAGCCCTGGTTATTGAATCAACGTTTTCCAAGTGGCAATTTTCCATCGTCAATGGGTAGCGGTTCTGGCGACAGATTGGTGCAATGGTGACATGGAGCACCTGAATTTGTAGCCTTGTATACTTTTCAACGGCCAAGTCACACAATATTAACTATAATAATATTGAAGAAATCGCAATAAGGAACCTTCAACTTGGCACGGCTTTGTCTAGATTTCATTACTTTTTAGAGATAAACCAGCAGCTCCAGCGAGGCTTGGCATTTTTTTACAGAATGTTTTGGATTGGATTTCACTTCTTTTTGTAGAAGCGTATTATATTGATTTTATTATTTAACACAGTTATTTTTTTCTTTTTAGAAGTAGTTATTACAAATCTTCCTTTTCCTTTTTTCGGTTCTGATTCTTGTACAGTAGCAATAGTTTTATGTATTGACCATTCGCGTGGCACGCGTGGTTGTATTCAGTGATCGCTGAAGCTTGAGTTTTTATACTATTGAAGTCAACATTTATGTTTACTTCTTCAAACAATATGAGGTGCGCCCATTGAAAATTGTTTACTCGTGAAAGCGCCATATAAGCTTGGCCACGAGAGAATATAGAGGTGCCAATGTCCATCTTTTAGAGTTATAACTTGGCTCTTGTGAAATGTTAGGTCATACGCCACACAGATTGGGAATTGTTTTCTGTACAAGCATGCCCGGGGTATGATCTCAAATTATAACTTATATAATACGTAATAATTCGTGAATCAAATTATAAGCAAATTTTACTAACAATTGTTTAGGCTTTATTTGGTCTTCCGGGTCCCATCTCACTTTTTGTACTAGCCTATCGAACCATTAACTAAACCAAACATCAATGTTTCTCTTAAGCATTACTTTAGCTCCCTGTTCAATGATTATAGTTTCTTCCAGTCCAGCAGTCATCGTCGCATCATCCTCATATTTTTGTTAACAAGCCCGGGCTTTTGTTATCATACATTTTGAACAATCCAAGGAATTTTTAGGAATTAACTTTATCTCGGATTGCGGTCTTGGGTTTAACATTGCATCACCTCGCTCAACTGCCGTCTTCCTTCCTATTCCTAAGTTTTTTAAGTGAATAGGTTTAATAAACTAGTTCGCTTTACCATCAACGATTGCATCACTGCTTACCATCAGGCGGGATTGCAGTCAAGCACTAGTTTATAATTATTAAAAAAAAAATTATGCATACACATATTTCTCGACGGTAGTAAACAAACAGTACCTTCTGGTACGTCCCTCAAACATTGTGTTACATATTTCCATTAAACATTCCTTCATTAGAATGCGAGAGCAGAGGTATCAATCGGTTAGGCAGTATATGTCTGTCTGATTGAGTTGTCAATCCTACTTTGGTTCTTTTTGATATCTCAACAAACGTAAAATCATCCAGCAGTCTAATATACAACTTAAGATCATTGTTTAAAAATATGAGTACCAAAGATTAGAATTTTATTTATTTTAATAATTATAAACTAGTACTTAACTATAATCCCGCCTCATAGCAAGCAATGATACAATCGTTGATGGTAAAGCGCGCTAGTTTATTAAGAGCCTATTCACTCAAAAAAACTGAGTGAATAGGAAGGAAGACGGCAGTTGAGCGAGGTGATGTAATGTTAAACCCAACAACACGACCAACGATGCTGCGCCAAAGGGAGATTGATCTAGAGACCCTCCACGACCAAAATCCCGAAACAACAACATTTGACGCATCGTACCCGGCATAAATCGCATCACAACTGCTCAAACCCGTCCTCCGTACGGCTTCACCAGTCATTATTCCGGAACACGACGAATCGCTTGGCGGCAAGACTTTGTCTGGTGGGTGGTAACTTCTGCCGACGGCGGATGGCAAGGCCTTTCTAAGAGGATTAGTTTTTTAAACAGCGACTTTTCTCTGATGACACTCTGATTACGAATGATTCCAGTTAATATCAATAGTGTGTTAACACTATTGATATTAACTGGAATCATTTTGAAGTATATTGCTAATCCATTGCTCCATATGTTTAAAAAATGAGTGCTCAAAAACGTTAATAACGCAATGAATGTTGTTGATCTGTCAAAATGAAACCCATTGCTACTGATGGCGTTTTACGTAATTACACTGCTGGTTTGAGTTGCAAAAGATCCCTAAGCACTAAAATATGTTTTTTCCAAACCAACCATCTTCTAGATCAGAAGAATCAAAAACTTTGCATAAACGAAGATTTATGTAGGTTAATTAGATATCATAGACAATTCACCTTTAATAAATAGTTCGATAGTTTTTAAGTATGTCCTTAAGCGGGTATCACCGCTACTCGAAGTCCAATGCACTATAAGTTGAAGCTTTCTAAATACATATGAATGTGGTACTCTAACTTGCGCTTGACCGCAATCCCGTCTGATGGTAAGCAGAGCAGTGATGCGATTGTTGATGGTAAAGCGCGCTCGTTTATTAAGATTACTCCTATTCACTTTAGCCTTGAAGACACTCAAATTGTAGTGTGACGGAAACACCGCCGCTGGCAAATTATATAAATACTAAATACTACTAAATTTAGCTCAAGATTTACAAACTTCATTGGAACTTATATCTATAATAAGATAAATAAAGCAATCAATATCTACCCTTTAACGAAAACTCAATGTAAGGAAAAGGTTACAAAATACTTACAAAAACTTAATTATGAAGAGCCTGAGTTAATACTACATATACCACAGTGATTGACTATTTACCACATACACACACCCTCTTACATTCATACACACATAACCATATCACACAAATAGAGGACACACGTACTGTTCAGTGCTTATACTTAATTTAATCTAATTTTAAGTTAATTTATTATTTCTGGTAAATTATAAAAATGTTAATTTTATTTGGTATGATGTTATTTTATTTTATTTCATTAAATTTAATTGATTTAATCTATTTTTGAACATGTAAATTTACAAAGTGTTGACTGTACTCAATGGCTACCTACATATATCTAGTGTCTACTTTTTAAGGGATTGGGCGCTGATAACTGAAACACAGGCTTTTGCCTAGTTCGGGTACAGATGTGTAATCCGATTGTAACAATAAATTATAGCCTATAATATATTTTGTGTAACAATGTAAATAATTTCTGAATAAACGTTATTATTATTATTATACTTATCTAATTGTTCCAGTCCCTCGATGTACGCGGAATAAAAGAGGGAGCAAAACGCTTCGTCGTTGAATTAAATCATGCATTTCCCTTGCACACTGATAGAGCAGCGGTGGACTAGTAGTATCGTCCGCGATTTACAAGTTGTAGGCCGTAGGTTAGAACCCTATCTGGCGCTTTAATTTGTGTAAATTATTTCATCACCACTGCTCTCAAAGTGAAGGAAAACTTCGTGAGACAACCGGCATGTTTTAGAAGCAAAAACTCCGAAGGCATGTGACATTTATCAACCCGCACTGTGCCCGGCTGGGCCGCAGTGGGCCGTAATCTACACGGGTAGATTACGGCCCACTCTATCTCATCGAGAGGAGGCATGTGTCCTAGGAGTGGGAATATTTTAGGCTGATTATATATTCCTGATTTCTGTCTCAATATGTCAAAATGCATCCAATTTCTCTATATTTATGAAAAAAAAAAGAAAAGTGAGTTTGTTTTTTTGTTTGATCCGCTTTCACGCCGTAACTACTGAACCGATTGCTTTGAAATTTTGTAGACACAAAGATAGAAGTCCGGATTAAATAATAGGGTAGTTTTTATCCCGAAAGAATCGATATTCCCAAGGAAAATCTGAAAAGCGATATAACCTCATTCCACGCAGGCGAAGCCGCGGGCGGCAAGCGAGTGGATTATATTTTGACCAAATTTTGAGTGAAATTTATTTTAGGGTAATTTGTTCATTTCATTGTGTAATGTTTATGTTCGAGTTGAAAAGTTAGTAGTACTTAGTAATCGTTCGACTATTTCTTCGTGTAAACTAAAAAGTATAAAAGTCAGTCTAGCAGCATTTCCAGCAGTGGGGCGCTCTAAGCTAGATTAAATTAGAAGATATATGTGTCCCACTACGCTGGATTTTTGCAATGACAAGCATTTTTTTAAATGTAGCAATAGTAGATTTTATTATAGATTACTGAACGACGAACATTTCTTCCTTCTGATCTAATTCAAAGGTTACTGCAGACCATAATTTTAGCCCATATAGGTGCAAAGTTCTCATCAATATAAATGAATTAATTCCAAACACAAAGTAGCTACTGTAAACCGTTGGGAATCCCCTAACTGCCCTTCGTCTTCGTCATAAGATCTCTAATGACAATCCCAATTTATCTAGGTATAAAGCTCTTATCAATACAAATGAATCAGGCACAAACACAAGGTAGCTGCTGTGAATCGCTGAGGAGTTCCTTCGTTTGTCTCTCGACTCCATCATCAAATCTACATCAGACCTTCATTATAACCCATATGGGTGCAAAGTCCTCATGAATATAAATGATATAAGTCCAAACACAAAGTAACTACTGTAAACCGTTGAGGAGTACGAGGGACTGACCTTTGTCTTCATCATCAGAGCCTTTATGACAGTCACAACCCATCGAGGTGTAAAGTTCTCATCAATACAAATTAATCAAACATAAACACAAGGTAGCTGCTGTGAATCGTTGAGGAGTTCTCACGACTGTCTCCCAGCTTCATCATCAGATCTACTCCGTACCTTTATTAAATTGTAGTGTTTTCTAATACTTATTGAAAATACTTAGAAATGCACTAGTCACCCCTACGATTTTTGAAAGTTACCCTTGATTTCTCTGGTCTTCCATCATCAGATCCTCACCTGGTAACTATTGGACCACCTAGAAAGTATACCCTTTCAAAAAAAAATAAATTTGAAAATCGATCCAGGCGTCTTAGGATAATCGGTGAACACACCAACATAAAAAAAAAAGATTACGACGAATTGAGAACCCGCTCCTTTTTTTGAAGTCTGTTGATGAAGCGGCCCTCCAAGTTGAATATTTTATTGACGGTGGTACGTCAATCTACTAATTTGGTTGGGCTCTTCTGCTTTCTAATCAAGGTCACCATGTACTTCAGATCTTCGATTATTCTAGTTTTTATATTTTTCCCTTTATGTGACCATTAAACCCTGGCTCTGTACCAAATTTCAGCTCTCTGAGTTTATGGGAAGTACTACTTCTATTTTGATGATCATGAGTGAGTGAGTGTCGAAAACACGGAAATTTACCTTCGCTTAACTTCAGAACTGGATGAGCTACAGACTTGAAATTTTAGATTTGAAGTGTGTAAATACAGCTTACTGGATGATCAAAATTTCAGCGTTCTGGTACTATCCAGAGGTTCTTAATTAGGGGCCTGAAAATGCAGCGAAATGGTTCGGGTAAAGATGGTACGGCAGTGTTTGCTTCGCGCTCGACTTGGCGAGGGCACTCCCGTGCCCTCAGATATGTTTCACGCCCTTCCGATGCTCGTTTATGGTCGCCGAGGGAACCCTTTTTTATAAAGATACTTGACCCACTTACAGAAACCATTAATTTCTTGTCAAACGCAGCTAAATGAAGAGTATCACTAAATTTTATGGAGGAACCGTACATGTTACTGAGATTCGCGACGATACCTTTGAAATGGTGCTGTTAAATACAATGTAGAAGGAAGATTTGAGGCAATTTTCAGATGAAATTTGTCTCCTGTAGATATATATAATCCTCCTATAATGTCCCCACGGCCCACCCTCGGAGACACAAGTCTCTTCTCGGTACGAGGGAGTGAGCCGTAATATACCGCGGGCCCAATGTGGATTGGTAGATGTCACAATAGGGATGTTTCCGGGGTAAAAAAAAAATTGATTCTATTTAGTCCGTCATTCAGATAATAGAAATATATTGGATACGTATATTTTGTTTTATCACATCAATAAAAATTGACAAATATAAAAGGCATCAAAGATGGGTAGTGGTGGCTGGTGACGTCACTCCTCGATAAAAAGTGTATCGTGCAGTGACGTCACACGAGTTTTCGACGCGCTGTGTCGCCTTCATTTTTTGTTTATACGAGAAAAGAAAAAATACGTGTCTATTATTTTTTGGAAATCTGACTGACGGACTAATTAGTTTTTTTTTTTTGTCAACTACCATTTTCTTCGAAGTTTTAGCCTCTAGGATATGTGGGTTTCCTTTCACCGTTTTGAGAGCAGTGGCGATGAAACAATTTACACCAAGTCAAGCGCCTGATGGGGTTAGACTACAATCTACAACTGGTTAGTCGCGGCGGATACCACTGGGCCAACGCTTATATAGATATTACCGCTTATATTTATTATAGAGGTTAACTGTTGGATAAAGGCCTCCCCTAAGGATTTAATTGCATTGGGGGGTTTGCCATAATCTCCACGCTTGGCAGGCGGGTTGGGGATCGCAGTAATTTGATATTCCACAGGAGAAGCGCTGCTGCCCGCTTCCCTGGTGAGAGTTCCCTTAGTCGCCTCTTACGACACCCACGGGAAGATATGTCATATGGGTTGGTACTATTCTAAGCCCGGTACCACATGAATTGCTATAAGTCTCTATTATCCGTCTCGTGACTGTATCTGTCTTAATCTTAATTAATATCTTCAGTTGTTGTTATTTTGGTGACCTAGTGATTAGTTAGCAGCATAGATATTTTGATTCTGATTACAAGGTGAAGGAAAACATCTTGAGGAAACCTGGACTTTAAGTCTGAAATCGCCAACCCCCATTGAGCAAGCGTGGTGATTACGCTCAATCCTTCTCTGTATGAGAGGGGACCTGTGCCCAGCAGTGGGACGATAAAAAGATTGATGATGATAGATATTTTGGCACACCAGGAAATTCAGAACTGACGCTGCCATCTTGTACTTCTTCTTTTTCAAGGTGAGATTCAACCTCAACTCTTGATCAATGGCCTCTGTGGAATATATACCACAATTTTGCAAATAACACGTGTAACAAATTATAGAAATTCTTTGAAAATTTTATTTCACAATAATGGCGGATGTCGCCAATGACAGTTGAAAAAGACGGCCGCGTGAACCGACTATGAGGGAGGTTTGAAGCAAAGTTATGATGCTACATCATGACTATGCTGCGACATTTCAATGTTCTTTATGAATTATTTAATGAATGCACTTTTTACTACATAAATCACGCGCTTTTATTTAGTAAACGACACTATAGATAATTTAAAAGTCCAATGAAAAATGAGCGTGACATTAATCTTAGCTTTCCCGTCAAAAACTCGCCATCTTGTTTAATCAGTATAATTTCACAAATGTTTATTGACAATGTCCTCCTGTTAATGTCATTCTGTGTCAAAATATCCTTTTTGACAGCTGTTGTGAAGGCTTAGGCTTTCATTTTTCCCAACGCGTTGTAAATGTTAATAAAGAAAACGTAGGTAACGCTTTCCCGTTATTATTAGAAACTGGTATAGGTGGCCTATTTAATAGTGTTGTGTGGTCGTGACATAAACAAAGGGCTTTATGTATCGGTCACTAGCGACGCGACCTGCTAGTGACATTCTACGCGTTGAATAAATAAAGCAAAACTTAACACGACAAGCGACCTCAGTGAATTGATAGAATCCTTACTTAATATTATAAATCGGAAAGTGAGTTTGTTAGTTTGTTCCGCTTTCACGCCGTAACTACTGAATCGAATGTAATGAAATTTGGTACACAGATAGTCTAGAGCCTGAAAAAGGACATAGGCCATATAACATCCCGCTATGACCTATAGGGGAAGAGCAGTAACAAAAAATGATGCGAAAACGGGAGCGAACGCGGGCGCAAATATTGCTCCCATTATTTTAACAGGCGCTTATAAACGGAAGTTCACGCGGACGGAGTCGCGGGCAACAGCTAGTTTTGTATAAACACTGAAGAGTTTATTCTACTCTCCCGTAGTTTTTGTATTTTCATAAAATCAAAATCAAAAGTTATTTATTGAAATCAGGCTTTCAGCCTGATTTCAATAAATAACTTAAACAGCACTATTTGTACGTCAATATTATATTATGTATAAGCCATTCCCCCAAAACGCCCGGCCTTCGCCACTCCCTAGTGCTTTCGCTGGGAAGAAGTGGCGCAATAAACTTCCCATCAGCAGAGCTGTCTGTTCGTTTAAAAAACACATGACTTTATACAATACTGTTGTAATTAAAAATTATTATAAAGGATGTACCTCTGGGATCCTGTGATAAATACTTCAGAAAATAAAAATAAAATATAAACCGTTCTTTCCTTTATTCTCACGTTAATTTTCAATAAAATTTCTATAAAAAATGTTACAGCAGATTAATTCATGTTAATTTCTTTGCACACACTCCTAATACTTTTTGGCTACTTGTAATCAACAAAACATTTTTCTCCTGTCTGCCGAATTTGTCTTCCAAATTTAAATACTTATATTTAATATCTTTATAAATATTTGTAAACAGCCAGAGACAATATCAAAATTCAACCTCAACAAATACTACGTATAGCAATTAACACAAGAAAACAGAGAACATGAAACCAAAATATTTACTTTATTAGATAGAATCTTCGGTATTGGAATAAACCTGAATTTCCAAACGGGGCGATAACAAATTTAAATAAATTTCGTCATATAGGTAACACGTGTGGTGGATTATAGGCTATTCCTGTTACGGAGAGGATGCTCGTTTTTAATGGTACTAGCCCCGCACGATGATATTGCGACTGGCGGCCATCTTGATGACGTAGTCGAACTCGCACCGTCGGTACCGTTGGCATGTTCAGTCCGCGCTTACCCACTTACGCACATCGAATATTTTTGTTAGCTTTTTGTTTTTGTTATCCTGTTTTATTGAGTTTTTGAGTTTTGTTGTTTAGTTTTGTTAGCTGTTACTCGTTAAAATGAGTAAGAAATTAATTAACAGTCGTGCTCGTGAAATTATAATTAAAGTGGACAATTATTTTGTTAAAGAGAAAGAGGATTGTAAGTTAGTTCTTGAAATTATAAACCGTGCTTTAAAAAGTGCTTCGGACACTACTGAGGAAATTTTAATACCGAAGCAACTGCTAATAGTTATTAAAAATATTTGGCAAAATTCTACGGAAGTCACGGAGCGTGTGGCATGTACCACAGGCATTGCAAAAAATACTGTGACGAAATTGCGACGAGAGCATGAGCCAGCAAAATGAGAACTCCTACTAAAGGAAAACGACAAAAGAAGGAATATTTCGACGGATTTTCCTTAACAGCTTTAAGAAATATTACAGTCAATGTATACGGTGAGGAGAGAAATACCCACAATGCGCAAAGTCTTGGCGGCTTCAAAGTAGACCTTAATTATACTGGTAGTGAAACTACATTAAGAAAAATAATTAAATGTGATTTAGGCTACCAATTTAAACGATGCTACCAAAAAGACTGACTATAATTGAAAGACCCCAAATTCAAGCGTGGAGGGCTAAATATTTACGACGTATGAAAGAAAATGACTCGCTTTGTAATAACAAAAGACCCGTTATTTATTTCGACGAAACGTAGATACACGCACACTACACGATAAAAAAATGTTGGCAAACAGCACCCTATGTCGGAGTGAGACGGAACGACAGCCCTGGCCGCCGATGGATCTATTATCCATCGGCGGGAAGTGAAAGCAGTTTTGTTGACATTTGACAATGCCCTTTTAATGCTTAAAGCAGACACCAAAACGGGGGATTACCATGATCAAATGAATGCTGAGAATTTCACCAAGTGGCTTACAGAAAAATTAGTACCCAAATTACCACGCAAGTCCATAATTGTGATGGACAACGCCCCTTATCACAGCAGGGAAGAGAATAGGCCACCAAGTATGAACAATAAAAAACAGTTGATGGTTGAGTGACTACAAGCTCACAACATCGACTTTCCCAACAACAATACAAAACCTGAACTGTATTTATTAATTAAACGGCACAGACCGCCGAAAAATTATAAAATTGACAATTTATTAGCTGGCAATGGCCATGAGGTCGTTAGATTACCACCCTACAACTGCGACCTCAACCCCATTGAGTACATCTGGAACCTGGTAAAGATGAGGATCTCAGAAAAGAATGTGGAGCAGTTGGAAAGTCGCATTGAAGGTCTGACGTTGGAGGCGTTGGCGTCAATAACTCAATCAATCATGTTAAACGGCTTGAAGAAGAAATATTGGAATAAAGATCTAATAACTGACGAGTTATTTGTCATAAATACGGCAGACGACAGTGAATCGGAATCGACAGACACAGAAAGCAGTTCTAATTCGGAAGACTATATGAGTGGAATTGATTATATTGAATTATATATAAACATTTTTTTACATAGTATCCTGGTTTTATTTATAATCTGATAGATGTAGGTAGTGATTAACATATGACTGCTACACAGTGGACTCTGGTTCAATTCCCGCTCGCAAATTAACAGAAATGTAGTTAGAAAAAATTAGTATACATGTAAGAAACATATACGAATGTCGAATAAGTATATTTTTCTTACGTCTACAAGAATTATTTCCTTGAAATTTTTAATAATGAAAGTTTATTTGTCAGAATATGGGTGAGTAGGTATAAAGAGTGTATGTATAATAAAATTATAAAATACAAATAAACCCTTAACCCTAATATTAATTTTGCGTTAAACATTCTTTTGCTAGCTGTCCTTTTGTGTGACAGATGACGTCACAAAGCTGTTATTGTGACAAGGTTCCATCGCAATATCATCGTGCGGGGCTTATAATGCAAATAACACGATATTTTATTTAAAACCGGCCAAGTGCGAGTCGGACTCGCGCACGAAGGGTTCTTTAAAAACAGAAAAAGTGGCAAAATTTTCTGTTCAGTATCTATGTATTTATTTATGTATATGTATGTATTTGTGTATCTATCTTAGTATATTGTAGTAATAATATTTGCGCCAACGACAGTCCCATTTGTGGTTCGGAAGAATCTGTCCATTCTTTGGTTGCCTGGAAGAGATCGCAGTAGCGATAAGGCCGCCCATTGTATGTTTTTTGTGTTGATTGTTTTTCTTCGATATTTGTTTGGTGTTCAATAAAGAATATATAAATAAATAAAAAAAAATATTTATCGTTTCTTGTATGGCCCTCATACAACAAACGTAACTTACCCCTTAAATATTTTATTATTTTTAGTATTTGTTGTTATAGCGGCATCAGAAATAAATAATCTCTGAAAATTTCAACTGTCTAGCTATTACGGTTCATGAGATACAGCCTGGTGACAGACGGACGGACGGACAGACGGACAACGAAGTCTCAGGAATAGGGTTCCGTTTTACCGGTAAGGAACCCTAAAAGAATTACCCTGTCGTCTTTTACAAAAATAATTATTTCAGTCGCAAAAGCCACAATATAGTCTGTAACGGTATTGAAATATTACGGCAACATTATACTGAAAAAAAATTTAGTATGGTTAAAACGAGACAGGATAGCACAATTTCCTACGAGGCCTAAATCATAGCTAAGCATAGCATAGGATAGCACAAGTACCTAAATCTTCTGCTTCGGAGCCAACCCAAATATACATATATCCATACTAATATTATAAATGCGAAAGTATCTCTGTCTGTCTGTCTGTCCGGCTTTCACGCCAAAACTACTGAACCGATTGTAATGAAATTTGGTACAGAGAAAGTCTAGTGCCTGAGAAAGGACATAGGCATATAACGTCCCGCTATGACCAAAAGGAACAGAGTAGTAACAAAAAATATTGCGAAAACGGGGGCAAACGCGGACGTACATATTGCTCCCATTATTTTAACAGGCGCTTATTTTATATCAATACGCGGACGGAGTCGCGGGCAACAGCTAGTATATATATGTTTTTTTTTGTTATTAGACATGTGTGTTACAAATTAAATTGTACTTTCTCAACCTCACATGTATTGATCACCTCCCAAACAAAAAAAAAAAACCAGGAAAATTTAACGTTTTTCCGATACAATCGGGCTTGTCGCCTTCGTTTCTTTCGAAGCCTTTTTTAACAAAAGTGTTACCTACCACAAAAAATCAGTAAGCTTGTTGACACAACGTGATCCATATTCAGGAAATGTGGAAGAATACTTAATAGGTTTCTTTTTTAAAAGGTTTCAGAACAAATAATTGTGTTTAAACCAAATTGGTTTTTACGAATCCAATTTAAGTATTTTACTGCTTTTTCTGTCTCTTAATTAAACCAGATATTAACGAAATGAATTCAGCTGAAATGTTTATTCCTTTGGCAATGTACCTAAAACGATGGATTGGTTTTACATAATCAGGTACCTACCATATCTAGGCGTGATATGTACAGATGACAACACACCGAGCTACTACAATCTGTTAGAATTCTTTATAAGACTTTCAACTTCATCTCTAAAGCAAAAAGGCTCAAGGTTGATTGGGAGTATTTGACAGTTTCGGGTAGCTTGACCTGCTGCCGTCTGTACAAATACATCCAAGTAAAATAGGTATACAACATGGCAAAAAATCCTATCGCGGTTTCATTCTCTCTCCCTTTCAGATCCCTTTCCTGCTTTTTAAATTAACTCACGATTAATGTTCGACGGTTTTTTTCTTAAGTAAGCTTGTAAAGCTTGTAAAAATTTTGCCATCTTCTTTCGGAAATGTCGAAATGTTATGGTGTGTTTTCAGGAAGTGTTTGAACAAATTATACAACTAATAATGCGGTGCACAACTCTGTAGATATATTAAGAGGTCTCGTCATGGAGGGAGGTCATTAAAAATCTGTAGATATTTTAATAGGTGGTAGTAGATAGTTCAAAACTTTTATGAGTATTTTTGGGATTTTTTATGTTTTGTTTATTTAATCATAAATATTTAATTATTATTCAGATTGGAACGGAGCTCCTTAATTGTCTATTGACTCTGGCACTTTAATACATAGGCATGGGAATGGGAAGTGTGAAAAAAGCAATCCACATTACCTAAATATTCAAAAAACCGGTACACATTATTGTACGTTACTTATCCATTAATTTTGAAATAAAGAAAGAGGCTGTCGGAAAAGGGTTTCCGTCCCTTTCTCGAAACACGATTAAAAGTCCACAAAACGACACTGAAGAATGAAAAATTGTAGGTCAGAATGACTTTGATTGAGGTCTACTTTATTTTATCCAAAGTAGAACTGTATTATTCAAAATGATTCCTCTGTAAAATCGTGAAAATATTTTCAAAATTGATGTTTGGCCTTTCTGCCACAAGATCGATTTGACAGATTCGAAATCACAGATAATAAATATTAATTTTATCAGCCGGTATTCTGAAAGACCCAAATTAATTAATAATTTTTACGCAAGGGGTATCATTTCATAATACCAAGTTTTATTTTTAATTCGCTGCTACCTAAGCAGCGAATACCTTGTTTTAATACTATAATATCATATCACGTTTATTTAGTAAGGTTCATAAAAGGGAATGCCAGCTACATAGTTGGAAATGGGACGCGATGATAGTCGCTGTAACTACAAAGATACGCAATTTTCGCGCTACAATGGAAATTGTCTGGCGTCCGTTACAATGACGTTCTAATAAGAATCTGCATGAATTCAACACTAAGAAACTTTACATCTACGACGTTCAAAGTGGTTCAAAGACAACTTTGTATATTTTGAAAAATAAGCTTAACTTGCTATTTCAATTAGCTGTTGATTGAACAATATTTAAAATTCATAGAACAGAGACATAAAAAGTCCATAGTTAGGGGTGGATTCAAGTTAACATTCAGTAATGTTAACTTGAATCCACCCCTAACTATGGAATTTTTATGTCTTTAAGCACAGAGTGTTCAATAGTCAATTAATATCTGATTTGGGTCAATGAAAAAGTTAATTATTATTAAGCTTTTACATGCCTGATTATGTCAACAGCCGTATTCAATTTTCAAATAAAAACTATTCTGACGATTATAAAATTCCTATGCCTTTGAATTTGAACAAACAGGCATATTTATTTTCATTTTGATTTATTTGAATCTTAGATTATAGATTTATTTATATTTCTAAGCTGTAGATCCACAGCAATATATTAGTTTTGGATGCTGCGAACCATTTCTGTTTACCTTCTCATTTCAGCCGCGGAAATTAAAACGAAGCTCTTATTTTCACAACTTTTTGTAACAATACACGTGCAAATTAAAAATGGTAATTTTGCAAACGGAAGAACGTTGACTATTATACAATATGTAACAAAAACCCTGTTGTTCCTTCTGCTTACGTTTTAAGAATCGGTATACTTACGGATGTAATAAAACATATCATTTAAAAAAAAATTTCAACAAAAATTATAATTAAAATAAATATTAATTATTAATATTTGTAGTCTTTAACTAATTTCTTACCTACCTTTGCAATTCTGCATGAAGAAGACATAAGTAGAACGTTCCCGGCAATCTCTTTAACTTATAAAATCAGATATTCTAAACATTTTGTCGAATGTGTCGATTTTAATATTTATTTGATGTTGACCCCTCGACTAGACAATAATTACTTTTTTAAAGTATAATTTCATTAATGATGTGCTTGTAAGTAAATATATGTCCCTGAAAAGAACAACAGGGTTTCTGTTACATAGTGTATATTCATTTAATTAAGATTTAAAATTCTCCCTACTTTACATGGGATTTCGATACAATGTATAAATTATTAATGAAATAAATAAAAAGATAAGTAATTGATTCTCCGGTCTCGGAAGACCAATTACATATATCTAACCTCTATTGTGTGTAATACCTAAATATACCTAATAATAGACGGCTAAGAACCAGAGCATATACATTGCGTTTAATTGATTTTAATTAGTTCCCTCAAGGCGGACAATTATTCAATATTATTCAACCGCCTAACAACAGCAGGCTTGTCTATGAACTACTGTCTTATTCATAAAAGAGATTTCAAAAAGAAGGCTTCTGCAGTATTTGTGACTTTCAAATGGAAACTCTTGTCGTAATTTACATAAAAGTTATACATTGTTATACTAAAGCTACGAGCGAATAAGCTGAAAGTCCTGACTGAAACACAATGTCCCCATTGTTTCAGAATAAAAGCTAGATTAGTCTTGTCTAGGGAAACTGCACTTCTAAGCTGAAAGACTCTTTTGTATCACGTGTGTTTTCATTCAATTCTTTTTTAATGAACGAAAGGCATTTAATCAATTTATTTAACAGTCGTTTTTTCTTAAACCCTTACAGCTAACCTGCTTTTTCGATATAACATAAATATTTATGCAGTATTATGAAATACCTAAAACAATTCATTAAAAAAAGACTGGCTGATAGTTATAAAATATTATGACAGAAAAGGAATAAAACATTAAAAACTTTTCTTTTTTCGATTTTAATGGTATTGTAATTATTTTTTCAAGTATTTTGGCCAGTGATGTTAATTGTAGTTCGGTAAAAAGTTTTCATTGGTTACAAACTGCATAGATATATTATTTAGAACGTGTAATGAACGCAATGGAAAGAAAATGTTTTGTTAGAGATTAATGTCGACACATCTCTTTCTACATACCTACCTCAATCAATCTTGTTAATTCGCTCTACCCACAAAATACTTTTACAGATTCTAGACTAATCTAGATGAGAGACGGATTTCTTTGAGGAATGTGAGGAAACTGTAGCCATCAAATGCTTTAGTACCTACAGCCGATCTGTCTATGCTTTGTTTAGTGACCTGCAAGATAATAGGGTATTTGACTAAAAAAACTAATTAGTCCGCCAGGCAGATTTCCAAAAAATACTAGACACGTATTTTTTCTTTTTTTATATAAAGAAAAAATGAAGACGACACAGCGTGTTGAAAACTTGTGTGACGTCACTGCACGCTACACTTTTTAGAGGCCAATGACGTCACCAGCCACCACTCCTGATCTTTGATGCCTTTTATATTTGTCAATGTTTATTGATTTGATAAAACAAAATATACGTATCCAATATTTATCTCTAATCTGAATGACGGACTAAATAGAATCATTTTTTTTTTACCCAGGAAGCATCCTTATTGTGTAGAATACTACCAGTAGCAATGGGTTTCATTTTGACAGTTCAACAACATTCATTGCGTTATTTACGCTGTTGAGCGGACACATTTTTCTAACATATGGAGCAATCGATTAGCAATATGCTTCAGAATGTTTTACGCAATTTTATTAGGGTGCTTTCAGTCTTTCTAAAGTCGTTTAAAACCTAGCTTTAACCTCATTTCAGCGAGCAGTTTGCCGCTCTGGTGCTAGGCATTGATTTAATTCTATCTGGCCTCACCATGGTGAGATATTTCGAATATAAACTGGTCCTCTCTCTTTAAACATGTCATTATATTTTATTTGCTCTTGTATGATGTTTATTAATTAGATGTATATGTTTAGTTAAACTATTTATATCTTATTTATTATATACTCTATGTAAATAGTACACTGTAGACTACCTACACTATTTCTCTCTCCTTCCCCTTAGTATTCCATCCAAAGGTTGTCTGTAAAAGATCGTTCTCCTCCCTTTGTAAAATCTTTATGTATATTTATGTTCTGTAATTTATATGGTGTACATAATAAAGAGTATTCTATTCTATTCTATTCCGTTCCACCATCGGACGACTCCTCTTTTATACGGTGTACATCGAGGGACTGGAACAATTTGCCAGCGGCGGTGTTTCCGTCAGGCTACAATTTGAGTGTCTTCAAGACTAGAGTGAATAGGTTGTTAATAAACGAGTGCGCTTTACCAACAACGATAGCATCACTGCTTACCATCAGGCGGGATTGCGGCCAAGCACTAGTTTATAATTTATAAAAAAAAACATGGCTTCACATCAATCTAGATACAACCAGTATAAGCTGACATCTGATTGTACGAAAAACTTATACAATTCAACGTCCGCTAAAACTGGAAATGTGTGACTTGATATTGCATTTCCGTGTTTACCTATCCAAGAATACCCCATGCTATTTCATAACTTATAAATATCCATAATCCCTGTAGATTTCGAAATGGGAATACATAAGCAGACAGTTACCTCCTGAATATTGCAGTAAGTAGTGCTGGTTTCAGTCCATCGAACTATATATTTGGTATTAATGTAATTCGCGCCTACGCGTACAAAGTGGGCCACGAATCTCCGATATAATCCAATATTGGTTTCTAGTATCGTCCATCAATAATAATAATATCCGTTAGCCGAAATTCAGTTAAATCATTCAATACAGGTTCGATTAAAAAGAAGATTCGATTAAATACAGGTAGCGTAGCAGAGACATGGACGTGTAACTACTATGTATTCATTTTTTTGTTTTATATATTTTATAAACTAGCGCCTGACCGCAATCCTGCCTGATGGTAAGCAGTGACGCAATCGTTCATGGTAAAGCGCACTAGTTTATTAAGAGCCTATTCACTCTAGCCTTGAAGACACTCAAATTGTGGTCCGACGGAAACACCGCCGCTGGCAAATTGTTCCAGTCCCTCGATGTACGCGGTATAAAGGAGGAGGCAAAACGCTTCGTCCGGTTATGTCATGATTCTATTCATTTTGAAGCATATTGCTAATGCATTGCTCCATGTTTGATAAATGTGTTTGCTCAACAAAGTAAAATAACGCAATGAATGTTGTTGAACTGTCAAAATGAAATTAAGTGTTCTATGTATTTTGACAACATAGGTATTGCACTTTCCTTTTTTTTCTTTTAATGTTGGCAAGTATTATTATTATTTTCTTTGTTAAGTTTCTATCTTGAAATAAAAATTACTCTTAACTTATCATTTAGATAGCTAAAAAAAATTACCGACACATCCTGTCTTCAGAACATTTCATCTACGTTGAGTCTATAACGAAACCCTTGGCAATATGAAAAGGCAATACATTCCCCATCAAAAAATTACCCACCAGCAATAAGCAGCTGTAAACTTTTTGTCCGAATTAGTTCGACATGAAGGATTCTTCTAATATATCTATATGATTGTATACAAGTCTCTGGAGGATCGGAGGTTCGGTCGGAGTCCCCGATATTCAGTCCCGCCGCGGCCGTCGCGAGCGGCGGGTCACTCTGCATTTTCCGACGCCTCCGGAGAACGCGAAGGCTTTCGTGTATTAAAACCTTAAACCAAACATACTATGCTAATCGGGACTTTATTAAACGAGTGCTAAGGTTCGTTTTGCGTATATTGAATGAAATACAGTGTAAAGGAATTAGGCTAAAGAAGTAAACGGGAATAATATGCGTCGATCGTCGTTGACGTTAATACTTTGTTTCTAGCTGTTTTCATATCTTTGTATAAGTCGCTTTACAATCCAGCTTCTGAAGATAGACCAACATTATGTCTGGACTATAGAGAGATTGTGACTTCCGATTTTGTTCATCTGGGAGGACTCTTATAGATAAAGGCGTCCTCATTCAGATTCTAAATATGATTGACGTGAAATGTGTTTTTACAAACTATAAATAAAAACATTTATCAATTATTTTCTAATAATTTGCTGCATTTTTGCTAAATATTTGCAAAGCATATACCGTGAGCAGATTACGAACGATTTTAAACAATAAACGCTACTTATGACTAATTACTCCATTGTATAAGTTAAAGTGAGAAATCCAAAATGAAACCATTTGTTACAAACATAACCCATTTTCGAATATTCTATTGACCAATAATTACGTCTGTTTTTGTTATTAAACAATAAATTATATCACATTGCATACATTAGAATTGATTCTGATCGCCCCTTCCAAAAACTCAACTCTCTATTTTAAAACATTGTTCAGTATTTTGAATACATAATCTTGTTTTTCCAAAATTTTTTCACATTCCTAGACGTAAAACAATAAGAAGAAAAATATTTTTTATACATCCTACATTTAAATGCGAAAGTTTGTGAGTGAGGGTGGATGTTTGTTACTCTTTTACGCAAAAACTACTGAAGCGTTTTTGATGAAATTTGGCACACATATGGTTTATAACCTGAAATACTGCATAGGATAATTTTTATTCCCTTATTTCCACGCGATTGACACTTAAGAGGGTGAAACCACGGGACGCAGCTAGTTACCTATATGTTACACTAGCTGCCGCCAGCGACTTCGTTCGCGTGGAGTCAGTTATGCTTTTTTTTGTTTGGGATGGGACTTCATCAAATGACCTCTCCCACTCAACCAGCCAGCCCGTGTCTTGCCTGTAGGCCAGGGCCACGGTTTCTTATTTAACCAACCCGCAACCCTAACCCAGGAAGCATCGATCTTCGTGAACCTCGTCACGATGTGCTGACATCTCTTTGAGGCGCGCGTGAAACTTACGAGCCGTCGACTCGGGTCTGGTCCTTACCGGGCGGCGAGCTGCCCACTGCTCACCGCCCGCAGGCCATATTACTATACCTCAATCGGTAATAATGAAGAATTGACAGGTAAATTAATTATGTGATAGATAAGTGATGATTCATGGCTATAGCAACCCAAACCCATAACTCAATTATATCAAGCTTATAGAGTTATCAGTACTTTTTCCCATGGTTAAAGGAAAAGCCTGCCATGAAACAGGGCGCCGGTAATGTTGGAGTATATGAATGTATATATTTCCCTAGGAACGTAACCAGATGTGCGAACTGGCACCTCATTACTTACCGTAATTTTATATATTATTGTATGTCTCGAAAGAGTTCCCTTATGTTTATACCTACTTTGTGTATTCTGTGTGTGTGTGCGTGTGTGGAAATGAGAGCATTTTGTTTGTTTGAGAGTGCTTCGGGTGTCGTTTGTTTTTTAGTAATCCCGATTTGTTTTGTCCGGTAGATACTGAAACGTGGGTTATAAGTTATGTTTTTTTTTTTAATATGAAACATTGCCACACTGGGAATTTCTCCTGTATCGTCAGTGCGTTACAAACATTTAAAGTTACATACATAAACATCCAGACCTGCTGGGTAATTGCATGTCACACTATCAGTAGCAATGGGTTTCAATTTGACAATTTAACAACATTCATTGCGTTATTTACGTTATTGAGACGACACATTTTTCGAAGATAATGAGCAATGGATTAGCTAATTAAAATAAAAAATAATTCCAATTGATAGTATTGATGTTACGCAATTTGGGTGCCTACAAATATTTTTTCCAGACGAGAACCGAACCCGCGACATGCTGTGCTGCATTATCGCTTAACCACTGCACCAACCGTGCGGTATATTTTTTTTTATTTTTATTTTAGTTATTATAAACTAGTGCTTGACTGCAATCCCGCCTGATGGTAAGCAGTGATGCAATCGTTGAAGGTAAAGCGCACTAGTTTATTAAGCCTATTCACTTAAAAAAACTTACGACGACAGTTGACCGAGGTGATGCAATGTTAAGACGCTGTGAATAGCAAACTTTTAGGTATTTGAGGGGGTGAAGCAGACGAAGTGGGACACGACTAGCCCCGCCCACTGCGGGGCGCGGGGCGCACCTCGCGCATCGATGTACGATGCGCGAGGTGAGGCTTCGTGCACCGAGAAATACGCACGTTCTATTAAATCTATACCAACCATTCTCTATTCCATCTACATTTAGAAGCGGAATTTCACAACCCAACCACGAGGTATGGTTGGCTCTGTTCGTCACAGTCCCGGTTCGCATTAGACGAGCAGCAGGATCGAATCCCACTTTACCTTGCGATTTTCGAAAATGTACATTTTTTACATATTTTCATTTTTTATTATTACTTTTGTTTTCTTTTTATTTTTATAATGCGCTTTGTCCGTTCTGCTTAAATTTTTGTGGTATGTCCTTTTTTCATGAAACTGTTAGAAATATATCATTTCTAGAAATTACTATTTATAAACAGCTGTTTAGAGTAACTGTTAAAAAAAATGCATTTTCGGATATTTAAAATAATAAAAGATTTTTTCTTCAAAACTACAACTCTTATCGAAATCGGGTTTGTACGAGTGAAATAGATGGAGGCACTTGGAGGAGGCCTATACTGAAAGGGTCCATGAATAATGCAACAAAATGAAATCTAAATTTACTGTTTTGAACTATTATCAAATCAACTGTTATTTTTATTGTTTTTCTTTTCTATTCCATCTACATTTAGAAGGGTAATTTCACAACCCAACCCCGAAGCATGATTGGCTCTGTTCGTCACAGTCCCGGTTCGCATTAGACGAGCACCAGGATCGAATCCCACTTTACCTTGCGATTTTCGAAAATGTGTATTTTATACATATTTTCATTTTTTATTATTTTTTTTGTTTTCTTTTTTATTTTTATAATGCGCTTTGTCCGTTCTGCTTAAATTTTTTGTGTTATGTCCTTTTTTCATGAAACTGTTAGATATATATCATTTCTAGAAATTACTATTTATAAACAGCTGTTTGAAGTAACTGTTAAAAAAAAATGCATTTTCGGATATTTAAAAAAATAAAAGATTTCTTCTTCAAAACTGCAACTCTTATCGAAATCGGGTTTGTACGACTGAAATAGATGGAGGCACTTGGAGGAGGCCTATACTGAAAGGGGCCATGAATAATGCAACAAAATGAAATCTAAATTTACTGTTTTGAACTATTATCAAATTAACTGTTATTTTTATTGTTTATCTTTTTTTAAATTATATTATGAACTAAGAAATTCATGGTTAAATAAAGGCTTATTATCATTATTTATTATTAATTTCTAGAAATTTGTAGAAAGAAAATTATAACGAATTGATTTTAAATATTAGTTTGCATTATAATTGTTACAAAAAGAATATATTTAAAAAGATGGAACAATTACTACAAAAATACAGAAAATCGGATAAATTAATAATAATTAAAAAAAAAAACAATTGCAAATAAGAAATCCAACAAAAAGCATACAACGTAAAGCTGGGGTTTGAACCCGAACACATACAGGTGAAGAAAAATGTGCCGCGAAAAAGTAAAAAGAATAATTACAGAAAAAAATCAAATAAAATATCGGCAAAAATACAACACTAAATTAAAAAGCATTTATTTCAATTAAAATCTACAAAAAGCATATAATGTAAACCTGGGGTTTGAACCCGGGCAAAAACGAAATATGATTATTCATCAACAAACAGACACGTAAATATAATTATTTTCTGTGCGGGGTAAAGCAAAAAGTGACATAGGTCCGACAAGCACTGCGCCTCAGCGGTCACTGTCGCTAAGCATAGAAGTGAAAGAGAAGGCAATGGACGCCGCGATGGAGCGACGTTTCGTTCACGTTATTTATCATTAAATACATTATTTATTTTAGAATATCTTAGTTAAATCGATAAACAAAAACAATGGTTTCATTTTCATATTTTACATCGCTCTTCTCAATTTTATCAAGATTTGATGATTAATAATACAGTTACAATTGTTATAAATTCAATTTTAGGGGTTACTTTAGGATTTTTTTCTATCGAGAAAATTAATTCAAAACGTGTTTTGAAAACAATGGTTTCCTGCTACATATAATCAAGATTAACATATAAATTTTTGGCTGCTCTGAAATGTATACATTTGGCTAAAAAATTGTTTTAAGAAGCCTATTTTTACTGAACACAGCGCCTTAAACCCAACAACACGACCAACGATGCTGCGCCAGAGGGAGATTGATCTGGAGACTCTCCACGACCAAACTTCCGACACAACAACATTTGGCGCATCGTACCCGCCACACATCGCAACACAACTGCTCAGACCCGTCCTCCGTACGGCTTCACCAGACATCATGCGGGAACACGACGAATCGCTTGGCGGCAAGACTTTGTCTTATATTTAACGTTTATGTTGAAATAGTCCTAGGAAACAGGCCATTCTAATTCTAATAATTGCATGATTTAATTCCCTCATCTCCGTTCCACCATCGGACGACCCGTCGTACGGTGACTTTCCACCCTCACGTTGTTAACACCACTACGATCCGGACGAAGCGTTTTGCTTCCTCTTTTATTCCGCGTACATCGAGGGACTGGAACAATTTGCCAGCGGCGGTGGTTCCGTCACACTACAATTTGAGTGTCTTCAAGGCTAGAGTGAATAGGCTCTTAATAAACTAGCGCGCTTTACCATCAATGAGCGCATCACTGCTTACCATCAGGCGGGATTGCGGTCAAGCGCTAGTTTATAAATTATAAAAAAAAACTAAATAAAATTCCTGTAATTATTCAAGTTTCAGACTGTTTCAACGTTTTAGATTGTTTCAATGTTTAAGATAAATTAGAACATTATTCATTTATTTTTCAACATGAGTCATTATTTTTCTCATCTTGGACTAGCAATTGTCAGAAAAATAATGACAGTGTTCTAATTTATCTGTCCCTATCGATATCTTATCGACAGGGTTCTAATTGGGGCATGTGTTCGATTGGACGTAGTGCAAGACAGTATGACTGCCATGCAATCTGCATCAAGTTACCATTTTATTTCAATATAACTATTAATTTCTCGGTGGTAGGCAACAACATCAGCCGCCGACATAAGTTACCATCCACCAGACAAAGTCATGCCGCCAAGCGATCGGTCGTGTTCCGGCATGATGTCTGGTGAAGCCGTACGGTGGACGGGACTGAGCAGTTGTGTTGCGATGTGTGCCGGGTACGATGTGCCTAATGTTGTTGTGTCGGGAGTTTGGTCGTGGAGGGTTTCCAGATCATCCTCTGGCGCAGCATCGTTGGTTGTGTTGTTGGGTTAAACATTGCATCACCTCGCTCAACTGCCGTCTTCCTTCCTATTCACTCAGTTTTTTTTTGAGTGAATAGGCTTAATAAGCTAGTGCGCTTTACCATCGACGATTGCATCACTGCTTACCATCAGGCGGGATTGCAGTCAAGCACTAGTTTATAACTAATAAAAAAAAAAAATAATAATATATTCCAAGAGCTATCAGATTGAGATAGACTACTCACCTTAATTACTTTTAGAAAGTGTAATAATAAATCACTGCAAGCCGGCAAAGCCTTTTCTCGCCAAACATAAAAAGTAGCCCTTTTTTGCTGTTCCCTTGTGGTGGTATGAGGATCAGTCCTTGAGGAGGTAAAGTTCACTCAGCCTTCATAGAAAAGGGAGGATCCACCGACCAGCACCCTAATTGCGTAACTTACTGTCAGTTGCAATCATTTCGAAGCAAATTCCTAATTCATTGCTCTGTCTGTTCTAAAATATGTCTGCTAACCAACGTAAATAACGCAATGAATGTCGTTGATATTTCAAAATGACTAATAAAAACCATCATGGTTCCAGTGTCAGAGAAAGAAGGAGCTATACAGGTTGTATAGCGCTATCCCTTTTTCACAACGGTTTAATGATGGTTATAACACATCATAGTAAGGCTGTTGTTATTTGTAATATCTGAAATAAATACCTTCGTAAACTGTTCAGGGTTTAGATAACTTCAGGGGAGGTTGCTCGGGAATGTGGTCCATAACGGTATTTTCATATTAAGGCCTCCGCAGACCGGCGGGTCGCCAGGCTGTGCCACAATAGGCTATTTGACAGATTTATAATTTCTATCTTGAATTACTTGGTTGCGGTTAAGAAGTTCACCGAAAGTATTTTTTTTTTTCTTTTATTTTAAATACGTATTTCGTAAGAAACATGCAAATAAAAATTCAAAATTCAAATAAGCTGCCGAAACGCTTTATTCAGCGATATGGCGTCAAGCCTTGTAAGTGACGTCACAAGACGATATAAACGATTTTGGGTTCCGCACTGGTGTTTGTATTTATCTGTTATATGTTGTTGTTTATTTAATAAAATGGTTTACAAGTGGTGTGCTGTACCGGGTTGTACAAATACATCGATAAAACACCTGAGAACACAGAACAACATCAAGTACTGATGCGCGTATGACGTCATCGTGACATTAGCCGTTTCACAATATGTGCCGCGAGAAACAAAAAGTTAAACATATTTTTGTGTTTTTGTATATATGAATTGTTATTAATTTTATTAAAAACTCATGTAAATGACATAAAGAACCCTCATTTTATGCATTTAAAGCAAATAATCACAATCAATTTCATACTGTCAAATAGCCTATTTTAGTAGAACAGTTTCAATGAAATTTTCCTAGAAATTAGTCTTCTAAAATCACGTCGCGCATGTCTGCGGGAGCCTTTGAGATACATAAACCCTTCGTGGATAACAAGTGTTAAGTAATGTTAATTAAAAGACCGTACTCTGTTAAAAATAATTATGCCCATTTTCATTAACATTCGGTGACACCGAAATGAAGACCTAAATAAAAGGCACTGTTCAATTCGGTTCTCACATTTCAAAACCCAGTAAAGACCTATACGGACGTAATATAGGTCAACCTTTGGAAACTATGAAGTTTGACGTGGTTGTTCAAATCGAGAGACTTACTACATTTTAAGCTGTTACGAGGGAATGAATGGTGCTGAGGGAGTCATCATCATCTCAGCGTTAATCCCAGTCGCATCCGCAGCTTTTTCAGCTTTGGAGTCTGGGGTCCGCTTTAGTCTAACTGCTGAATTCGGCTAAACTTCGATATTTTCCGTGAAGCGACTGCCGTCTGACCTCCACAACCCGCAGGCGATATCTAAGCATTGCAGTTAGACCAATTGTTAGACTTTTGAGGGCTCCAACAACCCGTAACGACTGCCACTAGATGTTCGTATGGCAGCCGGGACCAACGGCTTAACGTGCTTTCCGAGGCACGACCAGACCAGTGCAAATATTCATATTCATGCATACAAATACTTGCACTGTGCGGGGACCGAACCCGCGCCTCCATGCGCAACGGCCGCGTTCGCTACCGCTACGCCACGGAGGCTGTCAAAACCTGAATGGTGCTAAGGGAGTGAATGAGATAAATGACATGGTTAACAGTTATTTTAGTTCGTCGTAACAAATGTAAAGTGACTGATTCATGCCACTTGACCAGCTCGTAGGCGACTAATGTTTCACTTCTTTAGGAATGAAACATTTAGCTTACGTTATGCCAACAGCTTTATGTTTAGGATTATAGTAACCATAGTCACTTAATTTAATTTTAAAGGAAGATCTTCTCTAGGTATGTATGCGTTGTTTTCGGACAATGAACAAAGCCAAGTCTAAATCCGTCAACGAAGATGGCCCTTCCAAAGAAATGTCAAAACAAATGATAAAGTCAATTTTTCAAACGGCCAAAACAACGGGATTAGGGACAATTCTCAAATCGTGTTGTCATTCATTCAATGTCCGTAAAAGATACGAAATTGGAACGCCCAGAATTTCAGCCGAAACTATGGACATTGATAAATGTTATTGAACTGTCAAAGGAAAAGCCATTGCTACTGATAGTGATATAGTAATTGGCTCACAGATAAAAGAAAGAAAGAAAGAAAAAGAAAGAAAAATTTTTTATTGCGCACAAACAAAACGCACCTTACAAATAAATACCATAAAATTACAATAACAAACAAAATACAAAAATAATAATAATAATAATAATAATAACACCAAAAGTCTCGTACTCCAAACATGCAACACAGTAATATGGGTCAAGCAACTATCTCAGGGTATCATCATCATCATTTCAGCAGAAAAAAGGTCCACTGCTGAACGTAGCGCCTTCCGCATCCAGCGCTTTCCCGCGACCTTCACCAGGTCGTCGGTCTACCTTGTCGGGGGCCTACCCACGCTGCGTCTTTCGGTGCGTGGTCGCCACTCGAGAACCCGTTTACCCAATGGGCATCGGTCCTACGGGCAATGTGCCCGGCCCACTGCCAGTCAAGTGTTGCAATTCTTCAGGCTATATCGGTTACTTTCGTTCTTCTGCGGATGTCATCATTTCTGATTTGATCGCGCAGTGAAACCCCGAGCATAGCCCTTTCCATTGTCCTTTTAGTGACCTAGTGACCTTTGTGCCTTTCTTATAAGGCACATTGTTAGGCCCATTATTTCTCAGGGTATCGCAGTCTCCTGAATGTTCACGGAGGTCTATACATGGCTTTAGTAACGTAATCCCAACATCCCTCTGTCGGTAAACTACACACACATGTAAACTATTCTCTGAAATAATTATTACGTCGAACGGTGACCTAATACTCTAGAGGGGCTTGATAAACGTCTTAAGAGGCTTTCGTCGGGCGTTTGGGTCAAGGGTCTAATTAAGAAGGCTTTATTTTAGGTCTTTTCACCTCACCGTACTCCCTGTGCCCTTGATTGTTTCTATCTTGATATAATAAATAAAGTAACGTGGCAAAAATGTAGGCTTTTTTTTTTACTTTAAAACTAGAGCTTGATCGCAATCCTGCCTGATGGTAAGCAGTCATGCAATCGTTGATGGTAAAGCGCGCTAGTTTATTAAGAGCCTCTAGTATTGTAAATTGTAGTGAAACAGAAAGACCACCGCAGGCAAGTTGTTCTAGTCCTCTTCGCATCGTCTTATATAATGCGTACCTACATCGAGTACGCATTATAAAAGACGACGCGACATGTTAAGAGTCTAAGACCTTAAGGGTCCGTCCTGTTAATCTGCTCATTTTGATCAATTTTGTTCCATGATTGTGAGAATATGTTACATAATATTAGTAAAATTATCTATGATATGGATGGTACAACTCTTCATCTAGGTGCTAGCTTGACTACTTTTTTCAAGAAACTTCATAATTAGTAGTAAATCTACAATTTCCAATACTCTTTTTCTCAAATTTCACGTTCGAGTGAAGTTTGACCATAGTTTCTGAAGAAACTACAAGCGATTTTGCCTATAAAAAAGTACTATTCACATCAGCATATAACTATCTTGGTGCTAGCTTGACCACTTTTTCGAGTTTATTTCATAATTCAGCCAAAAACGAAGACGGAAATTAAGAAATTCAAGGGAAAACTGCAGCCAAACAAGTATGTTTTTTCTATAATAAATCAACTTTTTTTAAAAATTAAAAAATGCCTCATTAATTTTAAGGTATTTTTATAATAGAAACAAAAGTTTATTTTCTAAAAAAAAATGTTTTTCATCATGAAAATCAATGTCAAAATCTACTATATTTACGAGCGCGCTAACGCAGCCGGCTCAGTGGTAACTCGGCTAGCGCAACGAGTGGACGTATCACTTTGTGTCGCTAGAGCTCGCGAGTTTTTTCGTAGGTTTATGTAAAAAATATACTGCGACTACCACAACTTGGTCCTTTAATAATTTTTCTTTCTTAGTAATATTATATTAGTTGTGAATTATATTAGGATATTTACGACTTATCCCTTGGATTGCTTTAACTAATTTTTAACCGACTTTAAAAATGAAGGAGTATATTTTTTTTGAGTTCGTAGATTTTTCTATCATTTGTGAACCAATTTAAAAATATCTTAGGTTTTTTATTTCTCTATTAAAGTCAATTCACATAATGCTTTTGTTATACCTAAACTCGTTTTTTTTTTTAAGATAATGGGGCGAAACAAGGGAGAACATTACCAATGTATCAATAAAAGAAAGAGGAATAGAGAGGGAATGGCAAGAGCCAGACAAGTGCTTAAAGAACGTACTTTTAATCAACTGGATACCACTTCGTCATCTACTATGAGTGTCGAAGTTGATGTAGGCACAGTACGTTTCTGCTATCTAATTTTTTTTTTAATAGCCTAATGTGTCTCCCTCTGCTATGCAAAGAGAGACACAGTAGGCTAGGCTAGGTAGTAGGGGGGAGGCCTTTTTACTTCCAAACCTCGCTGACCTGTGTTATCTCATGAATAACCTACAATTATTTATTAATTTTATTTCACAAGTCTTTCAATCAAATACAGCTTGCTTTTTGTTTTCTTTATATAATCATATGCTATTTATTGCAGAGTAAAGAAAATAATCGAAAGGGAGTAAGTTATTTATTTAGAAACATACAATTATAGCACTATTACAGAGCATTCCAATTCAGTGCTATAAGTAAGAATAAATTATACAAAACAAAAAAAAAACAATACATACATAAAGTCAGAATAATTAGTAAAGAAACATTTATAATATATTTACAATATATACTTAGACTATAATAAACAGGAACAATACCTATATCATTAATTATTATTAGTTGTTTGGCAACAAATTTATTTTCAAGCGATGTCTTTGAAATTGAGTCAAACAATGTATGTACTGGATGTACTAACTATGCTGCATTTAATGCACATTAAGTAATAATAATTCATTTAATTCACCAGAAACACACATAAGTTTGAATTTTTGTTGTTTCAGCAGTCACCAGTTTCGTCGTAGTTATAGAAGGACGAAGAGTAGTTGATTTTCAGTATTTTTTTGACCAATTTATTAACATATTAGGTCACAATTCAAAATTTGGATGCAATGCATCAAACCTCGTTATAATTGAAGAAAAATTGCAAGGGTTTTGTTCAACATTTTCATTGTCACGTGCAATGTGTGGAAGTCAATTCCTGCTAAAGACGTGTCAAATTAAAACAAACAAACTGGACGTTAACCAAAGCGCTGTTTCGGGAGTTATAAGTATCGGATGTGGTCGAACCAACTTAAATGAGCTAGCTGCTTCCATAGATTTGCCACTTATGAATAAATCAAAAGTAAAGTTAAATAAATGTCACGTCAATTTATTTAACTGGTGGAAAACTACAGCCGAAGCCACAATGATAGAAGCTGGTAAGGAAGAGGCTTCTGTAGCTCTCGAAAGTGGCAATGTAAGTCCATCAGGTATACCAACTATAGCCGTAACAGCTGATGCTGCTTGGGGAAAACGTTCATATAAAACAAATTTTTCTTCCGCAGCAGGCGTTGGAGCTATAATAGGGGTGAAAAGTGGCAAATTATTACATGTTGGTATTAAAAATAAATACTGTTTTACATGTTCCCGTGCAGCTAATAAAAATATTACACCCCTGAAACACCGGTGTCAAAAATCATACTGGCTCTTCCACTAGTATGGAGAAATCAATAATCGTTGAGGGATTTAGAGAATCTGTGAAAACACATAATTTAGTGTATGCAAAACTTATTGCTGATGGTGACTCAAGTGTGTATAAAAACATATTGGAAAGCAGGCCATATTCAAACGTTACGGTTGAAAAAGTGGAGTGTTCCAATCACTTAATGCGCAATTATAATGGGAAAAATTTAAGTTTGATGAATATCTTTCATCAAACTTAATTTTTTCCCATTATTTTTATTATTACGTCCATCCCATTAAACGAACGCAAGCTACTACATTCTGATCGAGTGAACCGATTACGCATTGCTGTGAAAGCAGCAGTAAGATTCCGAGGAACTCAAAATGTTCCATTTACTGAGCAAATCAAAAACTTACAAAAAGACATTATCAACAGCCCACAACATATTTATGGAGACCATTCACAATGTGAAAACTATTACTGCACAGACGAAAAACCAACTTTTGCCTATTGCCCGAAATTGTCGATCCAAGAAAATCTCGTTCAATGCCTCTACGAGACACTTCATTTTAAAATAATAGGAGGCTAATGCCGGCAGCTAGGTCCTGAAGTTCATCTAAGAGATTTCTTTAAGGTATTCTTACGGTTGCTTTAAAATTCTTTGATAAATAATATTTTAAACATGTTTTTGTTTTATATATCGTTTACCTAAATACTGGAAATCTGTCTAACTGGAGGTATCTATCGTAATCCTAAATGCTGCATCCGGTTAGACTGGAAGCCGGTCCGAACATAGTTGGTAAAAAGGCTAGGCAGATGATTATGATATTGTATATGTAGGTACTTACACTACACTTTAATATTAGTATCCATAAACTAATTATTTAGTTATTGCAAAAACTCAAAAGGAAAATTAATTTATTTATATATACTTACTAGAGTAGGTAGGACATAGATATCGACGCTTGAAAGCCAATCATATCTTCTTCTTCTTCTTCAGCCTATAGATGTCCACTGCTGGACAAAGGCCTCCCCCAAGGCTTTCCACGCTGACCGGTCTTGTGTTGCCCGCATCCATCGGCTTCCCGCGACCTTCACCAGGTCATCGGTCCACCTTGTTGGGGGCCTCCCTACGCTGCGTCTTCCAGAACCTACGTGGCCGCCACTCCAGAACCTTACTGCCCCATCGGCCATCGGTTCTACGAGCAATGTGCCCTGCCCACTGCCACTTAAGTTTAGCGACTCGCAGAGCTATGTCGGTGACTTTGGTTCTTCTGCGGATCTCCTCATTTCTGATTCGATCACGCACAGAAACTCCTAGCGCTCTTTCCATTGCCCTTTGTGTGACTCTGAGCCTTCGTATGAGGCCCATTGTGAGCGACCACGTTTCAGTTCCGTAAGTCATCACCGGCAACACACACTGGTCAAAGACTTTAGTCTTGAGACACTGTGGTATCTTGGACGACGAGAAGATGTAGCGTAGCTTCCCGAACGCTGCCCAACCGAGCTGGATTCACCGAGACACCTCTTTCTCGAAGTTGGACCTACCTAGTTGGACTGTTTGTCCCAGGTATACATACTCGTCAACAACTTCGAGTGCAGAGCAACCAACTACAATTGGAGTGGGTGCGACATGAGAGTTCGACATGATCTTCGTCTTATCCATGTTCATTTTTAGACCCACTTGTTGGGAAGCTCTGCTGAGGTCATTGAGCATTTTGCCCAAGTCTTCCAGGGTCTCAGCCATGACCACGATATCATCTGCGAAACGGAGATTAGTGATGTTCTCGCCGTTGATGTTGTTGCCAAGTCCTTTCCAGTCCAGGAGCTTGAAGACATCTTCCAGCGCAGCAGTGAACAATTTAGGAGATATGACATCTCCTTGTCTCACTCCACGCTGCAGTTGGATCGGTTTCGAGTCCTGATCCTGGAGACGGACTGACATGCTGGCGTTCTTGTACAAACACTTTATCACCTCAATGTATCGATGGTCAATTTGGCACCGCTGGAGAGACTGTAGCACCACCCAAGTCTCAATCGAATCGAATGCCTTCTCATCCTGTCCACAAACGCCAGCATAGTGGTTTGTTATACTCCTCGGACTTCTGTATAACTTGCCGCAGCGTATGAATGTGGTCTATGGTGCTAAAGCCTTTTCGGAAGCCTGCTTGTTCGGGAGGCTGGAAGTCGTCGAACCTGCGAGCGAGACGATTCGTGATGACCCTAGAAATCATATCTAAGCGACAAAAGTTCGTAAATTGAGTTATATACACCATTCGAACCGCCAGATTTTTCTGCGTCGTTTGGTGTATAATTGTATATAACTCAATTTACGAATTTTTGTCGCTTAGATATGATTGCCTTTCAAGCGTCGATATATTATCGCGTAATAATTATGTTAACCCTAAAATTTTGTTAATAGATTTCTAAATGTGAGGAATATTAAATTAAACTGATTACTTATTCTGATATTTCATTTTACCGTATATGTTTTTATTTCTTAAATTGCCTATGTAATAAACTATCATTACACCATATTTTTTTAATGTCAAAATGTATCAATATTCATCTAAATTGTGATAAATATACAATGTGCACTCGTTTCCGACTATTCACAAATCATACTTTATATAATTTAGAATAATATCTTCTAAAGGATCAAAAATGTTTAAGCGTTCACTAAGCTCGATATTTACGCGCGTGTGCGTCTAGCTGCTAGAACGATGCACACAAAGATAACATCGCAACGATTTTACCTAAACTGTAGCGAGAGAATTTTGTGCACGGACTCTTAACTTTTGTTCAATCAGACATAATATTAATTTAAGCATCGATTTAAGACGGATGTGACTATGTGACGGACGCTGTGTGTGTGTTTGAGTGAGTGTGTGTGTGTGTATGTGTCTAACAGTGCGTGTCATTTAACGTGGCATAAGTCCAGCATGTCGTGGACGCGAATAGGTACTCTTGACATTACGCATACTATGCACGTGTCAAGGTCGTTATAAATAGTAACACCCACTCATACACTTAGTACTTACTATTTCCGCATTTAACGGTACATTTGCAGAATTAATGGTACCTACGAAACTGGAAATAAGCACATTGCTCAATATTTTCCGGACAAATCACACAGATTGAGCTAGCTCCAAAGTAAATTCGAGGCTTGTGTTATGAGATACTAACTCAACGATACTATATTTTATAATATCTAATTATAGACCCAGGCCAATCAGGAAAAGATCGTTTTCCATCATGACCTGGCTGGGGATCGAACCTGGGGCCTCCACGTCGCAGGCAGGCGTGTCAACCGCTGCGCCACGGAGGTCGACAAGAACACGAAGACATGAAGTACTTAATTAAATGTGTTCTTCAAGATAATTTAACAAGAAAATAGAGAGCACATTTAATTCGCAAACGAAAGCAAGGTTTCAGTTTTAGACTGTTTGAAAATGTGGAGGCGGAATCTATTCACTTCATTGCATTCCCATTACGACAGCTTAGTATTTGCATCAGCACCTTAGGTCCGTATTCCAGAAGGAAACTCAAGCATTGATCTCTGTTTAAGCATTACTTAAAACTAGTTTCAACCAATGAAAAGGCTTCAAACAAGACTTAAGTAGAGCTTGAGTTTTGAGTGACGTTCTGTAATACGGACCGTAGATATCTTCTTCGTTCACTTTTCGTTTGTTCTTCATTCAATTTATTTTCCTACCTATTTGTTCTCTTAAGTTAAAAGCAATATCGGTGCTTACTTAACAGCAGTTTTCGCAAAAACTTGAAACTGGAATTAAAAACACATTATGTGCAATTAGGATCCGTATCGTTTAAAAGTTTGGTTAACCAAACAAATGGCTATTGTTTATATAACATTTATATGTATAACTTTAAACATTAAGGGCTTATATAAATGGCCGTTTTTAAGGACATCAACTGTACGGCAACATAATGGAGTACTTATTTATACAATATGTAAAGAAAACCCTGTCCGATCCGTGAAGGTATTGTTAGGTATCGTTAACTGATTCTAATAATGTCAACAAAGCCGGGCTAAACGTAAAAAATACCTAATAAAGTAAATATTATTTCGAAAAAGCGAGGTAACTTAATACATGTGCGGTAGGCAACACGGTAGGCATACATGCGCTGATGAAGGGGGGCAGGGCACGCGGCACGGCACGGCATCACTCATAATAATAAGTACTGTCCAAAATGGTGTTGTCACGTTTTTAAAAATTAGTCTTAATAAACTAGCGCTTTACCATCAATAACTGCATCACTGCTTATCAACAGGCGGGATTACGGCTAAGCACTAGTTTATAATTACATTAATTACTAAAAAAAAATTTAATGAGAGCGGGAATCTGATGCAAATCACACTTAATGTGTTCGAGTCTGCGACATTATAAAAACTCTGTCAAATAGATTTTCTTTGACTATTTATTTAAACTTTTCGCACATAAAGGTACAAAAGCGGACGTAATGCCTTAGGCATTCTATACCAGTCAACCAAGGGTTGAAAGGAACAATGATAAAAAACTCTTAAAACCCGCTAACCGCTACTGTTTATTTTTAATTAACTTTTAACTACTATTGTTTTCATTCTTGTCTTTTCTGGTAAACTAGAAATATGTAACGCAAATTTTAAGACCCAAACATTTATCACAAGATAATTTTACGTGATTTTTTTAAAGGAAACACTAACCAATTTATAAAATAGAAGAAAGAAATGTACCGTCCACCTGCATTTCAGAAAATTTTCTGCCAACGAAATCGGACATAAATCTACGTGAATATTGCGTAAACTCCTTGAGAATTGGACGAATACATTCGCACCTGTGCCCTATTTTCATGTTCAAACTACGTCATTTAGATACCAACAGATACAAATATTTGCTAACATATCTATTGGAAGTTTTTGGATTTATGTAGAAAAAATTGCATTCAGTGAATAATTCATAAAGAACAGTGAAATATTGTAGCATAGTGGCCACATCATGTCTTTACGCTAAACCACTCCTAATCGGCCACACGCGGGAAACGAAAGGAGTTAGATTAGTTAGGATAAGTTTAGGATAAGTTACAAAAGAAGATAATATATAATTCAAGACGAGGCTATCATGGTTTGAGATACTTTTGCCTGCTCAGTGTAATGCACTGGCACATTGAACAAACAACAACAACAACATTTCTATTGGAAACATAGAGCTCTTGTAGGTACTCATACATAACTTTACACCTGTAATCCTTGTATGGTCAGACAGTGATGTCTATAGAACATCCACATTTTCCCAACTGAAACGTGGTCGCTCACAATGGGCCTCATATGAAGGCTCAGAGTCAAAGGGCAGTATAAAGAACTATGCTCGGAGTTTCTCTGCGGGATGGAATCAGAAATGAGGAGATCCGCAGAAGAACCAAAGTCACCGACATAGTTCTTCGAGTCGCTAAACTTAAGTGGCAGTGGGCAGGGCACATTGCTCGTAGAGCCGATGGCCGATGGGGCAGTAAGGTTCTGGAGTGGCGGCCACGTACTGGAAGACACAGCGTAGGGAGGCCCCCAACAACCAACAAGGTGGACCGATGCACTGGTGAAGGTCACAGGAAGCCGATGGATGCGGGCAGCACAAGACCGGTCATCGTAGAAAGCCTTGGGGGAGGCCTTTGTCCTCTTTTTCCTTTGTCCAGCAGTGGACATCTATCGGCTGAAGAAGAAGAAGAGAAACATAAATAGTCGCATGTAATGTGGGCGAGCCTATTCTCATTTCAAAATTGCACACAGGCTTCGGTCTGCTACAGGCAAGTTCCTATTGAATACTACAATAACACTGACCGAGTGGCGACCACGCATCGGAAGACGCGACGTGGGTAGGCCCCCGACAAGGTGGGCCGATGACCTGGTGAAGGTCGCGGGAAACTGCTGGATGCGGGAGGCGCTGGACCGGTCGTCGTGGAGATCCTTGGGGGAGGCCTATGCCCAGCAGTGGACGTCTTTCGGATGAAATCATGGTGATGATGAACACCGACCGACATATCTAGGACAACATTCTCAGCATTAGCGATTGCCACCACTAAACCAACGAGGCGGTATAGATTTCCAATTCTCGTAAAATACGTTCAAATTCTAGTCACAGTCTCATATTGACGTCGTTTTCTTAGTGGTAGGCTGCCGGCAGAAGTTACCTTCCACCAAACAAAGTCTTGCCGCCAAGCGATTTGTCGTGTTCTGGCATGATGTCTGGTGAAGCCGTACAGAGGACGGGTCTGAGCGGTTGTGTTCCGATGTGTGCCGGGTACGATGCCCCAAATGTTGTTGTATCGGAAGTTTGGTCGTGGAGGGTCTCCAGATCAATCTCACTCTGGCGCAGCATCGTTGGTCGTATTGTTGGGTTTAACATTGCATCACCTCGCTCAACTGCCGTCTTCCTTCCTATTCGCTCAGTTTTTTTTTATTGAATAGGCTCTTAATAAACCAGCGTGTTTTACCGTCAACAATTGCATCACTGCTTACCATCAGGCAGGATCGGACAAGCACTAGTTTATAATTATAAAAAAACTAATGTCAAAAAGGGAAATCAGACCTATTTTTGACAGATTGAGATAGATCAGTAAACATTATTACAATTCCTATGACATCACACCTTCCTTTGTTTGTTTTCTATAAATGGACGCAAATAAAATCGTTCGGTTTCGGGATCAATCAAACCGAATCCTAAAATAGTTTTGCAAGTGCTAATAATAAGTCAAGACAAAGACAACCTAAAACCATTTGCAAAATAAAGATTACATCACAGAACGCAGACTGTACGTAATAAAAATTAATTGCGACTCAATTCTAGACGAATTCAATTGATTAAAAAACAAATGCTTCTACATTTATATGAATTAGAATTCAAATATCATCACATAAGACAACAATTGATTCTGAGTATTTCGTTAAAAAGAATATTAATTATTATTATTATTTGTTATATTGGTAGAATATTTTTAATGTTGGCCATACTTAAAATTAAATTAAAACAATAGCTATATGTATTGTGCCAGTAACATTAAACTAACAGGAATCAGATATTTTAAAAAAGAACGTGGCAATGTATTTAAAAGTAGTACAATGGAATGTTATTTAAATCTAAGTAGGTACCTATCTTCTCTATGGCCACTTTAAGAAATTAACCTAATGTCAAGATCACATGCATTTGGAACATGAAAGACGCTGTCCCATTTATTTACACGATATTGGTTCATTATGACGCGCCCATTGCAACACAGAGATAAAATACATAACTTCAAACATGTATTTTCCGTGGGGTAGGCAGTGATGTACTTATATTGAAGCCGTAGTAATCCGCTATTATATTTAAGCCGTAATAGGGGGGGGGGGGGAGCCTTCAGCGATTAATCCTGGGTACCTCGATGGATTCTTTTTTTTAAATATTATAAACTAATGCTAGACCGCAATCCGCCTGATAATAAGCAGTGATGCAACCATTGACTGTAAAGCGTGCTAGTTTATTAAGAGCCTATTTACTCTAGCCTTGAAGACACTTAAATTTCAGACAGAAAGACCGCCGCTGTCAAATTGTTCCAGTCTGCTCCAAAAATGTACTGTTCTGTCCCATTACTGAACTAAGGCCTAAAGGTTATCTAATAAAAACCTGAAAACACGGGCTTGCTTCAGGATACAGGGTACCATGCTGAAGGTTGACGATCCCCAACTAAACCAATTTCAACTTCTCTTGAAGTCTTCTTCTGTTTTTTCCTTCCACGTTCCTCTGAGCGTTTAAAGCTATACTTAGTGAATAAACATCTTCTAAGCTTGTTCGTTCCATCATAGACCTCGTCTATTGTTTTCCAGCAGGCGTAGATAGTCGAGGTCAAGAGCTTGCCCCCATTTCGCAATATTTTCTTTTTCAAAATAGCTGTTGGAAATTTTGACTCTCATCTAAACAACGCTTAACACAAGCAGTGTGACTCTGATAACCAGACTTATACACATATAAGAAAGAATATTTCGTATCAGAGCGTCCGCGGTTTCACCGCTGAATACCTACTAGAAGCTTCTAGAATACATTTTGAAAATTAAATTAGTATAATGAATCAGACTCGGAATTTTATAGGAAGGATTATTTCTGCGCATTGAACGAAAATCCGCCTAAATTCGTTATTACTTGCGAGTTTAAATGGAGGAAAGTTAGTATCGTGTAAAATCAACAGGTTGTTGTTATGTGTTGTCACGTTCTATGTGATTACTAGCATGTGTGTTATGTGCTTGTGCACACGGAGGGTTGTAAACTATAGATGCGGGAATTTTAATAAAGTAGCATACTGTCTGTATGCAGCTTTATCCATGTTTATTTTTGCGTAACATGCAACTATCTCAATATGACTTATTATGAAGAATATTGCTAATGCATTGCTTCATGTGTTCGGAAATGTGTCTGCCCAAGAACGTAAATAACGCAATGATCGTATGTGTACGATCAAAATGAAAATTGTCTAGAATCTAATTTAACTCGAGATGGTCTCCAAAGCCTAGAGCATAGGCATAGGCTCGGGCATAGGAGGTAAAAATTACTTTGTTTAAAGCATTCTGCCAATATCTCTGCACCTGCAATCTGTCGCCTGTGGGTCGCCTACACGCAGCGGGCCATCAACGCTCTCCGAGTACAGTATAACAATGCGTTCAGGGTGCTGGTGGGGCTCCCACGTTACTGTAGTGTGTCTGCGATGTTTGCGCACGCGCACACAGACGGCTTTCACACTGTGCTGCGGCGCCGTATCGCGTCGCTGATGTTTCGTACACGTGGGAGCGCCAACACCATTCTGAACGTGCTCAGCCACAAGCTGGAGAGCCCCCTTCTGCGGCATTGGGTTCAAGCACAAGTGCGTGTGCCTGGTGCCCCAGAGGGAGGAAAATACCTTAATTAATTTCTTTTTTTTTATTTTTTTATTTAATACTAACATAGTTTTTAAGTTGTACACTAACAATATATGGGCATGTTGCCTGAAATAAATAGATTTTATTTTATTTATTTTATAGAGTAGCCAGCCTTTCGGTGTTCTATAGGATGCATTTTGGGTAGTGTGTGAGGGAATTGCATGATTTAATTCCCCCATCTCCGTTCCACCATCGGACGACCCGGCTTACCGCGGGTTTCCACCCTTACGTTGTTAACATCACTACGATCCGGACGAAGCGTTTCGCCTCCTCCTTTATACCGCGTACATCGCGGGACTGGAACAATTTACCAGCGGCGGTGTTTCCGTCGGACTACAATTTAAGTGTCTAGATTGAATAGGCTCTTAATAAACTAGTGCGCTTTACCATCAACGATTGCGTCACTGCTTACCATCAGGCGGGATTGCGGTCAAGCGCTAGTTTATAATTTATAAAAAGAAAACGATTTTGAAGTTTGGTTAGTATTTAGTATTTATATTTTAACTATCTTCTACCCACGATTTCGTCCGCATTAAATCCTTACTTCCTTATTAATATTATAAATCGGAAAGTGAGTTTGTTTGTTTATTCCGCTTTCATGCCGTAACTAGGTCCTGAACCGATTTCTTTGATATTTTGCAGACGTAAAGTTAGAAGTCTGGATTAAATAATAGGACACTTTTATCCCGGAAAAATTTCCCGAGGAAAAACAAAAATATTGTTAGCTTCATACTAGTTCAGTTATAGATGGCGCTGTGTGTCGTTTAAAATAAGGTAATATACCTATTGCAAACGAATATCATGCACATGTAAACTCAGAAGCTAAATGATACCATAATTAATCCCCGAAAATGAGGAATCTAAAAAGCGGGATATAACCGAATTCCACGCGGGCGAAGCCGCGGGCGTAAAGCTAGTTTGTTATATCCCCTCGAAACGAATCACCTGCCCAATTTCAATTCGGTTTCACTTAACTTCCTGACTTTTGTTTCTTTCTGCTCGACTCTTTAGGGTCACATACCTCTACTATTTAGTCTGTGGTCACAACGTAATATTGAATGAACGATCTCTGGTTTCTTTTCAAAACGCTATAGCCGTAAAAAAAGAGCTAACAAATTAAAAAAATAAAATACAAACATATTCTTCAGTTTTGCAATGACAAGAAGTTTTCATGTATTTCCAAATTTCATTTTATGCACACCCAAACCTATCCCTACTTAGAAGTTAAGTAAACAATTAAACAAAATCAAATTCAAAAATTATACGTTTGACCATGCCATCCCTGGATGACAGGCTAACCAAAAGATTGCTGCGCCTGGATAGGAGGAACCTACGATTGACGGGGATCATCACGGGCCACTGCTCGCTGAATAAGCATCTCCACACAATAGGCATAACAGACAGCCCTCTGTGCAGAGCCTGCATAGAGGCTGACGAGACAGTTGCGCATGTACTCTTCGAGTGTACAGGCGTTGCCCAAATTAGAAACGAAACCATAGGAGCACCAAGATCTTACACAGATGTTCTCAACAGGCTAGGAGACCTGATGGGCTTCTGGAGGGAGGTGGGCTGGTTGGAATAACCGCCAAAGGCCGCCATGGTCCACGCACAATGGTCCGCTGGAGGGACTGAGTGCGGAAACCAAACCAATAACATAACATAACATACGTTTGACAACCAGCGAGGCGCGAAATTTATTACAAGAATAAACAATTTTCCATTTCATTTACAATTTAGGTTAAGAATCTTCTAAGACTTTTTGCAACAGACATAAAGTATGGAGCAAAAAATCTAAACTTTTTAAATCTGGTCTGTACGGGATGGCACGACATTTTTCTCTTTCTAACGAGCAAGACGGAATTAAAAACTTGTACTTCTTTTATTTTCTTACAGTGCTAACACTATCCAAGTTACCTCCCGTGGGTGTCACGAGTGGTAGAAAGGGTTGCTAAATGCATTATGTATTTATGTATGATACTTTTTCCTTTGTGAGAGTGAAAGCATTTTCTACACTACTCTCTATAAATGACATACTGATTTGAAGATTATTCATTTGGCACTTGGCTTAATGCCAAGCGTTCGTAATTCGTTTTTAATTCTCCGAATTAATTGTGTAACCCACTAAAAATGTCAATGTCATTTTGACAGTTGTAAAACATACATTGTATTATTTGCGTTGTTGAGCGGATGTGCTTTTTAAACTTACTAAGTAATGGAATAAGAATTTTGTACTAACGCCTTCGGGTGGTGATTGAAAATATTGGAATGGGTACTGGGTATGATATATCCAGGGCCAGACGCGAGAGATCGCCGCCGATTGCCGCCACGAGGACACGGCGGTGCTGCGCCCAAGACGGGCAGACCTCCACCGTACGCTCCACCGTGTCCCCAGGGCGATCTCCACATTGGTGACACCCTGGCTTTTATTCCCGTCTTATCCGGAACCCATGAGCAGGAGCACCTGTGTCAAACAAAACCTGTGGAAAGTGAGGGCGCTGTGGCTCCTCTCTAGCCACTCCTCAAAGAGGGGATTTACCGCTCATCCGAACGCCACCCTAATTTGAATCATTTTGAAGCATATTGCTAACCATTGCGCCATATGTTCCAAAAATGTGTCTGCTCGACAGAATAAATAACGTAATGAATGTTGTTGAACTGTCAAAATGAAACCCATTGCTACTGATAGTGTGTTACGGTTACGTAATTCTAATTACCCTGCAGATTGTCCGATTATTGTAGTTAGGCATAATTTCATCCCTAATGTTAATAGGCATAATTTCAGACAGGTTTGTGTCCGTTTTATCGTAAGTATTTGAAATCATAATTGGCAGACCGAGTATATTCTCGTGTTTGTGTTGTACTTTGATATATTATTTTCCAATGTTCATTTTTAACTCTCTTATCGCTCTTGTGATAATTCATATTTCCCATAATTATATTGTTACTAATAATACCTAGATGTTTTAATGAAACTAATAACGTTTTTTTCTGAAGGCTAATTCTACCCCCATAATCGGCGAACACATTTTTTTCAAATGGTTGCCACTAGTTGAGATCATTTGGGTCGCCCATTGGTCGGTTCGGTCGAAACGATCCCAACTAGTTGCAATCATTTGACAAAAATTTGTTCGCCGATTAGGGGCCTAATCAATGTGATCATTTAAAACGATCAAAATCCAATAGCAATCAATGTCAAAAACGTAGGATATTAGAGTATTCTTGACAGAATGACACTCAATATCTTTATTGATTTAAAATAATATTTACTTAGGTGGTAACTATATAATTTAGAACATTATGGAGTATGGACCCTGTGGGCATAGCAAAAGAAGGTAGAAAAAGCAAAGAAGGTAGAAGAGATATAGAAGAAGCCCCCCATTTTATAGAAGATACCCCTAAGTTGATTTTGTTGGAATAAAACTGAGAATCATTAGTTGGAATGGCAGATCATTCCGCGCTCTATGTGAGAATTTTACAGGATCGATGGGCTGCACTGGTTTTTTGAAAAAATGAGGGAAAAAAGTGTGGCCTTGTGGTTCAAACACCAGCCTCTCAAGTATGAGTGTGCGGGTTCGATTCCAGGTCAGGCAACTCTGAGGCAAGTACCAATTTAACTTTTCTAAGTTATATGTACTTTCTAAGTATGTCTTGGAAATCAATCACTGATTACCTAAAAGGTGAAGGAAAACATCTTGAGGAAACCTGGGCTTGTAAGTCTGAAATCGCCAATCCGCATTGAGCAAGCGTGGTGACTACACTCAGTCCTTCTCTGTATGAGAGGAGACCTGTGCCCAGAAGTGGGACGATAAAAGGGTTGATGATGATGAGGGAAAAAAGTGCTTCTCTTTAATTAAATGTCAATACTTAATAATCAATTGTTTGCTTACTGTACAAAAAAGCAATTGCAATTTAATTTCTGCTCTTCGGTAAAAGCTGGTGGTAAGCCCCCCAGCTCACTAGATTTAAGTACGTTTTATGAAAGATTAAAACTTTTGAATTTGAATTCAGCCATGTCAACAGCTGACAGCTTTGTTTCAATCTATAAAGCTGAAGAGTTTGTTTGTTTGAACGCGCTAATCCCAGGAACCACTGGCCCCATTTGAAAAATTATTTTTGCATTGGAAAGCCCATTAACCCAGGAAGGTTTTGGGCAATACCTATAACATCATGCTGCCACCAATAGGAGCTAAGCATATTAACTAACTACACGCGAACGAAGTCGCAGGTGGCCGCTAGTCCGTTATAAAGATATCACCTCCGTTAAGTGCACCTTTAATGTTTTATTGGTTATTTTGTCAAGACATTTCCGATAATTGGTCTACATTATCTCTACATATTAGATACGTTTACGCGGAAGGATAAAAAAGTCGTATATTGCCACAGTAAATGATAAGAAAAATGTACATACGACAGCACACCAAGCTACTACAATCTGTCAGATTTCCTTATTAGATTTTTAAACTTTATCTCTAAAGCATTAAGACTCAAGGTTAATTGGGAATATCTGAGAGTTAGGTGTAGCTTGACTTGCTCTCGTCCATACACTGACAACTAATGTACGTTTGCTATTTAATTTCTCTCTAAACGCCCACCCATCGACACTCTAGAGCTTTCGCTGGGAAGAAGAAGAAGTGACGGAACAAACAACCCAGCACCACAGCTGTTCATTTAAAAAAAACAGATGACTTTCTAGAAATCTAGATTTAACAGTCCAGATTTAAATACATAGGACCTAGATTAAAGTATCAAAAATGGCAGGTATCAGATATCAACCTTATCTCTTTTTTAAACTGAACTGAACTGTTGAACGGCAGTTGTTTTTTTTTTTTGTAATTAAAATAATAATCTCTTTAGTTTGGATTTTTAACTAAGTATATAACAATCAAGGAAATTTTACCTAAAGTGGAATGTGAAAGAAAATTTGATAGTTTCGGGTAGATTGACCTGCTGTAGTCCGTAAATTATCAATTTATTCATCCATTTTTAGAATAATAAAATTAAAAAGTTCGCATCCATACCTAAATATTCATAAAAGACTCAGGTAATATAAGTAAAAAATATATTTTACGTACTGTCCTTTTAAATTCCATTACAATAGTCACCCTACACAACGAGGACAGAGGGCTACTGTGAAACTATCTCCCTCGGACCGCGTTTTGGTCGATAGTACACATTCCAGTTTAGGTATAAGTTCCTTGATAACAATAAAAATAATATAGTAAACCTTCTGAAAGTAGTGTTACCAGTAGAAAAAAATAAAGGTAAAAAAAATACACAATATACAAGACAAAAACTCTCAGTTTTTTATTATTATAATTAGAAATGTTCAATAATAATCAAACAAGTCATATTAGCAACATCTTACCTATCTACATCTACAGCAGTCCTTATCATTATCATATTTATATCATTCGCAAAGTAAATAACGATAAAATGACAGCTTGTATGCTATTGTGTGTTTTATATCATTGGAATAAGATTTGTAATTGATTTGGTTATAAATCGGGCATATTACTTGAAGGGCAGGAAAGATACACAGCAGTATTTTTTTGCGCCTGACTTGGTCGCGACGTCTAGACATTTTATAATAATTATACTTATTTTTGAATAATATGTAACTCAGTGACTAATTGTGTTTTTCAAGGAGTTCGTTTTTTCGTTGTCAAAGTGTGATTTTAAAACGTTGGGTGCCAGTTTCCCGAATAAAAAAAAATGTTGTCGTAAACCGCTTCAGTATTATCTTTTTAATTATTTTTATTTGTAGGTGTTTAAATTTGGAACCAATTATTCAAGTTCATTTAAATTTTAAAAATGGAACGGTATGCTTTATAAGGTTATAGTTTGATCGAATGCGTAGCACAGCTAACGCGAAAGATAGATAGATACACAAGATACCAGGAAGTGCATTCAAGACATAACAAAACCATTCAAGATTATGTTTATACATATTCATCAACATACACTATTTATGCTTTGAACATAATATGTGATGTGTGTGACTGGAAAAAATTATCAGCCTATATCTTTTCATCTGGTTTCCCAACAACCGCATTATTATACTGACCCGACAGACATTGCCTCGTCTAAATAAAAAAAAAATGTATAGTCTTTTTGTCTAAAGTCTATATATAAATCACTCTAAGGTCGTGAATTCATAAAAAAGAACATTCAGTTCTTTCTGAATTTGAACATTTTCCGGGAAATTTCTTTTTTTTTTTTTTAATTCTCTATATTAGGACAAGTCGATACAACAGTTCCCAAGTGATGCGTTTACCAACGACAATCATTACGTTTTTTTTTTATTTAAACAGATATTATAAAACAATAAAAGACAGCAATTAATAAAGACTCGGATAAAAGTAACAAAAGTATATCAATATTAGTCTTCCGTATACAATTATTATAAAAGTAGTACCTAATGTGCAATAAATAGTGTGTGAGTGTAAAATTAATAATAAGTGAGTTAATTATTAAGACTGGTTATACACACGAAATTTAAAATTCACGACGTATGATCTCAGTGATAAGAATGTGTTGTCACGTATGTACAGTAACGTGCGAACTTCTGCTGCCAGGCTGTGTGCAGCTCTGCCGCTAATTGGATGCTGTTTAGAATGATTGACAAGTTCAAATATACAGCGTGAATCTATAACATTATTTTTAGGGTTCCGTAGCGTGTGAGTGTAAAATTAATAATAAATGAGTTAAATAATAAGTTTGAGTATGGAAATGTTACGTATGGGATTAGTGCCAGTGACTGGTGTTGCTTTGACAATTGGAATAACATGGTTTAATGTGAAAACGTGAGTTGACTATGGTTTTTAAGAGTTTTTCAGGGGCATTGTCATCATTACTATCTTGCCCTTATCTTTTTCATTTATTGTAACATGTATGTTTTCTTCCATCCTTCTGACGAATCGTCGGATCAGATCTTTGTAACGTCTTTCTAACCCTGTCATCTGCCTCACAGTTAATTCATCATTCATTTGATCTTCTCTTGCTCTTATAACATCCACATTCATACTCGTTTCATTTATTTCGTTTTATTTAATAGCTATTACTCATTTATACGTTCTCAAAACTTTCTCACAATTTTTCTATTATTGTGTTCAACTAACTTTTTCAGAATCTAAATACAAAGTCATAGCAATAATTTTGTAATCAATACGTGTTGAGTGTGAGGTACTATGTGTTCAAATATTTGTACAGGTATACTTTTGGAGAAAATTGTTGCATCGTATTTTTACTTCCATCATATCAAATGTAAATCTACGTTAGGTCTGCTAAGGTGGATACTTACATATTTTAGTACAATGATAGTGCAAACAGAACTACAAATCGAGGTAATAATGGTTTAGCTAAAGACTACTTTAGCATTCTGCCGTTTATTTTTTATCCAACAATAATATCAGTAATGGCCAAAATAAACCCAGAGATATAATAATACATATGGCTTGTATAGTCAATGCTTGATTACTTCGCCTGCCTACTGGGTTAATGTTCTTTGCTCTACCGTGGGTGATGCTCATCAACATTTCTTCAGCATCATTGCATCTCATGGGCCCACGTTCACGCCCAACAGTTAGTTGACAAAAGACAAATATATTTATTCAAGGCGGATTGCACATAATAATGATACCTACACCCAAAATTTTTGGCAAACATAATATAGTATTTCTTTGAAGTAGTCCTAAGATCATTGCCTAAGATAGACCGATCCAAATAGCGAAATAATTCAGTGTAACGGCATGCGGATAAGTCTAGAAATAGATGTAGGTATGGTCTTGACTGTTTCCCCTGAATAGTGATGTCGTTCACGTTTTCAAAGAGTAGGGGGAATACGCTATGAAATGGATGCGTTTTGAAACGGACACTGGATGACGTCTTACAATTTTTGCAAAAAAAAAAAAATGTCGTTTAGTTACTGGCTACACTGATGAACATAAACAAACCCACAATAATGACGGCTCGCGGCAGCTATAACTTGCCTTGAATATTTTCTTGCAAAATTTCTAAGACATCAGTCAGTGCCTGTTTCAAAACGCATCCATTTCATTGCGTATTCCCCCTAATATTTTTTTAAGGAAGCTGCTAACATCTAACCTTCTCTTTCTCTCTTACAGGAACTCTTACAGTAGAAGAGGTTTACAGGGACAGAGATCAGTTCGCGGGGCTTGTGCGCGAGGTGGCAGCACCGGACGTGGGCCGCATGGGAATCGAGATCCTATCGTTCACGATCAAGGACGTCTACGATGACGTGCAGTACCTCGCCAGCTTGGGCAAGGCGCAGACGGCGGTCGTCAAGAGAGACGCCGACGTGGGGGTCGCGCAGGCGAATCGAGATGCTGGGATCAGGGTAAGAGCGATTTGCTATTATTTGTAATTGCCTGATGTACAGTAAGGGTCAAAAGTGCATTACCACTTGTAAACTTTATTGCTCTAACAATAAGTGTCAAAAGTGGTACACCACTTTTTACCCTTACTGTAAAAGTTCGTGTTAATTTCCTGTAATATACGAGTACTACGGTCTCTCGGTAGTAGGCCATAACATCGGCTGCTGGCAGAAGTTACCACCCACCAGAATGATAGGCATGATTTCTGGTGAAGCCGTACGGGTGGGTCTGAGCCATTGTGTTGCGATGTGTGCCGGGTACGATGCGCCAAATGTTGTTGTGTCGGGAGTTTGGTCGTGGAGGGTCTCCAGATCAATCTCCCTCTGGCGCAGCATCCTTGCTCGTGTTGTTGGGTCTCACATTGCATCACCTCGCTCAACTGCCGTCTTCCTTCCATTTCACTTAGTTGTTTTTTTGAGTGAATAGGCTCTTAGTAAACTAGCCCGTTTTACCATCAACGAATGCATCACTGGTTATCATCAGGCGGGATTGCCGAAATGAAATAAAAAGGAAATACTACAAGTTGACACAGCAATAAAAAAAGTTATATTTCATTCATATTTATTCATTTTATTGGCATTTTACCATCTTATTTGAGCAGATATTTACACCCCGTAATTAAAAAACGTGTTGACAAATCTTAGGTGCCTATTCCAGAAGGAAACTCAAGCATTGATCTCTGCTTAAACATTACTTAAAACTAGTTTCAACCAATCAAAAGGTCTCAAACGAGACTTAAGTAGAGCTTGAGTTTTGAGTGACGTTCTGTAATACCGACCTTAGACTTCGGTATTAAGGATTGGATTTAGATGAATCATTGGAAAGTAACCGAAAGAAAATTTAGACTATCGACAAATATTTAGAAACAATTCTCCCTGTGATTTCTCTCTAAACCTATTTAGACTACGCTGGACTACGCGGATGATTCACCATTCATCATTCTCCTGCCCTTGTCCCAATTTATTTGGGGTCGGCGCAACATGTCTTTTTCTTCCATACATCCCTATCAGAAGCCATCTCGGCAGTCACCCCTTCTTAGCCATATCATCCTTCACACATTCCATCCATCGTTTCTTTGGTCTTCCCCTACTCTTATAGCCATCAACATTCATAATTAAAACTCTCCTCACGACATTCTCCTCATTTCTCCGTAACACATGCCCGTACCATGACAACCGATTTCCACACAACTTTTCAGCTACCGGTGCCACTTTCAGACTTCCTCTTATGTACTCATTTCTTATTCTATCCATTCGTGTAACACCACACATCCCTCTTAGCATTCTCATCTCGGCTGCATGCAATTGCCTTTCATTCATCCCTTTCGTAGCCCAACATTCTGATCCATACAAGACAGCAGGTCGGATCATGGTTTTATATATTTTCCCCTTAAGTTTAAGGGGAATGCGGGAGTCGCAGATTGTTCCCGTGACCTGCCGCCATTTCATCCACCCAGTGTTAATTCTGTGCTTAACCGTCCGATCTATTTCGCCATCGCTTTGCACGAGTGAACGAACCGAGATACCGAAAGTCGGAGCAGATTGGGAGAAGTGCGCCATCAAGCGCTATGGCTCCAGAAGTGGAGAGACCGCCGAAATCGCAGAACATATATTCGGATGATTATACTAAAGTAATGGGCAAGTTTAAGCAAGGAAACAAATATTATGTACGCTTGCTTGCTTGCTTTTAACATAGACTTACCTAGACACGTAGTATTTACAATTAAAGAAGACCTACAGTTAACTGCACTCAGGTGCAGAATTCTAAACTTAGTTTGTAACTCATGAACTCAACTATTCAATAGCACAGTTGCCTTGCACGCGATTGAAGCCTCAAAGGACATTTTTTAAAAATCTGAATGATCCTCTAATCGTCTGAAATTATTTGTCTCGTTATTAGAAATCCAGGTCTACAAAATAAGTTCATATTAAAAAAAAAAAAGTTGCCTCACGCGTTGAATTACCCCTGTATCGTGGGCGCTTACACACATTTTTAAACAACCAACCAACCAACACCAACCAACATTCAAGACTCTTGAATGTTGGTGGGTCTAGGTATTCAGGTAGGTAGGCCATTCTCTTGAATCATGAGAATGGTTTGAATGTGAATTATTCAGCTCATTAGGTTCGTAATCAATATAACGCAGCGTGTTCGAGTCAAATGGACCGTATTCGATGACCACGCGTGCCTGGAGCTACCATTTATTTGCCGGCCACCGGCCGTCACCACCACGAACTATTCAATTAATTTATTGTGTATATTGTACGGACGACAGCAGGTCAAGCTACCCCAAACTGTTCAGATATTCCCAGGCAACCTTGAGCCTTAATGCTTTAGAGATAAAGATGAAAATCTAATAAGGAAATCTGACAGATTGTAGTAGCTTAATGTGCTGTCGTCTGTACATATACCTCTCGTATATGAACTATTATTTGCAATGAATAGAATAGACTTTGGTTACATTTCTCATGAAACTGGATAAAATTGTTGTCTTGCGAAGCTTCGTCTTATGGAAGACTGTAGACAGACTGCATTTTTTTTTTTTTTGTTATAGGGATATTTCCTGGGTAAAAAAATGGATTCTATTTAGGCCGTCATTCAGATAAATAAAAAAAAATTGGATACGTATATTTTGTTTTATCAAATCAATAAAAATTGACAAATATAAAAGGCATCAAAGATCAGGGGTGGTGGCTGGTAACGTCACTGCTCGCTAAAAAGTGTAGCGTGCAGTGACGTCACACGAGTTTTCAACGCACCGTGTCGTCTTAATTTTTTGTTTATATGAAAAAAGAAAAATACGTGTCTAGTATTTTTTGGAAATCTGACTGACGGACTAATTAGTTTTTTTTTTTTGTCAACTACCCTATTTGAAACTAATGCTTGACCGCAATCCCACCTGATGCTAAGCAATGTTGCAATCGTTGATAATAATAATAATGTATCATTTATTCTCTCTACATAAAGATAATTTATAATTAGAGCGCTAGTTTATTAAGAGCCAATTCACCCGAAGACACTTAAATTGTGGACATTCCAGTCTATAAGGGGTTTATTCATAAACAATGATTAAAGTTAAGTGACATGCAACCGTCTAAAACCTCACATCCTTACACCATTTAAGAAGATATAGGGTTTAATTTAAAATTTGTTACCCAGGAAGCAGAGTGCGAGAAGACCGCCATGGACGTGAAGTACTCCATGGACACGAAGATCGAGGACAACACGCGCATGTTCAAGCTGCAGAAGGCGCAGTTCGACCAGGAGGTCAACACTGCGGTGAGTGTTCAATGACCTCCTTTTTTCCGGGATGGAAAGTCCTCATGGACGTCCGCCGCTCTGCGTCAGGACTCTCAGACTCTTACTGACTAAAAACCACCCCGGTGTTCCATCTCACACTTACACCGGGGGTTGTGAGAACGAAAACAGCTTCCGCAACCCCCGATTGGTGCTGGCCCGTCACTGCGGGCCTCCTCGGGTCAGGATGGGAAGGGGTGAGGTGTATGACCCCCCGGTGACGTCTAAAAGTGGCGCGCGTGATAGACTTCGCGCCTCCACCTTGAGTCCTGATGTGCATTGACCTCCTAGCCTTTAGGCTATTCTGCACATTGAACGAAGTAAACTTCGTTCGACTTTATGTGATGTCCCCTATACAGAAGACAGCAGGTCAATTTACCCGAAACTGTCAAACATTCCCAATCAACCCTGAGCCATAATTCTTGAGTGATAAATTTGAAAATCTAATAAAGGAATTTGACAGATTGTAGTAACTTGCTGTGCTGTCTGTACAATGTAGATAAAAAGTATCGCTTGGCTGCAGTTTTCTAAGCAATGCTTCTGAGTAAGAAATTCAACACCCGCGTTCCGCTAATCTATATTGGACACTTCCATTAGGAATTCCTCAGTAGATACCAATAGTACATGAAACTCAAAGATGACTAGCGAAATGGGGATGTAACATGATGCCTCTGTCTCCAATAACCTCTGCCTAATCCTCTGGAGAAAACAGGCTTAATGTTATTAATATATTGGTCACATTAGCAGAGGTTCAGGAGATACTAGGCTTCGCAGATCCTCGAGCCGAAGGTATATCTGCATTGGAGTATCCATTATTTAATCCAAATAACGAATTTCAAAGTGAAATATCGGAAACAGACCAAATGTCTGTTTCCGATATTTCACTTTGAAATTCGTTAACATGACCAAAGACCAAGACCATGACCAAGTGTGTAAAGTCTTATCCACACTATGGAACAAGTAGCGGTAACATGACCTGCAAAACAAAAATGTTCCTCAAATATATTTATATTTGAGGTACCTTCAAAGTAGTAAAGTAAAAGTATTTTATTTCTTAACATACAACCCTTTTCATATTTTGTTGACCTAAGTGTGACTACCATGAGTTTTCATTACGATGATTCGAACATCGATATCGAGCGCGTTTGACTCACCGATTGGCCCGCTTCAAGGTTGTAAGAACTCTCAACCAATGAGAGCGCCAAACGCGCTCGATGCGTATGATCGAGTCTCGTAATGAAAACTCATTGTAGCCACAAAGTTCCCAAATAAAGTAATATTTTTTATATTAGAAAGCGGAAGCGGCGCTGGCGTACGAGTTGCAAGCTGCGAAAATAAAACAAAAGATTCGAAACGAAGAAATAGAGATCGAGGTCGTTGAGAGGCGCAAGCAGATTGAGGTAAGACCTCTTTTTTAAAAAGGCTTAATTTTGAAATAACAGCAGTGCGATTATGTAAACGACAGGACCAACAGACCGACGAAACCGACCGATTTTACAGTGATAACTTAGGTGTGTTAATACTAGGGATTGATAGCTCACAGTTAGCTAACTAACTGAGCTCTGAGTGACACGTCGTGGTGGCCTAGTGGTTAAAACACCAGCCTCTCAAGTGTGAGTTTACGGGTTCGATACCAGGTCAGGCAAGTACCAATGTAACTTTTCTAAGTTATAGTACGTACTTTCTAAGTATATCTTGGACACCAATGACTGATTAAAATGCGAAGGAACCCATTTTGCGGAAACCTGGACTTTAAGTCTGAAATCGCCAACCCGCATTGAGCAAGCGTGGTGATTACCACAGAACTGATGAAAGTATCTATTCCGTGGTGGTTACGCTCAATCCTTCTCTGTATGAGAGGAGAGCTATGCCCAGCAGCGGGACGAATAAAAAAAAGGTTAATGATGATGATGATGAGTCACTTTGAGCTCACCTTACTTTTAACGGCGAGAATTGATCAACAATGTCGGTAATAGAGATATAATTAAGATAATATCCTTCAGTATAGCAAGTACACCTTTTTTGTTAATAAAAAGTCTTACAACTTTTTCTTTTGCCATGGACATGTAAACGATTGCTTTCAAACTTTTCTGCGGGCTTTTCTCCAGTGTCTTACTAGACACTGGAGAAAAGCCCGCAGAAAAGTTTCCTAGTAGCAGTTAGTAGTAGTAGTAGTTAGTAGTAGTAGTAGTAGTAGTTAAGACCTTACTCCGGATTACTATCCGGAGTAAGGTCTTAATTGGATCATCATCAACCTTTTATCGTCCCACTGCTGGGCACAGGTCTCCTCTCATACAGAAAAGGATTTAGCCATCAAACGAGAATCACCACGCTTGTTCAATGCGGGTTGGCGATTTCAGACTTAAAGTCCAGGTTTCCTCAAGATGTTTTCCTTCACCTTATAATCAGTCATTGGTGTCCAAGATCTACTTAGAAAGTACATATAACTTAGAAAAGTTACATTGGTACTTGCCTGACCTGGAATCGGACCCGCACACTCATACTTGAGAGGCTGGTGCTTTAACCACTAGACCACTACGAAATTCTTTTTGTTAATAAAATGTATTTAAACTTTTCTTCTTTCACGGATGCGTAAACGATTGCTTTCAAACTTTTCCGCGGGCTTTTCTCCAGTGTCTAGTAATCCGGAGTAAGTTCTTAACCGGGCACCCGGAAGGATTCCCTAATAGAATTGGGTTGTATCCTAAAACATAATTTAATGTCCATCAGACAGATTTGTAAAAAATATTGAACACTCATTTTTAATTTTTGTTTTCATCAAATACCTACTTAGGAAGATATATTCATTTGAAATGTCGCATGACGTCCATGGTTTTACACCACGGACGTATATTTTGTACCACGGCGTGACGTAATTAGCCCACTCCGTAACTTTAATACGCTATATCTCAGTAGTTTTTGGTAATTTCGACAAAATAAAGAATACGGGTCTTATTTTTTTTTATTATCTATAGTACGGACTAATTATTTTTTTGTTTTTCATACCTGGGTTACATCCCTATTTCCCATCGGCAAACCTGAGTAAATTTGAGCCCCTATTCGGGATACATTTTTGAAAATTATTTTTAACGTCACCTTTGTTACATTAGGATCTCTTTTGCTAGATACTAGTATCGTGCTTTTAGATAGTGTATTTACGATTTCTATTAAGAAGAAGATGTTAAGAAAGTGTGGTGTCTTTGCAGGTAGAGCAGCAGGAGATCTTGCGTCGTGAAGAAGAACTAAAGGCGATGGTGAAACTGCCAGCCGAGGCCGAGGCATACCGTCTCCAGGCCATCGCTGAAGGAAAACGGTAGGAGACTAACACATTTACTGAAAAATCCTTTTGTTTTTTTTTTTTTTTTTGTTAGCGTTAATTAGATATTGCCCGATGGCAATACATCGCGCGGTCGTTCACCAAAAAATGAACAGATCAAGGGCCCTACTATCACGTGTAAAAAACGTCATTAAACTGTTGTGAAAAAGAGATAAAGCTATTCATACTGCATAGCTCCATCTTTGTTACGTAACTATCAGTAGCAATGGGTTTCATTTCAACAACATTCATTGCATTATTTACTTCGTTCAGTAGATATATTTCTCGAATATATGGAGCAAGGGATTAGCAATATGCTTCACAATAATTATAATCATTAGCGATATGTTACGCAATTAAGGTGTAGATGAAGGAATCATCGTAATTTTGCTCGCCAGCCAAATTGGCGATAGCGAAACAGGATTAAAGTAATAACTTTAATCTTATCTATTAGCAAACTAATGAAGTTTTGAACCTGCCTCAAGAGTTGCTTCGTCAGTGTCTCAAAATTCGCATAGATACCGCCCTTCCTAGAAAGCGACCTCTATAATGCAGGTTTTTTCAAAGTGTAATTGATGTGATTTTCTCACTCAAGACTTTTAATTCTTTTCTCAGACGCCATTTTGACATTATTTTTAAGACATAACCTTTACCTAATATAAAAAAAAATGCTGGAAGATTTTTTCACTTTTCTTAAAAACTGAAAACATTAAAGCGTTAGTTCCGATTATGGCCACACGCCTACATAAACAACATTATTTTTTGTTTATGCCAAACCTGAAACAGGTATCCAGTATTTTTAAGTAAAGAATCTATGTATAAAATTTCAAACTCGGGGCATTGACCTCTGGCATCAGCTGTTGCCCGCGTAAACTGCGTGTCGGGCTCGGTATTCACACTGCAACAATTTCTAAATGTGTTAGGGAAAAAATATAACATTGTGTAAAAATGATTGGAATCGATTCAGTTGCAAGTACAAAAAATACCGTTACACATACGGACTTATACACATACCTATACCTCAATTTTTTTCAATTCCTCTTACCAAGCAATGCCGACCAACATTCATTTCTTTTTTAAAACTATTTGTCCAGAACTCAAACGGTGGAAGGTGCCAAAGCTGATGCGGAGCGTATCAAGGTTTTGGGTCTGGCGGAGGCGACGGCCATCGGTGACGTGGGCAAGGCAGACGCAGAGCGCATGCTGGCCAAGGCGAAGGTCTACAAGCAATACGGAGACGCGGCCATCATGGCGCTGGTGCTTGAAGCGCTGCCTAAGGTACTAATTTTATCAAATTTTGAATCTCAAAACATTGTCGACAACTTCAATTTTAAAATGTTTTTTTTTTGGTTCAATTTTATAACATACTCGAGTCGGTCAAAAATTACCATGATTGCAATGAATAAGAATAAACTTTCCCACATTTGGAATACTAAGAGCAAAAACATCGATAAAGTTTCAAACTTCGCAATATTGCATATTGTGAACCTCATCTAACAGGACCAGGGCAAAAAATAGCAGCATTCCAACACGAATCCATTGCCATTCCATTGTCATTGTGCTTAAAAGTTCGTAATCTGCTAAATTCATAATGATCCAGTCGTATCGTAATGGAGTGGTGATAGAATGACATTACCATACTGTCATTAATATAAAACCTGTTACTAGAAATGATTTTCTAAAAACTACTACTCAATTTAAACAGTTATTAATATGGAGTGGAGGGTTAGTGATTGATCACTGAAAAGTCATAATGACGCCATTTTGTTATTAGATTACGAAACTGGTCAAAACCGATCACCGATCGACCATTTTGATTCTATTATAATAGCACACTAGGGCCTCAGCTCGATGTTCCAGGTCGCGGAAATGTACCAGAACAAAAGACTTCTGCCCAACCTATCCATTCCAATCTCTTCCACAGATTGCAGCGGAAGTATCAGCTCCTCTGGCCAAGACGGATGAGATTGTCCTAGTGGGCGACAACGGTGTTTCGGGCGAGGTCGCCCGCCTGGCAGGCGGCATCCCACCAGCGCTGAAGACCCTCACCGGACTCGACCTCAGCGCAGTGCTCAAGAGAATGCACCCCACTGGCACCGGTCAGTAACATATACTTGACACGCCGAGCATTGAGGTAGTGTATAATGTGATTATTTATGGCAAGTTCACGGTCGTGGTGGAGACTTAAGACACCAACCAAAGTTGAGACGTCCTTTATGTGGTTCATCATCATAATCAGCCTCTACTCGTCCACTGCTGGACATAGGCCTCCTTCATGGCACGCCAACAAGCTCGATCCTGAGCAGTTGTGTATGTGGTTGTGTTGCTTAAATACGCGGAACTATGGCTCTATGGGCGCTATTTAATGCACAATTGGGTCTAATCGGTGCAGCCGTTAGGTTAACATTTCTGCTTTATTTTTTATTTTGTTTTGCAAAACATATTGTGGGCTTTTAGTCTGTGCTAATTATTTTAAAAAAGCAATTAGATTATTAATCGGTAGTTATTGGCTCCCCTTTTTCTTCTAGGGATACTAAAATTGAGAATTAACTAGGTACATCATCAAAATGGGCAGCGCTATCAATTTATTTGTTTTTTTAATTAAGGTTCGCCAACAGTTGCTACAGATATTTCACACATTACAAATACATACAAATTATTAACTTAAATCTAACTGCACAACCAATTAGGCAAACACCACATGCTAAGTGCTCTTTGTAATTGTATGCTATTAATGATTCATTTACCAAATTTTCATATAAATACTTCCTCCTTATTTTTTTTTTTTTTTTTTTTGTTAACTATCGCAAACAATTCCTATCATATCAACAATTTTCCTAACAAACCCCAAAGGTTGTTTGCGACAAATTACAGCGTCCATTGTCAGTAGTTATTCACCACCTATATATTACTTGTCCGATGAAGTCCAGCCCGCGCAGCAGCTGAGCCAGTACATATAAATTCCCAACTATGACCTCTGAGTTTGTTTCGGACGTTTCTTCTCAGAGCTAATACTAAGAAACGCCGCAGTCATTAAACCGAATTAAAATAAAACTTCGATCCAGCCGTCCCTTGCTATTCTCTCCGGCGACGCCCCAAGCCGAAATTCGTACCCCATAGGGGATGCCCTTAGCGTGTAGTCGCTAATTTTTTAGTTGCCCTGGCTGGAAGCTTTAAATTCATTTAAGGCAGCCACAGGATAGTCCGGTTAAGTAGTCACGACCTTACAAGGTCAACTACGAGATGCCATATAAAAAAAAAAACTACTTATTATTTAATAAGTGAATAAAACTTCTTCGACAGTTCTCCTAAATAGGAGATAAAGATGATAAAGATACCCTTCAGATTAAAGCCCGCCCTGCTTCTGCAAATGTTGCGTTTCTAAGCCACGTGTAGAGACGGGTGCAAAAAGTGCACATTGGCAGTTCTTATCCTGCAAATTATTTACTAACAATAGTGCATTGTCTCTTCCAGAGCCCTCAATTTCTGCGGCCACCAGTTAAAAGAAAACACCTCAAGTTGCAGCATGTTAAGAACCAATGGGAGAGCGAGCTGTCCGTGTCGCACGTGCTGCCACCAATGGTAGCATGTCGCATGACATACATCGCAGACAGTGCCATACCAGTTACCGCAAACTCACCAATATATACCATGGTACAATCTATAGCTATATAAGCAATAATAATATTTTTACAACTGTATAACGTACGCTTAGAAAGAGACAAAAGGAAACACACCACTGGTTTCTGAAAGACCAGTTATGAGCACAAAGGCCTAGGAGCCATGCCACATAACTTTAAAAAAAGACCTATTTTTCTATTTAATCTGTGGTCCCGTCTCATGACAAGTGATTTGATTGGCTGTCGGTAACGCTACATGAGCCAACCAATTAGAACACTTAACGTGAGGTCTATGGTCATTTTTTTTTTCTTAAAATTGTTTGTCTTTGAGAAACTGGAGGTGATTCCTTACTTAAATGTTGTGTCTTTGTCAAGTATAATATGTATCGTACCCCTTTGTTGTCCTCACCAATATGGGGGGCATGTGCGATCAAATCGATATAAGTATTCAAATGTCTACGTCATGTATTTATAGCTAAATGTCGATTACCTATTTAGTACATACTTGAGCACATAACGTTTAAACGTACTCAACTTACAATCAAGGGTCAAAAGTGCATTACCACTTTTGAACTTTATTGCAATAACAATAAGGGTCTAAAGTGATACTCCACTTTTGACCCTTACTGTACCTACATGATAACCGAAGATGTATATTTTTCAATAGAATGACTACAGGTAATTTTCTAATAGAGTATAGATTTTGTACAACTGTGTAGAAATTAAATATAAGACAACGTGTTCGTTAAGGCACTGCCTTTTTCAGTAGGTTACCTTACCTGTGCCACAGTAGAGACAGAACAGTAGATTATCTAAGGCCGCCCGCAGAGTTATTTGCCTACTCTTGCGTTGAACCACAGCCCGTACTGCCCCTATGTTATTCCAAGCTATAGTATGCCATCGTGTGTGAAATCGCGTACCGACACGGTGCACGTCGCGCACGCAATCATTCAAACCGAGAGCGGCTCGTTTCTATGAAGATGTTTTACTGTCTGTCTACTGTGCCTGTGTGAAGTTCGACACAACCGCTGTCACATCGACCGATGTTTATAAACTGTACAAGTTTTGCTTGAAATGTATTTCTGATATTCATACTCTTATAATGGAAAATACGGTTACACTTAAATGAGTATAAATGTGAATCTGATTTTGTAGTCGAATTGTGTGACAATCTCGATAAGAAATATTTTTAGTCTTAGTTTCATTCAGCTTCGTCTGGATTTTTGCGAAAATAAGTATGCTTGAGAATCCCACCATAACTTACTTCGTTATAAGCATTAGTTTCAACTTTGAGTTGCGTTTTTTTAGTGTGGTGTGCGTGTGTCTTTACATTCTAAAATAGCATTCTAAACTTAAAAATTTGTAATTTTTCTTATTACTTTACTTTTGTTGATATAATTTTGTTATTGTCAATTATATTTGTTTATTATTTAAGCACAATGTGTTAAATTCGTGTATATTAATATATTATTTTGCACAATAAATGTATTCGAATTGGTGATGCCTTCAAAAAATTATATTTTTTATTAATTTTATTCTTTAATATATACCATTTTGAGAAACAAATTTGCGTTATTTTTTATTTGTCAAGGTTTTGTACATATTTTTTAATTAATTTTGTCTAAATATACTAAAAAAAAACATGGCGGCGCTAATTCAAATTTTGGCCGCGAGCCAACATACTTTGTAGCGCCATAGCAATGTAAAACGTTACATTTGAGTAGCGTTGTTGACAATACCCTAAGGTTATGTACGCACTGACTGGTTTAAAGTATAAACGAGGACTTATACAGGATCCTTTGCGTCAATTTGCCCCAAAATGCAAGTCAGTTTTTTAGAGACGAATCATCCCCGGCTATCTACATAGATAGATTCGACGAATTCCCCCACTCCCCCTCCAGGTCGGAAGCTGGGTACACCCAAGGAATTTCTATCTAAACTGGAATGTGAACTATCGATCAAAACGCGGTCCGAGGGAGATAGCTTCACAGAGCCCTCTGCCCTTGTTGTGTAGGGTGACTATTATAATGGAATTTATAAGGAATGTACGCAAAATATATGTATTTTTTTACTTATATTACCTGAGTTTTAATGAACATTTAGGCATGGATGCGAACTTTTTAATTGAATTTTAAAAATGGATGATAAAATTGATGACGTACGGACGACAGCAGGTCAATCTATCCGAAACTGTACCTTTAGATAAATAAAATATCCACAAGAAAGCAGAATTTAATGTCATTGTAAATACCTAATAAAAGTCACTTACTTATTACACACACAATGACTAAGTGCACATTTATTAATTATTCCGAAATTTATGGTCACCCTACATACAAACAAAATAACATTTAAATGATTACCGAAAAACCTTACTTACGATATTCTGCATCCAGAGTATGACTCACTATTGCAGACATTAATGGCACCCTTTTTCACAATCTTTTTTCTAATCGATATTGTTGGTTTCAAACAAAATTACTAAAAATAAATTACGGGTAACACTTATAAAGAGACAGAGGGCTACTGGGACGCTTTCTCCCTCGGACCGTGTCCACTTCAACTAAAGTTTTATTTCCGATCGACCTTATGGCTCTTGCGATAGAGTCTTCTTTTAAATAAGAGACTTAAGCAAGTTCACATTCCAGTTTAGATAGAATTTCCTTGGGTACACCTCTCACGGACTCCCCGACTCTAATGAGTCAACAAACATGTCACCTGTCAGTGCGTACGTAGCCTAAGGTGTTTGTCTATGAATTTTTGTACCAGACTTACAAATGTCACGTTAAATTCATTTATATTTTAATTTTGTTTATGAATGTTACGATATTGTTTTTTAGATCTGAATGCTTAAAGAAATATTCTAAATAAACTGTCGAGAAAGGTATAAAAAAAATGTCGGCATGACCAATATTGATTTCCTTTTTACTTTATGAGTTATGATATTAAATAAGCTAAATTGATTTTATTTTTAATAAAAACATGTGTAACAGTGTACATTGTTTCATTTTGACATCATCGTCATTTCAGCCGAAAGACGTCCACTGCTGGACATAGGCCTCCCCCAAGGTTCTCCACGACGACCGGTCCTGCGCCTCCCGCATCCAGCGGTTTCCCGCGACCGTTACCAGGTGGTCGGTCGTCCGTCAACTACCCTATTAGGGTACTGCAGTGTAATCGCGTAAACTGTCAGTAGCAATCGGTTTCATTTTGACAGTTCTTCAACATTCATTGCGTTATTCAAGTTGTTGAACAAACACATCTATCGAACATATAAAGCAATGGATTAGCAATATGAGAGCCTTTTTTTTTTTTTTTTTACGAGTGAAAATGCATTTACGCACCGTACCGTCGCTAGCTAGGCGACAGGCGTGTGTGGGACTCGCCCGGCCGGAGCCGGGAATACCCACTAAAGACACTCGGTTCCCTCGAGCCCTGCGTTGAGAGTGACCCGGGCTCGGCCTGGAGATCTGACTCCGGGCCACTCCCAGGGCTTACCGGCCTAATTTAGGCCGGTTTCCGCGCCTAGGGAGGATTACCCGGGAACGGATAATCCCCAGACGTGGTGACCGGTGCAATGCGCGTGGGGAGCTACCCACACACTCTGGTCACACTTGGGGGCTAAAGGAGACGGGGGTACGTCCCCCGCCTTCTTCGCCCCGCCCGTCTACGCCGGAGGGGAGCGGCAAGAGCATCCTCTTCCCGCTCCCTCTCCGCTGCCTCCTTCTGCAAGAGGACGGTCTCGCAGAAGGAGGCGGCAGCCTCCCATGCACCCTCACTTTCAACCATGGCTCGCACCATGGTTGCCAGGGAGAGGCGTCCGCCTCCGAGCGCCGCAACGAGGTCGCGGCGCTTCGCCAGGCCGGGCACTCCACCAAGGTGTGCTCGGCCGTGTCGTCGAGAGAGTCGCAGTGGTGACACCGCGGCGACTCCTCCCGACGGGCGACACGGTGCAGGTAGTGACCGAAGCACCCATGACCGGTCAGTACCTGCACCAAGCGGTAGGTGAGGCTGCCATGCTGGCGCCCAACCCATCCCTCCAACACCGGACGAATCGCTCCAATCGTCCGGTGGCCGGCAGCTGGTGTACGGAGTGCCTCCCTCCACCGACTCAGGGCCTCCCCCTGAGCCGCTATTCTGACCCGACTTACCTCCTCGAAGGCGGGTCGTTCCCTCCGTTCCCGGGCCCCCATTCGGGCCCCCCAAATTGGGGAGGAGCCGTCCGAGGGCGGCTGCGACAGAGCACAGCCGCGGGGCGAGGAGCCTGAAGTGCTCCTCGAAGTCCCAACGGGGATCCAGGATCAGGCCGAGGTACTTGATGTGTACCTCGACGGGAACCTGGACCCCCTCCACCCGGATACGGAGCCCCGGTGGGGTTCTGCGTCGCGGGGCGTGGAAGGCCATGGCCCTCGTCTTCGCGACGGCCACTTCCAGCCCCAGGAGGCGGATGCGTCGGACGACCAATGAGGTGCCGACCGACGCGAGGTGGACCGCCTCCTCCCACTCGCGCGCCCTCACCGCGACCATGGTGTCGTCCGCGAAACAGACCACATCCATTCGCGGCAAGAGCGCGCCACGCAGAACCCAGTTGTACCCCAAGTTCCAGAGCAGGGGACCAAGCACTGATCCCTGGGGTACTCCTACCTTCATGGTCCACGACTGGACGCGACCCTCTGCGTCCTCGTATAGGATTTTCCTCTCGCAGAGGTAGTCTGACACGAGGGCGCAGAGGTAGAGGGGCACTTCGTGGAACTTCAGTGCCGCCTCTATGCATTCGTGGGGGAGGGTGTTGAACGCGTTCGCGATGTCTAGCGACACCGCGACGACACCCTCACCCCTTGCTGTGGCCGCCTCAGTCCACCTCTTGAGGCGAGCCACCGCGTCCATCGTGGACCGGCCGGTCCGAAAGCCGTGCTTTCCAGGTGCTCCTGGATGCGAGCGGCGAGAATCCTCTCGAAACATTTGCCACTCTCATCCAGGAGCACGACCGGCCTATAGCCCGACGGTGAGTCGGGGGGACGTCCGTCCTTGCGAAGGAGGCACAGCCTGCCCACCCTCCATCTCCTGGGGAAGCGGCCCGTCGCGATACATGTATTCATGACCGCTCGGAGCCGATCCCCCAGGTACTCCATGGCTAGTGCCAACACCTTCGCAGGGACGCCGTCCGGGCCCGGAGCCTTGTTCTTGGCTCTGAGCCTCTCCCTGACGGAGTCCAACTCACCGTCGGTTACGGGAGGCCCATCGGTCCACACCTCCAGAGTGGATGAGCTGGAGGCGGGCATCCTGGGGGGCGTGAAGGGCCCCGGGTTCGGAAACAGAGTTTCCAGGACCCTTCTCAGTAGGCCTGGAGGGAGGAGGTGGAGGGTGCCGCTCCCTGCAGCTTCCCCCTCACCACCCTGTACGGCCTCCCCCAGGGGTCGCTGTCGAGGAGTGCCAGAAACTCCTCAGCGGCAGCGACCTTAGCCCTGCATATGGCGGTACGCAGGGCTCGATGGGCCTCTCTGTACGCCCGGCGAAGACCGTCCTCTTCGCCGGGCCCCCTTACGGCGCGCCTCCTGCACCTCAGGTAGGCGCGCCGTGCAGCCATACTGGCGGCACGCAGGTGAGCGAGTTCCTGCGTCCACCAGTATGTCTGCTTCTTCCGGCGGTAGCCCGGGGCCCTCGGCATGGCGGCGCTGCAGACCACTTCCAGGTCCTCGGCAAGGAGGTCCGCCATGCCGTCCGCGTCTCCAGTGAGGTGGGCCGGTGGTTCGGCCCACGCTCGGAACACCGCCGCCTCCTCGGCGATGTCCTTTCGGAGGTGCGCAAGCGCCCACCTCGGGAACGAGGAGGCGCCTGCCGCTGGGCCCAGGTGGAGCGGGGCTGCAGGACCCGCCGTGGAGATCTCGAACCGGACGTACCTGTGATCCGAAATCTCCACCGCCGTCTCTACCCGCCAGTTCCGGATCCGGTTGGCCAGGGTCGAGGTGGCCAGGGTGACATCCACTATCAAATCACCCCGCCACCTCACGCACGTCGGGGTATTGCCCCGGTTGAGGACCTGGAGACCCAAGCAGTGGGCCCATTCCACCAGGTCCTCACCGAAAACGTTGGTGACGGGAGATCCCCAAGCACCATGCTTGGCATTAAAGTCTCCCGCCACCAACACGGGGCGTGGAGCCGCCCTCTGGACCGCCACCTCGACGGCGGCCAAGAAGCGCTCAAACTCGGCCCGGCTGCGATTGGGGGAAAAGTACGTGGAAATGACCACTAATCCCCCCCATTGCGCCGCCACGAACCCCGACCCCCTCTCCCTGAGAACGAGAGGGGGGCCAGTGCTCGCGGCGAGTCTTGCGATCGCAGCCAGGCCATTCGATGACCCCAGCCAACCGGTAGACTAATATTAAGACTGCAAGATATCACTAAATTATGTACACTGACATACCATTTTATGCAGTCAGATTCTGCAAAATCACACCCTTAATGTCAGATGAAGTGGCAAAGTCAAAGAATTTATTCAAATAGGCATATAAGGCGGTCTACACACCAAAGCCTTTGGTGTGTAGACCGCCTTATGTGCCTATTATGCGGCATTATGTCGGCAACATTTTGCCGGCGGGCTAGGTTGGCGGCTTCAGTCATTGCAAGTCGTAAAACTTTGCCGGCGGCATGTCGGCGGCTCGACATCAGAAACTTATTTGGCAGTTAGTGACGTGATTGCCGTGCGTCGAAAGAGCTTGTTTTTGTGCTATTCTCAAGGATAATTCAGTAAATAAAACTAATCATGGACGATGATAGTGTTTGATTATGACTGGCTCGCTCCGAATGGAATGTGGCTCTGCCACCACCGCCAGATCCGCCCCCCACTCCGCCATGTCCTGACACAACAGGTCCTGTGACGCGGCGGAGTGGTTGACGTTCACCTGCAGGATGACACCGATGGACCCCTCTGTTGCGGTGGCCGCAGAGCCTTCTTTTGCTGTGGCCGCAGAGCCGGCCGCGGGTGGTCCCGCTACAGGGCGGCCCCGAACCGGTGGCGCGTTGCAGGAGGAACCGGCCATTTTGTGGCCACTGGGTAGACCCCTGTCCGCGCACAGCGCGCACTTTACAGGGGCCTTGCAGCCCGCGGCCAAGTGGCCCTCCTGCCCGCACCGGAAGCACTGGCGGCTCCTGTCCTTAGTGGACGGGCAGAGCGCCGCAGTATGCCCCCTCTCCATGCACCTGCGGCAGCGCATGGGGCGCTGATCCAGCAGGTGAATGGAGGCGGCGCTCCAGCCAACGGTCACCCTGCCCCTCTCCGCCAGCACTTTTGCGGCCTCTATGGGGCACGACACTCTAACAGAGCCTGTGCCCCACGCTCCCGGCGCTATGGTGCCCACCCTAAATTGTTCGGGAGGGCACTTGGCCACCTCTGCCAAGACGGCCCTCACTTTCTCGGGCGTGAGGGACTCGCCTAGCCCCCCTACGCGGACCTCCGCCATCTTGGTGGGCCGGGTTACCTCGGCCACCTCCCCGATCACCTCGACCAGTTTCTTGGCCAAGGTGTCGGCCTGGGAGGAGGTCTCTTTCGGGAGCTCCAATAGGACGGCTCCCGTCATCGACCTCCTGAGTCTACCCGACCCCACCCCGAGTTCGGTCAAATTGATGGCCGCCCTCGCCTTCCTGATGGCGTCCACGTAGGTGGCTCCTTCCCTCAGCGCCTCTGGCTTGAGGGACATGAGCACCGTGGGCCTTTTCGGTGCTTTGGGGGGCTTCTTCGGCCCAGCCGTCTTCGCCCCTGATTTGGGCTTCTGGCCCGGAGCAGGAGCCGGGGCATTAGTGGCCTTCTTCTTGGTCTTTTTGACCACTGTTGCCCACGACTCCTTTTCCAAGAGGAGGGGTTGTTCCTCCCTCGAGCCGCCAGCAACCTGCTCCACTGCGCGTGCCGGCCCGGGGGCAGGACCTTCTTCTGTCCTTGCGCGCCCGCTCGGTCCCTTGGCCTTTTGCGGCCTGGCCTTTTTAGGCAGGTTGGCCGGCGACATAAGTGTCGCCGGCTCCTGCGCCCGTCTCTCCTTCTCTGGGGGCTGGCTCGCCCTCCTGTCAGCCGCCAGGAAGGGGCGGTGGGACCGCGCCGGCAGCAGGCGGCCGTCCTTCTCGAGGCCCTCCAGCTGCGCTTTGATGAACCCACCCAGGTGGTCCATCAGCGTGCGCTGGAGGGTCTCCATGCCCCGGGCAAAGACGTCCGGCGTTATGCCCTCGGAAGGGGGCTGCGGAACCGGCTCCGGGACCAGCTGCTGGGGCCGCTTCTTCTTAGAGCGAGGGCTTTCTCCTTCCGAGAAAGCCCTACGCAGAGCAGCCACCTCTTTCTGCAGGGCCGAAAGCTGCCCTTGCAGGCGCTTGTTGTCGGCCCTTAATCTTCGTGCCTCATCGTCCTTTGTCCGGGAGGCCAGGGATTTGACCGCTTCGAGCATTTTGCTCGTTGCATCCCTGATCTCCCGGATGCAAGTCCCCTTTAAGTTCTTGGACTTTTTAAGGATCCCCTCAATGGCTGCCGCCCCCTCCTCAGCCTTCGACCTAAGGTCGCTGGGTGCAGCCATCGGGGGGCCACTCCCTCCCGTCTTGTCCCGCAGTGCGGGATTCGTTATCGGAGTCCGTCAGCGTGGCTTCCGAGTCCGATGGCCCGTCCTTCAGGAATTGTCTGGTTCGGGAGATCCCCACAGAATGTTGGGACCCGCCCCTGCCAGCACCCTTCTTCAGGATCTTGGGAGCCGGTCTATCCGGACTTCCGGACCCAGCTCCCTCACCTTCCGATGCACTGTTTGCCCAGCGCTTCCGCGAGGAGCCGCTGTGGACAGACATTGCATCACTGTCCCTCTCGCTTGACGCCACCCTGATCACCGACGATCGTCCGGTGGGCGTCTCGCTCCTGTCCTTCTCATTCCGACTTGTATCACCAACCTAGTCGTTCATGGCTTGCCTTAAGGCGTTGGTATTAGCCGTCCTTTTTGTTGTTGCTGTTTTTTTTGTTGTTTTTTTTAAGTCTTCCATATCTGTACCCAGGAGAATTAGCGGTTTGAATGTCAACACAAGAGCAGAGCGTCGTACTCCAGGTAAGCCTACATACTGTAGAGGGCGGCAGGTATCTACAGTGGGGAGCTCTAACGACTGGACTTCCTCCAGCCATTCATCATCTCGCCGAGCCCCCAAAACTTAGGATTGGATTGCAATTTTCGACGGATTACTAGTCCGTCAGGACTGCAATAACCTAGAGACGGGATATGCCGCCCGTGGTTCGGCCGTTTTATAGAGGTGTCCCCTCGTGGCCCGGACAAACGCCCCGACAGCCCCCGGTCCCCGAAGGGATTACGGTATACCCCAGCATGCATCCCCTTTTGGCACTCTGCTTAGCAGAGTGGAAGAGGATGCATGCGAACCCCTAATAGCCAGGTTCCCATCAACGACCATCAAAGATGATCGGTGATTGAAACCTGGCCTTCCCCGTGTGAAGTATTAGCCGCCAGACCCAAGAGTCCACCAGAACTTGGTGGGCAGTTGGGACTGGCGTTGCCCAGGGTGCGCCACGTGGAGGCTCTTCGACTAGCACCCCAGCAATATGAGAGCCTAGTTTAAGAGACAGGGTTTTATTTCCTGTGTACAGAATCTGGATCATCATAATTATTGTAAAAGGAACCTATAATGTATTTAAAAAAACTATCTTAAGTATAAGCCTGTCTGTATAAAAAAATTTGAAAATAAATAAATATTATTATTATTATAATATGCTTCAAAATTATTCACATTGATAGTAATACATAGCTTTTTTATGCGATTAAGGTGGTGATCACGTTATCACGAAAAAATTAGTTACTTGATCGCGAAGATTGTCAATTAGCAAGGAGACCGAGCGCTTATACATAGGTTAAGAGAGTTAGCTTAAACAGGTTCAGATGGTACACACAATTGTGTGTTAAAAAAAAACTTCAAATAGTACAAAAACTTAGGAATAATTTATTCGACGTTTTAATATATTACAAATTAAAACTTAACAGATTATTTTTTTTATTAAATAGTTAATTAATGAGTTGGTTTACAAAGTCAACATCTCGCCTCGAATATTCGTCTTCATTAACTGAAAAAAGAAAGGAAATATAATTAGTTAAAATAAAACGACAATGGAGAAGTTCACTATTTCAAATTGAAGGGTCAATCAACAAATCTGCCAAAACTTCCGCGACTATGTTATGGTCAGCTTCCAAGTTAACCTGATGTAACTGAATACTAGTATCCTACAAGGAACTGCCTATACGACCACCATAACCTAGTTATGGAATTATACCCAGTTTGGTTATGGAGGTACCCAAAAGTCTGACAAAAGTTTTACCAATAGGTATCCCTCTTGGTAAGAGTTTTGGATTTAATTGCATAACGAACAACAAATGCTCAGAGGTATATACTAATCCAGTACCAGGTTGTAACAGTACAACTGTTACAACCAAGACAAGGTTTACTGAATAAGCCTCGTCTTTTATACCGCGTACATCGGAGGACTGAAATAACTAGCCTATGTCGGTTTTCCCGTCTGATTTAAATTAAAAGCACGCTAGTTTAGTAAGAAGATAATTAATCTTCTTACTAAACTTTACCTTACTACTTCTACTACTTCACTTTACTTTACTACTGCTTTACTTTACTTTACTTTAAGCGTGCTTTACCATCAACGATTGCATCACTGCTTACCATCAGGCTTAATCGGTCAAGCACAAGTTTAGTGACTAAAGTTGGTCGAACAGTAATTTGCTGTTCCGTCTTTTAAAATCCAGTAATCCACCTCACTTACTTTAACTTTCTCTTCATAGCTAAGCTCTTTCTTGGTCAGCACGTAGCACAGCTTGGCCCACGCTGCTTCGGCTGTCATGTCATACGCTGGTACTACGCCGCATTCCAGCAGGAGCTGTAAGTTGAATATACAATATGTAAAGAAAAAGATGTCTGATCCATAAGGATAGTAATGGTTAGGTAAACACATGACCAAATATAATATTAAATTTTACCTAATTATCATAGTAACAATACTACTGAATTTTGAAATAAACTTTTCTTCCCGTGAATTAATTCCAACTTCCCCGAAATTTGGTAATTTAAAAAAAAGTGACAACACCATTTTGACGGTATTATTATAAGCGATGCGACCACGTGCCCTGCCCCCCGTCGCCCGCGGAAGTGTTGCCTACCGCTCATATATTAAGTTACCTCTTTTTGCGAAATAATATTTATGTTCTTTGGGGGAATTGTTTTTGAAGCTTAGCCCGGCTTTGTAGTTATTAGTAGAATCAGTTATCGATACCTACCAATAGCTTCACGGATCGGACAGGGTTTTTTTACATATTGTATACCTACTTAGTAATATGTATAAGGAAAACTTTAAGGGCAAGGCAAGCTTTATTGCATTTATTAGGTTAGAATAGGTGCCTATTGTACTCAAGAACGTTTCGAGAAGTCTGTGTGTGTCTAGGGGAGAAGCTGCAACATATCTTATGTTTTAATAGATAATGCGGGAATCATCAATGATTATCAAGAGGACACCGGTGTAGGAACGGCATTAATGATCACTAACCAGCAATAGGTTCAACAACATTCATTGCGTTGTTAACGTTGTTGAGCAAACACATTTTACGAACACATGGAGTAATGGGTTTATTAGGGCAATTAGGGTGCAGATTGCTTGACAGTTACCAACACAATCTCGCCAACAGTTGCTCAATATCATAATAAATACAATAGCTTTTAGGTACAGACGACAGCACATCAAGCTACTACAATCTGTCAGATTTATTTATTGCATTTTCAACCTTATCGCTAAAGGAACAAGGTTGATTGGGAATATTTGATTTGGGTAGCTTGACCTGCTGTCGTCTGTTCATACAAATATAATCCTGACTTACTAATAGGTCAGATTTTGGTAAAAGCAACACCAATGAGGAAACCAGCGTGTCCTAGTACCAAAAATACGAAAACTGCTTGGTATGTCCAAGCTATATTTGATTTTTTCATGACAGGCCCTCCTTTCCAGAGGGATCACGAAGAGAGGAAGCCACACCAAGCGGTGAGAAAATTGTAGTCGTTATATATATCGTCAGCGGTCAACACGCCTGCCTGCGACGTGGAGGCCCCGGGTTCGATCCCCGGTCAGGTCATGATGGAAAACGATCTTTTCCTGATTGGCCTGGGTCTTGGATGTTTATCTATATATGTATCTATTATAAATACAGTATCGTTGAGTTAGCATCCCATAACACAAGTCTTGAACTTACTTTGAGGCTAGCTCAATCTGTGTGGTATGTCCGTATTAAAAAAAAAAAAGAAACAAAAAAAGAAATTGATGTTTTTGGCGTTTTATAGGCTATACTCACCAGACCAGTCTCATACAGCGGCTTAGCGATGACAGTACCATTGATGCACTGAGTCACATTCACGACCAGGACCTTGTTCTTAACGGCCGTCTCAATCTCTTTGTAGATCTCCTTACGTTTAATGGGGATGTTACCGTTGCCATACGTCTCAAGGACCACACCTGATAAGAAGAAAGTGATGATTAAAAAAACGATGAACCTATAGATTGTGTCATCATCATCATCATCATTTCAGCCGAAAGATGCCCACTGCTGGATATGATCTCAAGGATCTCCACTACGACCGATCCTGCGCCTCTCCCATCCAGCGGTTTCCCGCGACCTTCACCAGGTCACCGGTCCACCTTGTCGGGGGCCTACCCACGCTGCGTCTACCGATGCGTGGTCGCCACTCAAGAACCCGTCGACCCCATCGGACATCGGTCCTACGGGCAACGTGCCCGGCCCACTGTCACTTTAGTGTTGCAATTCTTCGGGCTATGTTGATTACTCGCAAACAAAATTGTTAATTTTTATGGACAAGTTGCAAGCTGTGGTTAGTTTATGGACCAACCATAGAATTCAGCTTTGTCCAGCTGGCATTGTAACGGTTTTACGCTGACTTAGGCCTTTTTTGGATGGGAAATCATTGAATGACGTCTCCCGCTCTGTGCGGAGCGTAAGGAATTGTCAGACTTTTACTGATTAAAACCCACCGTGACTCCTGACGCACAAGCAAGTGATTGATGAGTGATGATGACTTGATGACTTGCCAGTGCGCTAGGGACCACGGCATCTTATCCTGACTAAGCCCTTAAAAACACGACTTTGTTTGCACTGCTTTCATTCTTGCCAACCTTGATAAGTTATAAGTGGTTACGTATATAGAAAGCACGTGTCTCCTTTGCATATCCATGCACAATACAATACTGTAAGAAACAGAAAATAGGCACCTCAAGCACGAACCGCTCCTCCACAAATTAAATGTATACTAATTGACCAGTAAGTGCGTTCATATTAATGGGAAATAAGGGCAGAAAGACTAGGTTTCCCTTCACAGTGACCACAATATAATAAAATAAGAATTGTAATTACCTGCCATTCCTGTGAACACAGCCCTGATCAGCTCAGGCGTGATGGTTGGCGCCACCTTCAGTATATACACCTTTCTGCAGACCTGGTCATGCAACCGGCACTCGTTGGGCACGGAGCCAGCCGGGTGGATCAACATCTTAGGGTCCACCTCCAGGGTTGTTTTGGCTTCTAACAAAGCTGGGAAGTTCGGCGAGTCAAAGGCGTAGATCTTTGTGTTTGATACTTTCTTTACTCTGTGGGTTTTAAAATGATATCAGCATAAGGAGGGAACGAATCCCATATAGATGCATAATCGGCCTATCATGTTCTCGAACCTGGGACTCAGGCATCCTCTCGGTGAGTGGGAGTGGGCTGTAATCTACCACACGGACCTAGTGCGGGTTCCCTCGATGTTTTTCCTTCACCGTTTTGAGAGCAGTGCCCCTCAAGTATGAGTGTGTGAGTTCGATTCCAGGTCAGGCAAGTACCAATGTAACTTTTCTAAAGTTATATGTACTTTCTAAGTATATCTTGGACACCAATGACTGAAGGTGAAGGAAAACATCTTGAGGAAACCTGGACTTTATAAGTCTGAAATCGCCAATCCGCATTGAGCAAGCGTGGTGATTACGCTCAATCCTTCTCTGTATGAGAGGAGACCTGTGCCCAGCAGTGGGACTATAAAAGGTTGCTGATGATGATGAAAGGATCTGATGGAGTTCGAACCTACGACCTGCAACTTTTAAATCGAGGCCGATAGCACTAGGTCACCGCTGCTCATACGTCTATACTAAAATACTCCTAAGTGGTCATTTAGATTAAACAGGTAAATATTATCTGTTGCCCAGTAGATACATGTGAGCAGCGGTGACCTAGTGCTATCGGCCTCGATTTAAAAGTTGTAGGTACTATTACCTGCAACCTTTAGGTACTACTGTCTGAGGGCTGGTCATATCCTGCATTGACAATGCACCTATTATCGTCATAGCTCCGGAATACCTTGGTATCCTTGGATGATAAAATTATAATGCGGGATATGAGATTAAAGCTTTTAAAAAAATCTATCCATACCTGGTCCCTCTAAAGAGCCTAGCACCGAAGAACACGGTGACTTCTGGAATATGCTGCGTAGCGGCTACCAAGATGGCGCACAACAAGTTGTTGTTACCATCGCTTCGAGGTTGGAAGATAGGCACCTAGAAGTACAAACAAGTCTGTCAAAATCAAAGTGTTGTGAGGTGTGATGGTGATGAGTGGTGGGACTGCTCTTAGAGTCAAAATAACTGAAAAGATTGTAATACATCTAGTATGACAGGTTTTTGGATTAGGTTTTCTTTTTTTTTTTATATAGGTATATTATAAACTAGCGCTTCACCGCAATCCTGCCTGATGGTAAGCAGTGACGCAATCGTTGATGGTAAAGCGCACTAGTTTATTAAGAGCCTATTCACTCTAGCCTTGAAGACACTCAAATTGTAGTCCGACAGAAACACCGCCGCTGGCAAATTGTTCCAGTCCCTCGATGTACGCGGTATAAAGGAGGAGGCGAAACGCTTCGTCCGGATCGTAGTGGTGTTAACAACGTAAGGGTGGAAACCAGCTGTACGACGGGTCGTCCGCTGGTAGAACGGAGATGGGGGAATTAAATCATCAGGTTACCATAAAACCAATTCTCGTAATTTAAAATGTTCAACATCTAGTTTAAAACTCATCTCGGCGACAAACAAATGTCAGAAACGTGTCAATAATATAAAATTAAAGGCAGATTGAGACTGAGAGAAGAGGAGTTTTGACGGGAAAGCTAAGATGAATGTCTCGCGCATTTTTCATTGGACTTTTAATATTATTTATAGTGTCGTTAACTAAATAAAAGCGCTTGATTTATGTAGTAAAAAGTGTATTCAGTAAATTCATAAAGAAAGTTGAAATATCGCAGCATAGGGACCACATCATGACTTTGCCTGAAGCCTTCCCCATAGACGGTTCACGCGGCCGTCTTTTTAAACTTTCATTGGAGATTATTGTGAAATAAAATTTTCAAAGAATTTATATAATTGGTTACACGTGCTATTGGCAAAATTGTGGTATGTTTGCCACAGAGGCCATTGATCAAGAGTTGAGGTTGAATCTCACCTTGAAAAAAGAAGAACACAGAGAAATTGTGAATGTTGTCAGAAGAGAGTTGAGGATTAAATGACTCGTTCTAAATTTCAATATAAAGAAGAATTGTGATATTTTACTAATCATGCATTGTAATTCCATCGTGTTTCGTAAGTACAATCAGCTGTAGAAGTCCATTCCCACCTTAAAGACTACTGTCGCCTGCGCTAAACCGGCCACACACAGTAACGCATTATTTTTTTTATCGCAGTCTTCGTCTTTCTTTAAAGTAATGCAAAATTTCGTTCCTTCATTTGAAGTTAAGTTAGCGGCCGCACTTAACAAAGGTCTATCATAAGCGAGCGATTGTGGGTTCGATCCTTAGTAATGGAAAATCTTTTTGTTGTTTCATATAATTTAAAATTATGATAACTGATTTGTATTTTAAAGTAAAAATATTTGCAAATAATATTTAAACGAATAGGAAAATTTACTGAATATTTATACCAAAATAGGTTTTTATTATATGTTTTAGTTTACTATAGATGTAATATAATAAAAAATATAAAAAAATAAAACAATAAGCATATTATAATGCAATATATTATAAGGTTATATATTATTCGATATAGATATACTACTAATAAATGAATCAAACGTTGAAATGGCAGTAGGTATTGTAATATTTTATATAAAAGTAATCCTTGACAAACTTATGATATTATTATGTTAAAAAAGTATAAAAAACATTTTTGGTTTTTAAATATGAAAGTTATAGTATTATATTTTATCAATAAAGAGGTTATAGCTTAATTATTCATTTTCTTAAAGAAAAGAGGATTGAAGCTTAACCTGAATATTATTACAATCATAAAATAATCTATACTTAGAACACAAAACAGTGCTTATTACATTTACAATTTTTTTGCGTGTATAGCATGCTAGTGCTGCCATCCTGCAGTGCCTTTTTTCGGACTTTGAAGGCATGAGATTATAATCTTCAAGCGCTTTCTTAGTTCAAAAGTAAACGAACTTATTTCTTATCGAATTCCGAAATTATTGTTTTTATAATTTACCAAAAGTAATTTGTATTGAAATTGCAAAAGGCGACATCTGTTAGCCATTAAGCCAACCGAACATATTACTGTCACTTAGCTAAATTACTTTACGAGTTGGTTTAGAGTCTGTTATTAAGATATATAATGGTATATATTTAAAACACTCTGTAGGACTCTTCTGCACTGTGATTGTTATAAATTGTTTTTTTTTTTTTTGTTTGTTTAGCAAGTATATTTTTAAACCACAAATGCAACCTCCCTTCTTCGCACGTTTTAAAGGTTTATTCAACGGTAAATATTGTTGTTTCGTTCCACTTATTTCGACACATAAGCCACCTTCGTCCTCCAACCTCTTGACTTTGGCTTGCAGTATTTCTCTAAAACAATAACAATTTTATTACACACTTACAACAAGCGATTGGTTTGCATCTTACCCAAATAATAATAAAAACAACTTACACAAAAGCCGGTTTCATATTATGATATTTGAGATATATTGCTGCATATGCCTGCATATTGATTAAAAAAGTAAAACTAATAACACGAACTGGTAACTATATGTTCACCAACTAACAACAGCTAAGTAATATTATTTGAGTTATTGTAGCTAATAATAGTTATTGTAGGTAGCGGAATATTTTTTGTGAAGGAGTGATTCAGATTCTTGTCTTGTCATCTTTTTATAATGACTCTAATATAGAGAAAATCTTAAAATAAAGTATCATCGTTAAGTTGCGGATCGGTATTTTTACATATTTTTGTTGTCAGCATTCATAACTCACCAATAAACATTTCAAAAATGTTTTGTAAGTTATTAGATTTGAACTCGAACCACCTTGAACGCCTATCAAGGCGAGAACCGCTAGGCTATTTAAACACTTACTGTGAATGTTGAAATTAGTAAGTAGTAGCTAACAATCATAAGCGGGCAGCAAGTTGTCAAAGTGTATGAGTGTGTATCAAACTTTATTATAGAAGAAGGTCGTAACTACAACTAGTATTGCTTGGCCATAGTTTTGTGAGATTGTAACTCGACTTTTGGTCTTGACTGTACCTGTGCTCCTGTTAGTACCACGGTCTTGCCAACGGACTCCAGCATGAAAGAGAGGATTGAGGCGCCATACGCTGTCGTATCGGTGCCGTGGAGCACCACAAAACCATCATAGTCGTGGTAGAATTTCTGGAATAAATGTCGATTATATGATTGAAAGTGTCATACAAATCCTATTAAAGCATGCAACCATTCTTACATTAAGCACATTCAAATTTCCCGATTTCTACCCATGTAATTTCTAATTCTACATATTTCTGGCTTAAAGGCCTAGAGACTAAGCCAGAAAAAACTTACAAAAAAAAAAAAAACAAAACCAACTTTTCTCTGCTACAACCAAGGAACCTATCTAAACTGGAATGTGAACTTGCATAAGTCTCTTATTTAAAAGAAGACTCTATCTCAAGAGCAATAAGATTGATCGGAAATATAACTTTATTTGAAGAGAACACGCTCCGAGGGAGAAAGCGTCCCAGTAGCGCTTTGCCTCTTTGTTACCCGTATTTATTACCCGTGTTTGTTACCCGTATTTATTTTTTGTAATTTTGTTTGACACCAACAATTTCGATTAGAAAAAAGATGGTGAAAAAGGGTGCCATTAATGTCTGCAATAGTGAGTCATACTCTAGATGCGGAATATCATTCTATAAGTAAGGTTTTTGCGGTAATCATATACAAGTTATTTTGGTTTGTATGTAGGGTGACCATAAATTTCGGAATAATTAATAAATGTGCACTTAGTCATTGTGTGCATAATAAGTAAGTGACTTTTATTGGGTATTTACATTGACATTAAATTCTGCTTTCTTGTAGATATTTTATTTATCTAAAGGTTTCGGATAGATTGACCTGCTGTCGTCCGTACATCATCAATTTATTCATCCATTTTTAAAATTCAATAATGAAATTAAAATGTTCGCATCCATGCCTAAATGTTCATTAAAACTCAGTTAATATAAGTGAAAAAAAAATTTTACGTACACATTGCTTATAAATTCTATTATAATAGTCACCCTCGGACAAGGACAGAGGGCTACTGTGAAGCTATCTCCCTCGGACCGCGTTTTGATCAATAGTTCACATTCCTGTTTAGGTAGAAGTTCCTTGGCTACAACACATCATCAAAAAAAGATGCATCATAAAATTCTATAAATCAATAATTGCCCCTTGAATCCAACAACCAAAGTGAACAAGTGGACATTTATGGAGGCCTCCATCAGAACCCGGAGAGTGCATCGCTGTATATTTCAGTAAGTCCTTTCCCATTTTTGTTTTTGCTTGTATGTAATTTCTCAAAATAGCGCCTAAGCAACGCAGTTCAATTATCAAAGATATATCAGTACCATTATCAAACAAATCCTACTAATATTAAAAACGTGGAAGTTTGTATGGGAAGATGTTTGATACTCTTTCGCGCTAGAACTATTGAGAGAACTTATTTGGATTAAATCTGGCACGCATATGGTTCATAACCCGCGCCGCGGTTTCACGCGTAAGAACATCGAGATAAACATATGTATTTTAATTATACTTTTTGTCTCGATCTATGTAGGATATACTTACTTTTTATTTAATGCGGCGCCCAGATAGTAAATCATAATAATAGCCTGCAAACTTGTAAATACCTTTAGCATAGCCTAACCTTCGTCTAGTAGGTATAACAAATTATTATTACATTATAATCATTGATAGAGATCTTCGGATCCAACTAGAATTATGTAATAAAACAGAGGAGTCTTAGCGATGCTAATAAATTTTTTAGATATGATTAATGTTTTTATTATACAGTATGTTAACTAACAGAGGGCGTTCCCGTTAACCCGAAATAGTATAGCATACATACATGCTAAAAAAAATATTTCCATTCGAAAACAAAATGTTTTAAAATTTTTTCCAGTAAGAAAATATTCAATAAAAATTTTAATTTGACATGTAAAAGAAACACACTGTACACGCGAACATGAAAGACGGCAACGTCGCAATTTATTTATACATAACGACTACTATTTTGATTTAAAACAGGAGGTTTCAAATTTATTTCCAATTAGAATTTTTATTTATTCGGATTTTTTTATGCTTATTTTTCTATGCTGATATTTTTATTTTAATCTAATAATGATATATATTAACGAGTTTAAGGGAACGCCCTCTGTTATTTAACATACTGTATATTATACTAGCCGCGCGCCACTTCGTTCGCGTGGAGTTAGTTTAGACATTTTATTTTAGCCCCAAAATATACAGCATACATTTTAATTTTTGTTATGCTCCACTCCTATTGGTTACAACTAGGTGATGTTAGCCTTCCTGGATTAATGGACTATCCAACGCAAAAAGAATTTTTGAAATAGAACCAGTAGTTCCAGAGATTAGCGTGTCCAAACAAACTCTTCAACTTTCTATATTAGTATAGATTTATGCTACATATTTACACTCTTGCTTCCTAATTCATTCTGCAACCACCTAACGTCTGTTGTCTGATGTAACTTGGCACTTTACTTCGATTTATGCATTACTAATGTGAATACTTTAACTAATAAAACACAACACATGATCCACGCCTGTTAGCCTGTATGCCCCCTCTGAATTCTTAAGGGCCCCATACACTTACAGTCCGCCTGCAGTCTTTGACCCTAACGGGCGGTATGCCGTCCAAGGTCTGCATAGCTGACTCACTATAGCGATTATTGCCTGCCGGCAATGGTTGAACAATGGCTCTGAGTCTACACACTAGCAGGCCTAACAGTTTCACACGTTTCATCACGGGCTGTCCGGCCGATACCTGTCCACGCAGGACTGTGACGGCAAGCGGCCACATACTTTCGCATTGACAGTCGGGACGAAATCGTCAGGGAAACTGCGTGTCTGTGATCTTTTCAGGCTGATATCTTCTGGCGAATTGTAAATGTGTGGGGCCCTTTAGTTCACATTACCTTTATATGAGAGATATACCATACTTATACTTATAGATTACCTTTATATCTCTCGCCTGTCTGACCCAGTCGTCTATAGTAAAATCTGAGGAGTCTTTGAGTTCATCGTATTCATATATTTTGTATAAAACCTTCTGTTCTGTGTCCTTGCCATCTGAAATGAGCATACATCTTATTTACAACTATTGCAGTAGGTATAACGTGATCAGGATTTTTGAAAAACATCCCCTAAAGAAGTTAGTAAGTGATCAAAGATTATTTTGAAGTTAATTTGTTTTGGCCGATGAGAACTTTCATTAGTCACACGGCTTGTGGCATCTATTCTTCTTCTCAGCCTACAGACGTTCACTACTGGACAAAGGCCTCCCCCGAAGCTTTTTACAATGACCGGTTTTGTGCTGCCATCCAACAGTTGCCCGTGTCCTTCACCAGGTCATCGGTCCACCTTTTTGGGGGCCTCCCTACACTGCATCTTCCGGTACGTGGCCGCCACTGCAGAACCTTACTGCCCCATCGGCCATCGGTTCTACGTGCAATGTGCCCGCCCACTGCCACTGAAGTTTAGCCACTCGAAGAGCTAATGTCAGTGACTTTGGTTTTTCTGGTTGACGTATACGTACATACACACTAACTGCAGTTTACATTTGGATTTAGATAAATAAATGTGCTGTGTTTTTCTGTGTTCTTTGATTTATGTTACATAAATTAGTATCTTAAGCTATGTAGTAAGGTATATCTCGTGTATAAAGACCTGGTAATGCTAAATATTCCTTGAGCTCTGTTCCTGCAAGATTGGTCTGCCAGTATTCGTTGTCGTGCAGCTGTGGCAGCTTCCTGATCACCTTCTCTATGTCCTTTTGAGGTACCAGCACTAGAAGATGTAAAAAAATATGATTTATTTATTATAAATATTGTGTAGACAATTTTTGAAGTGAAAACTTCTTTAGCGACTTTGAGCAATTTTGTTGGATGGGGAAAAAGCATAGAATTCGCGTGAGTGTAACCAACTGTGTTCTTATATTTTTACTTTTTGTGTATTCTGTGTTTTTTAATGATTTCAGTTTTCACATCTCTCGGTCAGCCCACAACTTTTTTTTTTTATAAAACTAATGCTTGACTACAATCCCAACTGATGGTAAGCAGTGACACAATCGTTGATGGTAAAGCGCACTAGTTTATTAAGCCTATTCATTTAAGTTAAAAAACTTAGGAATAGGAAGGATGACGGCAGTTGAACCCAAGACCAACACGACCAACGATGCTGCGCCAGAGGGAGATTGATCTGGAGACTCTCCACGACCAAACTCCCGACACAATAACATTTGGCGGATCGTACCCGGCACACATCGCAACACAATTACTGCTCAGACCCGTACGGCTTCACCAGACATCATGCCGGAACACGACGAATCGCTTGGCGGCAAGACTTTGTCTGGTGGGTGGTAACTGCTATTCCTTTTTTTTTGGGATGTTAAATCATCAAATGATCTCTACCGCTCTGAGCGGAGCGGAACGACGTGTCAGACTGTTACTTACTAAAACCCACCCGTGTTCCTTCAATTGCCTGTAGGGCAGGGTCACGGTTTCTTTTTTAACCTACCCGCAACCCTAACCCAAAAGGCATCGGTCTTCGTGGGCCCCGTCACGATGTGCTGACATCTCTTTGAGGCGCGCGTGCAACACAACGCGCGCTCGACTCTGGCTTGGTCCTTACCGAGCGGCGAGCTGCTCACTGCTCACCGCCAGCAAACCCGCGCTTACGGTGGCCGGGAGTACGATGTTGTCTCTCGACCAGGGCGTCTCCTGCGGCTGCTAGTGGCGTGAGGGCGCTGGGATTCCCGCTGCCTCACGCGCTCCGCCTTCTCCTTTGCTAGCATCACTGCTTCGCAGAAGGAGGTGACGGCCTGCCATGCACTCTCGCTCTGGACCAAGGCCTGGACTTGGGTAGGACGCGAGAGATTGCCGCCGATCGCCGCTACGAGAACACAGCGGTGCTCTACCCAAGCCGGGCAGACCTCCACCGTATGCTCCACTGTGTCCTCAGGGCGATCCACACAGAGATGACACCCTGGCGTTTCCTCCCGCCTTATACGGAACAGGAACCTCCCGAAACAGCCGTGTCCGGTGAGGATCTGCGTCAGGCGGAAGGTGAGGGCGCCGTGGCACCTCTCTAGCCACTCCTCAAACAACTGCTATTCCTTGCGATTACTTTATTGTTCATTTTCTAAAGTGTTAATACGGCCCTTTAATAAAGTTAAATAGGTACAATAGAGCTAACAATATGTTTCGTATATTCACACTTTCAATTATACAGTATGTTAACTAACAGAGGGCGTTCCCGTTAACCCGAAATAGTATAGCATACATACATGCTAAAAAAAATATTTCCATTCGAAAACAAAATGTTTTAAAATTTTTTCCAATATGAAAATATTCAATAAAAATTTTAAATTCACATGTAAAAGAAACACACTGTACACGCGAACATGAAAGACGGCAACGTCGCAATTTATTTATACATGACGACTACTATTTTGATTTAAAACAGGAGGTTTCAAATTTATTTCCAATTAGAATTTTTTTTTATTCGGATTTTTTATGCTTATTTTTCTATGCTGATATTTTTATTTTAATCTATTAATGATATATATTAACGAGTTTAAGGGAACGCCCTCTGTTATTTAACATACTGTATAATTACAAATGCAAATAATACGACGCGCCTGGTGTTAATCACATACGTTTCATATAGGTACGGACGACAGCAGGTCAAGCTACCCGAAACTGTCAAAAATTCCCAATCAACCTTAAGCCTTGATGCTTTATAGATAAAGTTGAAAATGTAATAAAAAAATCTGACAGATTATAGTAGCTTGTGGTAAGTAGCTCCTAGGTCGGTAAAAACAACGGCAAGCACCGCGATATGTGTTCAATTGTGTGTATCAATTGAACAAATTTATATTCAATGAACATAAGCGTCCCAAAATTGACCTTGATTCAATACTTGTAGTAGTCAATAGGCGTCTAGGTCATAATAATTATAGCAAATAAATGCTACGCTTTAACGAATCTAGGAATCTTAAGGACTTATGTAACGTTTCCCGACTTATGAGGATCGAATCCAGGCAAGGCCTTTCATCATCATCAACCTTTTTATCGTCCCACTGCTGGACACAGGTCTCCTCTCATAAAGAGAAGGATTGAGCGTAATCACCAGGCTTGCTCAATGCGGGTAGGCGATTTCAGACCTTAAGTCCAGATTTCCTCAAGAAGACCTGAAAACCACCAGTCATTGGTGTCCAAGATATACTTAGAAAGTACAACTTTAGAAAAGTTACTTTATGAAAGTCCTTTACTATATGTAATTAATTTCACCACCATTGCTCATAAGACGATGAAAGACATATCGTGTAGGAACTAATCTAGCATAGAGCCAAAAAATACACATGTGACATCTATCAATACGCACTGGGCCAGCGTGGTCGATTATATCGAATGACCTTGAAATACATATTGTATAAGAACACTGATAATATTTTGCTATAAGTTTCTCTAATAAAATAAAATAGGCTGATTATGAATGAGGTTGTAATTGGTCATAGAAATACTCTTTATAAAATAGGTCTATGTGACAGTTAACAATTCCATTTTTGAAAATAATTTGTCATAAACCAACCTCCTTTTTCATTTTTCAGCATACCAAAGGTACCTCCAGTGTAAATCACGAGCACTCTTTTGTTTTGCACCATTTTAACTATTAATAATTAATATTATTATGTTAACTTATTTACCTATATATTATTATTAAGTACACCGTACAATTTGCCGCTGAGATCACGAATGAGCGATGTGTCCTCTAAGCGGCACTTATAGAGAGACTGGTTATACACACGAACTTAAAATTCACGACGTATGATCTCAGTGATAAGAATGAGTTGTCACGTATGTAGGTACAGTAACGTGTGAACTTCTGCTGCCGGGCTGTGTGCAGCTCTGCCGCTAATTGGATGCTGTTTAGAATGATTGACAAGTTCAAATATACAGCGTGAATCTATAACATAATTTTTTGTTCATGCCAGTATTTTTAAGTAAAGAATCTATAATTATGCAAAATTTCAAAAAGATATCATGAAAAACCATAAAGTTATGAGCTTGTTTGTCCCAACAAAAATATGGTCCACGTTCCGTTCAGGCCGGCGAGCCGGGGGCAATGACCTGTGGCGTAAGCTGAGCGCGGACATGCGCCCGCATAAACTGTGTAACGCTCTCAGTAACCACACCGCAACAACTTTTAAATGTATTTGTGAAAAATATAACATGGTATAAAAATGATTGGAATCGATTCAGTTGCTTATTCCGAACAAACTGTATTCAGGTTTCGCTTAAACAAAAAATAAAGTTGTATATTCATAACAAAAAAGAATTTTCGAATGTTTTTAGACTATTTGACATCACGCAAAGAAAAAAAGTTAGAAAGAACGCGAAATAAATGATTTTTGGTCAATGTTTTTCAAACTCGTCACACGTGGAAATCCCGAAAAGTTGTGCATATACCAGCACCCTAATCGCAAAACCTACTATTAGGTACTATCTATTGAAATCATTTTGAAGCATATTGCTAATCCATTGCTCCATGTGTTCGAAAAATGTATCTGCTCAACAACGTGAGTAACGCAATGGATGTTGTTGAACTGTCAAAATGATGCCCATTGCTACTGATAGTGTGTTATATAATTACCTTGCTGTACGCTATAGTACATAAACATTTCTCCAGTTTTGTTTATGGCTTGTATGGTATGCCTATTGTCTTGATATAGCCATAAATCCAAACTTCGGGCTGCTACTGGATTTCCAGATGGAGAAACAAAAAACACTTTTTTTGGTGGGAAATCATCAAATGACTTCTGCCAATCTGGGAGGAGCTGAAGCGGGTATCAATCAGATTTACTGACTAAATCCACCCGTGGCCCTTCATTTGTCTTTGTCTGGCCACGGAGAGAAAAGAGATATTTAGATCAACCCGAGGCCCTGGCAGACATCGGTCCTAGTGGACCCCGTCACGAACAAAATTTACATAGCCTGGGAATCGTAACCACCGCAAGACTAACGAAGTTTTTTTTGATGTTAACATTAAGCCTGCATTCGATTAAATGATCCTGGATATTAATATGACATCATATCATATGTCATGTATTCGGACGAAGCTGAAAACAAAATTAGGTACGCCTCTCTCCCTGAATTTTTGATTCGTGATTACTATTATGACCTGCACCCTAATTACGTAACACAATATTACTATGAAATGGAATAATCTTAAAGTATATTGCTAATCCATTGCTCCATGTGTTTGAAAATCCGTCTGCTCAACAACGTAAATAACGCAATGGATGTTGTTGAACTGTCAAAATGAAGCCCATTGCTACTGATAGTGTGTTACGTAATTACCCTGCATGAGGGTTACTATGACGTATTAAAACCAACGTGGTTTCAGTGTTAGACAAAGGTGGATCTATACAAGATAAATAGCTATCTCTTTTTCACAACTGTTTGATGACGTAGGGCCTCATATGATTTCAGATTTATTTATATGACCTATAAGTAGTGTTGTAGGTAGGGAATGCAAAACCGGTTAATCGGAAACCGAAAAATCGGAAAGACCGCCCTTTTTCGACGAATTCTAAAACCGGTTTTAAAAATCGAAACCCGGATTTAAATTGGTTTTTCTATCTGCTATACACGTAACAAATTTCATAAATAAGCAATATCATTTTATTATAATATAACCTGGGTATTTTGATATTTGACGAATATTTGGTTATTTACAATTTATAACTTGGCAACATTGTCACTTGGTTACTCCGTCGTTTACCTTTGAACGGGGAATCCCCGATAATTATTTAAGACTCGTACGTACCGCCGCCCGCGCCCGCCACCTGACATGACCCACCCCGCGATTCAGTTAGTTTGTGATTATTGCAGTGAATAATTAACCTATGTGTGAGTGAATTGAACAGTTTTTATTTCTGAATTGTCTTGAACATTGAATCTCATTTATTTGCGATATCTGCAGAAGCTTATTACCGTAATACTTAGTGTATTGAAATTTGACAGACATACCTGTACTTAAGTATAAATTAAATTTACGTTTAAGTGATATGAATTCATGATATTTTATAGAAAAATGTAGTTTGGGAGTCGGAAATTATATTGTTTTACTCGTCCTAGGAGAATAATGTTTTTGGGAGTAAAAATATAAGTAGGACCGCCTGGCCTGAACCCTAAACGGCTTGACTTGTTCTAAAGTGCGAGGTGGCGTTAAATTCTTGTAACTGACTAAAAATTATAATACATTACTTACTATTTTATTTTTACAAATATCAGAAACGACTATTTACTATAAATTTAACTAAATATTTTTTTGCAGATTTATAAAAATGGAATATAAAGAAGTAACTAAAAAGAAGAGCGATAAAACAAGTGCATGGGCGTATTTCTTAAGATCAGCTGATGGCAATACTGCTAAATGTACTACTTGTACCAAAATTTTAAAATCAGCGGGTGGTAGCACCTCTAGTCTCCGAAACCATCTGCGTTCAACACATAAAATAACATTAGACGCCACTTCTTCTGAACAAGGCACAGTCGTGGAAAATCTCCAACCAGCGGCTAAGAAAACAAAGATAACGCATTATTTCTCTAATGACAATTCTATGGAAATGATCACTACTCGCATGGTAACTTTGGACGGTATACCATTTAGGGTTTTCGCGAATTCTCCTGATTTGAAATCTTTTTCCAAAAGCGGATATAACTTACCTAAATCGGCAAACACTAGTAAAAAAATGGTTGTAGATCATAGCGAAACCATTAAAATGAAAACAGTACAGCAAATCACTGAGTTAAAAGAAAAAGGCTACAAATTTTCCCTTACGTTAGATGAATGGACTTCGATTGCAAACAAAAGATATATAAATATTAATCTACATGCAGATTCTATGTGTAGCATCAGCATTAGTGAAGAGAAAAAGTTTTTTAATTTTGGTCTGGTCAGAATAGCTGGTTCTGCAAATGCCGTGTGATGTGCTGAACTGTTAAAACAACGACTAAGTGATTTTAATGTATCGTTTGACGACATTGTTGGCTTGACTACAGATGGAGCAAGCATAATGGTGAAAATGGGAAGAACACTTCCTTATTATCATCAATTATGCTATGCACATGGGCTGCAGCTAGCTATATTGGATGTCTTGTATAAAAAGGATCGAAAAGAAGTCGTTTTAATACCAGAAGAGGTCTTTGACTCAGATTCTGAAGATGATGATGATTCTTTTACTGTTGAGCATGAAAATATGAGAGTTGAAATAACAAATTCTACACACAAGCAAGTCATTGACAAAGTTAGAAAGGTGGTCAAGCTGTTCAAAAAGTCTGAAACAAAAAATGATATTGCACTTCAAAAACATGTGATGGAGGAATTGGGGAAAGAGCTGTCGTTGATATTGGATTGCAAAACACGATGGAGTTCCCTAGCAAATATGCTAGATCGTTTTATAAAATTAGAACAATCTATCAAGAAAGCCTTAATTGACTTAAAGTCTGATATTCAATTCACAGATCGTGAAATTCAGATGATTCGCCACATAAGTGAAATACTAGACGTTGTAAAAGGAGTATTAGAGTTATTATGCCAAGAAGATTCAACCCCCGTTACCGCTGATGTGGTGTTAAAACATCTGTTCAAAAAATTGAATTGTATTCCTGGACAGCTAAGTGAAAATCTGAAATCTTCATTAAGAAAAAGAATTGGCGAAAGATACCAATTAATTCGAGGTGTTTTCAGTTATTTAGAAAACCCTCATGAGTTTTTTAAACCTGAAGATTCTGAAATCATTGAAGTTTTCACACGTCCTTCAATAGAACAAATTAAATCCATTATCATTGCTATAACAAAACCTAAGACCACTTTAGCAGATCTTGTCCTGAGTACAGCTGGTACGTCTTCAGGTTCGGAACCAACAGATTTGCCTACAACCTCAACAGGTTGTTCATTTAAAGAAGAAGCCAGAAAGGCAGTTGAAAAATATAACATCGACAAAAAATGTTAAAAGCAGCGAAAGCGAAATTGAAAGCTTTGGATTGAATGACTCTTTTCAAAATGGCGGCAGTCGGGGAAAATATTCGACTGCAGCATACAATCATTTAAAAACTGTTAAGCCGACTAGTGTCGAATCCGAACGGGCATTCTCTGCAGCAGGAAATATAATGCACAAAGCTGAGGTCCAGGCTGAAGGATTCTACCCCAGACGCTTTAGCGATTTCGAGAGCCTACTTTTTGTCCAAGGAGAACACCTAACGTTCACAAATAAAGATTTATACATTTTATTCTACTTTTCAATTTAAGATATTGCTTATATCAATCGTAATAGGCTATTTGACAGTATGAACTTTTTTGTGATTATTTGCTTTAAATGCATAAAATGAGGGTTCTTTATGTCATTTACATGAGTTTTAATAAGAATAATTACAATTAATATATCCAAAAACACAAAAATATGTTTGACTTTTTGTATCTCGCCCCACATATTGTGAAACGATCCGGAATGGCTAATGTCACGATGACGTCATACGCGCATCAGCACTTGTTGTTGTTCTGTGTTCTCAGGTGTTTTATCGATGTATTTGTACAACCCGGTACAGCACACCACTTGTAAACAATTTTATTAGATATACAATAACAAATAACAGATAAATACAAACACCACTACGAAATCGAAAATTGTTTATATCGCCTTGTGACGTCACTTACCAGGCTTGACGCCATATTGCTGAATAAAGCGTTTCAGCGGCTTATTTGAATTTTGAATTTATATTTGCATGTTTCTTACGAAATACGTACTTAAAATAAAAAAAAAAATACTTTCGGTGAACTTCTTAACCGCAACCAAGTAATTCAAGATAGAAATTATAAATCTGTCAAATAGCCTATTGTAAACAAATACGTTTTTGATGTACATTACGTACATGGTGGTAATTAACAAAATACTAAACCGACAGAGTAATGAATTTTAAAAACGTATTCGTTGACAATTATTACGTACAATGGAGATAAACTACCATCCCTTGAGTTAAATTTAGCTTATTTATTATGCATTATGTGAATTTATGCGCCTATAATGCCTAATGAATAAGCTAAATTTATCAATACTGTTATAACCCTCTCTTAAATAATGTAATCTAACACAAAACGGACAGGACGTAACAAATCGCTGTATGTAACTACTAGTTGATAAAAAAAAAATAGAACGATAATAACCGATTAAAAACCGAAAACCGTTTTTTTTTCTTGGAAACCGAAAAAAATCGGTTTTTGATAAACTTTCGGTTTTGCATACCCTAGTTGTAGGTCATACAAATAAATCATAATTGTTATAGTTGTTCTGGGTCTGGCTGTTTAGGTAAATGTTTGTAAGGCACCGATGATACAGAAGTAATTCATTGGAGGGCACAGTTAACAAAAACGCAATTGAATATTAGGTACCTATTCTTATGCGGAAAATATTAATTTTCGATATCTCTGTAGGTAAGATCTGCTCAAGGTCAAGTAACATAAAATACTAGTGTCATGACACAATGACACGTCTTATTCGGTCTTATCAGCTGTGTCGTCAATATAACATTCTTATCAGACATGACGAAATATATGGTGTGTTTAGTATTATTTTTTTTTTTAATTTAAACTGTTAGCGTCGTGTGCTACACCGTTTTAATATTTTTTTAATGGAATATTCTGCGTGAGTAATTACTGTACTCAGTAATTACTCAAGTATCAGAAATCTCTTCTATCATCATCATCATCATCAACCTTTTTATCGTCCCACTGCTGGGCACAGGCCTGCTCTCATTCAGAGAAGGATTGAGCGTCATCACCACGCTTGCTCAATGCGGGTTGGCGATTTCAGACCACAAGATGTTTTCTTTCACCTTGTAATCAGTCATTGGTGACCAAGATATACTTATGACTACCTCCCTTCCATGGCTTTGAATAACCATATAAGCTGCTTGGATTTGAAAGAGAGGATATTTGTATGACATCGTATATTCGTAGTAAGTGAATCCGAACGAAGAGGGTGAAGTACCTACTTTGTTAATTACCTACCACTTATCTTAGTACTACTAACTTATACACCATCATAACACAACTTTACGTCTTATTTTGTACAAGCCATTTGATTTTTTCGGAACGGCAAAATAGTGAAAAATTTTAAAACAACTTTCATATTAATTAACTTTCATTTAATACCACTTACACCACCACTTTTATACCACCCTTAAAATAGTAAAACTCATCATCTGTCAAGCCTTTCTGTCGAGCCTTATCTCAACTTTGTTAAGATCTGTTTAAAGTATAAACGAATGCGGATTTAACATGTGGACGTAGGCTCCAGACGAGTTATCATCAACCGTCCCACTACTGGGCACAGGTCTACTCTCATACAAAGAAGGATTGAGCGTAATCACCACGCCTGCTGAATGCGGGTTGGCGATTTCAGACTTATAAAGTCCAGGTTTCCTCAAGATGTTTTCCTTCACCTTGTAATCAGAAAAGTTACATTGGTACTTGTCTGACCTGAAATCGAACCCGCACACTCATACCTGCGAGGCTGGTGTTTTAACCGCTAGGCCACCACACCACGGCCTTACCAACTTTGAGCAAAATTTTTGAAAAATTAATTTTGAAACAGTTGTTGAGGCACTTTAACTTACACAGTTTATTGCACATGAAACAATTTGATTTTACAAAGGGTCGTTCAACTACAGATGCGGGCGTGGCGTTGCTAAAGAACATATTTGGGGCCTGGGAGGAATCACAAGATGCTCTTGGTATTTTTTTGTGATTTGTCCAAGGTCTTTGATTGCGTACATCATGATACTCTTATTAGGAAATTGTACCATTATGGTTTAAGGGACAGAGCTCTCGACCTTCTGACTTCTTATCTGAATAATCGAATTCAGAGGGTTGATGTTAATGGCAAGAGATCTGCAGGATCTGTGGTCACCATGGGCGTTCCGCAAGGCTCAATTCTAGGTCCATTCTTGTTTTTAATTTATATTGATGACTTACTTCATCACGTGCGGGATAATCACAACATAGTATTTTTCGCGGAAGACACTTCTCTTATTTTTAAAGTCAAGCATCAGCTAACAAATTTTGACGAAGTTAACAATGCACTCTCTAAAGTTGTCCATTGGTTTAATGTAAATAACCTTCTTTTAAATGAAAAAAAAACTAAAGTCATTAAATTTTCTACGCCAAATGTCAGACAGCTAGGTACCAATGTTCAACTGAATGGAGTAGAGTTGATCCCTGTCGAGTCGACAGTTTTTCTTGGATTAACTATTAACGCCAAGTTACAATGGGGTCCTCACATTGAGAAGCTGTCGGTAGACTCAGTTCTCCGCCTTTGCTGTTAAGAAAATTAGACAGTTATCTGATGTGGATACAGTCGGAATTGTTTATTTTAGTTATTTTCATAGTCTCATGACTTATGAGATTCTTCTCTGGGGAACTTGTCAATCAATACCATCTTTATTTTACAGAAGAGGGCTATTCGAGCCATTTACAACCTTGGTCCTAGAGATTCTCTTAGAGAAAAGTTCAAAGAGGTGAACATTCTGACTGTAGCTTCACAATATATATTTGAAAATCTTATGTATGCTCATAAAAATATCTCGAATTTTAAGAAAATATGCGATATTCATAATATAAATACCAGGAACAAACACAATCTTGCTGTACATCACACTCGTCTCCACAGAGAAGGCAACTCGTTCATGGGGCAATGTTAGGGAATGCAAAACCGGTTAATCGGAAACTGAAAAATCGGAAAAACCGCCCTTTTTCGACGAATTCTAAAACCGGTTTTAAAAATAGAAACCCGGGTTTAAATCGGTTTTTTCTATCTGCTATACACGTAACCAATTCCATAAATAAGCAATATCATTTTATTATAATATAACCTGGGTATTTTGATATTTGACGAATATTTGGTTATTTTACAATTTATAACTTGGCAACATTGTCACTTGGTTACTCCGTCGTTTACCTTTGAACGGGGAATCCCCGATAATTATACTGTAGCTTCACAATATATATTTGAAAATCTTATGTATGCTCATAAAAATATCTCGAATTTTAAGAAAATATGCGATATTCATAATATAAATACCAGGAACAAACACAATCTTGCTGTACATCACACTCGTCTCCACAGAGAAGGCAACTCGTTCATGGGGCAATGTTAGGGAATGCAAAACCGGTTAATCGGAAACCGAAAAATCGGAAAAACCGCCCTTTTTCGACGAATTCTAAAACCGGTTTTAAAAATAGAAACCCGGGTTTAAATCGGTTTTTCTATCTGCTATACACGTAACCAATTCCATAAATAAGCAATATCATTTTATTATAATATAACCTGGGTATTTTGATATTTGACGAATATTTGGTTATTTTACAATTTTTAACTTGGCAACATTGTCACGCACACCTAAACACAATATTAGAGTGCCTATGACTGCGCTAGTCGCGGCTAGCACGGAACGAGGTTCGCGCGTCACGGCTTTTCGGCACATTAGCTTTTAAAAATGATCACATAAACTGCAAAGTTGGTATGTCTATTTATGAACAAATAAAAGACTTATATTTTTCAAATTATATTTCTAAAAGTTATTTACAAGGATACGGATATATTACACATTAAAGTTTAATAACAACGCGTTTCGTAATAGTCGAAACCGAAAAAAGTAGGTATTTTTCTGTAGCTAATTTGTAATTTTGTATTAAATGTGTGATTCAATAGATGTTATGTTTGTATTATTTATATTTGTATTAATTAAAAATAAAAATAAATATGGTTCTTTATGTGTACAAAACTAAAAATAAAAATTACAAAAAAAAACTGACTAATATATGTAAACTAAATACTAAGCAAATAATTTAAACATAAGCTCTTAGTCTATAAATATTTGTTAGCGGTTTGGGCGACAACCGTAACCGACGAAGCGCGGACAGTCGTCAACCCTAAGACAGTAGGCAATTAAATCGCGGATTGGGTCGCAGATAACGTACTTCCCCTCTTTATTCTATGCTTGTACGTACCGCCCCCGCCCGCCACTTGACATACTCACCCCGCGATTCAGTTAGTTGGTGATTATTGCAGTGAATAATTAACCTATGTGTGAGTGAATTGATCAGTTTTTATTTCTGAATTGTTTTGAACATTGAATCTCATTTATTTGCGATATCTGCAGAAGCTTATTACCGTAAGTAATACTTAGTGTATTGAAATTTGACAGAAATACCAGTACTTAAGTATCAAAGACATTAAAAATAAATCTCTTTGTTAAGTATAAAATAAATTCACGTTTAAGTGTTATGAATTCATGATATTTTATAGAAAAATGTAGTTTGGGAGTCGGAAATTATATTGTTTTACTCGTCCTAGGAGAATAATGTTTTTGGGAGTAAAAATATAAGTAGGACCGCCTGGCCTGAACCCTACACGGCTTGACTTGTTCTAAAGTGCGAGGTGGCGTTAAGGCGATTAGTAACGACGATGACCTTGCGCATCTGGGCGGGGCTAGGCAAAAACCCCCGCGCACCCCGCATCATATTTACGTGCACGTTCCCTACTCGCTTGCTTCGAGCGCGGACGTCTCGCAACAAACGTAGAATGCCATACCATGTCTATAAAGTATACTATTCTGTCTAAAATGTACCTAATATAGAATTACGTGGTATCAAAACTCATGCCCTAAAGTGAAACATATTAGGTAATTACTTTTATTATGTTGTTTTCGATACTTCGTTGCAGGGATTTTTTTATTTAAAAAAGGGAAAACAAATATTAATTTATAAAAATGATTAATGCAAAATGGGAACCGGTTTATTCTTTTTTATTTATAGTTATTATTTAGCATTTAGCGTTTTTGGTATAATTCCCATTGATACTTACCAGGACTTAAAAAAAAATCCCGGAAACTCCATCATCTAAATAAAACTCACAGGTCAGACTAAAATAGGTGCATATTATTTAGAATACATATTGTTTAAAAATTTTGCTGACCGAATTTTAGGTAATGAACACCTGAGACTAACGAACTTAAAGAATGAAAAAAAGAAATTGTTTTAATTTACCTACTAGAAAAAAAAATTGGGGAAATTTAATCAAGTTTCATATGGATTAAATTACAAGTATCAATTATATATTTTTTTAGGGAAGGAAAATATTATTGTTTTGTACTTAGCAAAAATTTGACGATTTTTTTTTTTTTGAGATGTTCTTAATTTTTATTGGAGGAATGAACAGGGTGTGGCCTTAGAAGTAGGGCATGCAATTAGCGTAATTTTTGTTTTACCGGTAAAAAAACGGTAATTGATATTTTTTTTTTCCAAAATATTAATTATGTGATTGGGTAGTCTTAAAGCAGAAAATAAATAAGTACACAAGGTACAATGGTAGTGAACATGTTACATATTGCTTAAAATGAGCATATAAACACAATTTTTAAAACCATGACCTTTCCTTTGGCGCAGTCTAGCGTAAATGTAGCACCTTTAGATTAATTTAGACAATTTTCATTTTCAAAACGCAGCCAGCCAACGAATGCTGGTAAATCTACATCAAGCCCGTGGAGAACCCGGAAATAACCTCAATGTAGCTTGCTAAACCTCCATGCGATCTTCAGTGTCAAGTAGGTATACTGGCTTGCACCAGTTCTTTTTAGCCAAGGCAAGGAGAGCGGAGTGATTCCCTTGTCAACCGCGACCACATCTCGGTGCATTCCCACGTCGGTTTTTAGGAAATATTCCCTGAGACTGCATATCTCGCGATTGTGGAGGGTCTTACCATTTAAAAAGCTTCAACTTTCTCTTTTTCGCAGGGTATACACTAATACAGCCTCATAACCGATGTCAGTGGGTGATGCAATTGAATTGTAGTCAGCACCGTACGGACCCTCCTATCCAGGGTGTCGACTTCGGTCCGAGTCCATTTTAGTATGCTGAAAGAGTACATAAAATCGGGATGATCCAACCGTTGAAGGCTCGTACCTTATTTCCGCTTAATAGAAGACTATTTATTACTTTTTTCAGCGACGCGAAGATGAATATGAGATGCAAAACGTTTCTTCAGCGATTGCTTCATACCAGTAACATTGATACGTTGGGTATCAATGTTACTGGTATAAAGCATTCGACATACCCAATATTTATAGGTTTCAGATGCAGAGAGCGCTCTAAGGTTTACGGAACGTGAGTTGGATTCCCATGGGTGCCGCAATCTCTCCTCGCTTTACATGCATGACCACACATTTATCCACACAAAATTCTATCCTGATAACGCTACTGAAAGTTTCAGTAATTTTCATTAGCTCCTTCAGTTGAAATTTGTGGGGAGCAATGAATTTTAAGTCACTCATGTAAAGGAAGTGCGATATAACCTGAGCCGGTAGTCTCTCCTCAGCCGATAGTCTAGACGTGTATTCTCCAGCAGTGTACTTAGAGGATTCAAGGCTAAGCAAAATCAAAGTTGACTCAAAGTATCGCCCTGGAATAGACCTGGCTCGGATCGCTATTTCTATGAATATCTCGATATCCAGGATAGCGAAGGACCGTCCTCCATTAGCCATACACGTCATCAAGATGGTGTGCAGAGTTGCATCAACTTTATAGAACTTCATCACCCGCATGAGCCTTGTATGTGGCACCAAGTCATAATAGGCCTTATTATATAATAATAATTATTATTATTCATTTATTTCTCCTCACAATGTTTTGTTTATAGCTAAAACCGTACAATTACTCAGTCTAGTATTTGTTACATATGTGAGGAGCTGGTGTCCGTGAAAGGCAATATCAAAAAAAAAAAAACTATTCAACATGTCGATAGATCCTTTTGGGAACGACGAACTTGTTGGGTAATGGCCATGTTATTAAGGAGTAGCTCCTTAGTACCGCGGGAGCCGCTCCTACATCCATTTTGAGAGGCAGACATGATGAGTTGCTGTCAATATGTTTGTTAATTTTAACTTTAAAATTGGATGTAAGAACTTTAAAGATGGTCGGTAAACAAGTGATTGGCCAATAATTTTTGGGTTTCGCAGTGCTACCTGATTTACGGAGCAGGTGGGTTACTCTAGTTGTTAGGAACTGAGGTAGCGAACCAGACTCAAGCGAGCGTGCAACATTGAAAACCATTTGATCCAAAAAAGCGACAGGCACCAAACATATACTGCGCCAGAATGAACACATGGCATCGTCATCCAGTAGGTAAGTGTCAGCCACCTTGGTCTGGTCGATAAACCCACCATTCATTGTTTTAGAAAGTGCGATTCTGGGTGTACCGTACATTTTCTGCTTCAGGAAGTCGATGTGCTCCCTGACGGGTTAGGTTGGTTAGGTAGGTTGGTATTTGTACCTGAAAATACCCGCCTTACAAAGCGTATCACTCTAGGACGAGTATCACATTCCCTGAAGCAGATTAGTTTACCGATAAGTGTTCTGGCCCCACCAATACGGTATTCAATCCTGCACTGCCAAGCTAGTAAGACTGGTTACGTTCATCTAGCTCTGGAGTCATTGGAAAATTTGACATGAGTTCGATAGTCGTTGTACAGTACAGTTATACAAACTAATGAATGACACGAATCGTCACAAACGCTTACGTCAAAGCTACTTTTAAGTGTCAAACATTACATGGAAAGTTTGACGTATGCGTGAATAAATGAACAACTTTGCCCAAAACATAAAACCGGTAAATTACCGGTTTTATATTTTTTTACCGGTAATTTTATAGTTACGAAAAAAGACGAAAGGAGAAAAGGCGGTAAAAATGAAAACCGGTAAACCGGTATTGCATGCCCTACTTAGAAATAATTTTAACCCGAAGGAATCTAGAAGCGCAATATAACCGAATCATACTAATATTATAAATGGGAAATTGTCATACTAATATTATAAATGGGAAAGTGAGTTTGTTTGTTCTGCTTTCACACTGTAACTACTAAACCGATTGCTTTGAAATTTTGTAGACGTAAAGTTAGAAATCCGGATTAAATGATAGGGTACTTCTTATCCCGGAAAAATTTGGTGTTCCCGAAGGAAATCTGAAAAGCACGATATAATCGAACACCACGCGGGCGAAGCCGCGGGCGGAAAGCTAGTATCAAAATAATTAAATAAAGCATCATATAAAATCACGTAAAGCGTCCCAGCGCGGCAATAAATGCAAACATTCAATAATTATACACAAAATCACTAAAAATACTTCGTTGCACTCGAAGTACTTAGTGTTACAGCTTGCGCTTCCCGCCCATCTATGAAGCTATACTTAGTTTCATAATTATTTTATATTGATCATAGTTGCGTAACTATTTATGTTAATTTAAATTTATTATGATTACTTTAAATTACTTGGGAGGATTTTAAAACCTTAGTTTATTCTAAAATCACACTTGGAAGTACACTTCCGGTCTTTCGGCCATTATTTTATTAATTTTAGAATTATTGATGCAACTTCCAATTACCGCCAACTTTTATTATAAATTCCTCTCGAGCATTAGTCTTCCCGCCCATCGGATATTTATTTATTGAATCAAGCATTGTTCAAATAAATAAATATAAACAACTTTCGATATTTTAGGTTAATCAAAATATCTGTACACAATTATTGACAATTACTAGCGTTACTATTAACTTTTTCTTAATTTTATTCAATACCTGATAATTTCCGTTTCCGTTGTCTATTAGTTTTGTGACTATTTGTTAGTGTTTTGACTCAATGGTGTATAAAAGCTACTGATGTCTGTACTGTTGATCATTAATTAAACAGACTTGTACTGGATCATACTACGTCGTTATTATATTCCACGCTTCTGAAGCATATCTTTACATTGGTATCCAAGGGTGCACGGAGCAAAAAGTGACACAGCTTCCTCTCACGAGCGCTGGCGCGAGACTGCCGGCCGACCCGCGCCCGCGTCCCGCATAGAGCCCCTCTGAACCTCGCAAGGCGGAAACTCGTACGGACACTCATTTTTATTACTTTTCTTATTAAATATTTCATCAATTTTAAAATAGAACTATGATTCTATAGCTCTTACAGATACACGTTACTGCGAGTAAGAATATTTAAAAAAGTCTAAGCGCTTTAAGAGAAATATCGATTTAAAAGTTAAAAAACGCCGTGTAGAAATATTTTTCTTTTGACGTAAATATAGGCCGTATAGAAAATAATAAACAATATGTTGTGCTTGAATCTATGATTATAATATATTTTTTTCAAAATTTTTGATCAAGGCATTCTGGAGGAATAAACTTTGAAAGATGAGCGTTTTTAGCCGCTCGAGGGTATCTATCCCCTTAAATTCTTGTAACTGACTAAAAATTATAATACATTACTATTTTATTTTTACAAATGTCAGAAACGACTATTTACCATAAATTTAACTAAATATTTTTTTGCAGATTTATAAAAATGGAATATAAAGAAGTAACTAAAAAGAAGAGCGATAAAACAAGTGCATGGGCGTATTTCTTAAGATCAGCTGATGGCAATACTGCTAAATGTACTACTTGTAACAAAATTTTAAAATCAGCGGGTGGTAGCACCTTTAGTCTCCGAAACCATCTGCGTTCAACACATAAAATAACATTAGACGCCACTTCTTCTGAACAAGGCACAGTCGTGGAAAATCTCCAACCAGCGGCTAAGAAAACAAAGATAACGCATTATTTCTCTAATGACAATTCTATGGAAATGATCACTACTCGCATGGTAACTTTGGACGGTATACCATTTAGGGTTTTCGCGAATTCTCCTGATTTAAGAAATCTTTTTTCCAAAAGCGGATATAACTTACATCATAACAACTTTACGTCTTATTTTGTACAAGCCATCTTGTTAAAACATGCAACCATTCTTACATCAAGTACATTCAAATTTCCCGGTTCCTTCCCATCCATCACTGTTTATTCACTTGACAACATTAAGTTTGTCGCTCAATATATCCGGCTCGAAGGACCAAAAAATGTTTGATAATGATTTCTTCGATAGCTGGACCGTGATTCTTAGGCGCGTCTTCTGGGAAATTACATGCAAGCAGAATCAAATGGGAAAAGGACTTACTGGATTCCTAGCGCTGCATTCTCCGGGTGGTTATGGAGGCCTGCACAGACGTTCACTTGGTCACTTTGTTGTTGGTTTCAAGGGGTAATTATTGATTTATATAATTTTTATGATTGCCGGCCGGCGCGCCATAATGCCTTTTTTGATGAGTTGTAGCAGAGAGAAGTTGGTTTTTTCTTGTAAGTTTTTCTTTCTTGATTTCTAGGCCTTTAAGCCAGAAATATATTGAGCGACAAACTTAATGTTGTCAAGTGAATAAACAGTTGATGGATGGGAAGGAACCGGGAAATTAGAATGTGTTTGATGTAAGAATGGTTGCATGCTATTTGATTTTTTCGGAACGGCAAAATGGTCAAACTTTTAAAACAACTTTCATGTTAATTAACTTTCATTTAATACCACTTACCATTTTACACCTCCACTTTCTACCACTTTTATACCACCCCTATAATAGAAAACTCATCATCTGTCAAGCCTTTCTGTCGAGCCTTATCTCAACTTTATTAAGATCTGTTTAAAGTGTAAACGAATGCGGATTTAACATGTGGGCGTAGGCTCCAGACAGAGTTATCATCTTATCGTCCCACTGCTAGACATAAGTCTCCTCTCATACAGAGAAGGATGGCGTTTTCAGACTTATAAAATCCAGGTTTCCTCAAGATGTTTTCCTTCATTTTCAGTCATTGGTGTCCAAGATATACTTAGAAAGTACATATAACTTACTTTAGAGAAGTTCCATTGGTACTTGCCTGACCTGGAATCGAACCCGCACACTCATACCTGAGAAGCTGGTGTTTAACCACCAGGCCACCACGACTTACACCAGACAGAGTTACTTTTGCTAAAATATTGGTATAATAACCCTTATTATGGATTTCACTTTAAATAATAGTTTAAGACACTCAGTTTGCCTAAACTGAACGTAGTCGACCGATACAACCGTCAAACGTGGTCATTTTACTATAATACCACCTTACCTCCTACTTTTCGAAATGCATCCTTGGATTGCACCTACCGCCTTCACACCAGGGAAGCTTTTAATGTTATACAAAGCACAGTTTCGTTCTTGTGTGAAGTACTGCAGCCACATTCGGGTGGAGAGACGTGCGAAGAGGCTAATTGGCGACCCAGATATAGCTCAAAACGGTCTCCAAAACTTGGAGCACAGGCGACGAGTAGCCAGCCTATCGGTGTTCTATAGCATGCATTTTGCTAGATTTGCATGATTTAATTCCCCCATTTCCGTTCCATCATCGGACGACCCGTCGTTCGGCAATTTCCACCCTTACGTTGTTGACACCACTACGATTCAGGCGAAGCGTTTCGCCTCTTCTTTTATACCGCGTACATCGAGGGACTGGAACAATTTGTCAGTGGCGGTGTTTCCGTTTGACTACAATTTAAGTGTCTTCAAGGCTAGAGTGAATAGGCTCTTAATAAACTAGCGCGCTTTACCATCATTTTTGATTCACTGCTTACCATTAGGCGCGATTGCGGTTAAGCACTCGTTTATAATTTAAAAAAAAATAGTCTTCTACGGCTAAACCCAAATACCTATCTATTACCAGTTTTGCATACTGAAGGTTACTTATCTATGTATACAGTATGTTAAATAACAGAGGGCGTTCCCTTAAACTCGTTAATATATATCATTAATAGATTAAAATAAAAATATCAGCATAGAAAAATAAGCATAAAAAAATCCGAATAAAAAAAATTTCTAATTGGAAATAAATTTGAAACCTCCTGTTTTAAATCAAAATAGTAGTCGTCATGTATAAATAAATTGCGACGTTGCCGTCTTTCATGTTCGCGTGTACAGTGTGTTTCTTTTACATGTCAATTTAAAATTTTATTGAATATTTTCATATTGGAAAAAATTTTAAAACATTTTGTTTTCGAATGGAAATATTTTTTTTAGCATGTATGTATGCTATACTATTTCGGGTTAATGGGAACGCCCTCTGTTAGTTAACATACTGTATAATTATGGTCTTAACATCCGAATAATCTATACTATACCTGTATTATAATATGTATATTATCTATATTATACTTATTACTAATGATCTGTTTGATATTATACTGAGAGTTATATTTCTAAATATTAATATAATTCTAAATTATTATGCTTAATTGTTGCAAATATTCATATTCATGCATACAACGACATTAAAGCACTAGCTGGGCAAAATTGGAGAAAAACAGCTGAAGACAGAGACAAATGGGCGTCACTGGAGGACTTCACTCATTCTGGGGTTCCGGCAGATTAATCAAAAATTATAAAATAGATTTTCAAGACATGTAATATTTCTTTTTTCTACTGGAAATAAAAAGGCTTTGTTATTTATTATTATTATACCGGCTATTTTTTTGTCAGACTTACAGTTTCACTTCCTTAAAGATATTCATTCATCATCTGCCTAGGCTTTCCCAACTACATTTGTTGGGGTCAGCTTCCAGTCTAACCACATTCAGCTGAATTCCAGTATTTTACATGGAGTGCGACTACCTATCTGACCTCCATAACCCAGTTACTGGGTAACATTGGGTCAGCTTCCAGTCTAACCGGATTCAGCTGAATACAAGTATTTTACATGGAGCGACTGCCTATCTGACCTCCATAACCCAGTTACTGGGTAATATGATACTCCTTGGTAAGACTGCAGGGTTAGACTTTAGGAGTTCCTTTAATCCATACAATATTAGAAATGCGAAAGTAACTCTGTCTGTCTGTCTGTTACAATCTAAAAAGCGCTATACAATATGTAAAGAAAACCCTGTCCGATCCGTGAAGGTATTGTTAGGTATCGTTAACTGATTCTAATAATGCCTATAAAGACGGGCTAAACTTAAAAAAAAATCCCCCAAAAAAAATAAATATTATTTCGAAAAAGCGAGGTAACTTAATGCATGTGCGGTAGGCAACCCAATAGCCCCGCCCCCCTTCACCCGCGCATACATGCGCGGGTGAAAGGGGGCGGGGCATGCGGCACGTGGTCGCATCGCTATTCGCTCCGCCACAAATGGTGTTGTCAGTTTTTTAAAAATTACTAAATTTCGGGGAAATTGGAATTATTACCCGGGAAAAGAAGATTATTTCAAAATTCATTATTATTGTTACTGTGATGATTATGTAAAATTTTATATTATATTTGGTCAAGTGTTTACCTAACCTTTATTATCCTTATGGGTCGGACAGGGTTTTCTTTACATATTGTATAACCGAACTCCACGCGGGCGAAGCCGCGGGCGGAAAGCTAGTATTATGATAAATAAAATTCACATCAACTGGTTAACAATGGTATATTTCAATAACTAAACAATAAAAGTATAGCAGTCTACCTTAATATTTTCAAGGCATCTTGGACATAATCGTAATGACAAACCAACATATTAATGGTTGTCAATGACTAATTAAAACAAGACCTTAAACAAATATATAATTTACAACTTACTATGTAACTCTATGTATGACTATTTCTTTTTGTTTCGTCTACAAAATGAACATTTCACTATTTTGTTACAATTTATCTAAACACTAGCGGTCGCCAGCGACTTCGTTCGCGTGGAGTTATTTATGCTCCGCTCGTATTAGTCACAGCGTGATGTTATGTAGCCTAAAGCCTTCCTGGATTAATGGGCTATCCAACGCAAAAAGAATTTTTCAAATCCGACCAGTAGTTCTCGAGATTAGCGCGCACAAACAAACAAACAAACTCTTCAGCTTTATATATTAGTATAGATATAGATCATTATGATATATACCTACAAACATTTAAATATTTGTACGCCATTAAGGCCAATTATGACTGTAATAACTTACAAGCTCTGTATATACAGTATGTTAACTAACAGAGGGCGTTCCCGTTAACCCGAAATAGTATAGCATACATACATGCTAAAAAAAATATTTCCATTTGAAAACAAAATGTTTTAAAATTTTTTCCAATAAGAAAATATTCAATAAAAATTTTAAATTGACATGTAAAAGAAACACACTGTACACGCGAACATGAAAGACGGCAACGTCACAATTTATTTATACATGACGACTACTATTTTGATTTAAAACAGGAGGTTTCAAATTTATTTCCAATTAGATTTTTTTTTTATTCGGATTTTTTTTATGCTTATTTTTCTATGCTGATATTTTTATTTTAATCTATTAATGATATACAGTATGTTAAATAACAGAGGGCGTTCCCTTAAACTCGTTAATATATATCATTAATAGATTAAAATAAAAATATCAGCATAGAAAAATAAGCATAAAAAATCCGAATAAAAAAAATTATAATTGAAAATAAATTTGAAACCTCCTGTTTTAAATCAAAATAGTAGTCGTCATGTATAAATAAATTGCGACGTTGCCGTCTTTCATGTTCGCGTGTACAGTATGTTTCTTTTACATGTCAATTTAAAATTTTTATTGAATATTTTCATATTGGAAAAAAATTTAAAACATTTTGTTTTCGAATGGAAATATTTTTTTTAGCATGTATGTATGCTATACTATTTCGGGTTAACGGGAACGCCCTCTGTTAGTTAACATACTGTATATTAACGAGTTTAAGGGAACGCCCTCTGTTATTTAACATACTGTATACATAGTATAGGTACTCATGTTTCAACAAATAAGGAATCTTGAATCTACCCTTAGCGCTAATGACAAACTACCCTGTAATGAAAGCCATTAATAATACATGCATAGGTACAGGGTTTATTTTTAAAGACCAGCCATGGGTGTGGTACATATAGACCATTAATTAGACTGATCAACTTTCCAGTGGGATCAATATCGCATTTCGAACAATTTATTCAACACTAGCTGCGCCACGCGGTTTCACTCGCGTATTCTTCGATATGCTCCGCTCCTACTGGTCGCACCGGCTATCACACGGTGAAAAAAGAATTTTTCAAATTGGACAGTGGTTCCTGAGATTAGCGCGTTAGCATACATACATTAGTATAGATAATTTTTTCTTTATGCGAAACCCGAAATACGTGTCCAGTATTTTTAAAGAAACTATGTAAAAAAATTCGAAGAGATATAATGAAAAACCATAAAGTTAGTCTAAATTCTACTTGGTTGTCCCAACAAAAATATGGTCAAAGCTCCGCTCGGGCGAGCGAGCGCGGTGCGTTGACCTCTGGCGTCAACTGTGGCGCGCGGGCAAGTACTTTGATCTTTCGCCACCGCTCGATAACCACACTCCAAAAATTTCTACATATATTTGTGAAAAAATATAACATGGTATAAAATGATTGGAATCGATTGAGTTGCTTATTCTGAACAAACTACCTATATTCAGGTTTCGCATAAACAAAAAAAAAACGTTGTATATACGACCTCAACGTATATACAACGTATATACGGCTGATTTTTTATTCGCGATTACAATACAAATGTTACGGCCGCATGGAGAAAATTGTTCGATCTGTGTAGCTACCATGAGTTTACATTACGAGACTCGATCGTCGATATCGAGCGCGTTTGACTCATCGATTGGCCCGCTTCAAGGTTTTAAGAATTCTCAACCAATGAGAGCACCAAACGCGCTCGATATCGACGATCGAGTCTCGTAATGAAAACTCATGGTAGCTACACTGATGGTTGGTCTTTTAAAACTAACCATGTACATATTATATCCATGGTTTTGTTCAGGCTATAACAATCAATTTAATACTTTGAGAACCTCACTTAATAACCTACTTACATAATAAGCGATCTTTTAACTGAACACAGTACAAATAGAAAAAAAAAATAGGCATTTTTTGTATAAATGATAAATTATGTATGTCTGTAGGGACAAACGTAGTACATTAGTTTTATATACATAATTAATTTGGATGACATAGCATAGCATCGATCATGCGTGACCTACATTTAATATTTTCTTATTTCATGTAAACTGCGTATGATCAGTGAATTAAAGACACTCGCTAGTAAAGGTCGTTTATCTTGACAACATCCACCACTTCCTACTAGCTGACATCATTTCATCTCAAAATTGACATTCGTGTATCGTGGTCACACAACCCGTGCATACTGACATTTCGTGTATGTGGTCACACAACCCGTGCATACTGACATTTCGTGTATGTGGTCACGCAACCCGTGCATACTGACTTTTCGTGTATGTGGTCACACAACCCGTGCATACTGACTTTTCGTGTATGTGGTCACACAACCCCGTACAATGTCCTTTCCCGATCTTATTTAATATTGGATACATAATATTAACATTAATTATCAAAATAGGTATAAAGGGTTTAACAATGAATAGAATAGAATAGAAGAATATCCACCAACAACATAAGATGTCGCTCATCAAATATAATAAATAGGTCAAGAGCCTCATACAGATGAGACGGGCGAAATTTTCTACGGAATCTATTGTGAGGAGGTTCCTAATTACATAAACATAAATAATGGCGAAACACTTATCAGTTACCTATTTGAATTACCTTATATGCCTAGTATAGTAAGACGCGATTAAAAACGAGGCTTCTAAAAAAATACGTCAATTTACGTCATCTTCATCTCAGCTACATGAAGTTCACTGCTAGATATAGCAAATCCTGCCGCCTCCTTAAGAATTTCCAAAAAGAACGGCTCCCTGCGATTTTGGTCAGGTCATCCGACCACCTGGTCGGTGTCGGTGGGTGCCCGACGCTGCGCTTGCCGGTACGTGGTCGCCATTCAAGAGCTTTTTTGCCCCATCGGCCATCAGCTATATATGTTATTTGCCTCACCCACTCCCACTTCAAAGAGCGGCAAGCTTCGGCGACCTAAATTCTTCTACGAATCTCCTCAATCCTGATTCGATCACGTAGAGAATCATACGTCAGATGCTGACTAAATGAACAGGACTAAATCAATGTCTATCTTCCGTACTTAAATTACAATTACAGTACTTAAATTTAGTTTGTGAACAAGGGAATTATTGCCATTATCTATGTCAATATTATATAATATAATAAAAACGATCTTTGCCACCTTATAAAAATAGTAAATAACAGGTAAGTTTTTAAAAAGCAAGTAGAAAAATAATATGGCATTAAAACAATACAGCTCGCCCAACCCAAGGTAACAAACCCAATAACCGGCTCGGACATGACTGGGGCATGTCAGATGGCAATTAGGCTAAGAGAATCATCGATTGGGTTCCACTAAACGCAAAACGCTATCATGGCGGCAGTGCCAGACAAAAATGGCGGGACGAGTCTGACTCCTACCGTAGGGACTAGCTGGCACTCGCAAAAGAGGGAACTGTGGGGGAAAGAGAGATGGATACCTTTGCCATGCTGTGGGGCATACATACAGACTAGTTAGATTAGATTAATTAAAAACTAAAATGGCATAAGCTGGTATTGCTGACTGCTAACCTACATCCGTTCAATATCAACATTTAGCCTATCTAGATCTGAATGTAGCATATCAAAGCTACAACAGATGCCAATAGTGATTGACTCAGAAGATTAACGGCAGAAGCTCCTGGTACTGGTTCAGGTGTTACTGTTGTTGTTGCCTCAGTTACTGTACTGTCACTCGCCGAGGTTTCAGTCCCCGAGCTTACAGTTGAAGGGCCTTCAGTGGTCGACGCTGGTGTCAAGTCGCCTTCAGCATCATTCAACGGTGGATCCTCAACCTGACCATCAGTTGCGAACCGTCTTCCCCAGATAGCGAACACATACAATTCAGCAGAACTATTCTTCAAAGTCATAGTATATATAGAATTGGTGCCATATTTAGAAGTAGTGTATTCAAACTCTTTTGATTCTAAGGGCATAATGGAGACCTTGGAAGACACAGGGTACATGATGGCGTTATTGGTTTCTACGTCATTGACGATGGCGGGAGTTGGTATCGTGGCTGTTATAACCAGGTCATCGAAAATAGCAGTTGTGTCTGGTATGTAGCTGGAGAATCTGTAACAAACCCAGAAATATTATTGGGACTTTCTTTACAAGGTGACTTAGTTACTTTGAAGACCTTAAAAACATTAGGTCGTGTATATGTAGGTATAGGTCGTTGAGAATTCGGAATGTGTTTTATGTTTGCTAATGGGGCATTTACACTAGGTCGATTTACGGCGTGCGAGCTGAGCTGATCATTTACGAATTCACCTCATACGTCGAATCTCCAGCTTATACAGATCTATAAAAATCTTAGAGATATAGCCATTTTGGACCTGAGCATTTCCACGGACGACTTATCGCCGTGCGTCAGAAGTCGAGAAAAAATCTGCTTTTAATCTTGTTTATTTTGTTTTAGAATGTGATATTTCAAAGTACTTAAAACACCAGAAAGCAACGCACCTTTTGCGGCCAAGTAGTAGTTACTGCTTTAATTGCTACTTTTTTGCTTAATATTTACAAATCTCGTCCGCGATGCTGACTTGGTTACCACTTTATCCTTAAGAGGACACATTGTCCAAAGTCCTAGTTGAGTAACCTCCTGGTATATGCTGCTCTTCAGCATTTAATTCGTCAGGTCAGTAAAGCACCTATTTTCTACAACCTCGCTTTCTTCAACAGAAAAATTAACTGCATTTTACCTTAGACCACAGGTCTCCCTGGTGTCGCCAGTGCAGGCATAGATGCCGCAAACCCTAGTGCCACCCGTAGCTACGCCGGAGAACGACCTTACGCCACTGAATACGCCTGCCCTATATCTGTAATGCTATAAGCAAATAAAAAGTGAGAGACGATTTACTGGATTCATTCAAGCTAAGCTGTTAAGTCATACGTATGAGAACGATTTGTTAATCGAAGTCTTGAGCTGCTGGGGAGTTTGTTCCGCAACTTCTTCTTCCCAGCAAAAGCACTAGGAAGTGGCGAAAGGTGGGCGTTTTGGGGCACTGTCTTATGTAACATTGGAATTCTAAAAGTACTGATTCTCTGCGTTACAATTGGAATAGATGACTTTTGATTTGAGTCACTCGAGGGTAATTTATTCACACATTATGTACTGAACAGTATCTTTAATAACAGTAGAAAATCGGGAACTTTTACAATGTACATAAATATGTGGGAATCATATTCACATTATAAATAAATAAATTTAGTTTATTCCAAGTATCAAGACTCATACAAACAGATACATAAATGAAAACAAAAACGGACAAACACAGAAAACAATTTCACACGACAGCAACATGTCTACGGCAGCATTGCTGAATATAATGGCAATCCAGTCTGTTGGCAATCACCACGAGGGCGGAGTTTGCACTGCATTTATTTATTTGTCATGCATTTTTTTTCTTTTTTAAAAAAGAAGTTGCCCCACACTAGAACTTTCTCCTGTATCGTAGGTGAGTTAACTAACATATAAAACTCACATACACACACAGCCAGAGCCGGAACAACTACATGTAGTTCATACAAATATTAGATCGAACCCGCGACACACAGTGCAATAGGCAAAGGCTTAACCATTTCGCCAACCGTGCCGTCAACAAGTACATATTACGGTAACTATACTGAACATAGAAGAAAATTACTAAATTTTCTTCTATGTTCATTGATTTCTCATATTGTTAAAGTATGAGTATTCCGAAGAATTTCGAAGGTTTCCAGCTCGAGCTCCAAAATCGATTCGAATGTGTACGGGTATTTTAAGACCCGCCGTACAAATAGAACGAAAAAGCTATCGGAATATACTCTCGAGTTCATGGAGGACAGATGTGAGATGATTTAGCGTTCAAGTGATGTTTGCAAATACCGGCAGCTCAACAAGCAGATCTCAAAGTCTCTGATGCGGTATAATACCGAACATATAAAGAAGGCTACAGAGCGAAACAGAGGCTCCAAAGTTTTTGCAAGAGATCTGACTATTAGGCATAGCCGGCTAATCAAGCTGAAGACGTGTGCGTTCGCGCAGCGGAATGTTGTTGAATTTAAAGATTTTAAATATGCAGATATTTAGTGTATGACGTCGTGTAATTGTGTATGGTAAAAAAAAATTTGTGCATGCAGCCATTGTGGAGAAGTTCACCAAAAACTGATTCCGCTGGGCGAACGTTGTCCTGGCGGAACTTTTTTTAATCCATTGACTTTAGAGAAAATAGATGTGTCCAAAAATTAGTGTGTATTTGTGTGTAATTGTGTATGTATGAATAAAATTTGTGCATGGATAGACTTCGGAGAAATTCAAGTTTCCGCTGCGCGAACGTTTGGCCATTAGCTAGTTTTCATATAAAGCGCTTACATAGAGAGCTGTAGATTTTTACATACGTTGTTTTGAATTTGTGCATATTTGCGTACAAAACAGATTTAGAAAAAATCGTAGGGCTAAAAAGATAAAAATATAAACGTAAAACACGCTTTTTAGGTCATAGTTCTTAAAGTATGCACTTTGGGGTCTAGATTTTCACGTTTATACAAACCTTGTAAGTGTCTGCAACATATTGCCAAATATCAATGATTTTCCTTTAGTAATTAAAGAGATATAGGACAATTTACCATGACAAAATCACTGTTTACAAAGCAGTCAAATATCACGACATTCTAAAGGAATTGCATGGTAAAATGTATGCCAATAATTAGTGTATTCATTGAACTATTCACATGCCAAATTTCATGTCATTAAATTCAGTAATTAAAGAAAAACAATTAAAATACTGACGAAGCATCGAAAACCTACATAACCCGACCAAGTTCGGATAGCTATCGTTCTTAACCTTCCAATATAGTATTTATTAATATGGCACAGTTGCGTACACAAGCGTTAGGAAAAAATAAAACAATTGCATTTCTTGAATGAAAAATGTTTTTTTTATAATAACGCCACTATCTACGACAAAAATAAATCTTCAATTAACAAGTACTTCTCTATTTAAATATCCGTGTACAAAAATATTTTTAATTACATATAATGCTTAATTATGTAATTATAATAACGTTAACAAACGCTTGCAACGGCAGCAATAGACTTAAATGTGTTTTAACTAAAATAGGTTTAATAAACTATTATGAATATAAGGGTAAGTATAATATTTCGAGCTTCAATAGAAATTAAAATCACATCACATAACTGGACTATTCAGTTGTTAACATTAGAAAAGTGCTTATAAACTAAAACATTTGTATAAAAAAGGTATTTTCAAGAAATATTTTTAAATGTGTAGCAAATACCTACAGTAAATAACCTCAACATTTCTAAGTATACCTAATATTTTCTAGTTCCAATAATAAAATTACAGATTAACAATCACAGATCAATAAAGTAGACTATTCAGTTGTTTAGGTTTGAGAGTCTGCCTAATATAAAAATAAATCAACATTTAAAAACAGTAGTATTTACTTGTGGTAATTATTTAATTTCCCTGAGGGATCTATAGTAAGAATCCGGATCCGTGAAATATTCAATAGAAATTAGCTGTATGAATTTTATTTGCCTAAATTAATATATGTATTTAGATTATATCTCAAGTCTCAAGCGCATACTTAAATAAAGTAACTACGTAAATAGTACCTACTTTGTCATAGTCAAATACATTTAAAAAAGTAGGTGTACAAAAATAAATGACCTTTATATTAGGTATATCGAAACAATTGTGTTATCACCTATACCAATTCAATACCGGTATTATACTGTAAATTTTGGGATGTTACCTAAATATATTGCACGGCCGCTTTTTTATAGCTACCCGAACTTGGTCGGGTTATGTAGGTTTTCGATGCTTCGTCAGTATTTTAATTGTTTTTCTTTAATTACTGAATTTAATGACATGAAATTTTGCATATGAATAGTTGAATGAATACACTAATTATTGGCATACATTTTACCATGCAATTCCTTTAGAATGTCGTGATATTTGACTGCTTTGTAAACAGTGATTTTGTCATGGTAAATTGTCCTATCTCTTTAATTACTAAAGGAACATCATTGATATTTGGCAATATGTTGCAGACACTTACAAGGTTTGTATAAACGTGAAAATCTAGACCCCAAAGTGCATACTTTAAGAACTATGACCTAAAAGCGTGTTTTACGTTTATATTTTTATCTTTTTAGCCCTACGATTTTTTCTAAATCTGTTTTGTACACAAATATGCACAAATTCAAAACAACGTATGTAAAAATCTACAGCTCTCTATATAAGCGCTTTATATGAAAACTAGCTAATGGCCAAACGTTCGCGCAGCGGAAACTTGAATTTCTCCGAAGTCTATGCATGCACAAATTTTATTCATACATACACAATTACACACAAATACACACTAATTTTTGGACACATCTCTTTTTTTCTAAAGTCAATGGATTAAAAAAAGTTCCGCCAGGACAACGTTCGCCCAGCGGAATCAGTTTTTGGTGAATTTCTCCACAATGGCTGCATGCACAATTTTTTTTTACCATACACAATTACACGACGTCATACACTAAATATCTGCATATTTAAAATCTTTAAATTCAACAACATTCCGCTGCGCGAACGCACACGCTGAAGACTGGCGACGGCAAAATCATAACGTCCGGGTCCGAGTTTTTGAGGGAAGTCGAGAATTTCTATGGGCAACTTTACACATCGACAACAAAACCCGCTATAAATCTTGCTGTAGACCCCAGAGCAAGATTAACCCAACATTACACCGAAGATATCCACCGGGTGTCAGCGTGCAAGAGATCGATTGGCTCTCAAATAGCCTAAAAACAACAAGGCGCCGGGTGTTTACGGAATAACGGCTAAGCTACTGAAGGCGGGCGGAGAACCGATCCTTAGGGCCCTTTAGAAGTTATTTAATTTCGTCATAATCAAGGAAAAAACGAAACAGGCAGGGTACAGAAGTGTGGTACAAAAAGGGTGACAACACCCTGTTGAAAAACTACAGACCCATCGCACTTCTGAGTCATGCATTGTAGACCACATACATACGCTGCGACAGGTTATACAGAAGACCAAGGAGTATAACCTACCCCTTTGCTTCGCGATTGTGGACTACGAAAAAGCCTTTGATTCGTTCGAGACCTGGGCTGTACTGCAGTCTCTCCAGCAGTGCCAAGTAGACTATCAGTATATTGAAGCGATGAAGGGTTTGTACGAAAACGCCAACTTGTCAGTATAAATATAGGACAAAACCTCGAAAGCAATATCTCAGCAGCGTGGTGTCAGACAGAGAGATGTTATCTCACCGAAACTGTTCACCGCTTCATTGAAGGATGTCTTCAAGGTTCTGGAAAGGACTGGGCATCAACATCAATGGCGAGTACATTACACACCTTCGGTTGACTGATGATATCGTAGTCGTGGCTGAGACCGCGGAGGACCTGATTACAATGCTCGAACATCTCAGTAGAGTCTCCGAGCGAGTCGGTCTTAAAATGGTCATGTACAAGACGAAAGTCATGTTTAATGCCCATGTTGTACCGACTCCTATAAAGATTGGAGACTCTAATCTCGAAGTTGTTGACAGTTATTTATACCTGGGATAAACTATCCAGTTAGGTAGGTCCAAATTCGAGAAAGAGGTCAATCGGAGAATCCAACTCGTCTGCTTTCAGGAAGCTATGTAGAATCTTCTCGTCCAATATACCGCAGTCTCAAGGCAAACATCTTCGACCAGTGTGTTGTCAGTGATGACTTATGGAACTGAGACGTGGTCGCTAAGAATGGTCCTTATAAGAAAGCTCAAGGTCACTCAACTGGCAATGGAGAGGGCTATGTTTGGGGTTTTATTGCGTGATCAAATCAGAAATGAGGAGATCCGCAGAAGAACGAGAGTAACCGACATAGTCCGAAGAATTGCAACACTTAAGTGCAGTGGGCTGGCCACATTGCCCGTAGGACCGATGCCCGATGTGGCCGACGGGTTCTCGAGTGGCGACTATGCACCGGAAGACACAGAGTGGGTAGGGCCTCGACAAGGTGGACCGAAGACCGACGACGTGATAAAGGCCGCGGGAAGCCGCTGGATGCAGGAGGCGCTGGACCGGTCGTCGTAGAGATCCTTGGGGGAGGCCTATGTCTAGCAGTGGACGTCTTTCGACTGAAATAATGATGAAGAAAGTATACAATTTCCAAAGAGTAGGTAGGTAACGGATAGACGCTCTAACAATGTGGTGTTGGAGAAGAATGCTTGTAGAATCATGGACCGAGTTTAGAACGAACGTTTCTATACTCCAAGAACTCGGCATCAAATAGCGTCTTTCAGAATTAGTACAGTCCCTTAAACTCAGGTTTTTCGGTCACGTGTCAAGGCGTATTAATAACTCCATAGAGCGTTTGGTCGTCCAGGGCAGAGTAGAAGGGAACAGACCTCGTGGAAGGTCACCGATGAGGTGGACCGACCAAATCAAGACGGCAGTGGGGGGAACCTGTAAATGAATGCTTCAGACTGTCGTCCAGCAGAGATAGATGTACATATCATGCGGCGAGCTACATCAACGTCTCGAGATCAGTCATAATGACCACGAGAAATGAGGAAAAAGAAGATAGTTTAGACATGATTATAAACATGGCTTCTAAAATAAGTCAATGTACGTCAGGCGCGGACAAATGTGACAAGACTACAAGGCCCACTATTGTGAAATAAAATTTTCAAAGAATTTCTATAATTTTTACACGTGTTATTGGCAAAATTGTGGTATCTATTCCACAGAGGGCCATTGATCAAGAGTTGAGGTTGAATCTCACCTAGAAGAAGAAGAAAATATATGCTATTTTCAAAGAGATTTAAATATAATTTTAATGTATTTGGCTGTGGTGTCAAAGTGAGCGTTTCGAACCATGTGTATTTCTTGGGATCGTTATTTAACTGCCCCTGGTCTCGTGATTACAAAGCGTTACTGCTGAATTCCCGTTCTGTCGTACAAGCCTCCTCTCTACAAAAGGGAGTAGTGTACCAGGATGCACCATACCGACCCAGTGCGGGTGGGTGGATGTCATATCACATGATTTCCTCACAATGTTTTGCTTTGCCATTTTGAAAGTGTAATGCATTAATTTAATCACCACTGCACTAGCGGTGATGAAATTAATGCACAGAATAAATTTTCCTGCCTGACGGTCCGGTTCGATCCTCGCGCAGTGCAAATATTTGTATACATGAATATAAATATTTGCACTGGTCTGATTGTGCCTCGGAAAGCACGTTAAGCCGGAGTTTCTTGCCCGTTCTTCTCCATAGGTACCTACTCTTTGGAATGGGCGACTAGCTTCACCTTACTGACTGACCGACCTTCTGACAATTCAAAAGTGCCTGTAACTGGTTTATTTGAAATAAATGCTTTGATTTGATTTGATCCTGGTTGCCATACGAACATCTAGTGGCAGTCGTTACGGGTTGTTGGAGCCCTCAAAAGTCCAACAATTGGTTTAACCGCAATGCTTCGATATAGCCTTAGGGTTGTAGAGGTCAGAGGGCAGTCGCTTCACGGAAAATATCGAAGTTTAGCCAAAATCAGCAGTTAGGCTGGTAAAGCGGACCCCAGACTCCAAAGCTGAAAAAGCTTCGGATGCTACTGGGATTAACGCTGAGATGATAAGTAAATTTTCCTACCGACATACTGTGTGTCCGATACGCTAGGACTGATCGGTCTGATCTCCCTGAAGGTATTGTAGAGGATAATAATATAAAAGGTAGGTTAATGATAAAGGAAATGTGATAGGAAAAGCGCGACAAAATAAATATGTAAAAGCACTATAACGATAAACGTTTATTATTGAGTATAAAGTATAATTTTTAAGGTTTTAGGAATAGACTAAATAAATTATTCCCTATCCACTGTGTTACTCGTTTTTTGACAACTGTCATAAAACGTACGTACGACAGCAGGTCTAGCTACCCCAAACTGTCAGATATTCCCGCTTAACTCTGCACCTTAATTATTTAGCAATAAAGTTGAAAATTGAATAAAGAACTTTGACAGATTGTAATAGCTTGATGTGTTGTCGTCTGTACATTCCAGTTTATGTAGAATTCTAGTTCAAAATATGTAACAAAATAAATATATAAACTGCTTTATATCATTAAATTTATCTTATTTATGATTTTTCCGACATTTTAGTATTAGAATATAAGTTCAAAATGTGTAACCAATTAAATATATAAACTGCTTTAAGTATATCATTAAATTTATCTCATTTATGATTTTTCCGACATTTTAGTATTATAATTCAAGTTCAAAATGTGTAACCAAATAAATATATCAACTGCTTTATATCATTAAATTTATGTTATTTATGATTTTTTCCGACAATAACCATACGTGTATGAATCAAATCCATAGATTTAGGATTTCATTGTACTTCCTATCTATGATCAAATCAATCAAAGTGTTGCTGAAATCACTAGTTACACATGTCAAAAAATTGCATACCTAACGGTCAGGGTACATTGGTGTATCTCTAACATTACACAGCCCGTATTCCAGAAGGAAACTCAAGCATTGATCTGTGTTTATTGTTTAAGCATTACTTAAAACTAGTTTCAACCAATCAAATGGCTTCAAACGAGACTTAAGTAGAGCTTGAGTTTTGAGTGACGTTCTGTAATACGCACCTAAGTCACGATTGAGTTAACTGACGGGAGTTTTTGATGGGAAGGCTAAGATTATTGTCGCGCTCATTTTTCATTGGACTTTTTAAGTTATTTATAGTGTCGTTTACTAAATAAAAGCGCGTGATTTATGTAGTAAAAAGTGCATTCAGTGAATAATTCATAAAGAACATTGAAATATCTCAGCATAGTGACCACATCATTGCTTTACATCAAATCTCCTAGCAGTCGGCTCACGCGGCCGTTTTTTCAACTGTCATTGGCGATATCCGCCATTAAAATATTGTGAAATAATTTTAATAAAGAATTTCTATAATTTGTTACACGTGTTATTGACAAAATTGTGGTATCTAACCACAGGACCAGAGGCCTTTGAAGAGTTGAAGTAGTATTCACTCTAAAGAAAAGAAAAGAAAGAAGTTAAGTGACGTTTAAATACCAAAAATGTATGGTTAAACAGCTACTAATCACTACATTACTTTAAGCAACGTTTATTAGTAAAGGGTTGTCAAATAATTGTTAGCAAGCATTTTTATTCTATTCTATTTTTATTTATGGCAAGTGAAGCCCATGTCGACTATTCTGTCAATGTCAAAAGTGGATTGGAGAAGCAAGAGTGTTCAGACGACAGCACATCAAGCTACTACAATCTATCAGATGTCCTTATTAGATGTTCAACTTTATCTCTAAGGCATTAAGGCTCAAGGTTGATTGGGAATATCTGACAGTTTGGGGTAGCTTCACCTGCTTTCGTCCGTACATAAACTAGCAACATGGGCGTAGCCACACTGGGGCAAGCTGGGGCGCTTGCGCACCCTGGCTCTGTCTATCATCATCATCAACCTTTTTAACGTCCCACTGCTGGGCACAGGTCTCCTCTCATACAGAGAAGGATTGAGCGTAATAACCACGCTTGCTCAATGCTCAAAAAAAAAAAAAGATAAAAATACCTTGGAGAAAGGCAGACTGCTGCCCCACCCTGAGCCTAAGGCTGGCTATGCCCATGACTAGCAAGCATTTATATTGAATCTAAAAAACTTGCTAATAATCACTAGACGTTTATGAACAGTAATGAAATCACAAATGAAAATCAAATTCAGTTTGTTACAAACATTGCATACTATTCTTATACGATAAAAGAGATTATAGGTTAATCACTTTTTACTAACAATACTAGATATTTATAGACATGTCTGACAACAATCGATTCATAATACATAATTACAAAATGTCAATACGTCCGTTGTATTGACACATTACAATTTCCAGTATAACAAATACTTTCAGTCTTCCAAATTCATTCAGATTCACATTTCACTAGGCGCGCAAAATACATCATCAATTCATCATATCGGATAATGGTGGGATAATGCTACAATTTTTGCAGATGGCGCCAAATGTCAATTCTACTTTGACATTTATGAAGTAAACAGATACAAAATAATGACATGGAAGAAGGAGTTTTGGCGGGAAAGTCAAGCTGAGTGTCACGCTCGTTTTTCATTGGACATTTAAAATTATTTATCGTGTTGTTTACTAAATAAAAGTGCGAGATTTGTGTAGTAAAAAGTGCATTTAGTAAATAATTCATAAAGAATAGTGAAATATCGCAGCATAGTGGCCACATCATGACTTTGTCCCAAATCTCCGTCCCGCGGCCGTCTTTTTCGACATGTATAATTCATAATTACGTGACATTGGCTAAATGCACAAACCGTGCGAAGCCAAAAAATAAAGAAAGAAAGAAGACATCGAGCAACGGATGACAGCTGTTGCGCCGCCTAGTAATCACAAACTATCTAACAAACAAGTTATCATTAATTAAAAATGGCACAATATTCCTTAATGCAGTCTTTTTAATCTGATCTGAATATATCATCCAGTAGAGAATTAAAATGTTGAAGATCTTCGTCAGACGCTCCTTTATTGTGATCAATATCTCTTGTATAGATCCTTCCCCATATGCCAAACGCGACAAGTTCCTTTTGGGGAACATTGATCTTGAAATTCAAACGCTCTCTACTTTTACTACTCAAAATTTCCCTTTGTTGACAAGATACAGTGTTCTGGAACTTCGCTTCACATTTACACTGATCCTTCAGCTTTGCAGTGTAAGTGAAGTTCTTAGGACTGAGCGGAAACTTATTGTAATTCACGGTCACTGGAAAGTACTCGATGTTGTCACAATCAAGCGTGTCGTTGTGCGTATTGCTGTACGTTTTCATTTCAATTTCCAGTTTTTCTATTGTGCTTTCTTCTGTTTGATTGAATCTGAAAACAGTAAAAGAAAATTAAAATTCTTCTGTGGATAAATTCTATAAAGAGTGTATCTGACATCGACGCACAAACGAGTACGGGATGGATCCAGTACACTATTCTGAACCCCCTAGTGGTGGAAATTTTCGTCGGCTTTTTATTTATTTTGAAAAAAAAAAGTGTGTGTGTCAGCTCCGACGCACGACTGGAGTTTACTCCTTAAGTACGAGTATCTAACTAAACGCAAAAAGAGTTTAATAAATTAAAAATTAATAATTATTATTTATATTAATAAAATAAATAAAAAAATAAATAATAATCTATTATAATTTTTTAATTAAGAATTAATTTTTAAAAAATAAATAATTTTAAATTAATAATTAATTTTTAATTTTAATTAATTTTAATAATTAATTTTTAAATATTTTTTTTAATTAATTAACATTTTTTTATTTATTATTATTTTTTTATTAATAATTATTTATTTATTTTTTACTTACATTTTTTTTAAATAATATTTTTTATTTTTTAATTATTACTTTATTATTATTTTTTTAATTTATCATTCAATTATTTTCATTAAATCTTTTAATCAAGCCCAATAACATATAGTATACAACCTGTAACAAAAAGGGTATATACATACCAAGGGCATGGCATCTTTAGATGATATCAAACGATATCGGAAGGGTTTCAACTCAAAATAAAATACTCAAAAATTGGCACCAAATTTTCGGTTTCGTGTGTTTCTTAAAATAAAATCATAATAAACGTGGCAGCACACTACATACGTTAATAACTACTCGTTACCCGTCACGTTACTTGCCAAAATCCGATAAATGTCTTCAATATCTCTGTGCGACTAGTATGATAGTAGCCTATCACAGGCGGTGTTTTTCCTCATAACTTCCTAATATAAAGAGATAGGATTAAAAAACCCTTCCAATATCGTTTGATATCATGTAAAGATGCCATGCCTTTGTTATGTATATACCCTTTATGTTACACGTTGTATAGGTATAGTCGCCTATACAGCATACCCTATGTACGTCTTAATACACTCACAGCCAGATTAGAAAGTTGCGCACCAAAGGTGCGCACTAAAATAGTAACGCTTAAAATTCGATACTCGTTAGTAGATTTGACCCCTCGGATTTTTCTCATACCGGGCGCCTTATATATGAAAATCGATTCTTAAGGAGTAAACTCCAAAAATATGCAGTATTTTTCACTTTGGACCGTTCATAATTGCTTTACTTTTATAACCCAATAAGATTTTAAAGTGAAAATTAAATAATTCGCTAATTACACAAAAAAAAAGCGCAATGTAAAGAAAACTCAAAAAACTATCCTATCAGCTGATTTAATAGAGTTAACTTCAGGGATCAACATCATGCTTACAAACCCGCACGGCAGCACGCTTGCAACGTTCAAAGGCTGAGCCGACACTTTTTTATAAACTGTTATTTCTGTAACCGCTCATTAACGACATAAATGACTATCATAATTTTATTAGTGGCATGCGGTCTAGCCTTTTCGTGAAGTTTGCGTTACGATGTCAGATACAGCCTGTATATTGAGAATTAGAAAGAACATGGCGGAAATATATCAGTACGGACAACAATGGTCCCGATTCCTTTGTTCACAAACAAAACTTCGTATAAGTTCAGTGCATATTTTTCTTTTCATTACATTAAGAAAAGGACAGAAGAATACACAACAAAACAACGATTCATGACGACGACGAACGACGAACGAGGCAACGATTGCATCACTGCTTACCATCAGGCGGGATTGCAGTCAAACACTAGTTTATAAATACTAAAAAAAAAAAAAAATTAGTGTACACCTGTCAAATTAGTCCGCGCCTGACGTAAATAATCGTATTTTTAGTCGCCATGTTTTTAATTGCATGTATTATCTTCTATCTTTTTCTATCTCTTAATTAAATCGAAACAAAAAAAAAATTGTATAGTTTGTGAAAAAGAGAATCGGTAGGTACCTATAACTGACGACAGCAGGTCAAGCCACCCGACACTCCGACCGAACTGACAAATATTCCCAATCAACCTTTAGCCATAATGCTATAGAGATAAATTTGAAAATCTAATAAGCAAATCCGACAGATTGTAGTAGCTTGACGTGCTGTCGTCTGTACCAATGTTCCGTTTCGCACAGTTTGTTATTTTTTTATCAGATAGTAAGAAAAATAAAACAGATGAATTATCCTGATAAAAGGAAGAAATTATGTGCTAGGTACCTGTAAGGGCAGGTGGTGACGTCATCAGTTTTACAGGCGACAAGCAGGCAGGCAGCGACGCCGATTTCGCGCCGCACGTATGTGTGGGTGCCATCTTGTATGAACGCGCGGTACCGCACCGACTGGCAACATTATAATGTATTGGAAGTACATAAGTAATTACGAGAAGTATATTGATTTGTTTAGGTAGGTTGAAAAAGGTTCCACAAAAGTAATAGAACAGGAGCTACGTCTAAAGGTGACTCGTCAGATGAATATGTAGGAGTCTATTAAAAATGGATATCAGCTTATTTTAAATGATAACAGTGACATAAATACTGATTTAAGGCTGATTTACACGTTGCAATTTAACAATTTTATTGTATACCATAGGCAATTAAATTGCACCATGTAAATCAGTCTTTATTCATTCGGATACTAAGCATGGTGGTGGTGATTTACCCACTACGTCCATTTAAGTTGGGTATCACCCTAGAGAGTCCATGATGATGCTGAAAGCGGAAGTAAAATAGACCCGACGCATGAACATAATTTAATTTTAAATCAGGCCATTTTTTTAGTAAAGCATAAAATAAGGACCCAACATAAATCCAAAGGTTACTTACCTCCATATATTATAATATATACACTACATAAATTATAACCACGAAGCAAGCACTATAACGCATATAGGCGCAGTGAAATAAAAAACGTATGCATATTACTATTAATATTTCGTGCAACTACGCTTACCTACATGCGGTGCATAAATTATTATTAATGTAACATGCAACTACGCTTACTTTCGGTGCATAAGCCGGGTTAATAGCATATTTAATAATAGTGTAATTTATTATAATGATATTATATTATAATATTATTAGAATTGGAGCATAAAATAAATTAATTTAAATAAACTCTTAAAAAATCTAACGATTTCAGTTAGAATAAATAAATATCAAGCAAAAAATGAAAAAAAAACCTATGCAAAGATAATTCACTAGCAATATATATCAAAAAGGCCATAATCGTACTTCGACTTTTTTCAACTATGTTCTGGTCAGCTTCCAGTCTAACAAGATGCAGCTCAATACCAGTACTTTACACGGACAACCCGCGAAGTAGTTCTCGTAATTTTAAGAATGTTTACTATCTGAGCTCTGTCTCCATCTGTCAAAAAATACTTGCAACTGCAAGTATTTTTTGACAGATGGAGACAGAGCAGCGGTCGGAGCGGTCATTTAGGGAAACTTCCCTAAATGAACGTAAAATGTAGTCGCAGTCACATCTCGGCAACAAAAAATGACAAAATGTGGGTAGACTGAGATCAGACAGTACAAATTACAATTACAAGAATTGGGCTTGATCGATGAAGGCTTTTGATCTTCAAAAGCCTGTTACTACGAGTATAGTATACGAAGAAATGTAACCCATACTTTGTTTTTAAAAGAGTGTCCATGGAGTTTCTTGCACGTTCTTCTCCATAGAGATCTACGCATTGGAACGTGCAATTTAGCTTTCTCTTTTCTTGGACTGACCGACATTGACTATTCAAAAGCACCAACGGATGATTAATTTGAAATAAACAATTTTATTTGATTTGATATACAACATGTAACAAAAAGGGTATTTACATAGTTACATACCAAGGGAATGGCATCTATAGATGATATCAAACGATATCGTAAGGGTTTCAACTCAAAATAAAATACTCAAAAAATTGGTACCAAATTTTCGGTTTCGTGTGTTTCTTAAAATCAAATCATAACAAACGTGGCAGCACACTACATACGTTAATAACTACTCGTTACCCGTCACGTTACTTGCCAAAATCCGACAAATGTCTTCAATATCTCTGTGTGACTAGTATGATAGTAGCCTATCACAGGCAATGTTTTTCCTCATAACTTCTTAACATAAAGTGATAGGATTAAAAAACCCTTCCAATATCGTTTGATATCATGTAATGATGCCATGCCTTTGTTATGTATATACCCTTTATGTTACACGTTGTATAATACGCTATCTCTTGGTAGTTGTCATACCATCGGGCATCTCAAGAGCCGTAACAACTGTCAAATATTCACGTATGACAGAAAGGAACAACAACGGCTAATAATTAATGCTGCTTATCGAGGAACAGAGGGTTCTCGGTACGTCAATATTGTCACCCATCCACGGACTAACCGCGGGAAGCGTAGCATAACCTAATTAATCTACTGAGCTGTGTGGCTACCATGAGTTTGCATTACTCAGACTCGATCATACGCATCGAACGCGTTTGGCGCTCTCATTGGTCAAGAGTTCTTACAACCTTGAAACGGACCAATTGATGAGTCAAACCTGCTCGATATCGATGATCGAGTCCTAGTAATGAAACTTATGGTAGCCACACAGTTGTTATCAATTAACCACAATCCCCAATACCAAAGAGACCGTCCAGCAAAAATTAAACGAAAAGGAAACATCGATAAAGTCGACTTACGGTGGCGCTGTCTCTCTGGGCAAGCGTGACTTTGAAGGTACAGGTTGTATCACGGTGCGCTAGTGTGAACTCCTGGGAGCCCACCTCCAGCAGTCTGCTGACGTGCGAAGGGAGCGACAGGTCTGTGATCAGCCGCAGGTTGTCATGGTCTGCTGGATTGTCGTAGATAGGACCAGGGTATGATTCTGTGACCTAGGGATTGTTATTGATCTGTGAGTAGTATTACGAATTTACTACAATAGAGAGGCATACAGGATTATCCACTGCCACTTATGGACCAGAGCCCGTAGTACACCCACATTGTATTTGTAAGCAACAGAATTCTATATACTGTTGTTACAACAACAGTATATAGACTTGCTTGATAACATAAGTTGCTTTTTAACTTGAGGTATATTTTTTGATATCTCGTTTTATTTCAGAAGCTATAGTGATAAACGCTTTCTTTTGCATCGCATAGGATTCGTATTTTTGAGAATGAGCTGGGCATGAGTGTTGAAGGAGAGAGCCAGTGGAGCAGACGAGTCCTGCAGTGGAAACCGTGTAGTGCGACGTTCGATCGCGCAGAGAATCTCCGAGCGTAGCTCTTTCCATCGCCCATATCTCCACTAGTGGACTGCAATGGGCTGAGTTTATGGTCAAAATTTGCTAGCTCAAAAGATATAATATATAGAATTCTCGTATAAGGATGGCTTCTTTTGAGACAGAGGCAGCTAGGAAGTTCTTAATAAATTCTGCCCTTAAACGTATAGAAAAATGTCTTACCTGTCCAGGTACTTTAGGCACTTTAGCTACAAGTAGTTTAGTGGTGGGTAATCCTGGCATGATGCTGATCAGAGCACCGGCTTTGCCCGAATATATTCCAGAACCTGAAACGTAAAACAAAAATTCAAATTACTAGCTGGACCCCTAAACATTGTTGTGCCTTACATTATTTCTAGAAACTATTTTTATATTTCATTAAAAAATGGAAAAAGTGGTCAAGTGCGAGTCGGGCGCGCGCCCCGAGTGTTTAGTAAAAATTGTTGGTATGTCACTAAAATTTTGTGTTATCGGATATTTTTCCTTTATCGGTGAAATTTTTAAGATTTTGAAGTTCACGGGAAGTTCCCTGTAGGTTTTGATTCCCTTGCGAGGGTTAATAATTTCTTCGAATTTGCGACTGTATCTTGCTTAGAGCTTTGATTTTTTCACAGTTCTAAAGGACAATAGACCTGAGTATTTGATATAAATTCTAGCTTGATACCTCCATAGGTTCCTGAGAAAAGTGTCTTGACAGTCAAACAGATGGACCGATTGACAGACGACGTACAAGAAAGTGATCGTATAAGGGTTCCCTTTTTCGAGATACGGATCCCTAAAAATAAATAATAAATAACATCGGTTGCCGGTCGAAGTTACCGCGATTCGTCGTGTTCCGACATGATGACTGGTGAAGCCGTACGGAAGACGGGTCTGAGCAGTTGTGTTGCGATGTGTGCCGGGTTCGATGCGCCAAATGTTGTTTTGTCGGATGTTTGATAGTGAAGGGACACCACCTCGCTCAACTGATATCTTCCTTCCTATTCACTTAGTTTTTTGAGTGAATAGGCTCTTAATAAACTAGCACGCTTTACCATCAACGATTGCATCACTGCTTATCATCAGGCAGGATTGCGGTCAAGCACTAGTTTGGGTTTTATTATAATAAAAAAAAAATAGATGGCGGCCCATTTTCCTACAAACCGGTCCAAACGTTTCGGAGGAAATTTGTAACAAACAACGCGACATGAGAATTTTATATATTACATTGAGTTACTAGCCACTTTTTGATCTTCTCGAAAACCAAATGGATATAAATGGACGGAGACGGCTTACCTGCACTGCCAACTCTGACGTTATTGGCTCCAGCTCCCAAGAAGTTGACATCCATGGTATAAGCGTACGCTTCCTGAATCTGAACAGCTGAAATATTACAAAAACAGTTTTGAAATCGATAAAAGTATCATAAAATCGACTATTAAAGAATTAACGTCCCTCATCCCTAGAAAACCCTGTTGCCAGTGTTAACAGATTCAAAATAAATAAATCTACCAAAATTCTACAGGTGAGATATAATGAATATACAACGTGTAACAAAAAGGGTATATACATACCAAGGGCATGGCATCTTTAGATGATATCAAAAGATATCGGAAGGGTTTCAACTCAAAATAAAATACTCAAAAAATTGGTACCAAATTTTCGGTTTCGTGATGTCTTCAATATCTCTGTGCGACTAGTATGATAGTAGCCTATCACAGGCGGTGTTTTTCCTCATAACTTCCTAACATAATGAGATAGGATTAAAAAACCCTTCCAATATCGTTTGATATCATGTAAAGATGCCATGCCTTTGTTATGTATATACCCTTTATGCTACACGTTGTATACAACGTTATTTTTACTAAATATACGAAACCTGAATATAGTTTGTTCAGAATTAGCAACTCAATCGATTCCAATCATTGCGCCATGTTATAATTTTTCCCAAATACATTTAGAAATTGTTGCAGCGTGGTTACCGCGCTCACAACACAGCTGACGGTAGATCATAGCACCAGGCGCATGCGCATAGCTGGACAGGGACACCCGCGCCGCACCGCCGTAAGCGCGGGCGAGCGAGCGGTGCGTTAACCATATTTTTGTTGGGTCAATCAAGCAAGATAACAAACCCATAACTTTGTGGTTTTTCAAGATATCAAAAAAAAAAAAATATCTTTTCGAAATTTTGAACATATACAATATGTAAAGAAAACCCTGTCCGATCCGTGAAGGTATTGTTAGGTATCGATAACTGATTCTACTAAACACAGGCTAAACTAAACACAGACAGGCTAAACTTAAAAAAAAAAATCCCCCTAAAAAAATCAATATTATTTCGCAAAAAGAGGTAACTTAATACATGTGCGGTAAGCAACCCCTTTCCGCGGGCGGCGGGGGGCAGGGCACGCGGCACCTGTCACGTGGTCGCGTCGCTATTCGCTTATAATAATACCGGTGTTGTCACTTTATTAAAAATTACCAAATTTCGGGGAAATTGGAATGAATTCGCGGGAAAAAAGGATTATTTCAAAATTCATTAGTATTGTTACTATGATGATTATGTAAAATTTTATATTATACTAGCTTTCGCCCGCGGCTCCGCCCGCGTGGACTAATATTTTTCGTATCCCACGGGAACTGCATATTTTTCCGGGATAAAAAGTAGCCTATGTGTTATTCCAGACTATTATCTACCCCTGTGCCAAATTTCAACCAAATCCATTCAGTAGTTTTTACGTGAAAGAGTAACAAACATCCATACATCCATACTTACAAACTTTCGCCTTTATAATATTAGTAGGATTTGGTCAAGTATTTACCTAATCTTTAATATCCTTATGGGTCGGACAGGGTTTTCTTTACATATTGTAAATTCTTTAGTTAAAAACATTGAACATGTGTTTCGGGTTTCGCATTAAAAAAAATTACGTTATATACCTACATATATGAGTATATCTAAACACGCCAAAATAAATATAAAAAGATATGCTATTTTTTTTTTGTTTTGGTACTTGAAATAGCTCCATGCTAATAAAATTGTTTTGACTAGCGGCATTGCCACACTGCATGGCAATGTGAAATAAAAAAAACAAAATTTCAATGGCTCTGGTCAAGATAAAAGTCAGCCTTTGGGCTTGGGTCACGGAAAGTCTCAACCAGCCGTTTATTTGTTTGTTTGAATAAGCAATAAAGGGAGGTTTAAACCCAAACGGCTCGAAAATATACTTAATTTTTGATAAGGTTTTATAGCCTAAAAGACGAGATGATGCAAAAGTATCAACGCACATTGCGTCCTACTCTACAGGATTAACAAAAAAAATAATTGGTGTCAATGTGTTAATTTTTACTTGTTTTCTATATTTTGATATCTATACCGTCCGATTAATTCACACACTCCAAGTACATTCCCTTATGTTTCCATAGTGAGGAGGTTACAGAATCGCTATTCAACACGTCTTTGGAATCTCAGTAGTTAATTTATTTTACCCCTTGTATTTTTGACCTGAATAGGTCTTTAAAATTGAAAAAAAAAAGATAAATGATCACAAAATCGTGAGATCCAGTTTGGTGATGCAACTTTTTGTGAAAACTTTTTGCCACTCACCAGTCAAATATGGCAGCTCAGAGAACCACATGGTGGGGAATATGACATCTTTAACGTGGCTCTTCTGTACCACCTGCACACTCGGCACTTGGAACATGAGGTCGAAACAGATGAAGTGGCCGAAGGTAACTCCAAAGTCTGTGGTGAACAAGCCGAGTTCGGGACGTAGGGCTGGCGTGTGTGCGTATTCGCCGAATAAGTTGATCTTGCGAAATCTGGAATATACGAAGGTTTTGAATGTTTCGATGTCATGAGATTAAAGGGTTAAAAACTATTATATGTGATATTCTGATCATCATCATCATCGCAGCGCTAATCCCAGTCGCATCCGAAGCTTTTTTCAGCTTTGGAGTCTGGAGTCCACTTTACCAGTCTAACTGCTGGTTTTAGCTAAACTTCGCTATTTTCCGTGAAACGACTGCCGTCTGACCTACACAACCCAAAGGCGATATCGAAGCAATACAGTTAGACCAATTGTTGGACTTTTGAGGGCTCCAACAACCCGTAACGACTACCATTAGATGTTCGTATGGCAACCGGGACCAAGGGATTAACGTGCTTTCCGAGGCACGACAAAACTATCTATGAATAAGAATATTTGCAAAATGCAAATATTCTTATTCATAGATACAAATATTTGGACTGCGCGGGGATCGAAGCCGCGTCTCCTTGCGCAGCGGCCGCATTCGCTACCACTACGCCACGGAGGCTGTAAAATCTATGTGTTATTGTGATGTTTAAATTATATTCAGTTTAGTTGATTTTGAAATCCATCCATCCGTCCATTTATTTATTCCACAAACGTTAGCGACTATAATAACGAGTAGTGTGAGTAGGTTATAAGAATATTTTGTAACAGCCGTGGTCAACAATTCTTCTTCCTCTTCTTCAGCCTATAGTTGTACACTGCTGGACAAAGGCCTCCCCCAAGGCTTTCTACGCCGACCGGTCTTGTGCTGCCCGCATCCATCGGCTTTCCGCGACCTTCACCACGTCATCGGTCCACTTTGTTGGGGGCCTCCCTACGCTGCGTCTTCCAGTACGTGGCCGCCACTCCAGAACCTTACTGCCCCGTCGGCCATCGGTTCTACGAGCAATGTGTCCTGCCCACTGCCACTTAAGTTTAGCGACTCGCAGAGCTATGTCAGTGACTTGGTCAACAATTGCAAGGTTGAAATTAATACTAAGTAATTGATTCGGAGAAATCTGTACATAAAAATAGAAATGTCTATTTGTTATTTCAAAATAACAGGTTTTTACTACGGTACCGACAAAAAAACTTTTTTTTTAAATTCTGTCTGTCACTTTGTTCCGGCTAATCTCGGAAACGGCTGGATTTTGACGGGACTTGCACAGGAAGATACCTGATGTTGTTGTTGTCCGATGGAATAATTTGCAAATCTCACGAGACCGAAGCTCCGAGCAGCAGATAATCCCAAATAAAACGAATATTTTTAAAACTAATTACTTGTCACTATAACCTTCGGTTGGTCATAAATCAACCCTAATAAACCTCAACACACCAGTCAAAAAAGAGGAAACACCTAGATTGGGTTACGGCCATAAATAATAGACAGGATCCCTAATTGCGTAGTGTGTCAATTACCATTAATTTAAATCATTTTGAAGCATATTGCTTATCCATTGCTCCATATGTTGGATAAATGTGTCTCTCAACAGCGTCAAAAACGCAGTGAATGTTGTATAACTATCAAAATGTTGCGTATGTTACGCAATTACTCTGTGGGTAGTTGAAAATATATCGTTAATACTAGTGTCGCTAGTATACCTACCTATTCCAAACGCCAGGACTATAAATACATTACAGTAAAAGCTATAAATAAATATACAAAGTCCTGCACACTACAAGTACCACACAATCAATTATAAACCTTAACCCAATGAACACAACGTGCATTTTCGACACTCAGTACTTTAAGCCATTCTGGTATTTTAGTCTCACCTATCAACAACCTCTCCGATCCTGTTGAATACGACGTTGGTGTTGAAAATGTACTCCTTCGCCTCAGGGCAGTACTCTTCGGAGGCCGTCTCCTGGACTGTGCAGTCCATGCGCTCGCGGCCATTGATAACCACGTAGATGTCATTCTCCCGCGCGGCTGTGGATATGCCTACCATGAACTGAAACAACAATTTCAAAGTTGAGATTCGTTAAATCAAACAGCACATTAAGCTACTAAAAACTGTAAAATTTCGTTATTAGATTTTCAAATTTATCGCTAAAGCATTAAGGCTCAAAGTTGATTGGAAATATTTGACAGTTTCGGGTAGCTTGAACTGCTGTCGTCTGTAATATATTAGGTATCTGCTACGTAACTAGCCTTTTTCAAGTACAAACCATTGTGTCACCCTTTGTAAAATCTTTATATTTATATTCTGTAATCTATATGGTGTACATAATAAAGAGTATTCTATTCTATTCTGTTCAGTTCAGTTCTATTCTGTTCTATTCTATTCTGTTCTATTCTATTCTACAAACCTGGTCAAATTTCAAGGGGTAGAGAGCTGGAATCGGGTACTGCCGCAGCGCACCATGGATTGGGACCGTGAAGTAAGTCGAGCTGTTTGTGAGTGTCAGTTCAGGGAACACCACAATGTCAGCGCCCTGAAAATATTGTTAAATTATTTTTCATCCCACCATCTCGGAAAGAGTATTTTTAATCTTCAATATCTGACTGGAAAAGCCGTTTTTATTCTCTAGAGGATAAAGTAAATTGAATTTAGAACATCGTGTGCACTAAGTTTGTAAATTAAAAAAATTAAACCTATTTACTGTTACCTCTATGGTGCCGAATATATCATACAACTTTTTTTTCATTTGTTAAAAACTCAGACTCGGAACCTTCTTGGTGTTCTTTTTTCAATTTTCTTTGTACGCGGTTCTTTACGCGGCATTTTTTCACGTCATTGTTAAACCTTATATTAAAAAAAAGAAACTTGAAAACAAGTGAAAAACTAAAATGAGTGATTCTAGCGACGAGGAAGTTTGTTTGACGCCAACATAATTGACTGAAACTGTTAATAATGCGCAAATGAGCTTTCTACCTCAACAATCACGCAAGAAGTATTTAAAACAGTACGATATGTTCAACACGTGGCGACTAGCAAAAGGAGCCAAAACTTTCTCAGAAAACGTTTTGCTGGCATATTTTATAGAATTATCCGAGAACAAGAAGTCATTTCCTCGCTGAGGTGGAATGAAAAGTTTTGTGTTGCACTCGAGTGCAAAGATTTTTCACCTCGTGTCCTTTTGATTCCCTCGCTAACGCTCAGGATTCTAATTTTGAATCACTCGATGCGCTCGTGATTCAATTTTAGAATCCTTCGCTTGCTCGGTCATCAAAATTGAACACGCGGTTAAAAAGCAACTTTGCACTCTTGTATAACAAATAAGTATTGTTAATTATCCTGTGATCAGATTTATGACAAAAAATATTTTAATTTTTAGGTATTTATTTTTTTATTATAATTTATAAAAATGTTTTTAATTTTATAAATAATCATCATCATTCATCATCATTTCAGCCGAAAGACGTCCACTGCTGGACATAGGCCTCCCGCATCCAGCGGTTTACCGCGGCCTGCGCCAGGTCGTCGGTCTACCTTGTCGGGGGCCTACCCACACTACGTCTTCCGGTGCGTGGTCGCCACTCGAAAACCCGGCGGCCCCATCGGGCATCGGTCCTACGGGCAATGTGTCCAGCCCACTGCCACTTTAGTGTTGCAATTCTTCGGGCTATGTCGGTTACTCTCGTTCTTCTGCGGATCTCCTCATTCCTGATTCGATCGCACAGTGAAACCATAAGCATAGCCCTCTCCATTGCCCTTTAAGTGACTTTGAGCCTTCTTATAAGGCCCATTGTTAGCGACCACGTCTCAATTCCATAAGTCATCACTGGCAACACACACTGGTCGAAGACTTTTGTTTTGAGACACTGCGGTATTTCGGACGAGAAGATTTTACGTAGCTTCCCGAAAGCAGCCCAGCCGAGTTGGATTCGACCTCTTTCTCCAAATTGGACATTCTTAACTGGATAGTTTGTCCCAGGTACACGTAACTGTCAAAAACTTTGAGAACAGAATCTCCAATCTTTATAGAAGTCGGTACGGCATGCGGCATAGGCATTAGACATGACTTTCGTCTTTTCCACGTTCATTTTAAGACCGACTCGCTCGGAGGCTCTACTGAGGTCTTTGAGCATTGTACTCAGGTCCTCCGCGGTCTCAGCCATGACTACGATATCATCAGCAAACCGAAGGTGTGTCATGTACTCGCCATTGATGTTGATGCCCAGTCCTTTCCAGTCCAGAACCTTAAAGACATCCTCCAATGCAGCGGTGAACAGTTTCGGGGAGATAACATCTCCCTGTCTGACACCACGCTGCAGAGGTATTGATTTCAAGGTCTGGTCCTGTTCGGACTGACATGGTGGCGTTTTCGTCCAAACCCTTCAGCGCTTCAATATACCGATAGTCTACTTGGCACCGCTGGAGAGACTGCAGTACAGCCCAGGTCTCGATCAAATCAAAGGCTTTTTTTTCGTAGTCCATAAACGCCAAGCAAAGGGGTAGGTTATACTCCTCGGCCTTCTGTATAACCTGCCGCAGACGATTCGTGAGGACTCTCCAAAACAACTTATAGACTTGACTCAGAAGTGAGATGGGTCTGTAGTTTTTCAAAAGGGTGTTGTCGCCCTTTTTGAAAAAGAGTACCACCACACTTCTGTGCCATGCCTGTAGCGTTTTTCCCTTGACTATGACAGAATTAAATAACTTCTGAAAGGCCCTAAGGATCGGTACACCACCAGCCTTCAGTAGCTCAGCCGTTATTCCGTCATCGCCCGGCGCCTTGTTGTTTTTAAGCTGTTTAAGAGCCAATCGAATCTCCTGCAGGGTGACGTCCGGGATATCTTCGGTTTAATCTTGCTCTAGGGTCTTCAGCAAGATTTAAAGCGGGTTTTGTCGTCGAAGTGTAGAGCTGTCCATAGAAATTCTCGACTTCCCTCAAAAGCTCGGGCCCGGACGTTATGATCTTGCCGTCGTCAGTCTTCAGCTTGCTTAGCCGGCTATGCCCAATAGTCAGATCCCTAGCGAAAACTTTATGTATAGCCTATAACCTTCGTTATACGCTCGGTATTATACCGACGTAGGTCGCACTTCAGAGACTTTGAGATCTGCTTATTGAGCTGCCGCTTCTTCACCGCTCCGTTTCCCAAGTTTAGCGTTGAAGTCCCCCATGATAACGCTGTAGTGAGTTTTAGAGCTATGTATGGCTTTAGAGATGTCCTCATACATAGTCTCTACTTCATCGTCGGAGTGTACCGAAGTCGGGGCGTATACCTGAATGACCTTCAGCGAAAACCGTTTGGTTATTCTGAGTACCAGAAACGCCACCCTGGTTGACACACTCTCGATCTTCACTACATTGTCCACAAGGAACCTGTGGACGAGGAACCCGACACCACCTTGGGACTGACGGTCGCCCTCCCGGAAATAGAGCAAGTTACCGGATTTAAGGATTATCGAGTCCTCACCCTCTCTTCGGACTTCCGATAATCCCAGGACACCCCATCGTAACTTGCTCAATTCTTCCTCCAGTTTAAAAACCCTCTCGTCGGTCCGCAGTGTGCGCATGTTCGGTGTTGCCAGGTCCATCCTTCGTTGTTTGTGGTAGCCGGATCTCTTCCAGAGATTCTTCGCACCCCCTGCCCCGTCGTTACCTTGGCCGCTAGCACAATGACCAGGAATAGCGAAGCTGCCGGGGACTAGGGGCCTTGGCTTAGTCGTGTGCATCATTGGGGGGGTTTGCCATAATCCCCCTGGCGGGTTGGGGATCGCAGGATTTGATATTCCACAGAAGAAGCGCTGCTGCCCGATTCCCTGGTGACAGTTCCCTTAGTCGCCTCTTACGACACCCATGGGAGATGGGTTGGTACTGCTAGAGCGTACGAATGTTGCACTACAGGCTGTCTATGATTGGGGAAAAGCCAATCTTTTAGCATTCAATGCCGACAAAACACACGTGTATCTTATATTCACCGCCAAAACAAGCCCTTTCTCCTTGGCTCCTACTTCTCGGAATGTATCCTTGGATTGCACCGACCGCCTTTAGCTTTTGGGAGTGGAGATTTCCTCGAACCTTAACTTTGGGCGGTTCTTTGATTCCAAGGCCAAGGTGGCTGCCACGAAACTTGGCGTTATAGCAAAGGTCTGGCGGTACTTCACACCAGAACAGCTTCTAATGTTATACAAAGCACAGGTCCGTTCGTGTGTGGAATACACAGCCACATTTGGGCTGGTGCTGCAAAATGCCACCTGGCTACTTTGGATTCGTAGAGAGACGTGAAGGGAAGAGGTTAATTGGCGACCCAGATTTAGCTCAAAACGGTTTCCAAAGCCTAGAACACAGGCGAAGAGTAGCCAGCCTGTCGGTGTTCTATAGGATTAATTTTGGAGTGTGTGTTAGGGAATTGCATCATTTAATTCCCCCATCTCCGTTCCTTCATCAGACGATCCGTCGTACGACGAGGTTCCACCCTCACGTTGTTGATACCACAATAAATGATCCGAACGAAGCCTTTAGCCTAGTCTTTTATACTGCGTACGTCGAGGGACTGGAACAATTTCCCAGCGGGGGTGTTTCCGTCGGACTATAATAGGGATGTAACCAAGGTATGAAAATCAAAAAAAAAAAATTAGTCCATCTTATAGATAACTGAAAATTAAGACCGGTATTTTTTATTTTTTGAAATTACCAAATACTACTGAGATATAGCGTATTAAAGTTACGGAGTGGGGGCTAATTCTGTCACGCCGTGGTGCAAAATATACCACGGCGACATTTCAAATCAATATATCTTCCTAAGTATTTGAAAGAAAGAAAAAATATGTGTTCAATATTTTTTATAAATCTATCTGATGGACATTAAATATTTTTTTAGGATACAACCCAATTTATGTGTCTTCAAAAAGCTAGAGTGAATAGGCTCTTAATAAACTAGCGCGCTTTACCATCAACGATTGCATCACTGCACACCATCAGGCGGGATTGCGGTCAAGCACTACATATGTCTCAAGTTGCAGGGACTGGCGTAAAGTGGCGTATTATGCGAGAAATCGTATTAAGCATGATCGTATTAAACGAGTTATACTGTAGTTAATCCATACTAATATTATAAATGCGAAAGTAACTATGTCTGTCTGTCTGTTACGCTTTCCCGCTTAAACCTCTCAACCGATTTTGATGAAATTTGGCACGGACAATCTTTAGACCCTGAGAAAGAACATAGGATACCTTTTATCCCGGAAAAAAATGATGTTTCCGAGGGAAATCTAAAAAGCGCGATATAACCGAACTCCACGCGGGCGGAAAGCTAGTTTTAGGTATAAATGCGAAAGTGACTCTGTCTGTCTGTCGGTCTGTTACGCTTTCCCGCTTAAACCTCTCAACCGGTTTTGATGAAATTTGTCACAGACAATCTTTAGACCCTGCGAAAGGACATAGGCTACCTTTTATTGAAAAAAAAAAATTATATTCCCGAGGGAAATTTAAAAAGCGCGATATAACCGTATTCCACGCGGGCGAAGCCGTGGTCGGAAAGCTAGTGATTTATAAAAAAAAAAAGTGACGTATTAGACGTATTAACGTCACCCATAAATACGTGTAAACAACTAACCTGTTCGGCGGCTTCCTTTATAAGACTCGCGTAGTTAGCAAGGTTTGTCGCCACATTCCCATTTACTATGAACTCAACAACAGCGCCGACATAATGATCATCTTGAGGTGTCGATTTCTGTGGAGAAAAGGAACTTTATAAATAAACAGGGTCAAATTAGATTTATTTTTATTTTATTCAAAATACAAGTTCCTTAAGTGTCATCATCATCCCAGCGTTAATCCCAGTCGCATCCGAAGCCTTTTTCAGCTTTGGAGTCTGGGGTCCGCTTTTACCAGTCCAACTGCTGATATGGCTAAACTTCGACATTTTCCGTGAAGCGACTGCCGTCTGACCTCCACAACCCGAAGGCGACATCGAAGCATTGCAGTTAGACCAATTGTTGGACTTTTTGAGGGCTCCAACAACCCGTAACGACTGCCTCTAGATGTTCGTATGGCAACCGGGACCAACGGCTTAACGTGCTTTCCGAGGCACGATCAGATCAGTGCAAATATTCATATTCATGCATACAAATACTTGCATTGTGCGGGGATCGAACCCGCGCCTCCTTGCGCAGCGGCCGCGTCTGCTACCGCTACGCCACGGAGGCTGTCCTTAACTGAAAAAAGTTCCTTAACTGTAACCAGGCTAATCAAAACTGACTCTGCCTTAGCATACCATGGCCTGAGATTTTATTAACGTGCTATTTATAGATCAGTGTTATTAGACTAAGAGCTAATGCACCCTCTGATTATCGGTATCTCTGTAAGGCTAGAAATTCTTATAGTGATAAGTCATAGCATGCTAAGAACGGTAACCATCGCCTGGCGCGCAACAGCCCCGCACGTCATCAGCCCCCATAATCTTAAAAGTGTAAAAAAATAAAACTTTTTGATGTAAGCTTGAAATTTTTATACCTAATTTTTCGTTTAATGAGACGTTCAATTAAAATTGACAGGCGATTTCAATGAGTACAAGTACCTGACAGGTGAACCGAAAAGTGTGTAGTATATGAATTAAAATAAACTTTATTCTGTAAAGTTGAAATTTATACATATATATGACAGGCGGTTCTGACTAGGATAAGTCCTTGCCAGGCGAGGCGAAAGATGCTATGGGAGTGCGAGTAAGAGGCATAACGTGAACTTAGGGGTGGGATTTCACAGGTGAAAATAATGAAGTATGCTTCAGATAAAAAGAAGAAAACAATGAAAGTTGGTAATAAAGTTCATGAAATCCGTGTCCAACGTGATTTATTTGGTCGCCTATTTTTATTAAAAAATATTATCATACCCCATAACAATCGTTCCGATATCACTTTGCCATGAAGATGGCACTTTTCATAAAACTGCGAAGTCAGCAATGATTGAAGCTTTACAAGTAAATAATACCCCTGATGATGATATACCAGAAAAGTTCTATGCTGTTTTTTGACGGGTGTTATTTACGTCATACGATGTAAAACATTCCAAAAACATTTGGTAATATATGAAAAAAAAAATATGTCAATTTTAACGGCAAGGCATGCTCCACCAGTGGATATCATTTTCGGACATTACTTTTCACCGTCTATCAAAGATTATGAATGAAGCCAACGTCACGAACATCGTACATTTTTTTTTAACAATTATAAACTAGTGCTTGACTGCAATCCCGCCTGATGGTAAGCAGTGATGCAATCATTGATGGTAAAGCGCACTAGTTCATTAAGAATATTCACTTAATTCACAACAACATTTGGCGCATCGTACCCGCCACACATCGCAACATAACTGCGCAGACCCGTCCTCCGTACGGCTTCACCAGACATCATGCCGGAACAAAAAAATTTAATAATTAAATTATAAATTTATTAATTTAGTATTTGATTACTGGTCCAGATTTCCAGAACAAGTCAGACCAGTTGATTTCATTAAAGAACTCCGTAATATAGGATTTAAAGAAGCTTTTTTAAATATTTAATTACACACTGAAGCAGAACTGAAATGTCTGAGTTTATTGGAAATACCGTAATCAATTTAAATTACAAAGAATGTCATGTTTATAGCGTTCATAACAATTGTGTGATCTCCAATATAAATGATAATTTGTCGGGGCAGCGTCATGAAGAAGCTGATACGAAGATGGATCATATATGTCAAATGGATCACAATACGTCCAATGTTTTAATAAAAGCATCCGACACAGACATTTTAATAATAATGCTGGGTAACAAGGACCACCTCTGCAATCATAATTTAAAAATCTGTATGGAACATGGCAAGATGAATTTGTAGAAATGGTTAAATATTTCGCAACTATACAAAAAATTAGGACCTCTTTTATGCAAAACTTTACCTGGCTTTCACGTTTTAACCGGATGTGATTTTGATCCATTTTTTTCTAAGAAGAGGAAAAAAGAAACCTTATAAATTTTTACAAAAAATGTACAATTTCAGAAGGCATTTGCAGCATTAGGAAATGCTGAAATATTACTGAGAAAAGATGAGGTATTTCCGATACTTGAAAAGTTTGTTCGTAAAATTTAGGGGATTAAATCTGCAAATTTAAATGAAGCACGGTATGAAAAGCTTCTCGCCACATATTAAACTAGTGGTACTGATGTGTTTAGGAAGGAACTAATTATGTAGTTATGATTCCTCAAATTTACCTCCATGCCAACGGGAACTGCAACAACAATGATTGCGATCTTTATGTATATCAAATAAATGGCAAAATAGTCAGTTAAAAGTGCCAGCGGTTCCTGAAGATAATGGTTGGAACTACGTCGATGGAAACTATGATTTTAATTGGTTTGATGTGGATACAGTTCCTTCTTCTATCATCATCATCCCAGCGTTAATCCCAGTCGCATCCGAAGCCTTTTCAGCTTTGAAGTCTGGGGTCCGCTTTACCAGTCCAACTACTGATATGGTTAAACTTCGACATTTTCCGTGAAGCGACTGCCGTCTGACCTCCACAACCCGAAGGCGACATCGAAGCATTGCAGTTAGACCAATTGTTGGAGTTTGAGGGCTCCAACAACCCGTAACGACTGCCACTAGATGTTCGTATGGCAACCGGGACCAACGGCTTAACGTGCTTTCCGAGGCACGACCAGACCAGTGCAAATATTCATATTCATGCATACAAATACTTGCACTGTGCGGGGATCGAACCCGCGCCACCTTGCGCAGCGGCCGCGTCCGCTACCGCTACGCCACAAAGGCTGTCGACAGTTTCTTCTTCTATCTATGAACTAATATTACAACAGCGTACTGATACTACAGAGAATGAGTCAAGTGAAACTGAAGAACACATTGAACTTTCTAATTCATAAAAATATATGGAAATCTATATGAATGATATAGAATTCCATATATTCAGATCTAGAATTTGATTAAAATCCGAAATGTAATGTATATAATGTATTAACACTTTGTTTCTTTTTAGATGATGAAATCAGTAATGACGAATCATATGATGATGAAGAAATTAATAGTGACATATCTGATAATGATGAAGGTTAACTTAGAAACTTATGTATGTTTTAATATAACTTTTAAAAAATGCACAAAATTTCTGTTTTTAATGATATAATGATATGAGTTTTCGCGTTATGTCTCTTACTCGCATTCCCATAGCATGTTTCGCCTCGCACAGAGTCGCCTGTCATTGTAAATACCCTCTTAGAATTGCTTAGAAAAACACATTATATAAAGGAGATGTTTCAGAAATGTATGGAGCCTGGGCCAGCACATTGTACACTTAATGCTAGGCATAGTTACGCTATAGTTAACTGTTTTTAATGTTAATTTCCTATATTTTAACTTAGTTTTTATACAGATTCAATTTAACTCGGCCAAGGAGTGCAACACAACTACTAATAAATATGGTGGTCAGTAATAAGCGAAATAAGATTTTGACAGTCACATTTCATTGATGTGTCATGTATCTAAGGCTATCGTATCTATATTATCTACCATATGACTGCGAAAAAAACAAAACATGAATTCCGAACATACGGCCCATTAAATAAACACAATGGACTCAAATCAACACTCCACACGAACACAACGGGAAAATAGAACTGTCAAAGTCGCCAATCAAACGTCATAACCACTGTGATGACTACCATTATTAAAGGGTCATCTCACTAAAAAACGTTTCAAAAAATCCATACTAATATTATAAATGCGAAAGTAACTCTGTCTGTCTGTCTGTCTGTCTGTTACCCTTTCCCGCCTAAACCTCTCAACCGTTTTTGATGAAATTTGGCACAGACAATCTTTGGACCCTGAGAAAAAACATAGGCTACCTGTTATCCCGGAAAAATTTGATATTCCCGAGGGAAATCTAAAAAGCGCGATATAACCGAACTCCACGCGGGCGAAGACGCGGGCGGAAAGCACACAATCTTTAGACCCTGAGAAAGGACATAGGCTACCTTTTATCCCGGAAAAATTTGATGTTCCCGAGGGAAATCTAAAAAGCGCGATATAACCGAAATTTACGCGGGCGAAGCCGCGGGCGGAAAGCTAGTTAATTATATATACTTGTATTTTTATTGAAATTAATTTAGTAGTATTTTTATGAAAACCTTTTATTTTTTTCCTTTTTATCTTTATAGCGTACATAGTGGTGGCCCAAAATGAAACATCTCCTTTCAACTTTACAGAATATAGTTTATTTTAATTCATATACCACCTTTCAGTTCACCTGTCAGGTACTTGTGCTCATTTAAATCACCTGTCATTTTTTTTTAACATCTCATTAAAAGAGCAATATCGTATAAAAATTTCAAGCTTACAGCAAAAAGATTTTTTATTTTTTAATATTATTAGGGGTTGATGACGTGCAGGGCTGTTGTGCGCCAGGCGATGGTTCCCGTACCTACTTAGCATCCCTTGTCCGATGAAGGCCAGCCCGCGCCGCAGCTGCGCCAGTAATATCATAATGTCCCAACAATGACCTCTGACTTTGTTTCGGCGTTTCTTCTCAGAGCTAGTACTAGGACATGCAGTGGTCATCAAACCATTAAGAATACATTCGATCCAGCCTTCCATTGCTGTCCTCTCTAGCGACACCCTAAGCCGAGGTTCGTACCCCACAGGGGGTGCCCTTAGTGCGTAGTCGCCCAATTTTAATTTAGTTTTAAGTGCTCCTGGCTGGAGGCTTTAATTTTAATTAAAGCATCCACATGAAAGTCCGATTAAGTAGTTACGGCCTCTAATGGCCACCAACGAGATGCCATATCAAAAAAAAAAAAAAAACCTAAAAGATAGAAGATAACATTTTAGTTATTCTGTCAAATTAGGATAGTTCATAGTAGGGTTGTAACGGAGCTTCGCCTCCGCTTCCGTTACTGTGGAAGTTCCGCAAGAAATCGTATCTTCGCTTCCGCCTCCGTCTCCGCACAATTTTTAGCGGAGTTATAACTCCGTTATAACGGAGGTTTATTTACGTATCTATGCAATAAATAAATAGTCCGGCCGCGTTTGAGCGCGAAATGGTCAAGAATCAACTAGTGCGAGGCGGGAATGCGGCAAGCACAATTTGTTTCTCCTTAATTTTCATTACAAGAAGGTAATATTTTTTTTACCAAGTATACTACTATTAATGTACGTATTTAAAATAAGAATTTTGTTTTACTTAACCATAAATTTCAATTTTATATATATGTACTTTCACCTCCGTCTCCGCCTCCGTTAACCTCCGCATCCGCGGAGGTAAGACTCGTCGCCTCCGCATCCGCCTCCGCCTCCGCTAACAAGCCTCCGTTACAACCCTAGTTCATAGACAGTTTACGTTATTATAAACATGGCGACCAAAAATCGACAATTTAACGTCAGGGGCGGACTAATTTGACAGGACTAAACTAATATTTTGTCTTCTATCCTTTCCTTAATCTATACTAATATATAAAGCTGAAGAGTTTGTTTGTTTGTATGTTTGTTTGTTTGTGCGCGCTAATCTCAGAAACTACTGGTCCGATTTGAAAAATTATTTTTGCATTGGATAGCGCATTAATGCCGGAAGGCTTTAGGCTATTTAACATCACGCTGCGACCAATAGAAGCGGGGCATATAAAAAAAACGCGGGTGAAACCGTGTGGCGCAGCTAGTGAAATAGAAAGGAAAAGATGGACTCATCTTAAATTCAATTCAGTTAGTGAACGAAGGAATCAGGGTGATAGCTTGTTTAAAGAAATAAACGGCTAGTTGACAATCTCCGTGACCCAAGCACAAGGGCTGGCCTTTATCTTGACCAGGGGCATTATTCACATACATATAGGTATTTATATACACAGCCTCCGTGGCGTAGGGGTAACAGACGCGGCCGCTGCGCAAAGTGGCGCGGGTTCGATCCCCGCACAGTGCAAGTATTTGTATGCATGAATATGAATATTTGCACTGGTCTGGTCGTGCCTCGGAAAGCACGTTAAGCCGTTGGTCCCGGTTGCCATACGAACATCTAGTGGCAGTCGTTACGGGTTCTTGGACCCCTCAAAAGTCCAACAATTGGTCTAACTGCAATGCTTCGATGTCGCCTTCGGGTTGTGGAGGTCAGACGGCAGTCGCTTCACGGAAAATGTCGAAGTTTAGCCATATCAGGATCAGCAGTTGGACTGGTAAAAGCGGACCCCAGACTCCAAAGCTGAAAAGGCTTCGGATGCGACTGGGATTAACGCTGGGATGATGATGATGATGATATAGGTATTTATATACTTAACATTTTATCTTCTGTCCTTTTCTTAATGAAATAAAAGAAAAGGATGCAAAGAACTTAAATTTAATTTAGTTTGTGAACAAGGGAATCTTAACGGAGCGGTTGTCTACTTATATGACCTACACAATCCAGTTACTGGGTACCAATGTACGGACGCAGGTCACGCAACCTCAAACTGTCAGATATTCCCAATCAACCTTGAGCATTAATGCTTTAGAGATAAAGTTGAAAATCTAATAAAGAAATCTGGCAGATTGTAGTAGCTTGATGTCCTATCATCTGTACCACTTGCAAAGACTGCTTAAAAACAATAATAGTAGGTATGTATTAGTTTTGATCTGTCGTGTAGAAGAATGTATGAACGACATCAGGTCAAGCTACCCAAAACTGTAAAAATTTCTCAAATAAACTTGAACCCTAACACCTTAGAGATAAAGTTGAAAAATCTATTAAATTACAGATTGTAGCAAAGACTAGACAAGAAGAATTTATCTATCTTGATTCATTGAACCCAGTGATCGATAAACGACAACAAAACGTCACAACACGGACCCATTTGAAATAATAAATGTAACTGACACAAGCACAACAAAAGCAAACAAATCAAGTTTATTTATTCATTATATGAATCACTTTACCTCATAAGAATTTAACACTAGACAAAGGAATATAAAAACACTAACAACCGACATTATTTACAGACGAAAACACCGGCTGACGAAATTGTTTTCGTATTAAATAAACGATTGGATTTGATAGCCAAAGTCGAGACATCCGTCGTGGGTGGAGTCTCGCTCGCTACTACTGGCGGCATAGACCAATATATTATATAAATACATAATGAGATTGGCACAGTATAACTGCTGTCTTCCATATTTAAAAAATTACTCTATCTGTGCAGTATTATTTATTCTGTGGCAGTACTGGCCTACTATTCCTGTCTCAAGTCTGCAACCAAGTGGTTCAAGTATGCTTAGTTTACGTTCTGTCTAATCTAAAACATTAAGCTAAAGGTGAATCTTGTTTACATGTTGCTTTCAAACTGTAGGTCGTTCACATTTTTATTGACTCTTATAGTCATCTATGACTTTAAGCCATCTATGGCTTGCGTAAAAATTAAGTAGTAAGTGAAAGTGCTTATTCCCAGCATCTGTTTTGTTCAATCTCTTCTTCTTCTTCTTCAGCCTATAGAGGTCCACTGCTGGACAAAGGTCTCCCCCAAGGCTACATAATGACCGGTCTTGTGTTGCCCGCATCCATCGGCTTCCCGCGACCTTCACCAGGTCATTGGTCCACCTTGTTGGGGGCCTCCCTACGCTGTTTCTTTCGGTATGTGGCCGTGTGGCCGTCACTCCACAACCTTAATGCCCCATCGGCTATCGGTTCTACGAGAAATGTCCCTCTCCCACTGCCGCATCCATCGGCTTCCCGCGACCTTCACCAGGTCATCGGTCCACCTTGTTCAATCTCAGTAAAACGTAATTTAATTCAGTAATCGTCGCAGCAGGATTTTATTGCGCACTGAATTTTAAACTGTCGGTGTTGAACTGAGCATTCAGAATCCAACAGAGCGCATCCCGGCACTAAGGAACTCAAATCTCTGCGCTGTCAGTCAGTGTAATGAAAATGGGAGAAAAAGGCCTATAGCATATCACCCGCTGCAAGTGCTGGAAGTAGGAAATTAAAAATGTTAACTTTAAAAATACAGAGAACGTGTTTCACAATAACAAATGATCGCGTAAAACAATCTGTCTTTGTTTTGAAGAAATTGGCACGTATCCAGCGGCAATCGATAATTTCTGGACGCGACTTCGCAATATCCATAATTCTATCCTTTTATTTGTCACTGTTGTAGTGGCCTAGTGGTTAAAACACCAGCCTTTCAAGTATGATGTACGAGTTCGTTCCAGGTCAGGCAAGTACCAATGTAACTTTTCTAAGCTATAGGTTTGTACTTTCTAAGTATATCTTGGACACCAATGACTGATTGCAAGGTGAAGGAAAACATCTTGAGGAAACCTGGACTTTAAGTCTGAAATTGCCGATCTGCATTTAGCAAGCGTGGTGATTACGCTCAATCCTTCTCTGTATGAGAGGAGTCCTGTACCCAGCAGTGGGACGATAAAAAGGTTGATTATGATGATTTGTCACTGAATTGAAAAGAGATAGAAAGTTATGTTCTCCAGTTTCATTGAATACTTTGTTTTAGACGTCATTAAGTGAAGCAGTGCAATTTTGAATCTCACCGTGACAACTAAAGCGAAGTGAGACGTGAGTGCGGAGTGAGCTCTCGCTCCAATTAAATGCTAAAGCAGCGTTTCCCAAACTTTGGTTTACTGTGACCCGGAAATTATCATACTCCTCATTCGTGACCCATTTAAGTTTTTGGACCCTACTAATATCAATATAAGGTAAAACAAATATTGCCAATATGTATGTATTACAACACAATAGTACATGCGCGGGTGTAGAAGGGGCTGCAAAGTGCGACTGAAATAAAAACTAGTTACAACGCATGCGCATGAGTGTGCCCTTCTTACAGTACCTACAATCTACCCGTCGAGCGATCATAATTGTCTCGTTAGTCAAGAAATAAAATCGACCATCTCCCATTACTTTTTTTTTTTTGTAAAGTGGCACTAGTTATGACTTTGTGCTATTTTTAAGTAAAATAAAAATCTTCAAAAGTTCTTCTTTCTTTCCATTCCATTTCATTTTCATTCTTTCATTTCCATTTTATGGCATGACACGGTTTGTGCATTTAGCCAATGTCACGTAATGAATTATTCATGTCGAAAAAGACGGCCGCGTGAACCGTTTTACGAGGGAGGTTTGTGACAAATTCATGATGTGGCCACTATGCTGCGATATTTCACTGTTCTTTATGAATTATTTAACGAATGGACGAGTAGAGGCTGATGATGCTGATGATTACTTATTTAATGTCGCAGAATTGCCTGTGTAATGCTGCGACCCGGTATTTTTAGCGACCCGCTGCCGGGACGCGACCGACCTAATGGGAAACGCTGTGCTAAAAGATGTGTCTATCTTTTTTGGCTGCCTACTCTAAGCTCACTTCGCCTAATTTTTTATGGTAAGATTTTTACAAAATCATAACATTACATTACATAATCAGCCTATAATGTTCACCCTCTTGGGACACAGGCCTCCTCTCGGTGAGAGAGAGAGTGGGCCTTAATCTACCACGCGGGCCCAGTGCGGGTTGGTAGACTTCACATGTCTTCGAAGTTTAGTCTTTAGGACATACCACTTTCCTCACGATGGTTTCCTTCGCCGTTTTAAGATCAGTGGTGATAAAAATTGTGACTGCTATAAACTGTAGCCGACATAGGCAGCTAGCGACCTCTGTTGTCGAAGGGAGGCGACAGCTTCAATGAACGTAGTACGCACAATATTAGTAGTACCGCTTTTCGACACTGGAGGCGCTGTATTATGAATGAAGGCGGTCGCCATATTGATCTTGAGAACTGTAGTACCGCTATTGGCCGCCAGATGTGCTGGGTTTATGAATAAATCACGATTATTTGTCAATGAAAGTTGTAGTTTAAACCCGCCTCTCGACACCTGGGGGCGGTGAGATAAATACGTTTAGAATGTTCTAGAAACTCTCATTGCCGGAAGTTAGAAAATATCGGTTTCTTCCGCCCACATACTGTGGTAACGGCCCCTTTCTGTTCCGAGACGTCGTAGAGTGCGGGTGTGTTAGTTTAGTCTCGTAAAATGTAATCGTGTTTTAGATTTTAAGACTACACCGTGTCTTTACTTGACCGAATCTAGAGATTGTATACTTTAAAACCTGTGGAAATACCGATAATAAATCTGGTAGTAGCATCCGCCTGTTTTTCATTACTATCCAGTACTTATTCTTATTTTACATTAAGAGTAGGTCCGCTTGTGTGCTCAATATTGGTCCTTCGAGCCGGATACTCCAGTATTCTTCCTAAGATAATCGGATTCGGTCGGGTAGGGCTTCGGTGTAGTTTTACACAGAAAGTGGTAGTGGTGTGTGTGCCGGCGACATGGTGAAAACACGCGGTATGCAAGAAGCCGTCACAGGAGCCACGGATGGGGACTCCACGGAATTGGCGACAGCGGTGGGACCAGCAGACCCGCCCAACTATTCCGTCACAGAGTCGGACGAGACCCAACCTCACAGCCCTGTGGCGACCACACCCCCACACAGACAACCACGTGGCGAGACGAAAGCCGACAGGAAGTCGTTGGCCCGAGCGAGATTGGAACTCGCTGCCGCTAGATTGGCACTCTTAGAGGCAGAATCGGCAGACGAAGAACTGCTAGAGGAGAGCTCTGCTGCGACATCGAAACGTCGGACGGAAGCCGCAGACAGACTCAGTGAACACGGCGGCCACATCAGCCCACCGCAGTCACAACTCGTGTCGCCTCACAGGGATTCACCCACTCAGCCGCGACACGACGACACGCGGAGGACGAGGGCAGACGACACGGCGCCGTTGCCACTGCAGCAACATAGCGATGAAGGGAGCCTGCTGCAAGGACTGACTCAGGCATTGTTAGAGGTAGCGCGGGGCAAACCCGCTGCCAGCAGGTATGAATTTGATTTACCTATTTATAGTGGCCTCCCAGGCGAATGGCTGCATTTTAAAGCAGCGTATAATGAGTCCGCGTCGACTCACACAGAGGCGGGAAATTTGGCCCGTCTCAGAAGGTCCCTGAGAGGGCCCGCGTTCGAGGCAGTTAAATGCCTATTCCTAGGATCCTCGGCCGTTCAAATTATGCAAAGGTTGGAATCTCGATTTGGACGACCCCACGCATTAATAACTTACGAATTAAATAAAGTACGTCAGTTACCTAGGGTATCAGATAACCCTACAGATATATGTGTGTTTGCATCAAAGGTCACAAACGCTATTGCCGCGGTACAAGCTCTGAAAAGAACAGAATATTTATATAGTCCGGAGATGATTTCTGCAATTTCAGAAAAGTTGTCAGTTACGTTAAGGAGCCGGTGGTACGATTATGAGATGGCTGCAGGTGACACAGAGCCTGGCCTAGTAGTATTGGGACGATTTCTCGATAGAGAGGCCGATCTTAATGCGCGTCACGCCACAGTAGAGGTGGAACATAAACGAGACCTTCCACGACGACCGGCTCATAAGACATTTAAAATAGGGACTGATAAAACACCTTGCATGATTTGCAACGGTGACTGTAGTAGAGTGACTATCTGTTCTAACTTTAAGAAAATGTCGATAAATGATAGATGGGAAACTGCACGTAAAAATAAATTATGTTTCAGATGCCTAAACCGACGAACGTGGAAGCATAGATGCCGAGGCAAGCAGTGTGAAGTGCAAGGCTGCGAGTATTATCATCACAGGCTACTGCACAGCGACAGCGGGCAGGGAGCGCGCGCTGCAAACGACTCGGAAGAGCGTCTTCGTGTGACAGCAACCGAGCACGTAGTGTCGCGCAACGATACGGCGCCAAGCGGTGACAGCGCTCCACACGCCGTCATCAACAACACGAGCACGCGGCGCGCTTACAATCAAGTCCTGCAGAAAGTAGTACCCGTAACACTATCGGGACCAAACGGTAAAGTAGATACATTTGCTTTGTTGGACGATGGGTCGACAATAACCCTTCTTGCCGCTGACGTGGCGCAACGGATAGGCGCAAAAGGCCCAAATGATCCATTTTACATCGAGGCCGTAGCAGGCGCGCGTATTGACGTCACGAACTCTCAACGAGTCAAGGTAAATATACGAGGCAAGTACACATCTGAAGGCATAGACATCGAAGCCAGAACCATTGACAGACTTAAATTATCAGGCCAGTCGATACGGGCAAAGGACTTGATGGGTTTCGAACACCTGACACCAATAGCCGAGCAGCTAGCATACGATATGGGCGTGCCAACTGTTTTGATAGGCCAAGACAATTGGGCACTGCTGCTCGCCTCTGAAGCACGAGTAGGCACAAAGAACCAGCCGGTAGCGTCACGTACACCACTCGGCTGGATTTTACATGGCAAGACCTGCGACCTGACAAAGGTACATGTATTACCACAGATTGGAGAACGCTGCGGTCACGTAAGTACAGAGGAATCTATTGAAAAGCTCATACAAGAACATTTTAGCCTGGAGTCGTTAGGAGTGCAGCCACGTCGGCCGCAAGCAGACCCGGAGACGAGAGCACTGAAAATATTAAAGGAAACTACGCGTGCTCTGCCGGAAGGTGGCTATGAGACTGGGTTATTATGGAAGAATGAAAATAGGTCTTTCCCAGATAACTACGCCACCGCGCTCAGTCGACTACACAGCACTGAATCCCGTTTACGTAAAGACCCAAATTTGAAACAAAAATACTTAGACCAGATGAAGACGCTGATATCAAAGGGGTATGCAGAACTAGCGCCATCGACGCCATCTGGCGGACGTAAGTGGTACTTGCCGCATTTCCCTGTAATTAATCCATATAAACCAGGTAAGGTCAGAATTGTGTATGACGCAGCGGCACGCACGCAGGGAGTGTGCCTCAATGACTATCTTCTGACGGGTCCCGATCTCCTACAGTCACTCCTTGGCGTGTTGATGAGATTTAGACAAAAACCTGTTGCCGTTTCAGCAGACATAAAAGACATGTTTCTGTGCATAACGGTGAGAAGGGAAGACAGAGATGCGCTCCGTTTTCTATGGCGCGATGATGCGACCTTAAAACCCATCGAATATAGAATGAAAGCGGTGTTGTTTGGTGCAACCTCTTCCCCAAGCACTGCGATTTATGTTAAAAATCTCAACGCACAAGTTCATGAGGTCGACTACCCCGAAGCTGTTAACCCTATAGTACGGAATCACTATATGGATGATTTTTTACAGAGCTTCGACAACGCAGAAGAAGCAAACCAAGTGTCTACAGCAGTCGACGTTGTACATCGACGAGGAAATTTTGTGCTGCAAAAGTGGGCGTCCAACGAGCCGGCCGCTGTTGCTGGCCTCTCGACCGAGCCGGCAGAGGAGGATACTCTGCTCAACAAGGAAGAGAAAATTCTCGGTCTTATTTGGCGACACCAGGGTGACACTTTAGGATTTAACTTCAGGAAAGTAGACCCTTCTTATTTGAGCATGCGGGTCACTAAACGACAGTTATTAAAAACAACAATGTCTTTGTATGATCCGCTGGGTCTAGCCGCACCGTTTACGACACAGGCAAAATGCCTATTGCAAGACGCTTGGCGTTTAAAAATCGGTTGGGACGAACGCCTACCTAAAAATCTAGAACGTAAATGGTGCGACTGGATAAATGCTCTGCAAATTCTGAAAGGCGTGCATATTCCACGTTGTCACCCGGGTTATAATGACTCGACTGGGTTAGAATTGCACGTTTTCGTGGACGCGAGCGAACGAGCCTATGCTGCAGCAGCATATTGGCGTTCAGTGAATGACACAGGTCATGTAGATGTGTCGCTCGCGGCAGCGAAAGGGCGCGTTGCGCCCCTTAAGGTCACATCTATACCTAGACTTGAATTACAGGCTGCCGTGCTCGGCGGGCGCCTGGCGCGCTGCGTGGAAGGAGAGCACGATCGTCGCGCCGACCGCCGAGTCTTCTGGTCCGACTCGCGCACTGTGCTGGCGTGGCTGCGCGCGGGCGCGCGCACTTTCAAGCCGTTCGTCGCACACAGAGTAGCAGAATTAGAAGAAATCACAGAACGGAACGAGTGGCGCTGGGTGCCCACCGCTCACAATGTCGCCGACGACTCAACTCGCGATACACCGACTGACTTCACGGCGAGCCACCGTTGGTACATTGGCCCTTCATTTCTCTATGACAACGAAAAGGATTGGCCACAGGAAACAGACTCACACCTCTATATCGACACGGGCGAGGAGCGTGTTGCCATCACTGCTGCTCACGGTCAGTCTATTTTAATGAAGGCGTTACCTGATGTTACGCGTTTCTCTTCCTGGCTGCGACTCATCCGGGCAACGGCCCGCATTCTTCAATTTATCGACAGACTTCGAGTTCATACCGCAGCAGCTGTCCGCAAACGCAATAAAAACATCAGCATTGAAGACCCGAACTGGATGGAGAAGCAACGGGAAGGTACGAGAAAGCGGTGCAGAGAGCAGAACCGCAACCCCCGCGTTACTCCAACGGTCTACATATCCCTTGGTACACAGTACACACGTCGGGCAGAGATTCTTTGGACACGCGCTATACAGGAAGAAAGTTTCGCAAATGAGTTACGTCACGTCACCGGCGGGAGAACGGTACCGATTGACAGTCGGTTGAAGCGACTATCGCTGACAATCGACGAACACAAGATAATGAGAATACGCTCGCGAATCGCGGCAGCAGTCGATATATCACGCGAAACACAGTCACCAGCAGTATTAGACGGTAACCACCGTTACTGCCGCTTGTATATAGACTGGATACATCGAAAGTTACACCATAGTGGCGTGGAATGCGTCGTGAATGAGGTACGGCAACACTACTGGATTCTACGCTTGAGACCATCCGTCCGTGCAGTTATCAAGCTATGTCAACCCTGCAGGCTCCGTCGAGCTGTACCACCAGAGCCGTTGACAGGTAAATTACCACCCTGTCGACTGGCACACCAACAACGTCCATTCACACACACAGGACTAGACTACTTCGGGCCACTCTCTGTCACAGTGGCGAGACATCATGAGAAGCGCTACGTGGCATTGTTCACATGTCTCACTACGCGTGCTGTACATTTAGAAGTCGCCGCCTCGCTGTCAACGGATGCGGCTATACTCGCATTGAGACGTATGATGGCTCGTGGTGGATGCCCTGAAGTCATTTGGAGTGATAACGGCACCAATTTCCATGGGGCAGACGCTGAGCTCCGTAAGGCCGCCCTAGAATCGCTTCAACACGAAGCAGAGGTACGTCACATAGACTGGCGCTACATTCCGCCAGGAGCGCCGTTCATGGGCGGAGCTTGGGAAAGATTGGTACGCACGGTAAAGGCTGCATTGAATGCTACACTTGTTGATCGGCATCCGTATGAAGACGTGCTGCATACACTCTTGACAGAGATAGAACACACGGTCAATTCCCGACCCTTGACCCATGTGTCGGTTAACCCTGACGACGAAGAAGCTTTGACACCTAGCCACTTTCTGCTTGGAGCTCCTTCTAAAGTCCCTTTGCCAGGGACTTTCACGAGGCAAGATGAACTACGCCGTTCGCATTGGAGAGCGTCGCAACGACTAGCGGATTTGTTCTGGCGACGGTGGGTACACGAAGTATTGCCTACGCTTCAAAACCGGCGGGAGCCGCATGGACGCGGCGATTCGATTAAGGTGGGCGATTTGGTTGTCATAGTGGACCCAAACTAACCAAGAAACATATGGCCAAAGGGAAGAGTCGAACGCACGTACCCAGGCGCAGATGGTATCATAAGAGTCGTCGACGTCAAAACCAAGAGTGGTGTGATGCGTCGTCCTGTTAAACGTCTCGTCGTTATACCAGTAGAAGTTTAGTTATTGTCATGAATAATTGTTTGTCTTGTATTTGTAGACGCTAGTGTAGAGTAGAATAAGTTCTTACATTATGTGTCTCCTTGATAGAATAAGTTCTTACGTTATGTGTCTCCTTGATGGCGTCGCTCCAGAATTCTGCTACAAGCAGGAGTTTGTTTTTAGTTAAAGCTGAACTAATATATAGCAGAGCAGGAATTCTGGGGCGGCTACCCTTAACTTAAATTGTTATGTTATATAGTTGCTTGAATTGTTCATTTCATTGTTAGTGTCGTGTAGTATATACCAGTCACTGGTGATATTTATGTACACTGCATGTACACGGCGGGAGAAATGTGACTGATATAAACTGTAGCCGACATAGGCAGCTAGCGACCTCTGTTGTCGAAGGGAGGCGACAGCTTCAATGAACGTAGTACGCACAATATTAGTAGTACCGCTTTTCGACACTGGAGCCGCTGTATTATGAATGAAGGCGGTCGCCATATTGATCTTGAGAACTGTAGTACCGCTATTGGCCGCCAGATGTGCTGGGTTTATGAATGAATCACGATTATTTGTCAATGAAAGTTGTAGTTTAAACCCGCCTCTCGACACCTGGGAGCGGTGAGATAAATACGTTTAGAATGTTCTAGAAACTCTCATTGCCGGAAGTTAGAAAATATCGGTTTCTTCCGCCCACATACTGTGGTAACGGCCCCTTTCTGTTCCGAGACGTCGTAGAGTGCGGGTGTGTTAGTTTAGTCTCGTAAAATGTAATCGTGTTTTAGATTTTAAGACTACACCGTGTCTTTACTTGACCGAATCTAGAGATTGTATACTTTAAAACCTGTGGAAATACCGATAATAAATCTGGTAGTAGCATCCGCCTGTTTTTCATTACTATCCAGTACTTATTCTTATTTTACATTAAGAGTAGGTCCGCTTGTGTGCTCAATAAAAATATTTACACAAAGTAAAGCGCCTGACGGGTTCGAACCTACGACTTACAACTTGTAAGTTGCGGCCGATACCACAAGGCCACCACTGCTCTTTACAGAATCGGTAGGCAGAATTAGTTGCTGATGATGCATTAGGAAGGAATGAAGCCACTCATGTTGGTTTTTGAAAAGGAATACATTTCTCATAGAGTTTTCCAATGAGTGTGAAAGAGTCAGAGAAGTATTGATGCAATTTGATTAGCGTTGTTTGGAAAACAGACCAAGGTAATCGTGGGTATCTCATGGGCGCTCTACACTTAATCTGCGGATCACGGCGCGATTTTGCGGTGCCGATTTGCCGCGGACTGGAGTCGCAGTGGTTCACAGAATTTTCACAGCTACGTTCGCAACGTTTAATGAAATGGACGTCGAAGTAGCTGTTGCTGCATGCCTAACAATGTGTGCGTTGACGTACTATATTTTTTTTATACAATATAAACACAAAACCCTGACAAAACCCTGTCCGATCCGTAAAGGTATTGTTAGGTATCGATAACTGATTCTACCTATACCGCGGACTTGAATTTCTTTTTAAGTTAAAAACAAATTCTCCTAAAAAAATAAATATTATTGCGCATAAAGAGGTAACTTAATATATGTGCGGTGGGTAATCCATACGCGAGCGAAGGGAGAGCAGGGCACGCATCACGTGGTTGCATTGCTTATAATAATACCGTCAAAATAGTGTTGTCACTTTTTTTAAATTACCAAATTTCGGGGAAGTTGTAATTAATTCGCGGAAGAAAAGATTATTTCAAAATTCATTAGTATTGTTACTATGATGATTACGTAAAATTTTATATTATATTTGGTCATGTGTTTACCTAACCTTTATTACCCTTATGGGACGGACAGCGTTTTCTTTACATATTGTATATTAAAAATTAAACGCCTTTGTAGCTTGAAAGCAACGAATCCCTCTTCTTTTTAAAATCTGGAACGCCATAATTACGCTAATGCGTATCCATGCGTCGTGATTTTTTAATTTATTTTTTATGATCCTTTTGCTTAGGATCACTCAAAATAGATTCCGCTTGGTAATACTCCATCTCGTTCGTCTACGTTCCTTTTTTTTTTATAAATCACAGTGCAGGTCTAGCTCAGACAACGCCAACAAAGTAAGAACCCGCAAAGAATTGCGAAAGGTGTCCACGTTATGAAACCATGTGGATTCGGAGTGGTTTTTGCGAAAGACTTTTTGGAAAGTAATGCTTAATCATGACAAACATTAAAAACAAATGAACACGCAAATAGTGTCAATGGTAAATATTTCCTTTCAATGATAAATATTTCCTTAGATGCTATCATTATTTCTGTACTTTTCATAATCTTCTTTTCAGCATGTCGATAACAATGGAATCGGTGTTACATGACAAACATGTAAACAAGTATGATTTATTGGAAAAATCATATGTATACATATACATATGTATACAATATTATTTTTGTTCATGCGAAACACGTGTCCAGTATTTTAAAGTAAATAATCTATGTAAAAAATTTCAAAAATATATAATGAAAAACCATCAAGTTACGAGCTCGCTATTCGACTTGGTTGTCCTAACAAAAATATGGTCATAGGTCCGTACGGGAGGACTAGCGCGGGCGTTGACCTTTGGCGTCAGCTGGGATCTATCGTAACCACTCTGCGGTCTCATCTAAATGTATTTGGGAAAAAATATAACATGGTGTAAAACTGATTGGCATAAACAAAAAATAACGTTGTATACAGCGTTACTTATTCTTTATACGAACCCTGAATATTGTTCAGAATAAGCAACTGAATCGATTCCAATCATTTTAACACCGTGTTATATTTTTCCCAAATATGTACATTTAAAAAATTTTGCAGTGTGGTTACCGAGCGCGCCACGCAGCTTCCGGTAGATCATAGTACTGCGCACGCACGTGCAACAGCTGACGTCACAGGTCAACGCACCTCGGGCTGATTGTGACAACTTAATTTGGTTAATTAACTTGATTTTGATTTTGACACACAATAGTCGGCGGTGTCGGGAGTTTGGTCGTGGAGGGTCTCCAGATCAATCTCCCTCTGGCGCAGCATCGTTGGTTAGGTTTAACATTACATCACCTCGCACAACTGCCGTCATCCTTCCTATTCACTTCCTATGCACTAGTTTATACTTATAAAAAAGGTACAAAAGCGAATTTAATCTCTTAGACACTCTTTATCAGTCAACCAAGGGCGCTTCACCACCCTTTTAGATTTAGATTAGATGGCAAGTGCTTTTGTTGAATAGAGCAGTATAAAAAAAAACCATCAATATTATTAAACTATAAACTAAAACATACAAACATACACAAAAAACTTAAAATAGATATATGTACATCATTATTTATTGTTTATGCGAAACACGTGTCCAGTATTTTTAAGTAAAGAATCTATGTACTAAATCCATACTAATATTATAAATGCGAAAGTAACTCTGTCTGTCTGTCTGTCTGTTACGCTTTCCCGCTTAAACCTCTCAACCGATTTTGATGAAATTTGGCACAGACAATCTTTAGACTCTGAGAAAGAACATAAGCTACCTTTTATTCCGGAAAAATTTAATGTACCCGAGGGAAATCTAAGAAGCGCGATATAACCGAACTCCACGCGGGCGAAGCCGCGGGCGGAAAGCTAGTTTCAAATATATATAATGAAAAACCACAAGCTTGCTATTCTACTTGGTTGTCCTTAACCTCTGGCGTTAGCTGTGGCGCGCGTGCAAGTACGTATCTATCGTAATCGCTCGGTAACCACACTGCAACAATTCCTAAATGTATTTGAGAATAAATATAATACGGTGTAAAAATGATTGGAATCTATTCAGTTGCTAATTCTGAACAAACTATATTGTAATTAGGTTTCGCTTATAAAAAAATCCGTTGTGTAGTTGTGAATATTAAAAAAGTGTAGGTACGTTTATTGTTAACAACGTTATCACAAAGTTATCTGAAATATGAAGCTGGTAATGAGGTAAAAACAATAAATAATGCATAATTTAAGTGCTATCTACATCAAAGTATGTGGACACTTATTTAAGTATAAGTAGATAAGACGCCAGACAGAATTGCCAGGTAACTAGGATTATTCAGATTAATCAAAATGATAACCACGCTCTTTTATATGAATTGATATTGACCGGTCGGCCACTACCGCCATATATGTCTTGTCTACATTATCATATATACATCCATGCCTCGTGCATCGAGCAATACGCATTCTAAAAGAAGATAACAGCAATATAATGGTTAGAAGACATCTAATCTTAACCCTTTCAGACCTGGCGTACACAAATATACACATTAAATGTAAAAAAATATTTAAGTATTAATTTCACATCAACTGCATTTGAGAACGATTGTATCCAAAAGTACACATTATAAAGTACAAAATACGATACAATTAACGCCATCTCTCAGCATATTTTGTTATTTTTTCAACAAGTTTCGACCACTGGGTGACCAAAGTTGGAGCTAAGTAAGTAAGCTCATTATTTTATTTCTAAAAAAATAGAATATCGCGAAATATACGCATTGCAAAAATATGAATTGATGTGTTATATTACAATAGTGAAATGCAAGCTATATTTTGAGTTTTTTTATTCTATTTTTGTATCTAATAACTGATTTTTTATTATTGTACACAAATGTACACATCAGGCGTAAACGATGTTTTTACGGTTTGTCCAACCTTTGTAACGATATTATAAAAATCTATTATAAATATTATTTGAAGATACTATTTTGATGTAATTCAATCCTATAAATTGGAGTAAAACTTTAGTTTAAATTTTCAGACAAAAACAACAATATATTTACCCTAGACGCTGTGAGAGCCTACCTATATGAAGGAGATCTCTCTGATTTGGAATTATCATATTCTGATGATGAAGACCGGTTGGGATTTACGTCTGAAAGGGAATTGCGGACTGTTCGAGTTGGTGCAGATGTCATAAACCACAACCAACGCGAGGTATTCCCACCTGACTCGGACGATGATCCCTTGATCATCGTCAGGATGAGCTAGGTTCTCACCTAGCTCATCCTGGGTGGCAATGATTGACCAGGAACCAAATGTTCCTGACACCTACAATGTGGTAGTACCCCAAGTTACACCGACCATAGAACTAGACACCTCTTTTGAAAATATTTTACGGAATGTTACGCCCAAGCAGAACATTAGATGGAGGCACAGGGAGCTAGTAAACACGATTAGATCAGATTGGTTTCCACCAATATCAGTCGACCCTATAGTAGGCCTACAGGACTTTTATAAAATCTAAGAAGTGGACTCTTCGTATGATTTTTCTTACATCCGGTTTAGCAGTGGTTCAGGCAAATCGAGAGTATCAAATTGATAGTGACTTGCTAGGCGAACCAAAAAATAAACAATTCTGCTTCACTTTCGTCGTCGGCTAGCTGAAGGTCTGGTGTTTGGAAATAAAGTTACGTTTGATAAAAGAGGACGGGCATGTGGCAGTAGCCCAACTCCGTAGATCATACCAAGACCACCAGGAGAAATTCGCCCTGTAGCTGAAATAGCTCGAGATGGTGTTGGAAAATTTCCTGCAAATGATGAGGGACTTGGTATGCAGTGCAAAATGGTAGGGTACAAGGGCAGAACCTGGATAAAATGCAAAGTTCACTTGTACCCCAATAAAGATAAAAAATTATTTCTTAGCATTTCATACCTAAAATAATGAACTAATTCCTAAACTGATTGAATCTAAGACTGATTTATTTGCCAATTACTGATAGGCTCCGAAGAAGTAATATTTTTTTTTAAATAGTTTTTTGAATGATTATACGTATTTTGTTTTGGTAATATTATAAAATTAAAATTTTGTACTAAACAATACTAAATTAAACATCTTTTTATTTAGGTGAAACATCCTAATACGCTATTTTTTTCATCGCCTAGGACGGATGTGCACATTTGTACACAAAAAGAAAAACTATTTTTTCTTGAAAAATTTACAGGCAGGATTTTTATCGTTATTTTTTCCTTTGTTCTTATACCCTAATCTAGTTACAGGATTTTTTTGAGATTAATGCTAGAAGAAAAAAAATTCAGGTCTGAAAGGGTTAACCTAAAAAAATATGTTATGACAGGATTAATTGAGTATACTGCCATCTATTGTCCCGAGTGTAAAATAAAAATCATTGTCAGTACTGAGCCTATTTTACCGTTTTGTTTAATTACGTTATTTATACGTGTAAAGAAACGGAGTAGCATTAAATAAGTAAATGAAATAGTTAAAAATATTAAAAAGGCTACAAACTGCACATAAGAGGTTTAAAATCGTTCCTAAGTTTTGGACCGCAACCTATGCTGCCATCTATTATCTTTTGATAAGAACTGAGAGTCTGTTGTACGGGATGATACCCCATGGTAATAGTGTGTCACGCAATGAGGGTACAGTTTGGACCCGTCAAATTAAGATACTCCATAGACAGTTAAGACGCGATTAAAAACATGATAAGATAAACATAAATTTATTTACTCAAACATGTGTGTACATACTGTACATACAAGAATAGCGAGCAAATATTATGAAAAATAATGATTTTACATAGATTTTTTTTTTAATATGAATATTATGGAATTAGAAAATATAAGTAAATGTCAGCACGAGGAAAAATAAATAACAATATATCAAAATCTATGTCAATACAAATGCTTCTGTCAGAGATTCATTAATATTATAGTACCTAAGCTTTGTCAAATAAATATAACTTTAGTAGACATTTCAAATGTACATTATTTAGCTCCCTCCAACTTTTAGGTAACTTGATAAAAATAATCGGAGCCATACAAAAAACACTTATGCGCATGCTGTCCTGCTCCCATGCAGACAAAGCAGACTTTGATCACGCCTGTTTCTTGGAAACTTATCTGGCATTCGCGGAAATAAATTAAAATTATTTCTAACAAACATTACTGTTTCCAGAATATAAAGTGATGTCAATCTCAAAATTTTATATCGAACTAGCTTTCCGCCCGCGGCTTCGCCCGCGTGGAGTTCGGTTATATCGCGCTTTTTAGGTTTCCCTCGGGAACATCAAATTTTTCCGGGATAAAAGGTAGCATAGATTCTTTCTCGGGGTCTAAAGATTGTCTGTGCCAAATTTTGTCAAAATCGGTTGAGAGGTTTAAGCGGGAAAGCGTAACAGACAGACAGACAGAGTTACTTTCGCATTTATAATATTACTAGCATTCCGCCCGCGGCTTCGCCCGCGTGGAATTCGGTTATATCGCGCTTTTTAGATTTCGCTCGGGAACATCAATTTTTTTCGGGATAAAAGGTAGCCTATGTTCTTTCTCAGGGTCCAAAGATTGTCTGTGCCAAATTTCATCAAAATCGGTTGAGAGGTTTAAGCGGGAAAGCGTAACAGACAGACAGACAGACAGACAGAGTTACTTTCGCATTTCTAATATTAGTATGGAAGTATGGATATAGTATATAGTATAGTATGGATGGATAAAATAGGGCTTACAACTATGGGTGATTTTCAATTTAAACATGGCTCTGAGACATTTGTTTGGTGCTTCAACATAACACCGTATCTGAGAATAGATTCAGTTAGCCCGTAGTAAGTAGTTACTAACGCATCTACATTATTTTTTGTTTATTCGAAACCTGAATATACGACGTAGTTTGTTGAGAATAAGTAACTGAATCGTTTCCAATCATTTTTACATCATGGTGTATTTTACTTACTGTACTTGCGCGCGCGCCATGCCTGACGCCAGAGGTCAACGCACCGCGCTGGCCCGCCCGAACGGAGCTTTGACCATATTTTGGTTGGGACAACCAAGTGGAATAGCAAGCTCATAACTTTGTGCTGACCTCGATGCCAAACGCGACCAATTAAAGGCCCGCCCACCTGCTGCCATCACATACAACTACGTCGACGGCGTGCTTACGTGCCCTCAGTGTGCACGAAGTTTCGCCGCCAAGATAGGCTACATAAGCCATCTTCGGGCGCATGAGCGCCAAATCATCGGCTAGGAGTCGAAGTGGTCGCCGTGGCCGAAATCGGTCGGAACATCATCATCATCACTTTAAAATACTGGACACATGTTTCGGGTTTCGCACAAACAAAAAATAATTTTGTATATTAACTAAACATACCTACATCATTTACGTCATGCGCTTATTTGACAGGACTAAACTAATATTTATTTTCTGTCCTTTTCTTAATGAAATGGAAAGAACAAGATAGGTATACTAAACTTTAATGTAATTTAGTTTATGAACAAGGGAATCAGCTCCATAGAGTCACGATGTAGCTATAGATATACTGGAAGCCGAATAGTTTACATAATAAGTAAATGCTAAATCGACGTGCCTTCCAACTGTTTTTACCTGTCAAATACCCTGAAATCAAGTTGATGTCTGACAATCCTTTTTTATATAATTGTAAACTAGTGCTTGACCGCAATTCCGCCTGATGGTAAGCAGTGTTCGCCCTGAGGACACGGTGGAGCATACGGTGGAGGTCTGCCCGGCTTGGGTAGAGCACCGCCGTGTCCTCGTAGCGGCGATCGGCGGTGATCTCTCGCGTCCGACCCTGGTCCAGGCCATGGTCCGAAGCGAGAGTGCATGGCAGGCCGTCACCTTCTTCTGCGAAGCAGTAATGCTGGCAAAGGAGGAGGCGGAGCGCGTGAGGCAACGGGAATCCCAGCGCCCTCACGCCACTAGCCACTGCAGGAGACGCCCTGGTCGGGAGATGACACCAAACTCCCAGCCACCGTAGGCGCGGGCCTGCGGGCGGTGAGCAATGGGCATGCCCGGTAAAGACCAGGCCCGAGTCGACGGCGCGTCGTGTTTCACGCGCGCCTCAAAGAGATGTCAGCACATCGTGACGGGGTCCACGAAGACCGATGTCTCCTGGGTCAGGGTTGCGGGTTGGTTAAACAAGAAACCGTGGCCCTTGCCGTCCCACACGCAAGTGAAGAAACACGGGTGGGTTTTAGTCAGTAAAAGTCTGACACGCCCTTCCGCTCCGCCCAGAGCGGAAGAAGTCATTTGATAATTTCCTTTTAATGGTCCCACTGCTGGGCACAGGTCTCCTCTTATACAGAGAAGGATTGAGCGTAATCACCACGCTTGCTCAATGCGGATTGGCGATTTCAGACTTAAAGTCCAGGTTTCCTCAAGATGTTTTCCTTCACCTTCAGTCAGTGGTTTATTAAGAGCCTATTCACTAAAAAAAAAACTGAGTGAATAGGAAGACGACAGTTGAGCGAGGTGATGCAATGTTAAACCCAACAACACGACCAAACGATGCTGCGTCAGAGGGAGACCCTCCACGACCAAACTTCCGACACAACACTTGGCGCATCGTACCCGGCACATATCGCATCACACAACTGCTCAGACCCGTCCTAATATGAAAAACAGAGAAAGAATAATTCCCAAGTTAAAAACTGAGAATGCTCTAAAACAGTGTTTTTCAAGCTTTTTCATGGCACGACCCTCTTTGTGTCAAAAAATATTTCGCGACCCCCTTTTCTACTGCTTTAACTTTGAATTTCTGTCTGTCACTTGAGTATCTCTAGGTTAAACAGAAAACCCGAATACCCACAATCAATCACAGAAACTTTGAGGCTTTTGATTCCATTTGAAACCTTCCATAATTAAAAAAAATGGCAACCCCCTCAATTAGATTTGGCGACCACCTAGGGGGTCGGGACCCATACTTTGAAAAACACTGCTCTAAAAGATATAAAAAATCTTATAATTCTGGAGCATTCATTCTTAATAATTAATTTTCCTTTTCATTGTTTCTGTAACTAAAGTACCTGCCATCTAGTCTCTTCACCACCAGAGGTTGACTGGTAGAGAATACCTAAGGCATTAAGTCCGCCTCTGTACATTTTCTTTGTGCGAAAGTATAAATAAATAAATTAATCAAGACTTCGACGAGAATCTACTACTTACATGCGAGCTGTCACATCAATCTAGACAATTTATAATGTTAGCTCTTGGATTTATTATTATGTTAACTATTATGATCGGTGGAATGGAAGATTAGCCGCCAATGAAATTAGTTGGCCAAATAGTACACTAGAGAAGCTTTCCGAAAACAATGTACATCAACTTACCTGTACAGAAAGTCCTATACAGGAAAACAGCAAGAAGAGATAAAAATATTCCATGCTGCTACAAGCGAGCACGTTGGAGCTCCGTCACGAGTCGTGTTGTGCTGATTATTGACTTACATGATACATCAACACATTTATGTGTACCAGTGTACGTACACACTGACAGACCACTCACGACACGGTACGATAAAACAGGGAAAGATATCAACATTAAACAAAACAATTATTTCAGGCTGTAATTACAATATAACAGTAATACAGTCAATTGGAATTAATGATACTGCCCGTGTGGTACGGGGCTTAGAATAGCACCACCCCATCTCCTCCCGTGGGTGTCGTAAGAAGCGACTAAGAGAACTCTCACCAGGGAAGCGGGCAGTAGGGCTTCTCCTGTGGAATATCAATTTTAGTGCGATCCCCATTCGCCTGCCAAGCGTGGGGATTATGGCCAAACCCTCCCAATGCTTTCGCTTTGACCAGCAGTGAACCTTTAAAGGCTGAAGAAGAAGGAAGCATATTGATAAATCATTGCTCCCTATGTTCAAAAATTGTACCTGATGAACTACATAATCAAGGCAATGAATGGTAATATTATTGAAAGCTTCGACCAGAATTTCATAAAAAGTTCATGAGGTCAAATAACAACAACAAAGTTTCCGTACTTAAAGAACATAAGTACCTATCGGAGAAAATTATAATTTAACCTAAAAAATAATTTAATGTCCATCAGATAGATTTATAAAAAATATTGAACACGTATTTTTTATTTTTTCATTCATTCAAATACTTCGGAAGATAAATTGATTTGAAATGTCGCATGACGTCACGCCAATGAGCCGTAATGAGCCCCCACTCCGTAACTTTAATACGCTATATCTCAGTAGTTTCTGGTAATTTCGACAAATAAAAAATACGGGTCTTCATTTTTTTTTTATTATCTATAAGACGGACTAATTATTTTTTTTATTTTCATACCTTGGATACATCCCTGTTCTTGAGAGTTCCTTCACACCAAACGATTCAATCAAAATCATGTAAAATGACAGATTCTGAAGCATGTAAGTACTTCCGTTACTAAATTTATATTTCAAATATAAAATTTATGTTACAAATTCAATAAAACAGTTTAAAAAACGAGCTGCTAAAGATGTGTTTAAATGGAAACACACGGACGAGATTGATGACTAAGTCGTGGTGGGATGCGGGGAGTCCCGTACGTATGTATATGAACCTATTTATATATTCACAAACGCAATAAATATAGATAGGCAAACCACAAGAAGAAAAAAAAATGGTTAAATTTAACTGCATTAGATAAATTAAACTGATAATTGAAACTGCAGGGAGACTGCGTAACACACTATCAGTAGCGATGGGTTTCATTTGACAGTTCATCACTGACAGTTCGACAACATTCATAGCAGTTTTAAAGTTGCTGAACAGACAAATTTTTCGAACATGCCATGCAATGGAATAGCAATAAGCTTCAAATTGATTTAAATTGATAATAATCATGTGTTTCGTAATTAGGGTGCTGATTACAATATTTTATGGAGGTCTTATGCTCATTGTTGTAAATACACAGTCTAGTAAATAGTAGATCTGCGCTGAACATTGGGGAGTATGGCCTTTTTGTCAAGATTGAATTATGGTAAATTGTGGGAAATGGCGATACTATGTATATCTCGACCGGCGTACTCTGGGGAACCCCAATGGTGAATTCTGTGGACAATTGTCGTATTACTCGTGTCACATAAAAGAATAAAGAGTACATAGGAAGTCTTACAAAATGTACATAAACACTCTATGTATAAGTCCTGTTATACAATGTATAGATAATGAAATCAATTATTAGCTATTATACTTTTAACCTAAGAAGGACCTTTTTTGTTTGGGATGGGAAATCTTCAAATGACTTCTCTCGCTCTGGGCGGAGCGGAAGGGCGTGTCAGATTTTTACTGACTAATACCCACCCGTGTTTCTTCACTTGCCTGTGCTCCAGGGCTGCGGTGTAACCCGCAACCCTGACCTAGGAGAAATCGACATTCGTGGACCCCTTCACGATGTGCTGACATCTTTTTGAGACGCGCGTGAAACACAGCGTGCCGTCGATTTGGGCCTGGTCCTTACAGGGCGGCGAGCTGCCCCGTGCTCGCCGCCCGCAAGCCCGCTCCTACAGGTGGCCCAGAATTCGATGTTGTCTCCCGTTGTGGCGTCAGGGCGCTGGGATTCCCGCTCCTTCACGCACTCCGCCTCCTCCTTTGCCAGCATCACTGTTTCGCTGAAAGAGGTGACGGCCTGTCATTGCTCTCTCGCTCCGGACCATGGCCTGAACCAGGGTCGGACGCGACAGATCGCCCCGACCGCCGCCACGAGGACACGGCGGTGCTCTACCCAAGCCGGGCAGATCTCAGAAAACCCTCATAGTTACTGCAATAGAATATCACTCAGTCTTGGTCCTTCACTTAGTCTTGGTCCTCTGGAATTTAAGAATTGTAGTCTTATGAAACCGTCTACAATGACTTTAATTTCTTGCAGTCTTGATGACTTAACTGAAATTATCATCCACATACGATCAATGTTCAAAAAGGTAGGTAAACTAAGAAATTCAACGTCTTCTATGACTATTTCATTATAATATCGTCACCTGGAAACAGTTCCAGTGTATCATCTTAATAAATCGTCTTATCAGCAGTCAACAACCTGTCTATATCTACTGATACAAATAAAGATTACACCTTGCGTCTGTTTTATACCACCGTTGTATCTTGTCGCTATCAAATAATCCCCATTTTCGTCCCTTTACATTTTCAGATTTTTCTCCTCAACCGTAAAATGCAGTCAAATGATTTTTTTTGCGATAAGCTCTAGCAAAAACTTTCTATCCGTTAGTATAGTTTAAAATTCGAACAAGCGGTATTTTTTTTTATTTCCTGACCAAATTATTTTTGGCTCTTTCTAATCCTTACCTAAAGCTGGTAATTATCAGATAAAATATATCAATATTTTGCCATATGTTTTACCTTCAGCGGCTTCAGCGTAATCAGGCTGTATTACTCTTTATCTTACATGAATCACATAAGTGACATAAGTAAGATACAAAGTAATAAAGACAGGTTTAATTTTAGCAAATCACTTTCAATCCATACATAGTTTTAATCCCCTTTGGTCCCTTTTTTGTTTGGGATGTGAAATCATCAAATGACCTCTCCAGCTCTCGGTGGAGCAGAAGGGTATGTCAGACTTTTACTGACTAAAACCAACCTGTGTTTCTTCACTTGCCTATGCGCCAGGGCTACGATTTCTTTATTAACCAACCCGCAACCCTGAGCCAGAAGGCATCGGTCTTCGTGGACCCCGTCACGATGTTCTCACATCTCTTTGAGGCGCGCGGGAAACAACGCGCCGTCGACTCGGGCCTGGTCCTTACCGGGCGGCAAGCTGCCCACTGCTCACCGCCCGCAGGCCCGCGCCTACGGTGGCGGGGAGTTCGATGTTGTCTCCGGACCAAGGCGTCTCCTGTGGCGGCTAGTGACGTGAGGGCGCTGGGATTCCCGCTGCCTCACGCGCTCCGCCTCCTCCTTTGCCAGCATCACTGCTTCGCAGAAAGAGCTCACGGCCTCATATGCAGATTGTCGCCGATCGCCGCCACGAGGACACAGCTGTGCTCTACCCAAGCCGGGCAGACCTCCACCGTACGCTCCACCGTGTCCACAGGGCGATCCACACAATGGTGACACCCTGGCGTTTCCTCCCGCCTTATTAGGAACAGGAGCCTCCCGAAAGAACCGCGTCCGGTGAGGACCTGCGTCAGGTGGAAGGTGAATGTGCCGTGGCGCCTCACTAGCCGCACTCCTCAAAGAGGGGACTTACCGCGGCTATTGTGGCGTCCCCAGCACTGGGTTGCGACAATCGCACTCTCGATGTCGCCATGAGATCCCGCCGGAACTCTGTCCGCCGTACCGCGATTTCTCGCGGCAGCGGAGTTATGCCCCGGCTGTATTGCCTCCTCTCGCCACTCCCACATGTGGGCGAGGGCTTTAGCCTCCAGATCCCATGGCGGCAATCCGGCAAGGAGGCTCGCCGCCTCAACGGAGACCATGCGGTAACCCCGGATCTGCCGAACGGCATTTGATCCTGAACAACGACCCTTTGGTCCTAAGGTTTATTTGATTTTTGTAAAAAACAGAAAACCTGCATGAGCCATCGATATACCGATAAGGTTTTCTCGAAGTCCAATTCAAATCATTTATTTCAAATATCCCTATAAACACCCACTTACACGACTCTGCTCCCACCTGGCAAAAGAATATTATTTAAATATTGTTCTTTAGATATATTTTACACTAGCTTTTCGCCCGCGGCTTCGCCCGCGTAGAATTCGGTTATATCGAGCTTTCTAGATTTTCCTCGGGAACATCAAATTTTTCCGGGATAAAGGGTAGCCTATGTCCTTTCTCAGGGTCTAAAGATTGTCTGTGCCAAATTTCATCAAAATTGGTTGAGAGGTTTAAGCGGGAAAGCGTAACAGACAGACAGACAGACAGAGTTACTTTCGCATTTATAATATTAGTATGGATGGATTAGCATAAAGCTCGCTGTCAGCAAGCTTACCGCCGTCTGACTTCTCGGTAGTTGACGCCTCGCCTGCCGCACGTTGTAGACGAGCGGTTACCTCTCATACATTGATACTTGCCTGACCTGGAATCGAACCCGCACACCTATACTTGAGACTACCTAGCATATCAAAGGATGCTCAGTTGGAAATACTTTCTCTCACTCTATTACTTTGTCAAGTTCTCTCGGCTGTCTAAAAGGCCGTGTTCTATGCGAAATTCATTCCTATTCCCAAAAAAACTAAACTCCATTTATGTTCAGTGCATTATTTCCATCCTATTTCATTAAGTAAAGAACAGAAGATAAAATATTAGTTTAGTTTGCAAGGACTAAAGTAATATTGACCTTTTTCAAATTAAATCATTTTTGTTTGTGCTTCGCCTCCTCCTTTATACCGCGTACATCGAGGGACTGGAACAATTTGCCCGCGGCGGTGTTTCCGTCGGACTACAATTTGAGTGTCTTCAAGGCTAGAGTGAATAGGCTCTTAATAAACTAGTGCGATTTACCATCAACGATTGCGTCACTGCTTACCATCAGGCAGGATTGCGGTCAAGCGCTGGTTTATAACTTGTAAAAAAAAAAAAAAAAAAAAACTCTGGTTAATGTAGAGATTTTATTCCTAGAACAGCGCGCTGTGATAGGTCAGTACGCAAACAAAATATAGTGTTCATCTAACTCAAGTGATAACAAACTTCTAAGAATATGTTTTGAAACGAGACCATTATTGATGACAGCTTCCGTGGCGTGGCGGTAGCGAACGCGGCCGCTGCGCAAGTAGACGTGGGTTCGACGGGCGCAATGCAAATATTTGTATACATGAATATAAATATTTGCACTGGTCTGGTCGTGCCTCGGAAAGCACGTTAAGCCGTTGGTCCCGGTTGCCATACGAACATCTAGTGGCAGTCGTTACGGGTTGTTAGAACCCTCAAAAGTCTAACAATTGGTCTTACGCTTCGATAAACAATGTGTAACAAAAAGGGTATATACATACCAAGGGCATGGCATCTTTAGATGATATCAAACGATATCGGAAGGGTTTCAACTCAAAATAAAATACTCAAAAAATTGATACCAAATTTTCGGTATCGTGTGTTTCTTAAAATCAAATCATAACAAACGTGGCAGCACACTACATACGATAATAACTACTCGTTACCCGTCACGTTACGCGCCAAAATCCGATAAATGTCTTCAATATCTCTGTGCGACTAGTATGATAGTAGCCTATCACAGGCGGTGTTTTTCCTCATAACTTCCTAACATAAAGAGATAGAATTAAAAACACCCTTCCAATATCGTTTGATATCATGTAAAGATGCCATGCCTTTGTTATGTATATACCCTTTATGTTACACGTTGTATATTGCCTTCGGGTTGTGGAGGTCAGACGGCAGTCGCTTCACGGAAAATATCGAAGATTAGCCAAAATCAGCAGTTAGACTGGTAAAGCGGATTCCAGACTCTAAAGCGGAAAAAAGACAAATAAGCTTTGGATGCGACTGGGATTAACGCTGAGATGATGATGACACTGAATGATGAACTTAAGTAAGGTGCGTCTTTTTCTTTTTATTTCATTAACAACGACAGAAGATTGATAACTCCTTTAGGTTTGTCATTTTGTTAATTGAACAGAATATTCAATTTGATTGATGACTCCTTTAGGTTTGTCATTTTGTTAATTGAACACAATATTCAATTTGATTGATGACTCCTTTAGGTTTGTCATTTTGTTAATTGAACACAATATTCAATTTGATTGATGACTCATTTAAGTTTGTCATTTTGTTAATTGAACACAATATTCAATTTGATTGATGACTCCTTTAGGTTTGTCATTTTGTTAATTGAACACAATATTCAATTTGATTGATGACTCATTCAGGTTCGATATTTTACTAATTGAATAGATACAATATTCAATTAACAAAATTAATCGATTCAGTTGCTTATTCATCAGGTTTCGCATAAGTAACTAAAAAATAGCATTGTATAAAAGGGAAAGTTTGTGAGGATGTATGTCACTCTTTCACGCAAAAACTACTAAATGGATTTGGATGAAATTTGGCAAACAGATATATTAATTTATAACCATAATTAACACATAGAATATTTATGCCGATATTTCCACGAAATTACAACTGACGCTGGTGAAAGCACGGTGCGTAGCTAGTGAGCCTATAATGTAACCACTACCTTACACAGGCCTCCTCTCTTGGAGAGGGGGTGGGCCGTAATTCACCACGCAGGTCCAGTGCAGCTTGGTGCATGACTTCGAATTTTTTGGTTCCAGTATATGCCGGTTTCTACTGTGTGTTTCCCTTCACCTTTTTAAGAGTAGCGATGATGAAATAATGTACAAAAAGTAAAATGCCTTTAAGTAAGTCGTGGTGGCCTAGTGGTTAAAACACCAGCCTCTCAAGTGTGAGTCTGCGGGTTCGATTCCAGATTAGGCAAGTACCAATGTAACTTTTCTAAAGTTATATGTACTTTCTAAATATATCTTGGACACCAATGACTGAAGGTGAAGGAAAACATCATGAGAAAACCTGGACTTTATGAGTCTGAAATCGCCAACCCGCATTGAGCAAGCGTGGTGATTACGCTCAATCCTTCTCTGTATGAGAGGAGACCTGTGCCCAGCAGTGGGACGATAAAAAGATTGATGATGATGAAAATGCCTTTCTGGGTTAAAACCTACGACTTACAGCTCGTACATCGCTGCGAACATGGCCGCCATTGCTCTTATTGCCGCTATTAGATTAGTCAGTCTGTTATTTATCTTAAAAATCTCTCGGTAAGAACTTCGGTCAAATGGGCTGTCAATAGATAGGTGGAACAACAGCTAACGTGAAGCTCATTAAGAACATGTGAATTTTTACGGTTTTGCTTCCCATAGTGTGTCGATGTCTATTTAAATTGACTCTGTCCAGAATTCGGCAACGCGTTTGGTGCCATTGTGCCACCATGTAGCTCTGCCTAAGCATTTTGGTAACGTCTCGTACGTTACCAAAATGCTATGTGATGTTACGATTATAAAAACTTAGTTTTTTTTTTTTTTTTGTAGGTTTTATATCCTTATTCTATACTAATATAAGTACAGGGTGTATTTCGCCTCGGGCTTGTTACTACTGTCCGAGATTGTAATGTCTATTCCGCCCATTGAGATAGAAATATAAGGAGATGCTGTTGTCAAGCTATACAATTTTTCATTATACATATATATGTAATTTAGGGTACAAAACCGTAATACATTATTTTGTCTCTTTTTTTCAACAGTACATTTGCATTTGGCAAAAGAGACAAATATCGGAATTATGGTAACACTATTAAAATGAACTGACAGTTGTTGGCAGCGTGCCAACGCCGGCCATCTTAGGTGACAATTTCGTGGTAGTTGTGCTGTCAACGGGATACGTAACTTAACGAAAATTAAGTTTTTTGATAATATACAAGACATTTTAAAGTGGATTTGTTGTGTACCGTGTGACAAAACTATTACTTAATATGCCTGCGTGCTGTATTGTTATGTGTGGTGCCAGAAACAACAGAAATCAAGCTCAATTGACGTTTCATAGGTTAGTTACCTCTTTTCTAGCTAAATCACCATTTATCATTCTAATTTTCAAACTAAAATGAACCATGATTACTTATTAGTCGTTAAATTACTAAATACACACTTATTTACACTATATAAGCACGTTTCTCTTTATTGTAAATGTTTATTTGTTTACTTAATTTGCTGACATATGTTAGGGTTGTCCAAAATTTTTTTTAACCGACTTCATAAAAAGGAGGTTTTCATTTCGAACTGTTATGTATGTAATATTTTCAAAAATGCCTTGTTTTCGGATATGTTAGTCTATATCAGCGTTTGAACAAATGTGCCGAATTGTATAAGTGTAGTATGTAAATATGTATGTATGTTTTTATGTTTGTGTTCGCATATCTCTGGAACTATTAGTCCGATTTCTGTATTCTTTTTTTTTATATTAGACATTGTTCAACTTAGTGAATACTGCAAGTTTCAACAAAATCAGTTCAGTAGTTTTTGAGATAGGGAATTTTAACTATTTCGCTTAAAATGAAGAAATAAATTATTTTAAATAAAAATAAAACAGCTTTCAAAGTCGGTGCCAATATGTTAGATGCGCAGGGTGTAGCGGGGACCAACATATGTACTTGGCTTAGCACCGATTTCAATTATCTATTATTGGGTGTGTTTTGAAGGCGGTTTTATTTTTATTTAAAATATTTTTTTTTTAATTTGTCACTTTAAAGGAAGAAATATGATATTTTAAATAAAAATAATTTAATTATCTATCTACTCAGTTTAGATTCAGGGTACCTCGTCATGTGCTGTGGTGGGCCCTGAAAGAGAAAGGTTTGCCTGGGAAGTATGTAGAGTTAATTCGTGCTATGTACAGTCGATCTCGTACCTACGTCCGGTCGGCTGCTGGCAATACCGACGAGTTCAGTGTGGCGGTAGGCTTGCACCAGGGATCGGCTTTAAGTCCGTACCTCTTCCTGTTGATTATGGACGCTCTTACGTCGGACATCCAGGAGGAGGCACCCTGGTGCATGCTGTTCGCCGATGACATTGTTCTCGTCGGTGAAGATGGACCTGAGATCCAGAGCAGATTGGAGAAATGGCAACAGAAGCTGGAGAATGTTGGCTTGAAAATCAGCAGAACCAAAACCGAATATATGTTCTGCGATTTCGGCGGTCTCTCCACTTCTGGAGCCATAGCCCTTGATGGCGCACTCCTACCAATCTGCTCTGACTTTCGGTATCTCGGTTCACTCGTGCAAAGCGATGGCGAAATAGATCGGACGGTTAAGCACAGAATTAACACTGGGTGGATGAAATGGCGGCAGGTCACGGGAACAATCTGCGACTCCCGCATTCCCCTTAAACTTAAGGGGAAAATATATAAAACCATGATCCGACCTGCTGTCTTGTATGGATTAGAATGTTGGGCTACGAAAGGGATGAATGAAAGGCAATTGCATGCAGCCGAGATGAGAATGCTAAGAGGGATGTGTGGTGTTACACGAATGGATAGAATAAGAAATGAGTACATGAGAGGAAGTCTGAAAGTGGCACCGGTAGCTGAAAAGTTGTGTGGAAATCGGTTGTCATGGTACGGGCATGTGTTACGGAGAACTGAGGAGAATGTCGTGAGGAGAGTCTTAATTATGAATGTTGATGGCTATAAGAGTAGGGGAAGACCAAAGAAACGATGGATGGAATGTGTGAAGGATGATATAGCTAAGAAGGGGGTGACTGCCGAGATGGTTTCTGATAGGGATGCATGGAAGAAAAAGACATGTTGCGCCGACCACAAATAAATTGGGATAAGGGCAGGAGAATGAAATGAATGATCTACTCAATTATTTTGATAATAGATATTGATTTTATCTTTTGTTTATAGATTCCCTAAAAATGAGCGGCTAAGAACCTAAGAAAAACATAAAATACATGTTTACCACATGCAAGAACATTGTGCAAGCGGCACGTTACGTGGGTAACAAATGTCTTGCCATGGCGCCTCCGCCGGGCCGGAACAAGCGGGTTAGACCAAAGAAGTGCTGGCTTGACGTTGTAAGAGATGACATGCGTGCCAACAAGCTCTTACCACAGGATGCTAAAGATCGTGCGAAATGGAGGAGAATGTGCAGGAAAGCAGACCCCGGGCTCCAACGCGAAAGCCGCGGATGCAACCGGGATAAACGCTGAGATGATGATGATGATGACGACGGGATACAAATGACGTCATAGATCACCTTTTAAAGGCGGGCGAACCCGCTTATGGAAGCTAGTAGTTTAATGAACGAATATATTTAAAAATATAAATGTATTTTATTATTATTGCACCTTTTGCACTTAATAATGTCTATACAATATAATTACACTTAGATACTTTCAACCAAGGATCATAATTGAGAGGAGGGAGAGGACCCTTTTATCTAGTAACCCAGTCAAAATAGACTTAGCAAAAATTCAAACTTTCTTTATTACAATAGATCGTGGAGTATAGCTACGGGGGAAACCACGTTATAAAAATGCGCCAAGTACACACATTTCCGCACCACCTAGATGAGTTAATCATAGGTGGTGCGGAAATGTGTGCATATTATGTAAAATATGAATTTTCTAATGCTGCTTCTCATCCCATGCAGACTGTAAAAACCGGTCGAGGGAATTGGCCAAGTTTAAGAATCATTTCATTAAGCGATGAGGTTAGCAACCCATCACTATTTTGATTCCATTTTCTATCTATGTCTATGCACCTACCAACGCGCTAAACGTGGCTTTTATTCTTATAACCTCAAGCTCTGTCTACCCCGTAAGGGATAAAGACGTGACGTTATGAATAAATGAATAAGTACTTTATCTAAGAAGCCGACAGAAAACGAGAGAATTAAAATAATTATATAACAAACAGACTATATTAATAAATTAAATAAAAAATTATAATAATAAAAAATAATAATATATTAAAATCTTTGGAAACAATAAACAGTGACAGCCCTAGAAAGAGGCGGCCATATTATGTTCCAAACAAATGTCAAACGATGGCACGTTTTTTTGTAGGTATTTCACGTCTATATACTAGAAGTCTATGATTCCGCCCGAGGCAAACACAATGTTTTTCATCACATTTGCGAGTAAACTATAAATAAAAATGACAGTTTAAATAACAAAAGATATTTAATTGTTGAAGTTAATAAACTAGCGCGCTTTACCATCAATGATCGCATCACTGCTTACCATCAGGCGGGATTGCGGTCAAGCGCTAGTTTATAGCTTATAAAAAAAAGTTCAAAGTGACATTACAGTTGTTAAATACGAGGGTAGTATTTTTTTCTGGTAATTTAATTGTGTAAATTTTCTTTTAACAACTGGGCAGCGTTTACAATGTCAGGCGGCGTTAAATTCATTGACTCGTCTGATGAAGACATAATTGTTTACTGTTTACAGAAACTCGTGTAATATGAGTAGGCAATTATTTTCTTCAAGTACGTAAACTACTAAAGAATAGCTTATGAAAAATAACGATAACAAACGATAATGGCGGAAAAAGACGGACCGCTCTGATTGGTTTAATTGCGCCGGCAGGCCCGAATATTTTTGAAATAATAAAAGGCACGAGAAAAAAATATATGCAGCCAAAATATTAGCATTTTTCATTCTAAATTTGAATTAATGAATGTGTAATTGGTTTCTAGTGCCTTCAGCATATTTTGAATGAAGTTAATGAATAGTTCTAAATTCGAAAATCCGCAAGGAAGACTTACCTACTTAGTTTTTATATGATACTAGCGGCCGCCAGCGACTTCGTTCGCGTGAAATTAGTTATGCTCCGCTTCTATTGGTCGCAGCGTGATGTTATATAGCCTACAGCCTTCCTGGATTCAGCCTTCCTGGCTATCCAACGCAAAAAGAATTTTTCAAATCGGACCCTTATTTCCTGAGATTAGCGCGAACAAACAAACAAACATACAAACAAACTCTTCAGCTTTATATATTAGTATAGATTGAACCTTCTTGAAATATATCCTTTAAAAAAAATACATTTCACGCCCTTGGGCTCACAATGAAATTTTGCAAGCCCGAGGGTACAATACGGGACATCACGCCTACTTTATAATAATAATAATAATAAAGCAACCTCATGTCGATATCAAAGCATCGAACGCGTGGCTGCGGCGAGGCGAACTCTTCCCTGAGACGGAGGGATTTATGATTGCCATCCAAGATCAGGTCATTGATACAGCCAACTACCAAAAATTCATCATTCGCAGACCCAACTACAATGACTCCTGCAGACGATGCCATGGTGCGTCCGAGACCATCCAACACATCACAGGTGCATGTAGAGCCATAGCGCAAACCGACTATAAACACCGCCACGACCAAGTTGCTGCAATAATCCACCAATCACTAGCAATCCAAACAAAACTAATTACAGATAAAGTTCCCTACTACACATACAAACCACAGGCAGTGTTAGAAAACAATAATTTCAAGTTATACTGGGATAGGACCATAATCACAGATAAAACCATATACAACAACAGACCAGACATAACTATGGAAGATAAAGAAAATAAATTAGCGTACATAATAGACATAGCTGTATGCAACACCCATAATCTTACTAGCACACACACTGAAAAAATTGCAAAATACACAGATTTCTCCATAGAGCTTAAAACGCAGTGGAACATCAACCACACCAAAACTATCCCCATTATAATATCCAGCACAGGAGTCATCCCAAAAACCCTACACAATAGCCTTAACACAATAAACATTAGCCCGTCTACTTATCTTCTACTACAAAAAGCAGTTATTCTTAACACATGCAGATTAACCCGAAAATTTTTAAATACTTAATTAATACAATCTTTTTTTACTTAAAAGCACTTGGCTTCGGCCCGTGCCAAATTGGATCCACACACAGATGTGAGATATTTAAAAAAAAAAAATCGAGGAATAATAATAATAATAAAGCTTTATTTGAAATTTCTTACAATAGTGTTACTTAAGAGCTAATATTTTAGGTACTATGATTAGTATGTGACTTTATTGTATGAACCCCCTTCGGGTGAAAGCCTCCTCCAAGGTATTCCATCTCTCTTTATCTAGAGCAGTATTCAGCCAACTTTGACCAGCTATCGCTACTATGTCGTCGACCCATCTGGTGCTTGGGCGGCCTCTAGCTCTGGTGCCCTGCGGCCCGTTCCATCTTACCGACCGTAAGGTCCATCTGCCGTCTGTGTAACGTGCCAAATGGCCGGCCCACTTCCATTTTCTTTTTAAAGCAAAGGTTGACGCGTCGGTTACTTGTGTCATGTTACGGATATCTGCATTCCTAATTCTGTCTTTCAGTTTTATATTAAGGCAACTTTTTTTCATTTTTCTTTGTGTGGTTTGTATCCTTCTAATTGTTTTTAAATTGTACGCCCAAGACTGGCAGCCATATGTAAGACATGGTAGAATTTCTGAGTCCATAACAATTTTTTTGATTGAAGTTGGTATCTTCGATTTAAATACTTCTTTTTGGGCCCAGTATTTCCCCCACGTGATTGAGATTCTTCGGTCTATTTCTTCTTGATTTCTATTTTTACTAAATGAAATTTGTTTGCCCAAGTAGATATATTTGTCTACGTAATCCAGTGGGGTACTATTTACCATAACAGGTTTCTTGCTGTGATTGGTCAAGATTTTCGTTTTTTCAAGATTCATTTCCAGCCCTACTTTTATGCTTGCGTTGTGTAGCTCGTTTATCATTGAATTCAATTGTTTTGGACTTTCTGAAAATAAAATGATGTCGTCTGCAAATCGAAGGTGGCTGAGAAATTTCCCCTTCATGTTAATACCTTTTCTTGACCACGGTAAATCTTTTATGATGTTTTGTAGGACAGATATGAACAACTTTGGCGATATTGGGTCACCTTGTCTTACCCCTCTTTTTAGCTCGAATTTCGTTCCTAGTCTGTCCAACTACTTTACTTGCGTTTATTAACACTGTTTACGAGCATGTGTGATGAAAAGAATTTTTCAAATCGGACTAGTAGTTCCTGAGATTAGCGCGTTAAAACAAACAAACAAACTCTTCAGCTTTATATATTAGTATAGATTTGTAGGAACTTGTAGGAAGGAAACAGGATAGGAAGTAGTATTATACTATTATGCTATGCTGTTATGAATCCAATACCTAGCAAATAACAAAATGTCTTATGTATGGCAGTGGTCATACAAAAGAAAAACAAACAAAGTATAGAATAGACATCACAGGATAAAAAACAAAAAACTATGCGCTTTAATCGGTAGTGGACTGTCGCGAATGCTGCAGATGGCTTCTTATGCCTTGGCTATACAGCTTCTGGCGTCTCAGAGCTTCTGTCTTCGCTCTTCTCTTGCCAACGGGAGACCGCAAGCGAGGCGCATTCCGGCGCCGGTCCAGTACACCAGCTGGAAAATCACAAACTAATTCACGGTCACGTCTTCAGTGTGGCTAGGTACCATGAGTTTTCATTACGAAGATTCGACCGCGTTTGACTCATCGATTGGCCCGCTGCAAGGTTACAACCTTGAACCCAAAAGCGGGCCATTCGAAGAGTCAAAGAGAACTCTCAAGCAATGAGAGCGCCAAACGCGGTCGATGCGTATGGTCGAGTCTCGTAATGAAAACTCATGGTAGCCACACAGGTAACGGCCCGTAAAACGCGCTGCTTTAAGAAAGCAATAAACACTGACCTAGAGCATGTCTGACCATACACAAGTCGGTTTTTAGGATTTTTTAATTGTGCCAGGGCCGCGGATTCTTGGAAAGAGCTACATGTATAACGCCCCTATTTATAGTTTGTCTATAAAGTCGTGAAAATAAATGAGGGCGCTGCGGTCATGCATATAGCAACCCTGTTGACTTGACTGAAATCTGATACTAGCACATTATTTTGTACTAGAGGCACAACTGGTTTTAATGAAAACACAAATCTATGGTCTCTGGCATTGAGCTATTATTACTACGAATAGCTCAATGGTCTCTGGCCTGAGGTTTGGCGGGAATGTCAAGATGAGTGTCACGCTCATTTTTCATTGGACTTTTAAAATTATTTATAGTGTTGTTTACTAAATAAAAACGCGTGATTTATGTAGTAAAAAGTGCATTCAGTGAATAATTCAAAAAGAACAGTGAAATATTGTAGCATAGTGGCATAGTGCCATCGGACGCGTCCCCAGGTGGCGGATAGGGGAACGGCCCCCAGATATGGGGGTTACCGGTTTACCGGCGCGGACCAAAGCCAGACGCGGGACTGCTTCGGCGGTCATGCGTGCGACGGGTCGGCCACCACTCCAGGTGGCTGACATGACCCGAACTCCGGGTCGCCGTCGGACAACCCGGACTCCTCATGGAGAGGAGCTGGGGGCCCTGCTCGCGTGCGTGCATGCGAGTGGGGCCAAGAGGAAGGACACCTCTCTAAAAAACCCTTAGCTGCTGCGTCTTCTTGTTTAAGAAGACGTACCCAGCCTAGGGGCGACGGGTCCCGGTCCGGGACACGGTCTGACACAGACCACCGTTCGGCCCAAACGTTGCGCTGGAGCGGGCGCTCCAGTGCAACGAATATCCGTTTACGGATGGTGACGGGTACCGCTACGCCTAGTTGGATAGCGGCACGGAGGCATGTCTAATACCGACGTCATCTGGGGGCTTGGCTTAACCGCCCGGCCCCCTACAAGCCTAATCCCAAGGTGGGAGCGTGCCGAGGGGATGAGTGGCCGGTGGGAGACCGGTCGCTAACGCTCACCTGCTGGGTACCTGCCGACCCCCAGCAGTAATCAGGCTTATCCGGAGTACGACGCTCTGCCCGGATGGACGTTTTTGCGCTAAGACTCGTGGGAACAGTATGAAGAAATGTAAAACAAAAAACAAAACTATTCTGAAGAAGAACGGAGGAGTAAGGAGAGAGGAGGGAGCAGTCTCCGACCCGGAGAAAGCTCCCGAGTCCGTTGTGTCGGACGCCGACAGTACCGGCTCGTTGGAGTCTGCCCGGTCGCAACCGGACGTGACACCATACCGGAAAAGGACTAACTCGCAGCCGGTGGAAGTGTTGGAGACACTGGCTGGTACGAGGGATGAGACGGCGCTGTACATCAGCCGATCTAGCACCCCGACCGCCAAGCGTGGTAGGGGACGACCGCCTACGACAGGCCAATATGTCGGCCTGTCCAAGGCCCGGAAGGAATTGGAGGCCGCCCAAAAGGCGGCCGAAAAAGAGGAGCGCTGCGCGGTGGAAGAGCGTAGAGTGGCCGAGCTGGCCCGGAAGGTGGACACCAGACGGGTCGTTCGGCTTTCTGAAGCTTCTTCCGCCGCGTCGTCGGTCGAAGACCTTCAGGCCACGGAGCTGGGCGAAAGGCTCCGGAACGCCGTGGACACGGTGAAGGAGGTGTCCAGGGTGTCCAGAGGCCTGAAGGGGACTTGCCAGAAGGCCCTAAAGGTGGCAGCAGCCACCATGCTGGAGGTCGCCGAGGAGCTACTACAGCGCTCCTCTAATGACGAGACACGGCGTCTCACGGCGGCCAACGCCCGCCTAGCTGCCCAGGTTGCGGAGCTCCATAAGGAACAGGAGGAGCTCCGTGCGGAGCTTCGCAACCTGAACAAGGAAAGGAGGAGAGAGGACACCTCTGGGCCGGCGGAGTCGCAGCCCGTTGCCCGGCCTTCAGCGGAGGAGTCAGAGCTTGTCCGGCTCTTCAAGACCGAGATGGCGGCGCTGTCTGCCCGCTTCTCGGTCATCGAGGGCAAAGTGCTGCGGCCTCCGCTGGCCCACGACAAGACACCGCCGGCGCAGACGTATGCGGCGAAAGCTGCTGCGCCGAGCCCGCCCAAACCGGCAAAGACTAAGCCCGTTGCCGCTGCTCCGGCTGCTCTAGCAGCCCCAGCTGCTCCGGCGGCCCCAGCGACGACTGCGGGTGCACCAACGGCCACCTCGCAAGAGTGGGTCACCGTTGGTGACAAAAAGAAGAAAAAAAAAAAAGAAGAAGAAGACAAAAGCGGCGAAGGAGAAACAGAAGCTCCGCGCTCCGAAGTCCACGGCGGTGGCTATTAAGCTACCGCCGGAGGCCATAGAAAGGGGCGTGTCGTACGCATCGGTCCTGGCGAAAGCCAAGGCCGACATTAATCTGAAGGACCTGGGCATAACGGGCATCGTGTGGAAGGAGGCGGCAACCGGTGCCCGTTTGCTCGAGGTACCCGGTGCCACAAGCAGCGACAAGGCGGACGCGCTTGCAGAGAGGCTGAAGGCCTCTCTTAAGGAGCAATTCCCGGAGGCGAAAGTCACCAGGCCCATAAAAACGCTGAACTTGCGTGTCTCGGGCCTGGATGACACGGTCACGACGAAGGAGCTCGGGGCCGCCGTCGCGGAGGCGGGCGGGTGCCCCCTGGAGCAGGTCCGGCCCGGCGAGATCGGGCCCGGCCTCAGGGGACTCTGGTCCGCAGTAGTGACCTGCCCTGTTGCGGCGGCCCGCCGCATAGAAGCGAGCGGTCGCAACCTGCTTGTTGGGTGGGTGTTGGCGCGGGTTAAGATCCTCTCGCTCCGACCGCAGAGGTGTTTCCGGTGTCTGGAGGTGGGACACCTGGGGGTGCATTGCTCGTCGACCATTCAAGTCGGCGGGCTCTGCTTCCGGTGCGGCCGGCCTGGTCACAGGGCTGCCGCATGTGACGCCCCGCCGAATTGTCCTAAGTGTGCGGCGGCGGACAGGCCGGCCGATCACCGGATCGGCAGCAAAACCTGCGCCGACACCCACACCAAGCAGAAAGAGAAGGGGACCAAGGGGATTGGGCCTGCTGCTCAGGGCGCTGCGGCGTCTATAGCGCAGCGGACCCCAACCTCTAAGGCAGCCGACTCGCTGCCGGAGGGGGAGCGGACCATGGACACTCAATAATGTCTGTGTCCGCTTCCGTTCGGTTCCTTCAGGGCAACATCAACCACTGCGCCCGTGCTCAGGATCTTCTACTCCAAAGCATGGCGCAGTGGTCGATCGACGTTGCGGTGGTCGCCGAGCCGTGGTTCGTACCCCCCAGGGATGACTGGGTGAGCGACGCCCACGACTCGGTGGCCATGATCTTGAGAAGATCGGCCGGGACTCCGTCCTTTGAAGCCGTCGCCAAAGGACGGAACTTCGTCTCGGTACTGCTCGGAGAGATAGTGATTTTCGGGGTCTACTTCTCTCCGAGCAGGTCGCTCGCCGAATTTGAGGCATGGTTGGAGGAATTGGGCACTGTCGTCAGACGCAACCACCCTCGCCCCGTGGTCGTACTCGGGGACTTCAACGCCAAGTCAGGCGCCTGGGGTTCCCCGACTACCGATGCTCGCGGCGAGGAGTTGGAAGAGTGGGCGGTCGAGTACGGTCTCGCCGTCCTTAACCAGGGCTCGGTGAACACGTGCGTGCGCCAGCGGGGCGGTTCCATAGTGGACATTACGTTCGCTAGCCCTGCCCTCGCACGCCGTGTCCAAGGCTGGCGTGTTATGGAGGGGGTGGAGACGTTGTCGGATCATAGATATATTCGCTTTGACGTCTCCGCCCTGCCTACTGCGCCTGCGCCTGCGCCTGCGCCGGCCCTGCCGACCCCTGGTTCGATCGGTCCGCGTTGGGCGTTAAAGCAGTTGGATCGGGAGCTGCTCCTCGAAGCCGCGATCGTCCAGGCCTGGGTGACTACACCGGACAGGCCTGTCAACATCGACGAGGAGGCCGAGCAGCTCCGGCTGGCCATGACCAGCGTCTGCGATGCGGCGATGCCTAGACGGCGTCAACAGCCATCTAGGCGCCGGGTGCACTGGTGGTCGGTGGACATCGAACGGCTCCGTGCCGCCTGTGTGGCCGCTAGACGCCAGTATGCCCGGCATAGGAGAAGGCGGCGCCGCCCGCCAGACGCTGAGGCCAGAGAGGCGGAACTATACGAGGCTTACCGCGAAGCGAGGAAGGCTTTGAAGGGGGCTATCGCCAAAGCGAAGGCAGAGGCCCGCGAGCGGCAGCTAGCTGCCCTGGACCGCGACCCGTGGGGGCGTCCTTATCGCGCAGTACGGGACAAGCTGCGCCCTTGGGCGCCTCCGCTCACCCAGGGTATGCGGCCCGAGCTGCTGCGAGAGGTGGTGAGTGCCCTCTTCCCAGTCAGGGCGGAGCACATCTCGCCGCCCATGGTTCCGCCTCGATCCGCTGACGCCAACGCCAACGCGGAAGACGACGACGACGACGTGCCCGACGTGACCCGGGGAGAGCTGAGAGCGGCGGTGTCCCGGCTTCAAGCCAAAAACACCGCCCCAGGGCCCGACGGCATTCCTGGCCGAGCCTGGGTCCTGGCCGCGGAGGCTCTCGGGCCTCGACTGATGGGCCTTTTCAGTGCGTGCCTAGAGCGGGGCCAGTTTCCCCGTCCATGGAAGACGGGCCAACTGGTCCTGCTGAAAAAGGCGGGGCGCCCGGCGGATTCGCCGTCTGCGTACCGGCCCATAGTGTTGCTGGACGAGGTGGGCAAGCTCTTTGAAAGAGTAGTTGCAGACCGCCTCGTCCGCCACCTAAACACGACAGGGCCGGACCTAGCGGATGGCCAGTTCGGCTTCCGCCAAGGGCGCTCCACAATTGACGCGATAATGCGCGTAAAGGCCGCGGCGGAGAGTGCCGTCTCTCGGGGCGAGGTGGTGTTGGCGGTGTCTTTGGACATCGCCAACGCGTTCAACACCCTGCCCTGGAGCTGCATTAGGGAGGCGCTCCGATTCCACGGGGTGCCGCCCTACCTCCGCCAAACAGTCGGGGCCTACCTTGCAGAGAGGCAGGTTATTTACCCGGGTCACGGTGGTGGCTGGTATCGGCGAGAGACAACGTGCGGTGTTCCACAGGGGTCGGTTCTAGGCCCACTCCTGTGGAACATCGGTTACGATTGGGTGCTGCGTGGCGCGCTCCTCCACGGCGTCGTCGTCACGTGCTACGCTGACGACACGCTCGTCACTGCGCGAGGGAGGACGTATCGCGACGCAGCCATCCTAGCGACGGCAGGGGTTGCGCAAGTGGTCCACAGGATCCGGCGTCTGGGCCTGGAGGTGGCCCTCAACAAATCCGAGGCCCTGTGCTTCCACGGGGCTCGGCGGGGTCCACCTGCGGGCTCACACATCGAGGTAGGAGGCGTTCGCATTGCCGTCGGGGCGACGATGAGATATCTCGGTCTCGTCCTCGACGGCAGGTGGAATTTCGGGCCGCACTTCCGGCAACTGGCCCCCAAACTGAGGACGGCCGCAGCCGCGCTATCGCGGCTGCTGCCGAACTTGGGGGGGCCCGACTCATCGTGCCGGAGGTTGTACCTAGGAGTCGTGCGGTCAATGGCCCTTTACGGGGCCCCAGTGTGGGCGGATCACCCGACGCCTCGCAACTTTGCGGTCATTCACGGGCCGCAGCGAGCGACGGCTGTCAGGGTGATAAGAGGATACCGCACGATCTCCTACGAGGCGGCCTGCCTCCTAGCCGGATCGGCGCCCTGGGATCTCGAGGCCAGAGCCCTCGCGTCGCTTTACAAGTGGCGCGGGGAGGCCCGAGAGCGGGGCGAAAGATCGTTTCTGCCGAGAGTTATCGAGGCGAAGCGATCTGAGCTCCGCCAAGTCCTGGTGGCGGAGTGGTGTGCGAGACTTGCGCAACCCAGTGCGGGGCACGCCGTCATAGCGGCGGTAAGACCCTGCATGGAGAAGTGGATCGACCCGAAGAGGCATGGGACGCTCACCTTCCGTGCGACGCAGGTGCTGACCGGACACGGGTGTTTCGGCAGTTACCTGTGTCGTATCGGTCGGGAGCCGACACCGGCGTGCCATCACTGCCGTGGCGGGGCAGAGGACACGGCGCTGCACACCCTCGAGGAGTGTCCCGCATGGGACGAGCAGCGCCGTGCGCTCACCGCAGCGATCGGCGGGCGCGACCTCTCGCTGCCGGCCGTGGTCAGAGCCATGGTCGACAGCGGGGAGTCATGGGACGCGGTCGTCTCCTTCTGCGAGGAGGTAATCTCCGCGAAGGAGACGGCCGAACGGGAGAGGGAAGCTCTGAGCACTCTCCCGTCCCGCCGACGGCGCGCTGGCCGGAGGAGGAGGGAAGCCGAGGTCGATCCGCTTCCTCCATAAGGAGAGGCCGACGGGCCGAGGACCGGGGGAGTCCGACGTCCGTCACTAGGGCCGGAGTAGGCGTGTAGTGGCTGTTCCTACACGCCTACCTGATGGAAGGAGAGGAGGAAGAGGGACCCGCCGAACTCGCGCGCGGCGGGTCAAGGCCTGCCGGGGACGCGGTGAATGCAAACTAGGCCCCGTACCCCCGGCAATAGGCAAGAAGAGGAACGCTCCAGTGGGTTTAGCCGGTGAGAGCCCGGCACACCCTCCGTCGACCCTCAGACGGAGGACGGTCTGGTAGAGATTCCCACTGGGTGAACAAAAAAAAAAAAAGGATAGAGGATAGATATTTAATGAAGAAAAAAAATTACTGAAGACTTGGCTGTATGGCGTACTACGCCTTTTGCCTTTTCCATTCGCCCGAACGGAAAGAAATGAACCAAAAAAAAAAAAAAAGGTCTCTGGCCTTTAAATAAAATGACCATAAAAATAGAAAAAAAGACCAGAGAAATAGAAAAAAACCATACATATTTATTATTATATGTTTTAACCAATAAAAATATACCAAAAAAATTTATAATTGCTTTCATCATCTGATAAAGCAAAAAAGCAGAGCAATGTATTGTACATGGACTGTTTCAAGTTAAAAAAGGAGTTAAAAGTCTAGAGGAGCTTCAGTAAAAGGACGAAAAGCTGATCTAATTACCAGGCAAATAACAATGCCCAGACTTTAAACTGAATGCAGACTTATTAGTGTTTTAAGTTACATTAATTTTGTTTTAGATTTAATTTTTCTTTAGTTATATTTAAGTAAATATTAATGTACTTATTATTGACATATTTTGAAAGTTTCAACCCTATTAACCTAAAATTATTATCCAGACTTGAATCGTATGACCGAAATTTTAACTTCGAGGTTCCTCAAGAACAAGAAAGTCAATTGAAAAAAAATTATTTACCGCCCCCAGAAAGCTATAGGTAGAGACATCAACATAATCTTTACTGAAATCTATTTATATATTCTGTTCTAAATTGAAATGCATATCTTTAGGGAAAGAGTGATTTCCATTATTATTGCAACAAATTGCTACACAACGCGGCATATTTTTAAAATTTTTATAAACAACGTAAACTCGAACAAATTACAATGAGTTTTGACAGTTTATTTGGGTCAAACGATATCAGCGCCTCTAGTGGCGAGATTTGTCAGTTTTCTTCCCCATTACTATTCAAAGTATAAACAGGGACTTATACAGGATGATTTGTGTCTATTTGCCCTATACACTACACTATAAATACTTAATGTTGCATGTATACATATGAGCTTGAATAGTTTGTAAAACAAAATAGCCGCGGGAAAATCTGAATTGCCCCCATTGAGCGAACTAAAAAAACCCTTTTTGATCGATAATGCCAAGTGGTGTTTTTCGAAGTTCTGATGACAGGAATTACTGTGATCTCTGGATTACAGTTATTTCTGTAGTTTACAATTAATGGTACTGAACTTTGATACACTGTGGAATTTTAGTCACCTTTCAAAAACAGCACACTTAGGTAATCATTAGATAGACATAACCAGGGGGGGTTCACTTAGAACATCAGCAACTGAAGCAAAGTGACTAATGACATCTTTAAACGTGAACAGCATACCTAAACATTGGTTGGTACCCATGGCATGCCGATAGGTGCCGCTATAATAAAATTTAACTTTTCTAACTAGATTGTCGATAAAGCAGTGCACTGTGGTTTGTGGTCACGGCTTGCACATGTTTGTTTGTTACCTACGTATTCATTTTGCGCATGTTTCTTGGTTTTCAAGAGGATTTCTGTGTTATTGACGTCGAGTTGAGATCTCTTGGGACCTCCTCCGTCCTGATAATCAGTCTTACCCGGAAATCAGTTCAGCCTTCGCAGTGTTGTACCTGTGCGCTGTGAATTGTGATTCCATAAGAAATCGTGAAATACACTCTTATAATTGCGAAAAGACGCTTGTGTTCTGTGTGTGTGTCTTTTAAAATAGAAAAAAATGCCGTATCACTGTGCTCTTGGATGTAAGAACATAAGAAAAGTTTAAAAGTAATAAATAAATATTGTGTTATTATATTCTATTAAGTGGTTTTATTTCTATTATATTCATTACATTAATGTTACTTCCGCTAAAAGCTATTTTGTTTCAATGATTTATAATCTCTGTAACTTGCTGAAACAAAATAGCTTTTAAGGAAGTAACATTAATAACCTCTAATCAATTGGACCATACAATATATCTGTCTATAGCTATGGTATGCGTAGGTATACAGCGTGGCGCCATAATGGTGACATTAAATTAACACACGAGTAGTGCTAGTGCCCATTAATCATATGACATTTGATATTTTAAAATAACTCGAAAAAAGAAAAAAAAAATTTTCAAACAAAATAAATAATATAAAAGTAACCAAAATTGGGATCACCCTTGCAAAAATTCATTCATGCAATTACTTACCTCGGAGGTGCTCGGAGCTAGAACGCGTCGCTTCGCGTACAGACCTAGTTAGCGGGCTAGCACACAAGCGTAAATCGTACGGACGACAGCACATCAAGCTAAGGTTACAATCAGTCAGATGTCTTTATCCGATTTTCAACTTTATCACTAAAGCATTAAGGCTCAAGGTTGATTGATAATATCTGACGGTTTCGGGCGGCTTGACCTGCTGTCGTCCGTACCTACGTATTCGTAATCGGTAATAAGATTCTTTGTCGGCTTTTATCAATGAATCCGGCGGCGCGCGCGCTGTTTGCTCTAATGGTACCTACAGCGGAACTAGTTATAGTCAAACACTAATCACATCCCACTTAACTGTTATTATTACTTATAAGTAACTATCATCAGTTCATCACTAGTCACTGCTTTTATTTTAAATTTTCTTATGTTCAATGAGTTCACCTTGTTGGCGGACACAGAGAGCTAAACGACGTTTCATGTTTTCCCGCAAGTTTGATAATAAATTATCGTGTAAAGCCATTTCCCTCACTTTTTCAAACGCGATTGTTATTCGATGGCGTAATTGTTCGACCGAATCCACGTTCTCCGCGTAAACATGGTCTTTGATGCACCCCCACAAAAAAAAATCGAGTGGCGTGAGGTCTGGCGATCTTGCTGGCCACCTACGAGGTCCGAATCTGCCGATCCATTGGGCGCCAAACGTGCCGATTATTTAGCCACTGCCTGGCTGCTGTTACGGAGTGGGCTGGCGCGCCATCTAATTGATACCACATTCGTTGGTATTGACGGACGCTTAAGTTGTTGGTGTATTCTGACACCGTATCATTTAATAAATTAACAAACCTTTCGCCGTTTAAAGTCCCATCAATGAACACGGGTCCGATGATGTTATCACCGTGAATAGCTGCCCAAACATTTACTGAAAATCTGTACTGATGGGCTGTCTCCCGCCAAACGCGTGGGTTTTGGCTTTTGGGTGCCCAATGGTGCAGATTGTGCTGGTTCCACATGCCGTTTCTCGTAAACGTGCTTTCGTCAGTCCAACAAATTTGGGAAAGAAAGTCACTGTCCTCTTCAACTTTACGCAGTAACCACTGACAATATTCCACTCTAATTAATTTATCACGCGATAATAGAGAATGCACTTTTCGAAATTTAAACGGGTGCCACTTTTCCCGCTTTAAAACCCGGTGTATGGTTCTGTGATGAACCTGAAAATGCCTAGCGCTCTGGCGAAGGCTAGTTTTTGGTTGGTTTTCAAAATGTTGTAGCACATTTTCAGTTAGTCGAATCGGGGTTTGACGTGTAGGCGGCCGATCAGGGCGTTGAGACCTAGGATCCACTGGCCGGTTTTCACGGATGCGCTGAAGAGCTCCTACAATAGTGCGAGGATTAGTAGGGCATTGTCTGGAATTGCCATATCTCTCGCGATATGTTCTTATTGCAAGGGCGGAATTTTGATGACATTCTCCGTAAATTAGAATCATGTCCGCATATTCAGCTGCTGTATAGTTGGGATGTGTACTCGCCATCCTAGACACAAGTTTACACAAGTACTAATAAATAAGATAACACAAATAACGTTCGTAACACGAGAAATAAAACGACCGAACTAAAATAAAACAAAGCGTCTTTATCGCGGTACCATAATCTAATTACTATTCTAATTACACAAAAATAATTAATAAAACAATAGACTAAGCGTCTTTTCCACAAAAACATTCACAGAACTTGTATTTAACGAAATTATGCACAGCCGGTATTATGCGTGTCAAGGACACGCAGACACGCGTTCGTCTAGCATACTAAGGAAGTAAGGAACAAAAAATAAATATTTAATAATTTGCGGAGGCGCGGTAGGGTGGGTCGAGGGGAGGTGGGCCGCATGTCGCTTGCGCGAGCGTCGTCGACAAAGATAATGTTTTGCATCTCTCTTCCGCACGAATGTACCTGTAACCTATGATCCATGACCTCGGCAAATGACCGCTGCGCGACAGCTGACGCTCTCTAAATACAGGTTGCTCTAAATGGTAGTTTCTAAAAATTTAAGTAACTTCGTTAATAATAACATTTTATGAAAATAAAATCTCTTCATGACGCCAAAATGTAACAAATTATATGTGTTTTTAGTTAATGTCGCCATTATCGCGCCACGTTGTATATTGACGTTAATGTACGTTCAGAAAATCAGGGGGCGCTTTCAAACGATATGCACAAAATTCTCTCGAGAGGGCTCTCTTTTACCCTATTATTATTATACTCTTTGGACATAACTGTGATATGTATATACCTGGCGAAATGTGTATAAACGATAAGTATACCTGTGCCTAACTCATCACGGAATATAGATGTGGTGATCAATGAAACTATTCGGCGTAGATCCGGTGATTGTTAACTCGAAAAAATATGTATACCAAGAACTAGATAACACAAACCATCTCTCATAACTTCGTAATTATGAATACCGATGACACTGCGCAGCTTTCTCTCATCTCCACGGGCGAAACCTTCCAACGACTCCTGACTGGATTTCAGCATCTCATGATACCGGTACATGTACTCCTTGTTCAGACGGGCATCGTCCAGGGTTTTCTCCAAACTCTTCTTTATTGCAAACCCGAAGGACTTCGCCAAGGGAGGATCTTGTAACATGTCTCCCATAACCAAGTGTTCCGGTTTAATATTCTGTAAAACGAAAACTATGATTTGAAGAACATTGTTCATTAATTTATTTCTATAAATGGCTGGCTCCATCTCGCTTTTTGGAAAGCAATAGATGGAGTTTACGATGAAAAGGGCTTAGGAAGATAGAAAATGTCAAATCACTCTTGCGTTGAAGGTTTTCGGCATCAGGCACACAAATTCTAGGAGGGAGTGCAAGCATATATGTTCCTGTTAGTTCAATGACTGAAATTTATTTTGCAGGCCAATAATGCGGCTTCATTCTAAATGTTAACTAAAGGCTCTTAGTGATAAGATCTATTCTTTGGAATGGGCAATTAGGTTCATCTTTCTAACTGATCGACGCTTTGACAATTAAAAATGCCGTGAGTTTTAGACTGCTGATTGTGTCACCGTACCTATGTAAAATCTATACCTATTTATATCTATAATTTATATGATGTTATATCCCCAGAAGAACCAAAGTCACCGGCATAGCTCTTCGAGTCGCTAAAATTAAGTGGCAGTGGGAATGGCAGGCCAAGGTGCACAACTGAATGGCTACCATGAGTTTTCATTACGAGACTCGATCGTCGATATCGAGCGCGTTTGACTCATCGATTGGCCCGCTTCAAGTTTGTAAGAACTCACAACCAATGAGAGCGCCAAACGCGGTCGATATCGACGATCGAGTCTTTTAATGAAAACTCATGGTAGCCACACTGTACGAGAAGACTTCTTGGTGAAAACGTTTTTTACGAAAAATTTATTGTTTGCGACTGAATGATTTTTAGTTTGCACAGACGACAGCACGTCTAGCTACTACAATCTGTCAGATTTCTTTAATAGATTTTCAACTTTATCGCTAACGTATTAAGGTCGTACCCTCACCAAATGACCTCGAGCATTTGCTCCCTCTTCACCGCGCCCCACCTCTACAATACTTCGCAAAATATTACTAGCGCCGTCTGGCGGACGAAGTACTTACAAATACAAGTTAAATTCATAGACCACAGAAGTAACAGACATGGCACTTTTATTTTTGTTTATTGGTGCGCCCAAATACTTTTGGTTATTATGTACTCAAACAAATGTTGACGATACTTCATAATAAAAATTCTGCGGTGTTTATTTTTTAACCGACTTCAGAAAAAGGTGGTTCTCAGTTCGATTTATTGTCGCTGATAACTTTATGGTTAATGAACCTATTTAGACCATTCTTTTTTATATGAAGGGATATGCTGCCTATGTAATCCCATTGTTACCACGTCAGTGTCGATAATGGAAATTCTGAGAAATTTAGGCCAATTATCGAAAATTGTAGGCACGCTTCGGGTGACAACTTGATACTCGTGTTTATATCGGATGATACTATAAAACCGTGAAGATTTGGGCCTGACCTGATGATGGAGATGACAGAATATCAAGGGAATCCACATCGGAAGCAACTGTCACGTGTTTGGGCTTATTTAATGTGTATTGATTAGACCTTTATAACTAAATATGTTATGACTGTAACTTCAGGGTTGGAAGTTAGTTTTGTAGATTGAAAGTTAGCTAAGTCAGATGGACAAAGGGATAGAAAAATAATATAATAAAGTTTAATTTATCATTATTTATTATTTTAAGGGAAAACGTAATCAGGGTCAAATAAATTTCTGCAGAACTGACACATTTAAAAAAAAAAATTCATGTTTTTTTTTTGGGACCAGGCAAGACTGTGAAATTATATTATTAACTTCCGAAATTAGTTATTTTTCACTTTGTAGTGGTTTTTGAAGTCGGTTGTTTTTTTGTAAAAAGTTTTTATTTTTATGTTTGTTTGCGGATAACTTCGCCTAAAATTTGGTATTTCGATGAATTTTTGGGTATTTCGACATGGGTGTCGTGATAGGGGTTTTTGGGAGTGCAGATCACGAATATGACGTAATTTTTGAAATCCAAGATGGCCGACACCAATTTTATGATATTTTGACATGGGTGTCGTGACGGGGGTTTTCGGGGGTGCAGATCACGAATATGACAAAATTTTTGAAATCCAAGATGGCCGACAGCAATTTTATGATATTTTGACATGGGTGTCGTGAAAGGGGTTTTTGTGGGTGCTAATAACGAAAATGACGTCATTTTGGAAATCCAAGATGGCCGACACCAATTTTATGATATTTTGACATGGGTGTCGTGAAAGGGGTTTTTGTGGGTGCTAATCACGAAAATGACGTCATTTTGGAAATCCAAGATGGCCGACACCAATTTTATGATATTTTGACATGGGTGTCGTGACGGGGGTTTTCGGGGGTGCAGATCACAAAAATGACGTCATTTTTGAAATCCAAGATGGCTGACACCAATTTTATGATATTTTGACATGGGTGTCGTGACGGGGGTTTTCGGGGGTGCAGATCACGAAAATGACGTCATTTTTGAAATCCAAGATGGCTGACACCAATTTTATGATATTTTGACATGGGTGTCGTGAAAGGGGTTTTCGCGGGTGCTAATCACGAAAATGACGTCATTTTTGAAATCCAAGGTGGCCGTAATTATATTTCATGATATTTTGACTTGGGTATCGTGACGGGTTTTCGGGGCGCTGATCACGAAAATGACGTCAATTATAAGCTGTGGCATAGCTTCTATTTCTTTATCAAAGTCAAAAATAAAACATCAAATATAGTTTAGTCGCTAAATCGCCACCATTTTTCGCACTCCTTCAATGACGTCACGAAATAAATAAATAAATAAACTACAAAAAAGAAAATACATACTTATACAAATGTATACGTTAATTGGCAAAATAAAAAAATACTATGTCATAAATAATTAATAAAAAATTTCCTACTAACTACATACTGCGGAACTCGGTGTGCACACCTTTGCGATTTACCCCGCAGCCACGCGCAGGATTGCGTTTTTTATCTGCATTTTCATGCACATCTGCAGCCCTGCGCGTGAGCGCAGATTCAATGTATAGTACCATGCGTTTCTCCATACAAAATTTGGTACTAGCGAACATCTATCTTATATATAAAATTCTCGTGTCATAGTTTTCGTTCCTATACTCCTCCGAAACGGCTTGACCGATTCTCATGAAATTTTGTGAGCGTATTGAGTAGGTCTGAGAATCGGCCAACATCTGTTTTTCATCCCCCTAAATGTTAGGGGTAGTCCACCCCTACTTGTTTTTTTTATTTTTACACAACATTTTTAGTTTCTATTTTTTTACAACATACAAAAATACATACAATCCTAAATTTTCACCCTTCTACGATCAATCCTTCAAAACTGATCAATCGTCATTTAATTAGTTTTATTCCCATGGGAAATCTAAAAAACGCGATATAACCCAATTCCACGCGGGCGAAGCCGCGGGCGGAAAGCTAGTACTAATATATAAAGCTGAATAGTTTGTTTGTTTGAACGCGCTAATCTCAGGCACTACGGGTCCGATTTGAAAAATTCTTTTTGCGTTGGATAGCTCATTAATCCAGAAAGGCTTAAGGCTATAAAATATCACGCTGCGACTAATAGGAGCAGAGCATTACTAACTCAACGCGAACGAAGTCGCTGGCGGCCGCTAGTATAAAATAGCTTTACCGCGGCAGCCCCGAGTGCCACATGTTTTTGTTTTATTAGAAAGACGATATCTTCAAGGTAGTCTCATGTTTAGGAAATTAGGGTCTGATGATGGAAGACTAGGTAAATCTAGAAGAAATTTAAAAAATCAAAGGGGCGTCTAGGGCTTTTCTAAGTTAAATCCCCCGAAATTAGTTATTTTTCACTACAAAGTGAAAAATAACTAATTTCGGAAGTTGGTGTCTTTCGTTTGGTATATTCGTTTTAGACACCGAGTTCCGAAATCAGTTATTTTTCACTTTACATAGTGGTTTTTGGAAGTCGGTTGCTTTTTTTCTAAAAAAGCTTTTATTTTACATTTTTTAGTTGTTAAAAGTACTATGTATTCAGTTGCATCCGGTCAGACTGGAAGCTGACGCAAATATAGTTGGGAAATGACGTACTTTTGTTTACTTTAATTTTTACCCGTAAGTACCTATTCCCTCAACTGCCTATGGTCTTCATCATTAAATTTACTGTAGACTATTATTTTAACCTAATCGGAGTAAAGGTCTTATTAATATAAATGAATGAAGTCCAACCACAAAGTAGCTACTGGAAACCGTTGAGGAGTTCCCGGAACTGGCCTTTGTCTTCATCATTAGAGCTCTTATGAGAGTCGCAACCCATCTAGGTGTAAAGTTCTTATCAATACAAATTAATCGAGCCCAACCACAAGGTAGCTGCTGTCAATTGTTGCGGAGTTCCTTCGACTGTCTCTCGGCTCCATCATCAGATCTACTCCAGACCTTTATTAAATTGTAGTGCTTTAAAATATTTAATGAAAATGCTAAGAAATGCACTAGTCGCCCCCAATTTTTGAAAGTTCCGCTTGTTTTCTCTGGACTTCCACCATCAAACCTTGATATCCTTATCAAGGGACCACCTTGGGAACGTCTTCCTTCCAACAGAAAAAGAATTATCAAAATCGGTTTTTATATGACGAAGTTATGCGCGAACAAACATAAAAAAAAAACATATACGGTCGAATTGAGTAACCTCCTCCTTTTTGAAGTCGGTTAAAAATTGAACATAAAAAACATATAATTGAGCAACCTCCTCCTTTTTGAAATCGGTTAAAAAAACGAACACCAAAATAAACATCAATACTATCTTAGAGACACTCTAAGATAGTATTATACTCTATGCGACATGCGGTGCGTGAGCGAGCAAGCAGATGCTTTCTCGCTCACGCGCCGCCCGCTTATGCTAGCGGAGCGCGCGATGACGAACGACACGGGTTCCCCCTTCGAGAGCTTGTGGCATACTGAATCTCAATAGCCCGGGCAACAGAAATGATGGCGAATGCGCTCAGATTGTTGAACAAAATTTTGATTTTGGTCGTTTTAAAAAAATATTTCTACAATAATGTTCGTCATGAAATTACCTATCCATTAGTGTAAGAACGCAATGTAAATAATGCTTACTTTTCGAGGAGATGCACGTTTATGATAATTATTTCTCTTGTCAGTGGTTTCGTTGTGAAGGAATTATTTAAACATTATACTTAGTAAAATAAAAAAAAAAAATCTACAATTTTGGAGCCAAGATTATGGAGAAAATTTACGTATTTTTAATAAGTTGATATTTCTTTTGGATAAAGAGTAGATAGCTCCGGAAAACTACATAAAAACGGCTTGCGGTGTGTTTTTCCTCTGGAGCCGCCTTAAGGCTCAAGGTTGATTGGGAATATTTGACAGTTTCGGGTAGCTTGACCTGCTGTCGTCCGTACATACAATTACTAGATCATAAAATAGATTAGAATAGCTCTTTATTTGCATAGAAGGTGTTATAATGAAAAAAACAGATGTTACGTTTTAGAAGATCCTTAAAGACTACCCAACTAACCTAACTAAGGCATACAAACAAAAGCTATAATTAATAAATCTTCGATAAGAATAGATCATCTCATTAGATACTCACATTTGATCACGGTACTTTGCTTCCTAATTTGATAAAATTGACATAGAATCTTCATGGTCTGAAGTTTTCGAATGAAACTTTTTTCACATGGTTTCTATGATGTTCTTTTTTAAAAAAATATGAAACTATTGAATACCGACTTTCAATTGTTTTTGTTAGGTTTTTGGCGGGAATGTCAAGATGAGTGTCACGCTCATTTTTCATTGGACTTTTAAAATTATTTAAAGTGTCGTTTACTAAATAAAAACGCGTGATTTATGTAGTAAAAAGTGCATTCAGTGGATAATTCAAAAAGAACAGTGAAATATTGTAGCATAGTGGCCTCATCATGTCTTTACGCTAAACCGCTCCTTATCGTCCAAACGCGTAAAACGAAAGGAGTTAGTTTAGGTTAAGTTATGTTAGGATAAGTTAGGATAAATTAGGATAAGTTAGAATAAGTTAGGATAGATATTTAATGAAAAAAAAATTACTGAAGACTTGGCTGTATGGCGTACTATGCCTTTGCCTTTTCCATTCGCCCGAACGGAAAGAAACGAACCAAAAAAAAAAAATGTTTTTGTTATTCAGCTTTGACAAGAAAGAAGGACTGCGAAAGTTCGAGTGTTTTTAATTCGAGTTCCGACGCGGAAATAACGCGGCAGAAACAGCCCGCAATATCAATGTCATAGAATAAAGAGAGGGAAGTAGGTTATCTCCGACCCAATCCGCGATTTAATTGCCTACTGTCTTAGGGTTGTCACGTTTAGCAAAATTTTAATTCAGTGTGTATAAATTGGCAAAGGTCGGAAAGTTGACGACTGTTCACGCTTCGTCGGATTCGGTTGTCACCGAACCCGCTAACAAATATTTATAGACTAAGAGCTTATATTTAAATTATTTGCTTAGTATTTATACATATAGTCATACACAGTTTTTTTGTATTTTTTATTTTGTAATTTATTAGTAGTTTTGTACACATAAAGGACCATATTTATTTTTATTTTTAATTAATACAAATTTATATAACACAAACATATCTATTAACCCTAAAAATCGTAAAACAACATAAAAATACTGACAACTGCCTCTTTGACTAATTATTTCTGTTGTTAAGATCTGAACTTTATTTATCTGATTCACAAATTGTCAATTAGGTACTTACTTTTTTTAATAACGATTTTATAACTGTAAGTAAGTAGTTACTATACCTACCTACAATAGGTACTAAGAAATCGGCATAACTAAATGTAAACAAAGCAGTAGAGCGCTAGCGGCAAATCAACTGACAGATCAAAAGTACCTATAATCATTGATTTGTGTGAATAATAAATTCTAGTACGAAAACAGGCCTACCTACTTCTCCTATCTGATAAAAAACTAATACTTACAACAAGAAATAAGTAAGTTCCTAAGTGGATATCTCATCATCAAGTAAAAATTATAATCTTATAAGAATTACCTTTCCTGCTCAGTAGGTAATCTGAACAGAGACAATTCTGAAATCGATGAATTAAGACACCCAAACAAACAACAATACTTTCTCCTGCGATAATCACACATTGTTCTTTAATTTAGCTACGTAGTATTCTGTAATCTGTGATTTAGCGAATGTGCCGAAAAGCCGTGACGCGCGAACCTCGTTCCGTGCTAGCCGCGACTAGCGCAGTCATAGGCACTCTAATATTGTGTTTAGGTTTGCGTGCGGCGACGCATAGATACTATGGCGCACACATACAAGCCGCGCGCGGTCCGTTTGTATGAAGATAACGTACTTCCCTCTCTTTATTCTATGTCAATGTTGCGTTTGGAGAGGGGTCTACTAATGAACGCACCATTCGATTTTGGTTTAAACTTTAAAAACTTTCATAATGGAAACACGGGTGAATAACGGTGAATTAAGAGAGATGACGGAAGCCAATTCTAGTCAAACTACCCCGGAATTAGCGGCATGATTTAACGTTACCTGGCCCACTATATTCATCGGACTCGTTTCCGTCAAATCAATAAAACTATGAAAAAAATATGAAAAATGGGTGCCTTATCATTTGACTGATCTGCAGAAAGAAACGCTTGTTGAAACTTGTGTTGCCTTGTTGATTCGGTACAGAAATGAAGTAACTTTCGATCGAATTGTGGCATGTGATGAAAAGTGGATTCTTAATGATAACCGTAAAAGAAAAGTGCAATGGCTGACACGTCAAACGCCACAACAGTGTCCTAAAGCAAAACTTACCAATAAAAAGGTTGTAACTGTTTGATGGTCTCAACGTGGTGTTATTCAGTATAGTTTTCTCCGATCAGGGCCTGTAGCCAATGTAACATCGCTTCCTAGCGAAGCGAAATCGAATACCAAACCAACCAATAACGAAAACGATTAACCACGCGACGCGACAAATCACGTGGTCAATCGTTCCCGCCATTGGTTGGTTTGGTATTCGATTTCGTTTCGCTACGAAGCGATGTTACATTGGCTACAGGCCCTGGTCAACCAATAACGGTAGATGCCTATTATGCCGAACTCCGACCAATGTTGGCAAAACTAGAAGTAAAACAGCCCCGAATCATGAATCGATCTTCACCATTATTGCTCCATGACAACGTGAGACCTCATACCTACAGCACGAGAAACCATTTTGATCCTTCCGGAATTGTAGTTAAAGAAACCATTCGTCATCCTCCGAATCCGCCAGACCTTGCTCCAACGAAATACCATTTTTTCCGTGATTTGGATTTACCTGACAAGAAGTTTTCTTCCCAGGAGGTAGTACAAAATGCTTTCTCCTAGTTTGTGCTGTCTTGTTTCTCAGAGTTCTATCGCAAAGGCATAAACGACCTTCCTATTAGATGGCAGCAATGTATAGATAATAATGGTACACGTTCCGATTAAATAAATTAGTTAAAAATTAAACAATTTAGATTTTCAGGACAAAACGGGAGCTGTAAGTTTCCGGAATAAAATTGAATAAATAAATAAACATATCAAAATAATTAATTGTAGGTATACATAGTCTATTAGTCAAAATAAGATCAAAATACAGAAATGTCAAAATACAATTCAAACAATAAAATGATGATGACTGATACTTTCAGATTCCATACTTTCAGTCTAATTCACTGAAAATACGAAGTTAAAAAAAATATTGATTTGTTATTATTTTAATTAATTGAATAATAACAAATCATTAATCAATCTGTCTAACGTGTTACAATAGAATAGTCTTTCATCATCATCATCATCATCAGCAACATCAACAACCTTTTTTTTTATCGTCCCACTGCTGGGCACAGGTCTCCTCTCATACAGAGAAGGATTGAGCGTAATCACCACGCTTGCTCAATGCGGGTTGGCGATTTCAGACTTAAAGTCCAGGTTTCCTCAAGATGTTTCCTTCACCTTCAGTCATTGGTGTCCAAGATATACTTAGAAAGTACATATAACTTTAGAAAAGTTACATTGGTACTTGCCTGACCTGGAATCGAACCCGCGCACTCATACTTGAGAGGCTGGTGTTTCAACCACTAGGCCACTAACCATAAATACAACGTTATTTTTTGTATATGAGAAACCCGAAACACGTGTCCAGTATTTTTAAATAATAAATCTATGTGCAAAATTTCAAAAAGATATCATGAAAAACCACAAAGTTATGAACTTGTTATCTACTTAGTTGTCCCAACAAAAATAGGTCAACCACAGCGGCGCGGCGCGAGGGGCTCCAGCTATGCGCACGCGCCTATTACTATGATCTACCGTCAGCTGTGTTGTGCGCTCGGTAACCACGCTGCGACAATTTCTAAATGTATTTAGGAAAAAATATAACATGGTGTAAAAATGATTGGAATCTATTCAGTTGTATATTATGAACTAGCTGTTGCCCGCGACTCCGTCCGTGTGGACTTCCGTTTACAGCGCGCGGTAGTTCCCGTAAATTAAAAAGAGCTCAGTTGATATAAAAAAAGCGCCTGTTAAAATAATGAGAGCAGTATTTAGTACGTCCGCGTAAGCTCCCGTTTTCGTATTGTTTACAGCGGGTTCTTATATAACCTATGTCCTTTCTCATGCTCTAGACTATCTGTGTACCAAATTTCATTACAATCGGTTCAGTGGTTTTGTCGTGAAAGCCGGACAGAGACACTTTCGCATTTATAATATTATAGTATGGAATAGTACGGATATTGAAATCGGCATCCAGTCGAACCGGCTTCAGTTAAATACCAGTATTTTAAATACATATTACCGACCAATTTGACCCAGTAACACACCCGGTTCCCATGTAGAAATCACATCATGATATGAAAACTGTAGATACCTCTATTAGTGAAAATAGAACCACGAAAATGCACCACCATTTAGCCATCACAAACACATTTGCCTATACCACAGCACTACATCACCATTTGCAGATCAGTACTACACAAAAGGATTCCTCTGAAACCCAGTCTGCGTTGTTGAACAAACAATAGTGTTTTGGAAATGTAATACCACAGTGAACACACTCTCAAGAATAAAGTAACACATATACATTGTACAAAGTAAAACAAAGACATGACCTATCATTGTTAACTAATTCTATCATGAGATGTTATAAAACAACTGAATAAAAATAAACAACTTTCAAATCATTACAAAATTCTCTGTTCCTGCTGCATATTAACGATCTGCTGATACCCGGTATCTATGGGTATGCAGATGACAGCACAGTTGTAGAGAGATACCTGCCGGATGCTCGGGCTAGTAGGGAATCAATCCGGTCCGAAAGAGAGGCCATGGTTGAGCGAACGAGTGTTGCACTGCAGGCAGTCTCCGAATGGGGCAATGCCAATCTTGTAGCATTCAGTGCCGCCAAAACACAGGCGTGTCTTTTCACCGCCAAAAGGAGCCCGTTCACCTTGGCTCCTACTTTTCGGAATGTGTCCTTGGAGTGTTCCGACCGCCTTCAGCTTTTGGGAGTTGAGATTTCCTCGAACCTTAACTTTGGGCGGTTCATTGAGTCCAAGGCCAAGGTGGCTGCCAGGAAACTTGGCGATATCGCAAAGGTCCGGCAGTACTTCACACCTGGGCAGCTTCTAATGTTATACAAAGCTCAGGTCCGTTCGTGTGTGGAGTACTGCAGCCACATTTGGGCTGGTGCTGCCAAGTGTCACCTGGCCACTTTGGATTCAGTGGAGAGACGTGCAAAGAGACTGATTGGTGACCCTGATCTAACTCGAGTTGGTCTCCAAAGCCTAGAGCACAGGCGTAGAGTAGCCAGCCTTTCGGTGTTCTATAGGATGCATTTCGGGGAGTGTGCGAGGGAATTGCATGATTTAATTCCCCCATCTCCGTTCCACCAGCGGACGACCCGTCGTACGGCTGGTTTCCACCCTTACGTTGTTAACACCACTACGATCCGGACGAAGCGTTTCGCCTCCTCCTTTATACCGCGTACATCGAGGGACTGGAACAATTTGCCAGCGGCGGTGTTTCCGTTGGACTACAATTTGAGTGTCTTCAAGGCTAGAGTGAATAGGCTCTTAATAAACTAGTGCGCTTTACCATCAACGATTGCGTCACTGCTTACCATCAGGCAGGATTGCGGTCTAGCGCTGGTTTATAAAATGTAAAAAAAAAAGAAACATTCTGACATGACACCTAATACTACCGTACGTAAGTCGTGGTGGCCTAGTGGTTAAAACACCAGCCTCTCAAGCATGAGTGTGCGGGTTCGATTCCAAGTCTGGCAAGTACCAATGTAACTTTTCTAAAGTTATATGTACTTTCTAAGTATATCTTGGACGCCAATGACTGAAGGTGAAGGAAAACATCTCGAGGAAACCTGGACTTTAAGTCTGAAATCGCCAACCCGCATTGAGCAAGCGTGGTGATTTCGCTCAATCCTTCTCTGTATAAGAGGAGACCTGTGCCCAGCAGTGGGACGATAAAAGGTTGATGATGATGATGATGACTACCCTACACTACCTAGCCTACCATAATACTACCTATCGCCTCTACGATTTTTCGTTTTAAATTTTTAGAGCATTAATTTTAAGTTTTTTCATTGGATGCTTTAAAATACTCAAATTAATATAGATATGCAGTAGATCTGATGATCGACGAAACTTCTCATCGATTCACAGCAGCTACCTTGTGTTTGTGCTTGATTAATTTGTGTTGATAAAAACTTTACACCCAAAAATTTATTTTCCAAATAAAAAAAAAACACTATAAAGTGAAAAATAACTAATTTCGGAAGTCGGTGGCAAAAACGAATTTACAAGAACCAAAGACACCATGACCATGCGGCATGCCATGCATACATGACAGGTAGGTACTGATGATGATGATGTACGCACGACAGCAGGTCAAGCTATCCGAAACTGTCAAATATTCCTAATCAACCTTGAGCCTTAATGATTTAGATATAAAGTTGAAAGTCTATTAAAGAACTCTGGCAGATTGTAGTAGCTCGATGTGCTGTCGTCTGTACCTATGTTTGTTAGAAAGCATTAATATTTTTTTTTTTATATAAATTATAAACTAGCGCTTGACCGCAATCCCGCCTGATGGTAAGCAGTGACGCAATCGTTGATCGTAAAGCGTTAGTTTATTAAGAGCCTATTCACTCTAGCCTTGAAGACACTCAAATTGTAGTCCGACGGAAACACCGCCGCTGGCAAATTGTTCCAGTCCCGCGATGTACGCGGTATAAAGGAGGAGGCGAAACGCTTAGGTACCTATTTGTCAAAATAGATTCCTCGCGACCGATTTCAGTACGCAGGAGATAATGTCATCGAATCCCTTGTTCACAAACTATTCTAATTTAAGTTCATTGCATCTTATTCTGTCTATTTCAATAAGAAAAGGATAGAATATACATATTTGTTTAGTCTTGTCAAATTAGTAGGCGCCTGCATAGATTTAGGATTTCATTGTACTTCCTATATCTATGGGCGCCTGACTGAGTCCTGACATAAATTGACGAAGTATTCTTAGTCGCCATGTTGTCAATCGCGTCTAAACTTAAGCAGTTTAGACGCGATTATATCCGGAGTATCTTAATTTGACAGGACTAATATAATATTTATCTTCTGTCCTTTTTTTATTGAAATAGAACGATTTTGACAGAACAAGGGAATCGGAGTCAATATATTGTAGTGCACAATTGTGTGCGTAAACACAGGCGCAATCTCGCTCTTTCTTTACTCACTTCTCTTCCTTTTAGATCAGGCGCAGGACCAAGCGGTTCCAAAATTCTCCTGTCACAGTGTTTTTCCTCGAACTCCTCCAAAACGGTTGAACCGATTATAATGAAAATCCGTACATACATTCGTCAGGCATGATACAATTTTTTTTTATTTTTTCTGGATGTAAAGTCATCAATCCCGCTCTGGGCGGAGCGGAAGGACGCGGACGTGTCAAACCTTTACTGACTAAAATCCACCCGTGTTTCTTCACTTCACTTCACTCGCGCCTGTGCGCCAGGGCCAAGGTTACTTTGAAAAAAATAATAGCAAAAACAACAAAGAACCATGATACTTACGCGGATGAACCGCGGGGCGGAGCTAGTACCCTATATAAAACTGCACTCTGTGTTCTGTAGGAATATACCTATATCAGTGCGTTCACAGTCACATATATTAGTCGCGGCACTCCGATAGGAGTAATTGTGTTCTGTGCGCGGCACAGGCGAGATGATGGCGACGCGGAGTCGAGGAGGGGGCTCTGTGCAGGCGCCTATGACTGTTTGCGACGCAACTTCACCGCCGCCCGCGCTCTTTTGAAGTTTCTTTTCTGTTGAAATGTATGAAACTCCACATAGAGACAACTCTTTGACCGTGCCACGAGTCTGAGACGCTGCCGCCGCGACGCGACCGTGTCCCGACTGTGATGAAATCATACACCTCAAGTACAGTTTAATAACGTTTATTCACTTTTCTCTCCACACAATTAGGTTATACACTTACACACACATACACATACATATTACACAGCAAGATATAATAAATGTAGCACGGAACCGTAAGACATGCTTACAGTTCGACTTCTCGCCAAAGAGACTCGGTCTGTTCAAGCAAATCAATTGCCAACCGAATGTTTCCCGCCTTTAAAGGAAGTGAACACTCAGCCGACCATTCGACCAATCAGAGTAAACAGGAAATATTAAAATTACTTCACTAAAATATATGAAACTAAACATAACGACTTAAACAATAATTATTATAAATAGAGATATAAACGGTATTGATTTATTAATAATTTTACAAATGAATATAATACTATCTTAAACGGATGTATAAACTACATGCAACCACTAGCGCCATCTATCGCTTATGATGAGTCTTATTTCTACTTATTTTACAAAATCATTACATTCGGCCATCCGACATCGTGCGATCTCCTGACGCACGATCCTACAATATTCTGAATGACCATTACATAACATCAGCCTTACATTTTTACAATCATTACATTCGGCTATTTGTTGATCTCAGATACGATTCCGGTATATGTTTTGTCGTTATCGTAAATACTTTCAGTACCAGAAGATGAGCAGTTCATTTCATTTATTTTCATTCATAAAAACAATTTACATTGTGTTGAATATCTACATAAGCAACCTACACACAAATATAAAGAACTGAGAATTATTCATTTACATACATTATAAGCGAAATTTATATATAGTGCCAAACAGTTTTAAATATAATGTCAACCAAAATCAAATACAATTATACAAGTCAAAAACAGTTACTAATTGAATTTCAAAAGTTGTTTACATCATATGTACTAATGTCTAAATAAAATGTCTAATAGTTTTCAATTTAATGTCAAAGCAATTTACAGTATAATGTCAAACAGTTATATGTCAAAAGTTTCTAGATTCAGAAAAAAAGAAAAAAAATATATCATTTATTAATTTGTGACCTTAGTACCGATACATTGTACAAACATTTATCTAATGAAATTAAATTATGATCATGGGAATGAATACCTATTCAAGGTTTTACACGGTCTATTTTAACTCTATTTTTCCATTTACTAAAACTCGGAATTTCAGCAATTTTATATCGGTCATTACCCAAAACTTGTATAATTTTGTACGGATATGACAAAATATTTTGAAAGTAGCTATAGTATTGCTTTGTAATTGAAATAAGTTCTAGTAATCTTGACCAAATCGCCTTTGTAAATACTAGCAATTATCCTACCGGCATCATAATCAATTTTTTTTTTTTTGTCAACGTGGATATTGGTGCTGACCTCGTCTAATGAGGTTCGTAACGTGTCTGGTATGGGGTCAGCTTCAACACACAATTTTTTTATATAACCTGTCTTTGAATCTAGTCCCAGTAGTCAATCCAGTGGAGGAACTAATGGAATTATTTATACCCCACTGAATTTTGGTAAAAAGATGTGTGCATGTCCCAGGTCCATCATTATGTTTTGCCAAGCATTCAAAATACTCTGGTTATACCTTTCAACTTGGCCCTTGGCCCTGGGATATGTTACAGCGTATAATGACTTACGCAAACACTCTTGAAAGAAGCTGAAGTTAAAGAGGTACCGCGCTCACATAATTAAGTTTCCAAATGATAAACCAGTCATAAAATGTATTTTCAAGAACCTTCGCCTATAGCGAACCTAGTTTTCGTATCCTTTACCACTTCTACAAATATGTGCTTTTTAAATGACTAGCGACCCGCCCCGTCTTGGCACGGGTGCAATGCAGATACTAAATACACTACAGAAAAACTGTGAACGTTGTATAAACAACATATCGGCACACTGCTCCCACACCGCAATTTCAAATCTGTAATATCTTCGAAAATATTCATTTAAATCATATTATGCATTAGGCGATATAGATCTATAATAAATCAACAATGTATTTAAGGTTATAAATTGGATAAGGAATAATGCTGTATTGATTAAAACCGCTTCGAAAAATAGCCAGTATTTGTCGTAAAAAGTGAATGCCAACAAAAATGTAATTGTGGGATATTCATAATAGATAGACATATACCATCGACTTTTTTGTAGACCTTTTCAATGTGTACAATACTTTTATGATAAATCTAGTAGGGTTCAACCTGCGTTTCACTGGAAATGCGCATAAATGTAATTATTTACGACATCACATTAGAAACCTCGATAATAGCATTTTTCCACGATTTAATGGATGTTATCATACATTAAAACCTTCCTCTTTAGTCACTATTTAAAAAAAACCGCATCAAAATGGATTACGTAGTCTTAAAGATTTAATCATACTATGTAGTGAAACCTTCAACTATGGTAAGGATGTTGCGCTTTCTACTCTTCACAAATTGGACAAGATGATCAATGACTAATATGAAACAGGGTGCTCACTTTATCTATAGGGTATAATTGTCCAGTCTTTTGCCTAGAAACATCATCTTTATTGTAAGCACACAGAATACAAGAAAATACTAAAACACTGAATTCAAAAATATTTCTTTATCAACCGCCTTGACTTTGGAAACCAAAACTGAGAATGGATTATGTCAGTAGTTGTAGGAATTCCTTAGTGTCCTACGTCATCTTTATTATAACTAATGATGACTTTACAATAAGTCATCAAATTTTTGCATGGACCTGTTCTCTTTATCTATGATATGATAAACGATAAGGACTATAGGAGACAGGTCTATCGTCAAGTAAATTATGTTCAATTTAATAGAGTCATTCTAATCTATAGCACTCAAATGAAACGCAAGACCACGATCACGATACAACTCCAATAGTCCGTAGAGTCCTTAATAGTCCTTTGTTTTGTCGCCAACTTGTGGACCGACTTTAGTTTCAAATTTATCGAGAACGAAACTAGTAATGTTCTTTCGGCCAATATTGCTTATATAAAATTTCTTTTTCTTCATAAGGTATCGTTTTGGCAATTACAGTGTTTTAGGCAAAGCTAGAAATATATTCAGAAAGATTTGACAGAACAAGGTAACATCAACAACAACACTGATGTATGTGAATTATATTCTTAATAACCATCTATATAAATGACTCCAGAACATGAACCTAAAGCAGAGACTCAACTTTCAACGATTTCGAATTTGTTTCTGGCTGTTAGGTACTATTTACTTTTTTTTTTTTTTGCGCAACTCTAGGGCTCAGTCCTGTTACAAGTTCATTTACAAACATCTAAACCCACCCATAAACATCCATCCGCTCAGAAATCGAACCCGCGACATGCAGCGCAGCAGTCAATCGCTCAACCACTGTGCCAACAGTGCAGTCGCGTCAGTAAGTTTTTCGGGAATTCAAATCACTGGCTTTACTACGCAGCCCAGGAGGTTTGTAAAAGAATATCGAACTATCGTCTTTATACACAGATACTAATAGTAATCCAGTAGAATTTTGAACAACTAGTGAAGTTGTCAGCATAAAGTCATCATTAACAATCAGTACCTCTATACTTGATTCAATTTTATCAATTTTAAGGTTCTATCAATATATCAAATAAATTTTACCAAAGTGCCTATTTACTTCGCTAACCTAGGTATTATGTTCAGTGTATATGTGTTTATTTATGTATGTATGATTTTGGATATGTATGTATCTGTGGTATTTTAGTGTAATCTATTTATAATGTATACACCAAAGACAGTCCCATCTATCGTTGAGGAGAATCTGTCCATTCCTTGGTGGCCCGGAAGAAATTACATTAGCGATAAGTCCGCCCAATGTATATATATATATCTATATATTTTTTTTTTTAACAAATTTTTAATCATTGTATGTTTTTGGTGTACAATAAAGTGTATACAGGAGCGTGGAGTTTTGATAGAGTTATGGAGGGATTAAGACTATTTGCGTCAGATTCACACAAGACTGCACTCCCTGCCAAAATCTACGCACTCTAAAAGCTCGGTAGATCTTTTAGACTTGTTTATGCAACTTTTTATTTCGAGTACTAAGTATATTATCGTTTACTCTGTGACACTTCACAAGAGGTTCGGGGCATTTGATCTAATGGCGTCCTTTACTACGAAAGTTAAAACAAGTCATTGAGCTATCATTTGACGTTAATGTTGTGGAATGATCACGTCGTTATTTTTTTTGTGTGTCAGTTTCCGAAGAAACACACTGGGAACTCAGAAAATTTTAACAAGTCTTCCGGTTCATTACAATTTAAAGCTGGAGCTCCTTGAAAAACATTTAAAAGATTCAGTACCTCATTTTTTTTTTCTCCCGAGATTCTCTTCTGCATAGCTGTCCTGCTTAAAGATGAAGAGGTCGAAATAGAGATTCTGTGCTCCCTTTAAGATCGCTTCTTTGCCTCTGCCTTGTTCGACACAGGATCTACCCGGCTTTCCTTCTGCAATTTCACACCATCAGATTCCATTGGGTACTAGAAATCGGAAAAATCAAAAATCAGAAATCATAAAATCAAATTATTGCAAACGAAAACTTTTGAAAGTATACTTAGCTTCTATCTTATCTTCTTCTAGCTATCTTTGGCATACATAGCCTCATTTTGGCACACTTGGCCTCATTTTGGCACACATGGCCTCATTTTGGCACACTTGGCCTCATTTTGGCACACATGGCCTCATTTTGGCACACATGGCCTCATTTTGGCACACATGGCCTCATTTTGGCACACATGGCCTCATTTTGGCACACATGGCCTCATTTTGGCACACATGGCCTCATTTTGGCACACATGGCCTCATTATAAATAAATAAATAAATTTCGGCACACATGGCCTCATTATAAATAAATAAATAAATAAATTTCGGCACACATTCTAGAACACTTGGCTTCACTTTAGTACACTTGGCTTTACTTTTAACACTCTTGGCTTCACTTTTAACACTTTTGGCTTCACTTTAACGTACTTGGATTTACTTTAGCCCACTTAGCCTTACTTTAAGCAATTTTAAACTATTTTTATTTTCACTATAAATGTAGGTAAACCCACTTCTGAGATGTGATGAAATCATACACCTCAAGTACAGTTTAATAACGTTTATTCACTTTTCTCTCCACACAATTAGGTTATACACTTACACACACATACACATACATATTACACAGCAAGATATAATAAATGTAGCACGGAACCGTAAGACATGCTTACAGTTCGACTTCTCGCCAAAGAGACTCGGTCTGTTCAAGCAAATCAATTGCCAACCGAATGTTTCCCGCCTTTAAAGGAAGTGAACACTCAGCCGACCATTCGACCAATCAGAGTAAACAGGAAATATTAAAATTACTTCACTAAAATATATGAAACTAAACATAACGACTTAAACAATAATTATTATAAATATAGATATAAACGGTATTGATTTATTAATAATTTTACAAATGAATATAATACTATCTTAAACGGATGTATAAACTACATGCAACCACTAGCGCCATCTATCGCTTATGATGAGTCTTATTTCTACTTATTTTACAAAATCATTACACGACTTACCTTTTTTTTTTGTTTTTGATGAGAAATCATCAAATAACCTGACTTCTCCCGCTCTGGGCGGATCGGAAGGCCGTGTCAGACTTATCCTGACTAAAACCCGTCCGTGTTTCTTCACTTGCCTGTGCGCCAAGGCCACGGTTTCTTTTTTAACCAACCCGCAACCCTTTCCCAGGAGGCATCGGTCCGCGTGGACCCCGTCACGGTGTGCTGACATCTCTATGAGGCGCGCGTGAAACACAATGTGCCGTCGACCCGGGCCTGGTCCTTACCGGGCTGAGAGCTCCCCATCGCTCGCCGCCCGCAAGCCCGCGCCTGCGGTGGCCGGGAGTTTGAGAGGCTCTTCTGCGGTGGCTAGATGCGTGCTAGGTGCTTCGCCTCCTTCCCAACTTACCCTTTCAGATCGCTCATGCACTGCGCGAATCCTTTTGCTAAATATTATAATACCACGCCATAAATATAACCATACCTTCATATCTATTTCTGCAAACTTATCGAAAAAGCGTCAGTTCTCTCTATTTTCCGTTAATTAGTTAAGTAATTATCTTTCTTTTGACACTGATTGTTTTCATGACAATTAAAGCGGTTCCAACCGGAATAGTCATGATAACAAAATTACCTATCTTTCGAAAGAGTGAGCAATTTATATACTATAATCATTAATCTCACGTAATAATTATGACATTACAATATCTATGATTAATTTACAAGGCTAGAGTGAATAGGCTCTTAATAAACTAGCGCGCTTTACCATCAACATGGGCATACCCAGAGGGGGGAGGCGCAGGTGGGAGCAGCCCCCCCCCCCCCCTCCCCCGGAATTCTCACGAAACTTGTATGAACCCCCTTAATTACCCCTTAAATACTAACGCACCGTCAACTTGGGCCTAGTCCTTACTGGGCGGCTAGCTGCCCACTCTTCACCGCCCGCAAACCCGCGCTCACGGTTGCCGGGATTTCGATGTTGTCTCCCGACCAGGGCGTCTCCTGCGGCGGCTAGAGGCGTGAGGGCGCTGAGATTCCCGCTCCCTCATGCGCTCCGCCTCCTCCTTTGCTAGCATCACTACTTCGCAGAAGGAAGTGACGGCCTGCCATGCACTCTCGCTCTGGACTATGCCCTGGACCAGTGTTGCTGGTACTGACCTTGAACATTTGCATAGTCCGAACTGGAATAATCATCTAATGCCTTTCCCAATTTATTAAAAACATCTAACTAAGCCTCATATAAATATGTTTTTACATAAATAAATATGTTTTTAAACTCATGCTGTATAAGTTTATCGCAAGCCTCGTAGGTGGTAACTACAATCCGAAAATATACTCTGAGAAAAAAATCTTGCACCACATTTACTCATTAAGTATTAAAAAAAAACTTGCAATGTCATGACACAAAAGTAACCAGTTTCAACTGGAATCAGTATCATATTCTATGTGCCCGAAAACAAGCCATCCACCAAACAACAGCTGATATCAACGCTCGGGCCACTCGGGGTCAGTTCTCTGGTCATATTTCTTCTTATCTGGGGTCAATATAACTGGAATGCATCATGGTCTATGTCAAAGGAACCGGATTCAGCCGGATACCTTCACATGTCATGACAGGCTAGTTAATTACTTACATCAGTTTGCGATTCAAAAACATTTCTTTCCGACCTCCGTTTCCGTTTGAATGTTTTACCGACAGAACGAATCACTTATCATTATCCCCCTTATTCATAAACGCTGCTTGAAGTAACTAGTGATTAGCGATTGTTTAAAAATACATTTTAGACGTTTGCACGTCACTTAACTTTAATCATCGATTATGAATAAACCCCTTAAACATTGTGATGTTTATTCATAAAGGATCATTAAAGTGTAACGTTAAAAGTTCAAAAATGTATGGTTAAAGAATCGCTAATCAATAATTAAGTTTCAACGACATACGATTCGCCGACGGATCACTTTTTATAACATTATAACCTAGTGCTTGGCCGCGATCCTGCCTGATGATAAGCAGTGATGAAATCGACAGCCTCCGTGGCGTAGCGGTAGCGGCCGCTGCCGCTGCGCAAGGTGGCGCGGGTTCGATCCCCGCACAGTGCAAGTATTTGTATGCATGAATATGAATATTTGTACTGGTCTGGTCGTGCCTCGGAAAGCACGTTAAGGCGCTGTGTTCAGTAAAAATAGGCTTCTTAAAACAATTTTTTAGCCAAATGTATACATTTCAGAGCAGCCAAAAATTTATATGTTAATCTTGATTATATGTAGCAGGAAACCATTGTTTTCAAAACACGTTTTGAATTAATTTTCTCGATAGAAAAAAATCCTAAAGTAACCCCTAAAATTGAATTTATAACAGTTGTAACTGTATTATTAATCATCAAATCTTGATAAAATTGAGAAGAGCGATGTAAAATATAATAGTAAATGAAACCATTGTTTTTGTTTATCGATTTAACTAAGATATTCTAAAATAAATAATGTATTTAATGATAAATAACGTGAACGAAACGTCACTCCATCGCGGCGTCCATTGCCTTCTCTTTCACTTCTATGCTTAGCGACAGTGACCGCTGAGGCGCTGTGCTTGTCGGACCTATGTCACTTTTTGCTTTACTAGCCCCGCACGATGATATTGCGACTGGCGGCCATCTTGGTGACGTAGTCGAACTCGGACCGTCGGTACCGTTCGCAAGTTCAGTCCGCGCTTACCCACTTACGCACATCGAATATTTTTGTTAGCTTTTTGTTTTTGTTATCCTGTTTTATTGTTGTTCTTGAGTTTTGTTGTTTAGTTTTGTTAGCTGTTACTCGTTAAAATGAGTAAGAAATTAATTAATAGTCGTGCTCGTGAAATTATAATTAAAGTGGACAATTATTTTGTTAAGGAGAAAGAGGACTGTAAGTTAGTTCTTGAAAGTATAAACCATGCTTTAAAAAGTGCTTCGGACATTTTAATACCGAAGCAACTGCTTATAGTTATTAAAAATATTTTGCAAAATTCTATCAAAGTCACGGAGTGTGTGGCATGTGCCACAGGCGTTGCAAAAAATACTGTGACGAAATTGATACGAGAGCATGAGTCAGCAACAGCCAGTGGCAGCAAAATGAGAACTCCTACTAAAGGAAAAAGACAAAAGAAGAAATATTTCGACGGGTTTTCCTTAACAGCTTTAAGAAATATAATAGATTCAATGTATACGGTGAGGAGAGAAATACCCACAATGCGCAAAATCTTGGCGGCTTCAAAAGTAGACCTTAATTATACTGGCAGTGAAACTACATTAAGAAAAATAATTAAATGTGATTTAGGCTACCAATTTAAACGATGCTCCCAAAAAAGACTGGCCCCAATTTAAAGACCCCAAATTCAAGCGTGGAGGGCTAAATATTAACGACGTATGAAAGAAAATTACTCGCTTGGTGAAAAATAAAAGACAAAAGACCCGTTATTTATTTAGAAAAATGTTGGCAAACAGCAACCGATGGAGTGAGATGGAACGACAGCCCCGGTCGCCGATGGATAAAGAAGTTAATGCGGTTTTGTTGACTATGCCCTTTTAATGTTTAAAGCAGATACCAAAACAGGGGATTACTATGATCAAATGAATGCTGAGAATTTCACCAAGTGGCTTACAGAAAAATTAGTACCCAACATACCACGCAACTCCAAAATTGTGTTGGACAACGCCCCTTATCACAGTAGGGATGAGAATAGGCCACCAAGTATGAACAATAAAAAACAGTTGATTGTTGAGTGGCTACAAGATCACAACATCGACTTTCCCAACGACAGTACAAAACCTGAACTGTATTTATTAATTAAACGGCACAGACCGCCGAAAAATTATAAAATTGACAAATTATTAGCTGGCAATGGCCATGAAGTCGTTAGATTACAACTGCGGCCTCAACCCCATTGAGTACATCTGGAACCTGGTAAAGACGAGGGTGTCAGAAAAGAATGTGGAGCAGTTGGAAAGTCGCATTGAAGCTCTGACGTTGGAGGCGTCGGAGTCAATAACTCCAGATGACTGACGAAAGGAAGTCAATCATGTTAAACGGCTTGAAGAGGAATATTGGAATAAAGACCGAATAACTGACGAGTTATTTGTCATAAATACGGCGACGACAGTGAATCGGAAACGACAGACACAGAAAGCAGTTCTGATTCGGAAGACTACATACATTTTTTTACATATTATCCTGGTTTTATTTATAAGCTGATAGATGTAGGTAGTAATTAAAACATGACTACTACACAGTGGACTCTGGTTCAATTCCCGCTCGCAAATTAACAGAAATGTAGTTAGAAAAAATAGTATACATGTAAGAAAGATATACGAATAAGTATATTTTTCTTACGTCTACAAAAATTATTTCCTTGAAATTTTTAATAATGAAAGTTTGTTTGTCAGAATATGGGTGAGTAGGTAACCCTTAACCCTAATATTAATTTATACATACACTCTTTATAAAGAGTGTAATAAAATTATATAATACAAATAAACCCTTAACCCTAATATTAATTTTGCATTTAACATTCTTTTGCTAGCTGTCCTTTTGTGTGACAGATGACGTCACAACGCTGTTATTGTGACAAGGTTCCATCGCAATATCATCGTGCGGGGCTTATACCCCGCACAGAAAATAATTATATTTACGTGTCTGTTTGTTGATGAATAATCATATTTCGTTTTTGCCCGGGTTCAAACCCCAGGTTTACATTATATGCTTTTTGTAGATTTTAATTGAAATAAATGCTTTTTAATTTACTGTTGTATTTTTGCCGATATTTTATTTGATTTTTTTCTGTAATTATTCTTTTTACTTTTTCCCGGCACATTTTTCTTCACCTGTATGTGTTCGGGTTCAAACCCCAGCTTTACGTTGTATGCTTTTTGTTGGATTTCTTATTTGCAATTGTTTTTTTTTTAATTATTATTAATTTATCCGATTTTCTGTATTTTTTGTAGTAATTGTTCCATCTTTTTAAATATATTCTTTTTGTAACAATTATAATGCAAACTAATATTTAAAATCAATTCGTTATAATTTTCTTTCTACAAATTTCTAGAAATTAATAATAAATAATAATAATAAGCCTTTATTTAACCATGAATTTCTTAGTTCATAATATAATTTAAAAAAAGAAAAACAATAAAAATAACAGTTAATTTGTATTATAATATTTCACTCGTACAAACCCGATTTCGATAAGAGTTGCAGTTTTGAAGAAGAAATCTTTTATTTTTTTAAATATCCGAAAATGCATTTTTTTTAACAGTTACTCTAAACAGCTGTTTATAAATAGTAATTTCTAGAAATGATATATTTCTGACAGTTTCATGAAAAAAGGACATAACACAAAAAATTTAAGCAGAACGGACAAAGCGCATTATAAAAATAAAAAAGAAAACAAAAAAAATAATAAAAAATGAAAATATGTATAAAATACACATTTTCGAAAATCGCAAGGTAAAGTCGGATTCGATCCTGGTGCTCGTCTAATGCGAACCGGGACTGTGACGAACAGAGCCAACCATGCTTCGGGGTTGAGTTGTGAAATAACCCTTCTAAATGTAGATGGAATAGAAAAGAAAAACAATAAAAATAACAGTTGATTTGATAATAGTTCAAAACAGTAAATTTAGATTTCATTTTGTTGCACTATTCATGGCCCCTTTCAGTATAGGCCTCCTCCAAGTGCCTCCATCTATTTCACTCGTACAAACCCGATTTCGATAAGAGTTGCAGTTTTGAAGAATAAATCTTTTATTTTTTTAAATATCCGAAAATGCATTTTTTTTAACAGTTACTCTAAACAGCTGTTTATAAATAGTAATTTCTAGAAATGATATATTTCTAACAGTTTCATGAAAAAAGGACATAACACAAAAAATTTAAGCAGAACGGACAAAGCGCATTATAAAAATAAAAAAGAAAACAAAAAAAATAATAAAAAATGAAAATATGTATAAAATACACATTTTCGAAAATCGCAAGGTAAAGTCGGAATCGATCCCAGTACCCTTACCATGAGTTACTATCGAAAAACTACACCATCTTACCGTAGTCGGTATCGAGTAAACATGCCTTCGAATAGTTTTCAATTAAACCCGTACCATGAGTCATACGGACTCGCTAGCGACACTTCTATTGTTTACGTAGTTTTCGAGTGCCTATGTTGGTACAAAAACCGTAATGTATCTAACTTCACACTTCAATTTGCTATCTCTTTCTACCTTGAGTGAAAGGCAGAGAAGGCAGATGGCCCTAAAAACCCTACCAATTTGAAACGCCAATTTTTTATTTGTAAACGGAACAAATAAATGTGTTCCTAAACTTGTATGTATTATAGTGTGGTCGGACGCCATGTTTCTTACGTCATTCATCAATATCACCATAACCGTGGCGGCTGCGAAAGTGAATTTTGAAAAGCTACGTTGTATTGTGAAACGTAAAAAGTTTACTTGCGAAAATATAATTCAACAAGTGGATACAAAATGCGTACCAGTGCAACACAATTCCAATTGAAAACAAAAAAACTGGTGGAATACATGGAAAAGTATGTATTTATCACATTGTTTAATTTTAATTTAATGTTAATAATGTGCATTGTGCATGCCTATAATTATTTACTCAGGACCTTATTGCCAACGTTTTAAATCAGTTATTGACGTTATTAGGGTCCGAAGGATTAATTAATAAGTCTCAAAATTTTGTTATAATATATCGAGGCCGTATTACAGCAGTTTGCTACACTTGAAATAAAATATTTGTTTTCAAGTGCTTTGCAGGAATGCGGCGTCGCTTCAAGTGGCCCTTTTTTTTATCTGAATGTTTATTTTTAGATATGGTGAACTCAGCAAACCATGTGACGGTCCACAAGGAAGGTTAAATAATGCCCAAAGATGGAATGAATTAAGGGATCTTTTAAATGCAGATGCTATTGGTGACACCAAGACGGCAGAGAAATGGAGAAAAGTATGTATAAATATACCTACACACACTATACTGATTATGTTGTTGGTTACATTACTTATTTCGTTATTGTATAATTTGCATAGCAATTATTTTTAATTTTTATTCATATCTATGTAGTTTTTACTAATTTTCTTGTGTTTGTGCATGAACTATAGGTTTGGAGCGATTTTAAAAATAACACAAAAAGAAAAGCTAGTCGCATACATAGATCTGCACAGAGAACTGGTGGTGGTCCAGCTTGTAGGCTTAAGCTGTCTGATATAGAAGAAAGAGTTCTTCGTATAGTAGGCACTCAGGCTGCTACAGGCATTTTGACTATTGATGAGGTTGGGCTAGAGGTATGCTAACTACTACTGCTTAATGTTTTTTCTTAAATTATAAGTGTGCAAGTAATGATGGCACACTTGGCGTAGTGATTAACTGTTTGACTGCTGCACTGCGTGTCGCGGGTTCGATTCCCGCATGGTTCAAGTATTTGTATGACCTGCAAGTAGTTGTTCTGGTTCTAGTTATTTGTTTATATGAGTTTATATGTTTTTAAACGCACCCACAATACAGGAGAAATTCCTAGCGTGGGGTGCCCCACGCTAGGAATTTCTCCTGTATTGTTAAAAAAAAAAAAAAAACATTTAGCAAATTTCTAACAATAAACAATATCTTTACAGGAAGAAACTCACACGCAACTGCAATCTGATACTCCATCTCAAGCCGGCCAGCCAAATCAAGTTAGTCTAGGTAAGTTTTGTAATAGTTACCTAAATAACATTTGCATTAAATTTTATGGCAAGGTATAAAAATAAAGTTCAAAAATCAATTTATCTTGAGGCCAAGTACATTATATCTAAGCGTATTCCGCCATCTCTCAGGTGCACTTGTAGTGAAATCGCTATGTGCCTACAGTAAATAAGTAATAATTAATTGGTATTTTTTTAAAACAGCTCATGAAGATTGGAACCAACCTGGTTCTTCCAGTTTTTCCATCTGCACATAGTGCCTCAATTGAAGAGCCAAGGTTGGTGGGTAGTGTACCTCCAGAAGAAGCACATATAGGCACAGGTAAAGTTGTTTCACTGTCATATATTGTATAGGACAGGTTCAATTATAATTTTCATAAATTATTATCACCAGTCTCTTTTTTATACTATTAGTTCTCAATATATTTTTTTACATTTACATAACAACATAAGTAACTTTAAAACTTATTAAAAAATAATGTTTTAAGATGTATATATATTAAAATTTTCGTTCTTATTACAGACCTACATGTGAATAGGAGAGAGATGAGCCCTACGAGCATTGGTGTGCCTCAAGAAAGTCGCACAATTCAAAACCCCACACCTTTGCCCTCCACCCCTCGTCGTCAACGAAGAGGTCAACTTCAAAATTTGAATTCTCCGATTCGCAGAAGGACTCGCACACAGACCCAATCAGATATAGCTAGACAAGCGTTTGTTAGATCAGATTCCGAATGGCGAGTCTTCCAGCAGGAAGCAGAAAGGGAAAGAATAAGGGTTAGGGAATTAGAATTAAGCATGCAAGAAAGGTGGTTAGATTTATTTGGTCATTTTTTAGAGGTTTTTAGAAATATTGGTAATAATTTAGGAGGCAGGTAGGATTTGATTGAATATTTCTAAAAACTTCTAAAAATTTACCACATAAATCTAACCACCTTTCAGCATTTCTTTTTTTATTTTTCCTATGATTACTTTTACTATCATATTTTGTTTAAATTTAAATTCTGATTTTACTATTTTTTTTTGTTTTACATACTAATATGATAATCATAGAATTAATTCAAAGGTTTATTTTTCTTAGGTTTTTATTACCTATGTTGTTGTAATTTTACTAACATTTTTTATTATGTACCTAAATATATTTTACTATGTAAATAAATAAATAACAATCTTTAAATATACATAAAAGCTCTTTTAATTAACATTTTAGCCTTAAGACGACCACTGTTGGACATAGGCCTCCCCCTAGTCTTGCCACAATGAAAGGGCTGTTTATTGTGGCGACACTATTAATGTAAAATTGCTCATCTCGTCACTAGTTACATACAGACAACATCTGTTGATTGTCTGTATGCTCCATGCACTGGGTACTGCTTTAGTAGCGTGTAAGACTATGAATAATGTTTTTGGAAGGGGTTGTCCATATAATTACGCTAGTAGTAATGTTGGAACACTATTGGGGTTGATAAATAAATAGGTGCAACTTGATTTTAATAAAGTATATTAAAATAAATAAAGCAACTTATAAAGCCTCCTTAGTATGTAGATTGTGTAAAAGACTAACTCTAGTAAATATAATTGTATGAACTCATGGCCTTTCGGAAAGTCTTCTAGCCACTTGATCCCGTAATGTGCGTCCCCTGAGTAATAAATCACTGGTACTTTCATGTTCCAACACAACCTCATGTCGTTGAAATGATTCTGCAAGTAATAAACACAACTGTTGTTATCTTTTATATTTTAATTTAAATACTTATCTGTACCTTTACTTATTTTTTTTATAATACCTTGTGGTTCTTCAGCAACATCATCTTCAGGATCTGGAACATTGAATTTTAGTGCAATGTTATGTAACACACAACATGCTAAAATAATTCGTGCACATTTTTCAGGGCGATAGTGCAAAGTTCTATCCCTGTGTAGACAACGCCAACGGTTCTTTAACCGCCCAAAAGTATTTTCAATAACCACTCTTGTGGTCATGTGAGCTGCATTGTATATTTCCATAATTGAATTTGGTGGCGGATCAATGTAGGGTGTCATTAACCATGGCCGTTGAGGGTAACCAGAATCACCTATAAAGAATTCTTTATTAGTTTTTGTCTAAGTATAGCTTTAGTTCCATTTAATTACCATTTCTATTTATTTTTACAACTAAATTTATTGCTCACCTAGCAGCCACACTATCTCATTCTGTATGTGCAATGATTGTACATAGTCGTTAACATTACTATTCTCCCATATGAATGCATCATGTGTTGCACCTCCAAACTTTGCATTAACGGAGAGGATTAAGCAGTTATGGTCACATATCTGAAAAACAAATAGCTAAATAATTCCTATTTTTTCCATTTAAATAATTCCAATAATTTCCATTCTAACTAGAAAAACATTATAACGCTTTAAAAAATTAAGCAAAACAGCCATTAACAAGATATGTCATTCAAAATACCAACCATTTGCACATTAAGAGAATGATATAGTTTCCTGCAGAAATATAGATGCTCCTCTTCCTTGTTTGGTGTAAATATTTTAAAATGGCTTCCATCAATACACCCTATAACTCCTGGGAAGCCATATTTGTTGTAGAAACTATAAATAATATATATTTACTTAGCATGACAAAGTTAATTGAGTTTTGTGGACATGTTTATTAGATAAGTTATATTACCTTTGTTTAACGGTATTCCTTTCTTGTCTTGTTGTTGGAAATTTTATAATTTTTTTTAAAATAATAGGATGGTTCAATGCCTCTGTGACTTCTTGATTATAGACACTCATTGCTTCTTGAGAAAAATGGAGAGCTTTACCAGTTACTCGCTGATAGCTCCCATGTGCATAAAATAACAATGCACATAAAACCTAAAAAAGATGGTATTTATATTTATTATGAACTGCATGTACAGAAGTAAGTTTTAACAATGATTTTTAGAACCATTGTGACATACCTTCGATTCAAGGGACACCCTTTGTGAAGACTTCAAATTTGTGTGAACTCTTAGGAGACCACACAAATGCTCGAAAGCCTCTTTATTGAGCCTATATTCCTTAATAAAATTATTATCACTTATATGTTCAAGTGGATCTCCAAGACACTTTCGTATAGAAGCTTGAAAACGTCCTTGATCGCGTCGTTCGTCTTCATACGCAGCCGTAGCTAACATATCCCACGCTAAATATGCTCTACCGGACATATTTATGCACTGTATTTAAACACAAATCAATAAATGTTGTTTTACTTGAAACTTCACAACACTTTCACCGTTCAATATGCTAGTGAGTTACTCTACTACTGTAGTAACAGTTTATTTCGATAGCATCTGTCAAATTTGTAACTCATGGTACCGATTTTCATAATGAAGTTGCTTTTACCTACAGTCGCTAGCGAGTTTTTATTCGATAGGTATTTGCTTGTAAACTCATACTACCGATTTAGTTCCGTAAGTGACCGCTAGAGGCGCTGTCCATTTTGTCATACAAAATATTTACTGTAGTCGCTAGCGAGTATCGAGAATTACTATAGCTTTAAACTCATGGTAGAGGCCTGGTGCTCGTCTAATGCGAACCGGGACTGTGACGAACAGAGCCAACCATGCTTCGGGGTTGTGTTGTGAAATAACCCTTCTAAATGTAGATGGAATAGAAAAGAAAAACAATAAAAATAACAGTTGATTTGATAATAGTTCAAAACAGTAAATTTAGATTTCATTTTGTTGCATTATTCATGGCCCCTTTCATATAGGCCTCCTCCAAGTGCCTCCATCTATTTCAATCTTTTTGTGTTGTGTTATTCTAAGCACTCGTACAAACCCGACTTCGATAAGAGTTGCAGTTTTGAAGAAAAATCTTTTATTTTTTTAAATATCCGAAAATGCATTTTTTTTAACAGTTACTCTAAACAGCTGTTTATAAATAGTAATTTCTAGAAATGATATATTTCTAACAGTTTCATGAAAAAAGGACATAACACAAAAAATTTAAGCAGAACGGACAAAGCGCATTATAAAAATAAAAAAGAAAACAAAAAAAATAATAAAAAATGAAAATATGTATAAAATACACATTTTCGAAAATCGCAAGGTAAAGTCGGAATTCGATCCTGGTGCTCGTCTAATGCGAACCGGGACTGTGACGAACAGAGCCAACCATGCTTCGGGGTTGGGTTGTGAAATAACCCTTCTAAATGTAGATGGAATAGAAAAGAAAAACAATAAAAATAACAGTTGATTTGATAATAGTTCAAAACAGTAAATTTAGATTTCATTTTGTTGCATTATTCAGTATAGGCCTCCTCCAAGTGCCTCCATCTATTTCAATCTTTTTGTGTTGTGTTATTGTAAGCACTCGTACAAACCCGACTTCGATAAGAGTTGCAGTTTTGAAGAAAAAATCTTTTATTTTTTTAAATATCCGATAATGCATTTTTTTTAACAGTTACTCTAAACAGCTGTTTATAAAGAGTAATTTCTAGAAATGATATATTTCTAACAGTTTCATGAAAAAAGGACATAACACAAAAAATTTAAGCAGAACGGACAAAGCGCATTATAAAAATAAAAAAGAAAACAAAAAAAAATAATAAAAAATGAAAATATCTATAAAATACACATTTTCGAAAATCGCAAGGTAAAGTCGGATTCGATCCTGGTGCTCGTCTAATGCGAACCGGGACTGTGACGAACAGAGCCAACCATGCTTCGGGGTTGTGTTGTGAAATAACCCTTCTAAATGTAGATGGAATAGAAAAGAAAAACAATAAAAATAACAGTTGATTTGATAATAGTTCAAAACAGTAAATTTAGATTTCATTTTGTTGCATTATTCAGTATAGGCCTCCTCCAAGTGCCTCCATCTATTTCAATCTTTTTGTGTTGTGTTATTGTAAGCACTCGTACAAACCCGACTTCGATAAGAGTTGCAGTTTTGAAGAAAAAATCTTTTATTTTTTTAAATATCCGATAATGCATTTTTTTTAACAGTTACTCTAAACAGCTGTTTATAAAGAGTAATTTCTAGAAATGATATATTTCTAACAGTTTCATGAAAAAAGGACATAACACAAAAAATTTAAGCAGAACGGACAAAACGCATTATAAAAATAAAAAAGAAAACAAAAGTAATAATAAAAAATGAAAATATGTATAAAATACACATTTTCGAAAATCGCAAGGTAAAGTGAACGGATGTGGGATTCGAACCTGCTGCTCGTCTAATGCGAACCGGGACTGTAACGAACAGAGCCAACCATACGTCGCGGTTGGGTTGTGAAATTACGCTTCTAAATGTAGATGGAAGAGAATGGTTGGTATAGATTTAATAGAACGTGCGTATTTCTCGATGCACGACGCCTCACCTCACGCATCGATGTACTCGCGCGGAGCGCCCCGCGTCCCGCAGTGGGCGGGGCTAGTCGTGTCCCACTTCGTCTGCTTCACCCCCTCAAATACCTAAAAGTTTGCTATTCACAGCGTCTTAAGCCGTTGGTCCCGGTTGCCCTACGAACATCTAGTGGCAGTCGTTACGGGTTGTTGGAGCCCTCAAAAGTCCTACAATTTGTCTAACTGCAATGCTTCGATGTCGCCTTCGGGTTGTGGAGATCAGACGGCAGTCGCTTCATAGAAAATGTCGAAGTTTAGCCATATCAGCAGTTGGACTGGTAAGACGAACCCCAGACTCTAAAGCTGAAAAGGCTTCGGATGCGACTGGGATTAACGCTGGGATGATGATGATAAGCAGTGATGAAATCGTTGATCGTAAAGCGCACTAGTTTATTAGATCCTATTCACTCTAGCCTTAAAACACTTAAATTATAGTCCAAATTATTCCTTCGTTGTACCTACGCAGTATAAAAGGCGAGGATGACTTTTCAATATTGCTATGTTACAGAATCACATTTTGCAATGTTCTAAAAATCTTCCATCAAAATGTCTTATTTATGGCCATGGGCGTACCCAGGGGGAGCGGGGGAGGGGGAGGGGCAGGGGCAGCTGCTGCTTAAGTTCAGGTTTCCTCAAGATGTTTTCCTTCACCTTGTAATCAGTCATTGGTGTCCAACATATACTTAGAAAGCACATATAATTTAGAAATAACTCATTGGTGGTGTTTTAACCATTAGGCTACCACGGCTTTATTGTATTTTTTTTTTTTTATAAGTTATAAACAAGCGCTTGACCGCAATCCCGCCTGATGGTAAGCAGTGATGCGATCATTGATGGTAAAGCGCGCTAGTTTATTAAGAACCTATTCACTCTAGCCTTGAAGACACTCAAATTGTAATGTGACGGAAACACCGTCGCTGGCAAACTGTTCCAGTCCCTCGATGTACGCGGTATAAAAGAGGAAGCGAAACGCTTCGTCCGGGTCGCAATGGTATCAACAACGTAAGGGTGGAAACTCGCCGTACGACGGGTAATAATAATAAAATAAATAAATTATAGTGCCTTTGGGTTCATACCGACAATATACAACGTTATTTTTTGTTTATGCGAAACCCGAGACACGTGTCCAGTATTTTTATGTAAAGAATTTATGTACCTACCCAGCCGCAATTATTACTGAGCCACCACGAGAGCCACTAAAGCAGAGGTTAAAACAATTAGTTATACCCGTGTCTAGGAAAGGATGTTAAGCTATTGGGACTGGCTGTCATTCGTGGACAGACATCTTTGACAGTATTATAGTTACATTCAAAAGTCATATAGTCAAATTAGGCTGAGAATCAGCACCTTTTGGACGTCAATATTACATAAGACAGTCCCCCAAAACGCCCGCCCTTCGCCACTTCCTACCTAGTGCTTTCGCTGGGAAGAAGAAGTAGCGGAACAAACTCCCTAGCAGCACAGCTTGACTTTAGATAATACTATATATAGTAATTACAAAAGCTTTAACAACATGCAAAAATAGTTGTAATGGCCCGACACTTCTACAATATCAACAATTAATAAAAAATACTTTAGTTAACAAGTTAGGTAAGTACTTCAAAACGTTTACGAGGGTGTGGTAGGCAACACCCGATTGGACACAATTTCGTTGTATCTATTACATAACATTATATATATACAACATTAACATTATATATTTATTATATTTCCAACCAATTTTTATAGAATAGAATAGAAAACTTTTCAAATAGAGGTACACAAAGTTAGTAAAAATTATTAAAAAGTTTTTACTTTTCTCCATCCATGGGCGTACCGAGGGGGCAGGGGGACTTATCTCGTAAGTTTTAAATATACCACGCAGTAGACACTGACCAAATGTACGGTGTAATTGCCAAAAAACCGTGCCCGAGTATAGCGCACAAAGATTACTCAATTTAAAAATTTGACCCCCCCTAGTCCAAAAGCTGGGTACGCCCAAGTCTCTACCCTTGTAAGAATATCACTCGCATAATGCTGATTTATCTTGTAACTAAAATATAGTTTCCCAATCGCTAAACTGCTTTGCAAATAATTAACAAAATAAATGTATTCAACCTATTTACGATAATTGTTTTCATAACATAACCGCTAGTTAATCACTTTTATTATTGAAAACTGCCTTTAACTGGTTTCGCTTGTTATCTTTAACTGTTAGTAATATGTTTACCGAGTATTTACATCAACACACAATTATCCCTAGAACGGAATGATATATGTATAAAATTAATATATGTTTCTGCTGCCCACCTACTCTTTATGATGCTTTAGTAGAGCGAGTCATGGTGGTTAAACGAATATATTCTCTCATCAGATCCCACCATCCGACCTATTTGTGTGACTAGAATTTTCGGATTTCCTAATCTTGACTTGTATGAATATTATCAAGTTTAGTTAGACTGAGTATTGTTTCATATCAAGCTACACATAATATAGCCAGAACGTATATGTACGAAAAACTTAAACAATGCGAGTTCTGTCAAAACTACAAATGGATCGGCGTGTGGACAGCTTCGAATGCATTAAGAAAACTTTAAATAGAGTGGACCTTCGATCGTTTCACCATTCAGTTTACTCCGGTTCTTAACAGGATCTTTCATCCGGATCCCTCCGGTAAAATATAAATGTTTATACATTTATATTTTCCCGCTTTATATCCAAACGCGAATAATTTTGTTTGAAAAATAAGGTGATAGGTGCTTTAGCTTTCGTTACAGATTTTTTTTTTCATTTTAGCTTGATAGTGTTTCAGATAGAATACGAAATATTCTATATCATAAAGATTTGTTTGAAAATACCAGTACTTAGTACTTACCATTTTTGTGACTGTCAGCTGCTGTCAGCTGTATGTCAAAAAAAAAAAACAATTGTCAAAAATGTATTGTTTTTGTTTTGGGCTTTGGCATTACCGGCAAAACAGTTTTTATAGGTTAAGTAAATTATTTTTTAAATGAATAATGAATATTCTTTGTATCTTTATCGCTTTATAGTTATACGCTAAACTTACGATAGCGATGTCAAGGCTAAGCCGGTGGAGGAGAAGCTAAATACGAGCGAATCGTTCCTTTCGTGTTAGTAGTACGACCGCGCGCCAATCGGCGGGAACTCTAGAAGTGGCTAACAAGTTGTTTGATTAGCTAAAAGAAATCAAAATTGCCTGTCGTTAAAGAAAATGCCACCTATTTCATTGAATGACGATGTAAGTACTTTCTTGTATTAATTACAGTGTGGACCATTCATTCATAAAGCGTTTTAGATAATATTTAATAATGTCTTCCTCATTGTTTAACATAACATAATTAGCTTATAATGTTCCCAATCCTGGGACATAGGGTTCCTCGGGGTGAGAGGGAGTGGGCCGAAATTCACCACGCGTGCAGTTTACTTACCACGCGAGCGCAGTGCGGGTTGGTAGATGTCACGTCTTCGAAGTTTTAGCTCAATGACATACCTGTTTCCTCACAATATTTTCTTTTACTGTTTTTGAAAGCAGTGGTGAAATAATTTACACAAAGTAATGCGCCTGATAGGGATCGAACCTACGACCTACAGCTAGTAATTTGCAAGCGATACCACTAAGCCACTACTACTCTCCTCATTGTTTATCCAAGAATAAATGTTTGCTATTGTAGATCAGTGACAATCCCATTTAAAAACATAATATTTTTTTCTTTAAAAAGATCTGAGTTCGCCTAAAATAAATTCTTGCCACACTAGATTTCTTAAATGATATTTTTATGTAATATCTCTATTATCCCTGTACTTTAGATTAAATTAAATTTATTTACCGTATATTACGGCACAATGTACATGGATTCTCTTATGTAATTTAACAAATAGTAATTTTTATTTTCTTCAAAAAATTTGTTGAATGTATTAAATGTATTAATTGAAATGTATTAATTGAATGTTTACATTATATACCTATATTTTGATTTTTTTACATTCTAAGCAAATAGTTTTGTAATCATATTCTCGAAAATCCTCTGCTGTTTAAATATGGATAATATTTAATTTAATTATTTATAGACGCCGAAGAAGAAGCTGCGAGTTGCTATAATTGGACAGAGCAAATTCGCAGCGGAAGTGTTCAAACTCCTGCAAAAAGATGGCCATGAGGTGGTTGGAGTTTTCACAGTGTTGGACAAAGGCAACCGAGAGGATCCGCTTGGTAAATACTGAAATTTAATTAAGTACATATTATAATTAGTCTGCCTGTTTTAATTAATAGTAGCGGTATTTAGGTACTACATAAAAAAAAATATATTTACAAGGTGCTATATTAAACCATGAAGGCAAATGAAACTTTAGGTAGGATTTCAATTCCTTGTTTACTTCGTTCCCGAACACATGGGCACTGTTGTATGAAAGAATGCTTTATCTTGTTCAGCAAATAGCTTGAACTAATGCATTGTAATATCAACAACAACAGCCATCTACTGAACATGGCACGCGAGGACACTATCAATGACAATATTTTTCTTTGTTATATTAAAAAAGATTGACTAGACAGTATTGAATTCAATCATAAGCTCAAAACATTTGTGAAATGATGACAAAAGAATATCTAAAATAACTGTCAGATGTATGTTGATCCCATAAATTATAATGTGTATGGGTGACATGAAGAATCAGCCCTACGTAACTGAAAAAACGGAGTTTAAAAAATAGTCCTACGAAACAATTAGCTCTATTCTCTTTATTTTTTGCACCCAAACAGTAAAACCTTTACCAAAATTTCTTATATTTAAATTACTTAATAAGGTTTTATTTTTACGCTTTGCAGCAACAATTGCAACTCAAAACGGCAAGCCAGTATACAAATACAAGACATGGAGGGTGAAAGGTCAAGTGATACCCGAAATATTGGAGCAGTACAAATCTGTGAGTGACATACTTTATTATTGGTTATTACTGGTTTTAAATTGAGACTAATTGATCTACTAAATATTATCTTTGAGGAGAAAATTAAATCAGATGACCCAGAATTATGTTGTCTCGTAACACAGTTTAGACTTAATCAAGTTGTGGAATAATAATACATATAACATCACGCCTGACTTGCCCAAAAGGTTAGGCAGAGGTGTATGTATACATAAATAATCAGCCTATAATATTATCACTACTGGGAAAGAGGCGTCCTTTGTATTTGTACTTTCATTACATAGAATCGTGCACACATATTTAGACAGAATTCTTAATTAAAAATGAAATGTCTAAATAAAATTGAAATGTGAAAGGTCAGCTACATCTGGACTTGGCTATACTTATAATAAGGCAAACCTTTTTCTAATTTTTGTTAGCATGGGAATTAATAACTTACAGGAGTTTCATTGACAGCTAGTGACCTAGAGCCAGCTAGATGCCTTAGTAAATTAATTTATTTTGAGGGCTAGTTTTGCAATCACCTAAATACTTTATTCTATATTTATATGTAAAAATTTCGACAGTTATTCCTTGAATTAAAGTTACTTACCTATATACATACCTATTTCAAATACTCTCAACTACACATGTGGAGTAACGCACATACATCACGCACTACGAAAACCACCCTTACTGCTACGAAATAAGAGTACTGTAAAGTAAAACATTACATTGGAGTGCGGTTGACGGTACAGACGACAGCTACCTGAAACTGTCAAATATTTCCAATCAACCTTAAATTGTCTGTACCATGAATGTTAAATTGTTCTTACAAAATCATAAAATGTTTTTAAGTAAAATGACATAGAGGATCCATTTATAATCAGTTAACATCTCTAAAGGCTCCGTAGTAATCAGTGACGTCTAGCTGTCAGTCATCTGTCCGTAATTACGCATGCGAATATCACTCGAGAATAAGTTATCTATCATTATATATATTATTTATAACTTTATCGATAATTATCCTCATGGGCATACCCGGAGGCAGTGGACTACCCCCCACCCCCCCACCCGGTTTAAGGAAAGCCCCTGTATAAACAAGGACTTTCCTCTAACTACTGTCGTCGTCGTCCCCCAAGGAAATGTCGCAGAACATGTATGAACTCCCCTAATGACTAAACAAAGTATAAATGAGGACTTATCTCTAACATTTAAATAAACCACGCCGTAGACACTCAGAAAATGTACGGTGTAATTGCCAAAAAACCGCGTGCGACTATAGTACACAAAGATAACTCACTCTAAAAATTTTACTGCCCAATTAGGCCTGACTTGCCCCCCCTTAGGCCTGACCCCCCTGAAAAGGATAGAAGATAACATTTTAGGTTAATCCTGTCAAATTAAGATACTCCATAGACAGTTTAGACACGATTATAAACTTCGCGACCAAAAATACGCCAATTTTCTTCAGGGGCGGGCTAATTTGACAGGTCTAAATTAACATTTTATCTTCTGTCCTTTTCGTAAAGAAGTGGAAAGAAAAAGATATACAAAACTTAAATTTAATTTAGTTTGCGAACCAGGGAATCGGGACCAATATCCGTGCATACAATATGTAAAGAAAACCCTGTCCGACCCATAAGGATAATAAAGGTTAGGTAAACACTTGACCAAATGTAATATAAAATTTTACATAATCATCATAGTAACAATACTAATGAATTTTGAAATAAGTAATCCTTTTTTCAACAATACTAATGAATTTTGAAATAATCCTTTTTTCCCGGGAATTAATTCCTATTTCCCCAAAATTTGGTAATTTTTAAAAAAGTGACAACACCAGTATTATTATAAGCGAATAGCGACGCGACCACGTCACAGGTGCCGCGTGCCCTGCCCCCCCCGCTGTATTAACTTACCTCTTTTTGCGAAATAATATTTATTTTTTTAGGGGGATTTTTTTTAAAAGTTTAACCTGTCTTTGTGGGCATTAGTAGAATCAGTTATCGATACCTAACAATACAAAACCTTCACGGATCGGACAGGGTTTCTTTACATATTGTATAATTATGTCACCAAATGTCAAACCATTCGATAACCTATGTATCTATCTCACAAAAGTTTACACGAAACGGGTACGTGACAACAAACATATATGTAGGTAGATATTATATATTTTTAGATACGTAATTGAGAACAGCTGATCATTAATAACGATGATTTTTATTTGTGCTGGTTTCACAATACTTATCACTTGTCTTGGGTTCATAAAACTAAAGCCAATAAAGAGTTTAATAGGTTATATGCAGTTAAGATACATAATATAATCAGCCTATAATGTTGCCACTGTTGGGACACATGCTTCCTCTCGGTGAGAGGGTATGGGCCGTTATCTACCACGCTGGCCCAATGCGGGTTGGTAGATGCCACGTCTTCGAAGTTTTTTGGCTCTAGTCATGTCGGTTTCCTCTCGATGTTTTGAGAGCCGTGGTGAGGAAATAATTTACAAAAAGTAATACCGGACAGAATAGTACTGTCCCATATCCTCCCGCGGGTGTCGTAAGAGGCGACTAAGGGAATTCACACCAGGGAAGCGGGCGGCAGCAGCGCTGCTCCTGTGAAATAACAAATTACTGAGATCCGCAACCCGCCTGCCTGCCAAGCGTGGGGATTGTGGCAATGCCCCCATTGGGATGAAAGCCTTGGGGGAGGCCTCGGTCCAACAGTGGACTAAGAAGAAGAATGCGCCTAACGGGGTTCGAATCTACGACCTACAACTTGTAAGTTACGGCGGACATCATAGTAATTTACGCTTAAGATTAGATCGAAATTCAAACTTTTCAGCAAAATTTAGGCTACGTGATTAGCTTATATGCGACAAAAGTAATAACATAGAAACTATTTATCAAGCAAAGCGAAGCTCCTATTAGACCACGCGTTAAGTAGAAGACTATAAAGCAATATTTGCTTATTTGGAATGTTTCATTCAACAGGTGAACGCAGATATCAATGTCCTGCCGTTCTGTACACAGTTCATCCCCATGGAAGTGATAACGCACCCCAAGTACGAGAGCATCTGCTATCATCCCAGTATTCTGCCCAGACATAGAGGAGCTTCTTCTATCAACTGGTGAGTGAATCTACTCACAAGTTGGTCGCTACGTCGACTCAACATGACTCTTGCGAAATCGTGTATTTAAACTTTGACAGAACAATCAAAACTTCAACAGACTACCAAAATTTTAAGGCTTTACATTTACGTAATATTCAGAAACCCTTTCTCTAATTCGTGGTGATGTAACAAAAAAAAAGGAAGAGAATCTATAAAATAATACATCACCCTAAACATTGGGTCCAAAAATCGTGAAGTCTTATAAATATCTAGCGGCCGCCAGCGACTTCGTTCGCGTGGAGTTAGTTATGTTCCGCTCTTATTGTTCGCAGCGTAGAGTTATATAGCCTAAAGCCTTCCTGGATTAATGGGCTATCCAACGCAAAAAGAATTTTTCAAGTCCGACCAGTAGTTCCTGAGATTATCGCGTTCAAACAAACTCTTGAGCTTTATATATTAGTAAAGATAATTAATAGCTCATCCTAAACATTGGGTCTAAAAATCGTGAAGTCTAATAAATAATAGGGGTCATGCGAGCTTAGTTTTGCTTTGATTGAGAATATAGGCTGGATCATTCACTACTACCCTCGCCTTGCTACCCAGATACGTGTGCCAAATGCGAAGCGGGAAAACAAACAAATCGCGTAGATAACGCGGGCAGCTTCTCTGTGCAATTCTGGAACGACCGTAAATGCTTAGAATCAATGAAAATCATGAATATAAGAATTATGAAGTAGGAAATCATGTTTTTCATAATTCTTCGTACATTCTAAACGCATCTACGTATGTACCTATATTAGTACCAACGCATGCCCATCAGCATGATGACACTTGCCGAAACGTACAATATTGTTATAATGGATTATAAAAATTTATAAAGGATTACAATTTGACAACCTCCGTGGCATAGCGGTAGCGAACGCGGCCGCTGCGCAAGGAGCCGCGGTTTCGATCCCCGCGCAGTGCAAATATATATGAATATTTGCACTGGTCTGGTCGTGCCTCGGAAAGCACGTTAAGTCGTTGGTCCCGGTTGCCATACGAACATCTAATGGCAATCGTTACGGGTTGTTGGAGCCCTCAAAAGTCCAACAATTGGTCTAACTGCAATGCTTCGATCGCCTTCGGGTTGTGGAGGTCAGACGGCCGTCGCTTCACTGAAAATATCGAAGTTTAGCCATATCAGCAGTTGGACTGGTAAAGCGGACCCACTCCAAAGCTGAAAAGACTTCGGATGCGACTGGGATTAACGCTGGAATGATGATGATCTCAGTAGTTTTTGGTAATTTCGACAAAATAAAAAGTACGGGTCTTAATTTGTTTTTATTATCTGTAAGATGGACTAATTATTTTTTTGATTTTCATACCTTGGATACATCCCTATTAGAAGGAAATCATGTTTTTCATTACTCTTCATATATTCTAAACGCATCTACGTAGGTATATTAGTGCGCTTGCGCAGCGGCATGATGACACTGTTGCCGAAACGGACAATATTACTATAGTGTAAGGATTACAATTCAATATCATTTATGCAACTAAGTATATAAAGATAAGTATTAGAAAAATCGTTTCGCGTTTCTGAGCGACCCAATCATAGATTATGTAAAACATATTTTTTATGTAACAAAAACATCTGCTTATTGCAACGTTATCTACACTATACGGTATCCAATGATGAAATTGACTTCACTATGTCGTCACAGAACACGTTCTATCGAAACTTTAATGTTATGTTATTACGAGATTACGAGTCGCGAGATCGATTGCATGATGCACATTGCAACAGGCTGCAGTGCCTACATTAAAATCGATTGATTACCAACGATGCAACATCGATTCTCACGTTCGCTAATGACTTGTACGTAAAATTGATTCGTTTTGTTCACCTTTACGAGTTTGCAACTGTTTCTAATAGGTATTTTAAGAATCGTTGGTAATTTTAACAGGGAAGTGGTGCTTTCTCTATACCAACGTATTCCGCTGTTTTTTTCGTTGTTAATGATTTTAGAGCATTATTATTTTTTCGTAATACAGACCCTTGCCTTGTTTTTGTGCAATTTTATACCGTAATTGTCTATTTGCTGACGACATAACAATTATAGTGACATCCGATAGAAAGAAAAGTACCATTACAGATCATGAATTAGATATCAATAATACAATAGACACATTATTAAATTGGCTTGACATTAACCATTTAAAAATTAATTTAGATAAATCCGTTTACATTCAATTTACCCAATCAAATAATAATAAATATAACATAAAAATGAATATCACTAAAATCAACGAAGTAATGTATACCAAGTTTTTGGGTGTAATAATAGATAAAGACATTAATTGGAAAGAACACGTGGACAGTGTTAGCACTAGAATTAATAAATTCGTTTATGCGTTGAAACAAGTAAAAAATGTCACGAATATAAAAACTGCTATTATTTCATATCACGCGTATGTTGAATCGTTACTGCGCTATGGTCTGGTGATGTGGGGTAATAGTACTGATGTAAATAGAGCATTTGTCGCTCAAAAAAAAATGCATAAGGGCAATATGTGGCCTTCAACCGGATGACTCATGTCGACCAGTATTTAAAAGACTTGGTTTGCTACCGCTGCCGTCTCTTTATATTTATGAGATATGTATGTTTGTCAGGCAGCATCAAAATTTATTTGTCAAAGCAAATGACATTTGTGTCCGAAACCGACGAGACCCCAACAGGCTCGTACTAAGTGAGATTCCAAGGCTAACTAAATATAATAAAAGTTGCCTTGCAATGTGTGTACATTTATATAATAAGTTACCAAACGATCTCAAAAATGTGAATACCAAATTATTTAAAAAGAAATTGTATGAATGGCTGTCTGTTAATAGTTTTTATAGTGTTAAGGATTTCCTCGACAAAAAATGTTAATGTCTAGTACACCTTGAAAAATTTGCATGCTTATATTAAATTGGCAAAACATGTCTTGGTCTAAATTGTATTTTTACCATCTTTGTATACCGTGTTTTATGCAAATAAATATATTATTATTATTATTATTATTATTATTGCCTATTTTTATTATAATTGCCTATTATATTATAGTATTAGTTAATTTCCGAAAACATCAAATGATTGTTTTCCGAAATTAACTAATAAAAGAAATACGATACTTTAAAATCGCGAATATTAACCCATTTTTACCGTGATGAGATGACTATTAGACAAACGTGATAAGTTTTTGACAAAAAAAGAAAATAATAGAAGCATAGATATACTTTCCCTCTAAATTTTGATATAAAAATAATTGAGATCTGTCGTGTTTTGAAAAAGAAAACAGCGGAATACGTAACGTCTTTTGGTCAGTGTTTTTGTAGGTAAAATCAGCCTGAGCTGCAACTGTCCTTTTCGCACTTTACCGGGAGAGATTGGAAGCAGCGCGACAGCAATGGTTCCTTCAAATACCTATTTACCAAATTCCTCGGCACTAGAGTTCCCTCTTCTCTTCGAAAGGTTGTCAGCTGTAAATTGTAATTTACCTCGCGGGCGCTGTGCTGCACCCTAATTGCGTAACACACCATTACTAACAGTAATTGGAATAATTTTGAAGCTTATTGTTATTCCATTGCTCCCTTTTTCGAAAATGTGTCTGCTGAACAAAGTAAATAAGACAATGAATGTTGTTGAACTGTCACAATTAAACCTATTGCTACTGATAATGTGTTAAGTAATTACCCTACTGATTAGAGGCATGTCTGTAAATCTGTAAATATTGGAAACAATACAGTTTACTCTGTCCGGAATTTTACCTTTGGGAGTGTGCAACGGCTCCTATAAAGAATTTAAAGTAAAATGCTAGTCCATACTATATTAATATACAGTATGTTAAATATCAGAGGGCGTTCCCTTAAACTCGTTAATATATATCATTAATAGATTAAAATAAAAATATCAGCATAGAAAAATAAGCATAAAAAAATCCGAATAAAAAAAAATTCTAATTGGAAATAAATTTGAAACCTCCTGTTTTAAATCAAAATAGGTAGTAGTCGTCATGTATAAATAAATTGCGACTTTGCCGTCTTTCATGTTCGCGTGTACAGTGTGTTTCTTTTACATGTCAATTTAAAATTTTTATTGAATATTTTCTTATTGGAAAAATTTTTAAAACATTTTGTTTTGGAATGGAAATATTTTTTTTAGCATGTATGTATGCTATACTATTTCGGGTTAACGGGAACGCCCTCTGTTAGTTAACATACTGTATTATTTGTGTTGTTTTTCTCCCCCTATAAGCAACCTGATAAACCAACCCCCTAATCGGCGAACACATTTTTGTCAAATGATTGCGACTAGTTGAAATCGTTCGGACCGCCCATTGGTTCGTTCGGTCCAAACGATCCCAACTAGTCGCAATCAATTGACAAAAATGTGTTTGCCGATTAAGGGGCTGGTATCAATATGCACAGAAATTATCGGAGATTCTGGCTCGCATAGTTTATATTCTGAATGTCATTTTTTTTTTTTTTTTTTTCTAAAAAGTTACTTTCTATAACTCCCGCTCTGAAAGCGCCCGGGCAGGTCGCTCGTAATTTTGAAATTCAAACGTAACCTTATCTGTGTACCTATGCTACCTTTTCACGTAGCATGGGGTAATTTTGGATACCCACGCGGGAGACACTACAGGCGAAACTGTAAAATAAAAATGCCTGCTTTTGTGTACCAAATGAAGGACTAGGAAAGTGTTGTCCGTTACTTAAACCCATCGAGCATATCTTAAACCGGTAACAACCAGTAAATTATAGGAAAGCGGTATTTTACATTCCCGACCCTGTCTAGAATTTTCAATTTGCTGCGGTCTTTGAGGTGTTCCATGATCTCGCTCGACCAGCTTATCTTCTGTAATGACATCGTTTTAAACTAATCATGTTAAATTACATTATTATGGGTTGTTTTTGCCATTTGCTACTTTGTGATAGAAAATTGGATGAGCTGAATAAGTAAATAAGCAAAAAGTTCGCATGTGAGACTTCGTCGGCTCCTAACGACGTCAGGATTGTGGTTTTTGTTATGACTCCTTATTTATACGTTGTCGTATCAATTTTGCCAATAGCAAATACCTTTTGTTAGGTATTTTAGGATTGTTTTGTTTGCTTGTCTGTGTAAGTACCTACTTGCTTCATGCTTGATGATCGGAACAAATGTTCCTAGTGTAATTAATGAGAATGATCTTAGAAGCAAACAATTGCATCGATTATTTGGTCCCAATAGGTTCTTCGAAACAGTCGTGGTGGCCTAGTGGTTAAAACACCGGCCTCAAGTATGAGTGCGCAGGTTCGATTCCAGGTCAGGCAAGTACCAATGTAACTTTTCTAAAGTTATATCTACTTTCTAAGTATATCTTGGACACCAATGACTGAAGGTGAAGGAAAACATCTTGAGGAAACCTGGACTTTGAGTCTGAAATCGCCAACCCGCATTGAGCAAGCGTGGTGATTACGCTCAATCCTTCTCTGTATGAGAGGAGACTTGTGCCCAGCCGTGGGACGATAAAAAGGTTGATGATGATGATGAATAGGTTCTTTTACAGTTAGTTACATACAACTTTAACTTAGATGACGCGCTGTTACGTTATTCTGACCAAAAATAAAATGTATATTCTTTTCCAGCTTTATGATAATACATTTCAAAAGACAAAAAAATAAGTACCTAGTGTCATTTGCAACACATCTACGGGAATGCAAAAAGTATAAGATAATAATGGTTAATAGAATATAAGTGTTTCAAATGAACCCGCAAAAACTAATGTGCCACACACGAGAACCATAAACAATCGTTCCCAGTGTTATTGTAAAGTTTACGTTTATGGTCGTGCCTCTTAAAGCCGTTGGTCCCGGTTGCCATACGGACATCTAGTGGCAGTCGTTACGGGTTGTTGGAGCCCTCAAAAGTCCAACAATTGGGCCAACTGCAATGCTTCGATATCGCCTTCGGGTTGTGGAGGTCAGACAGTCCCTTCTCGGAAAAATATCGAAGTTTCGCCAAAATCAGCAGTTAGACTGGTAAAGCGGACCCCAGATTCCAAACCTAAAAAAAAGCTTCGGATGTGACTGGGATTAATGCTGAGATGATGATGATTGATAATGATATGATAAAGTTTACAAAGGATTACGCGAAATCTATTTAGTCATGCTTGCGTGTTAGTAGTACTCTAGCATTGGTTACAAAATTGCCCAATTAATACAATTTTTCATCGTATGTAGTAAACTAATTATTTGTTTCCTATCGCGGTTAATAATTAGGTAATTTAGGCATATTATTCTTGTTTAGCAATTTTCAACCGCACGCCACATTTAAGTATTTTTAAATTTGTAAATCGCAGCAGGAACTTAAACGTGCTCACAATGGGCCTCATACGAAGGCTCAAGGTTTCACAAAAGGCGATGGAAAGAGCTATGCTCGGAGTTTCTTTGAGAGTGTCATAGCATTTCTTTGGCATTTCTAGTGGTTTAAGAGTGGACTCTAGTGCCGAGGAATTTGAGAAATAGGTATTTAAAGAAACTAATGCCGTCGTGCCGCTTTCAACCTTTCCCCGTAAAGTGCGAAAGGGACAGTTGCAACTCAGGCTGGTTTTACCTACAAAAACGTTGACCAAAGATGATTCGTATTCCGCCGTTTTCTTTTTCAAAACACGACAGATCTCAATTATTTTTATATTAAAATTTAGGGGATGAGTTTACCTATGCGTCTATTATTTTCTTTTTCGTCAAAATCTTATCACATTTGTGTAATAGTCGTTTGAACATCGCGGTAAAAATGGGTTATATTTCGGGATTTTGAAACATCATATTTCTTTTATTAAGTTTCGTAAAAATCAAATAATAGGGGCGCGTATAATCAAGGAGTGATATTGTAGAAAAAAAATTGCTTTAAAAGCGTTATCCACGAAGAAAACAGCGGAATACGTTTGTATGGAGAAAACGCCATTAGAGTCCCCTCTTAATCCTATCTCTACATTTTTACCGAAACCGAACTTTTCAAATTGTATTTTATCGTGATATTGGACAGTAACGTGGAAAGGCTTTGGACCTACGTAGTGCGTTAACACGCTTGTTATGATTTAAATTTAGTAAATACATGAAACCAGAAATATGGTATCAATTTTGTTTTAGTATTTTGTACCAGTTGTTAAATATGCTTAAGAATAATTTTTATTTATTTATTTAGATTTACCAACGTTTGATTGTATTAATTCTTACAATGATAGACATGATGTTTTAATAATAGTTAAATATAACAAACACTTACAGGTAAATTCGACATCCTACTAGGCAATTAAATTTTGTTTATTAAGTACTAACTTTCCGCCCGCGCTTTCGCCCGCGTGGAGCTCGGTTATATCGCGCTTTTTAGATTTCCCTCGGGAACATCAAAATTTTCCGGGATAAAAGGTAGCCTATGTTCTTTCTCAGGGTCTAAAGATTGTCTGTGTCAAATTTCCTCAAAATCGGTTGAGAGGTTTAAGCGGGAAAGCGTAACAGACAGAGTTACCTTCGCATTTATAATATTAGTATGGATTAAGTATTTTTTATAGTAGGTATCTAATAAAAGGTGAAACAAAGAAGTTTACATTTGTATTTAACTGTTAGCAATAACTTTTCTGATACCACTAAGCGAGTCAAAATTGAAGTCAACCATGTCACTGTATTTGTTTACAAGCCTGCAGAATCGAGGAATCGGAGAATTCGATCCGAAAACTGTTCTTCGGAATGTTGCGGAGAAGGGAGTTTTTCTGTGTTTAGGATATCTGCTAGGTACGCGTAAGTTCAACATAGCTAATAATGGGGGGCTATCTATGCAATGATTTAATAAATTCCATACAAAAGAGATAATAAAAGGGTTTCTGTTATACATAGTATACGTACCTGTTCGAGATCAGTTTTAGCCATATACACAAATCCACTATTACATAATCTCCTTATACTATTATTCTATTCACTATCTTGAATTCTACAGGACCCTAATAGAAGGCGACACAACTTGCGGCCTGTCCATCTTCTGGGCGGACGACGGCTTGGATACCGGCCCAATTCTGCTGCAGAAGAGCTTCCCAGTTAGCATTGAAGATACCGTCGACTCCATATACAACAAATACTTATATCCTGAAGGTAAGATTATACTTGTAAAATATTATAGTTATTATATTCAATATAATAACTATAATATTTTGTATTTTTTAATAATATACAAAATATTAGTTATTATAGTTGATCTGGCAAATGTTGTTTTGCCAGATCAACTATAATAACTAATATCCGCATAAAAACTGTGCTATAGGCGTACAATATGTAAAGAAAACCCTGTCCGATCCGTGAAGGTATTGTTAGGTATCGATAACTGATTCTACAAATGCCCACAAAGACAGGCTAAACTTAAAAAAAAAAACCTCCCTAAAAATATAAATATTATTTCGCAAAAAGAGGTAACTTAATACATGTGCGGTTAGCACTCCCTTCTGCGGGCGGCGGGGGGCAGGGCACGCGGCTACTGTGACGTGGTCACGCCGCTATTCGCTTATAATAATACCGGTGTTGTCACTTTTTTAAAAATTACCAAATTTCGGGGAAATTGGAATTAATTCCCGGGAAAAAAGGATTATTTCAAAATTCATTAGTATTGTTGCTATGATGATTATGTAAAATTTTATATTATATTTGGTCAAGTGTTTACCTAACCTTTATTATCCTTATGGGTCGGACAGGGTTTTCTTTACATATTGTATATGCTTTCCGCTACTTTTGTGGTTCCTAATGAAACAAAAAACTAATTATTTTGTTTATTAACAGGTATCAAAGCTTTAGCAGAGGCTGTGAACATGGTAGCAAATAATAAAGCTCCTAGAATCAATCAAACTGAAGAGGGCGCCACTTACGATCCGGCCCTGTTCAAGCCAGAGACCCATCTGGTAAGACCCACACATGAAATATGTTGCTATTATCCGGCTCTTTCAAAGTTAGCTTATCTCTGAATTAGTATTACTGTCGACGTCACAGGGATCTTTACAAGTTTGTCAAAGCCACTGTGACCTTTATTGTTATTGCAATAAGGTAGCATTTAAGTTGCTGTTGTCAGAAGTAAAATAACTTTGAATGGACTAAGCGTTCCTTTGTTTTAAGGGCATTTGTTTTACATCCATAGTTAAAGTGTGCAGTGTTGCACACACACTTATTTCACGTTAGGAAACTATCAACTTTATTTCATTTATAATTAAGTTGTTTTTAAAGTGACTAACTCTATTGAAAAGTTATAAAAACGTTCGAAGTTGTAATGTATACTGAACTTTATTGTAAAGGAGTTAAAATTATTTTTCCATAAATATATATTTGTTTACATTTTGGTAAAAGATTGCAGATTATACATATAATATAACTGTCTAGTTATTAAATTCCATTCTGTCTCTATGCAACTTTTTTTTTTGTATTGATTTAAACGCTGCGCACAATCTTTTCGTATTTCATATCTAATTAAACGACATGCTTATAATTAACCTATATTATAAAGCTTATAAATAAAATTATTTTTTATTTCTTGCCGTATCAGTGACCTTAGATGAGCAGTTCCAATAACAATATATATTTTTGGCTATCTCCACTGACTTCATCTCTCGATTATATTGAATAAATACTACTAGATGTGAAGCAAAGATTTTTGTCAAACCAATCTCGTCTTTATTGCAAAGCACTAACTATAATCGTTATCAACCTTTTATCGTTCCACTGCTGGGCACAGGTCTCCTCTCATACAGAGAAGGATTGAGCGTAATCACCACGCTTGCTCAATGCGGGTTGGCGATTTCAGACTTAAAGTCCAGGTTTCCCAAAGATGTTTTCCTTCACCTTCAGTCATTGGTGTCCAAGACATATTTAGAAAGTACATATAACTTTAGAAAAGTTACATTGGTACTTGCCTGGCCTGGAATCGAACCCACGCACTCATACTTAAGAGGCTGGTGTTTTAACCACTAGGCCACCACGACTTCTAATCTTAAAAATCTAATCTTAAGAAATTAACTATAATCAGTTAGATTAAATTCCAATATCTCTAATCTTCCAGATTGACTGGTCAAAAGGCGGAGTGGCCCTCCACAACTTCATCCGAGGCCTAGACTCCTCCCCCGGAGCAACCACACTCATAAAACCACAAACTAAAGAAGGCGTCGAAGAGGACAGTGACAAGACCATAGAGGTCAAGTTCTATGGCTCATCTCTATGGGTCGACGAGTATGAGACGAAGGGATACGCGTTGGTTATTAAAGGTTTGAATAAACCTGCGATAGTGCATGATGCGGGGCTGCTTATTACAGCTAATGATGGAGTTAAGGTATGTTAAATTTTGTAAAGAAACTTATGCGCCCGCGGTTAGTTCGCATAAGTTTTGATCACATGGGAATATCCGCATAAGAACTGTCCTTTAAATTAATAAACATCTGTGTTCCAAATTTCATTTAAATTCGTTCAGTAGTTTTTGATCACACAAATTCAGATGTGAAGTAAAGATAGACCCCCTTATTCATAAACACTGCTTAAAGTTAACTAGTGATTAGCGATTGTTTTAACATACATTTTAGACGTTTGCACGTCACTTAACTTTATTCATCGTTTATGAATAAACTCTTTAAACTCTGTGGTGTTTATTTATAAAGAATGATTAAAGTTAAGGGACGTTAAAAGGTCAAAAGTGTATGGTAAAAAAATCGCTAATCACTTTTCTTTAAGCAGCGTTTATGAATAAGGGGGATTCTGTCTATATTCTCGCCAAGCACCGTAAAGAATAGAAATAAACAAACCAATTTAGGGTTATCACAACTCACGTTTTACAAATCTCTTGGTATTTACATGATTATCGACTTTTACATGCTAACTCTTTATTAATAATTCCTATTGCAGCATATTTCAATAGAATCACTAAAATAACGTGCATAATAACTTGGTATTTCGAAAAACCATTAAAAAGTCGACATTAATTTTACGTGATAGCCCTACAAAAAAAGAAAGATGGATGAAATCCAGGTATTAAATACATTTTGTGGAATTCAACCAATTAATAAAGTTGAGGCATTTTTCAATACGATTTTGCGTATTTTAATTACCATCAAGTCAACTGCATAACACATGCATTGTAATACTTTCAAGTATGGACTAAGTATAATATAGTATATGTATTAAAAAAATTTAACCTTTTAGGGAATTAGGTTACATGTGTGTCATATTTCATTCAAATCGGTTAAGCGTTCTATGCAAATCATAAATATCTAAACAAATAAACTGTTTACATTAGTAGGAAGTAAAATTATTGGTTTTATGAAAATCATCTATGTAGAAAAGGTTGTTAACATCTGTCTTTTAGGCGTAAACTACTCGTTGCCTAGCAACGGTTTGTTTACCTTTATTCTTTATCGAATTTGGCTCCACTATAAGTTTGACCTCCCGGTAGTTCTAAAACTATTCAACGAGTTAACGAAAACCATTCCCATTTGCTCACTATTATGGAACTTTTGCCTTCTTATAATACAATAAGTCACTAATTCCCTATATTTTTAATAATCTACTCTGTCTATACTTACGATAATTTTTATTACAGCTCAACATCCAAAGACTGAAAGTAAATGGAAAAATGATAGCCGCGCAGAACTTCTTCAAAGCTAACGAAGATAGAGTACAACTAGAACTGACAGCCGAAGAGAAACAGTTCGTAGAAAATGTCCGCGACATATGGAAAGCTATCCTTCGAATCGATATCGATGACGACACTAATTTCTTCGCATCAGGAGCTGGCTCCATGGACGTCGTCAGACTTGTCGAAGAGATTAAAGACTTAGCTAACCTAGAACTCCAAAATGTGGACGTATACATGAATAGTACCTTTGAAGAATTCTATAACATAGCTGTATTTAAAGCTAGAGGTGGAATAGCGAACAAAGAAATTGTCTATGATGGCGTGGAAATGGAATGCAATAAAATGAAGATTAAATTCCCTACTCAATTGTTTATTGATGGTAAATTCGTGGATTCTGATAGCGGGAAGACGTTGACACTGATCAATCCTACGGACGAGAGCGTAATTTGTAAGGTGCAGAGTGCGTCGATAAAAGATGTCGATAAAGCAGTTAAGGCTGCGAAGGAAGCGTTCGATGAAGGAGAGTGGTCTAAAATCAGTGCCAGGGAGAGGGGAGCGCTAATGTTCAAGTAAGTATTTATTATTGTTGTTATTTATACATTTTTAGACACTTTTTTCTCCGAAGATACTTTGAAAAATCTATGTATATAAAATTCTCGTATCTATGATATACAGTATGTTAAATAACAGAGGGCGTTCCCTTAAACTCGTTAATATATATCATTAATAGATTAAAATAAAAATATCAGCATAGAAAAATAAGCATAAAATAATCCGAATAAAAAAAAATATAATTGAAAATAAATTTGAAACCTCCTGTTTTAAATCAAAATAGTAGCGCGGAATAGTATCTACCTAACGTTGCATTGCCCAAACTGGCAACGTCGCTTTGCAATGCGCGCGATGCCGAGCGGCGTCTTTTATAAAGGCGGCTTAGTGAATTACAAAGAGACATCGTCGTGTTGTTATCATTAAAATTAAACATTTATGTAGGTATGTTTAGTTTTAACAATAACACTTAACAACCCGTCTCAAATTCCCCGCTGACAAAGGAACGCGTCATTGACCTTGGACTGTGAAGGACCTACCTATTCGCAATCGCAAACATAGTAAATAAAAAAAACAAATTCATGTAGGTACTTGCCTTGTCTTTCTTTAAAATTTTAAAGGCTGCAACGTGACTCATGTTAAAAAGGCGGCCGGCTCTTCTAGTGCTTGAACCGGGCTCCTCCTCAAAATGCCGTAGCACGTTCTCTTCTTGACGCACAGAGATCACGGGTCGGGGTCCACCAGAACGACGCAGCACTACGGGCTCGTTGTTACGCATACGCACCAGGGCACTCACGAGAATTTCGCGGTTGATGTGCATTAGGGTACCTCTCAGCATACATCCTCAGAGCACGTGCACCATCATAATTACACTCAGCATAAATGAGCACCATGTTCACATACTCCTGAGCACTGAACTGATAACGGGGCATTTCTCACAAGAATGACGCAAGACGTTGCAATGCGAAAATAGCACGTCCGGTCAGCGCGTGAGATTAGTACCGAATAAAATTAGGGGTGGACATTCGGGGGCAGGGCCGGGCGGGGCGGCACACATCAATCAATTAGATCTTAGATCGCCGCCGCATACGCGGCTCGTCATTCATAAATAAATTGCAACGAAAAATTGTTTCTATTACATGTCAATTTAAAATTTTTATTGAATATTTTAAAACATTTTGTTTTCGAATGGAAATATTTTTTTAGCATGTATGTATGCTATACTATTTCGGGTTAACGGGAACGCCCTCTGTTAGTTAACATACTGTATATTTCCTTAAATAATTAATATGTAATCTATACTCTATACCAGGGGTGGCCAACCGGTCGATCGCGATCGACCGGTAGATCGCGACTGCTCATCCAGTCGATCATACTGTACTACTGCAGTATCATCTTGTATCATTTTATCGCGATATTTATCCTTTTTATTTTCTACCCAGTATACTTGTAGTGTTTCGATTTAGGCGCAATGCTCACACTCATCAGATATAATGTTAAATAAATTTCAGGTAATGATCTCAAATGTGATACCTATAAACAGAACCTACTAAGACTGGTCAATTAAAAAATATGATTGTGTATTAAAACTACGCTGTTCCTTTATGATTTCAAGAAGTAGGTATGTGTTTGGTAGATCGCACAAGGTTTCCTTGGTAAACAGTAGACCTTAAGTCTACTCAAGTTGGCCACCCCTGCTCTATACTAATATATAAAGCTGATGAGTTTGTTTGATTGTTAGTTTGAACGCGCTAATCTCGGAAACTACTGAAAAATTCTTTTTGCGTTGGATAGCCCATTAATCCAGGAAGGCTTTAGGCTATATAACATCACGCTGCGACCAATAGGAGCGGAGCATATAAAAAATAAACATAACGAAACCTACACGGGTGAAACCACGCGGCGCAGCTAGCAATTTATATACTTCTCTCACATGGTCTCCCCCGCAAAAGTTTGGATCCCGCGGGAGAAGCATGTAAATTAATATATTAAAACTTAGTGATCCGGCAAATGTTGTTTTGCCGGATCATAATAATCACTATCCGGATAAAAACTGTGCTATCCGATCCGTGAAGGTATTGTTAAGTATCGATAACTGATTCTACTAACGCCTACAAAACCGGGCCAAACTTAAAAAAAACCCCAAAAAAATTAAATATTATTTCGCAAAAGGAGGTACGGGTAAGTGGGTGCGGTAGGCAAAACATGCGAGGGCGAAGGGGGGCGGGGCACGCGGCACGTGGTCGCGTCTCTCATAATATAATACCATCGAAAATGGTGTTGTCACTTTTTTATAAAATACAAAATTTTGACTAAGTTGGAATTAATTCGCGGAAATAAAAGATAATTCCAAGATTCATTAGTATTGTTACTATGATGACTGAAATTTCATATTTTATTTGGTCATGTGTTTACCTAACCTTTATTATCCTTATGGGTTGGACGAGGTTTTCTTTACATATTGTATTAATCCAGGTTATGAACTGTGTTCAAAATTTCATCTAAATCCAATCAATAGTTTTTGTATGAAACAGTAACAACGGGCAATGGGTCAACCTTTTGTTTTAATTCTGTTCAAACTCAAACATTTACAATATTAGTAGGATCTACACTAATACCTGGAAGTACCAGCCTGAATTCAAATTGCATTTGATAGCGTAAGCTGGTAATGCATTTGCATGGGTAGAGGGAGCAAGAGTTTTCAAGCGTGAACTAAAAATTAATTATAATAAATTCTTATTATTACGTAGTTGTAATGTTTACTAAGATTTTATCAGCCATTAATCGATATAATTATAATAGTTACAATTTTTCATGCATACTTGTAGGATTGGCAATTAAGTAAGTACCATCATTTAGGATTCAATTTTCAAGCGTCAGATACAATTTATCCCATGGCCGTGAGTGGTTCGGAAGAGATACCATGACCCTGACACAGGCATGTGAAGGAACACGGGTGGATTTTAGTCAGTAAAAGTCGTACACGCTCTACTGTTCCACCATTTTCTACCTAAAAAAGGGAGGAAAATCCAAACTTGCTATCTTTATGCAAAGTTTAAACAACGATTATAAATACATATAGTTAAATGTGTCAAAGCACTGTAATCTGCAGAAAACAACATCGGCACATGAAGCTATCGAAACTACAAAACTTTCCCAATTAACATTTGTTTCGTTCTCAAGCTCTGCTGCGTGTTAGGAGATTGAGGGCTTGAAATTAGTAGGCGACACCAGGAATTACTCAAAACTTGACTGTATTTCGAGTATTACAATGAAATAATGTGTGAAGTATATGTGATACGTAGCGCGTACAAAACAGTAGTAGTTCTAGAAGAAACATTTTATACGAAAAAACCGTTGACGCGTAGCTCGGTGGCTATTGGTCGATCGCATGCGTAGACGACCAATTGCTGTTAAGGAGATGGTAGCTACAGTTCTTAAGGCCAAGTTTATCTATTAAGGCGAAGTCTGAACAACATTAAACCTTAATGCTTTACCGAAAAATTTGAAGATCAATTAAACGGCAGAAGCCAATCTCACTATTTAAATACAAACTACACTAAACATTAATAAAAAAGAAGAGACGCACACTTTAAACATACACTTGTTTAATACAGTCATGCACAGGCGTCTGTACATTTTATTAAAATTTCGAAGTATTTAATAACTCGCTTGTCCCAACAGACTCGCCGACCTGATGGAGCAACACAAAGAAGAGCTCGCTACGATCGAGGCCATAGACTCAGGCGCAGTCTACACGCTCGCTCTCAAGACACATGTCGGCATGTCCATAGAGACGTGGCGATACTTCGCCGGCTGGTGCGACAAGATACAGGGATCCACCATACCGATCAACCACGCTAGACCCAACAGGTACAGCTGGACATTCATAAAAGGCATTATTTCCAAAAGAAAATCTGTAAATAGTATCCATCTTTGTGACCATTTGGACAGTTGTCAGACAGACATTTGTCCAATGAAGGCCAACCCGCGCCACAGCTGAGCCAGTAAACATAAATTACCGACTATGACCACTGAATTTGTTTCGGCGTTTTTTCTCAGAGCTAATACTAGGAAACGCCGCGGTCATCAACCCGGCCCCTAATCGGCGAACACATTTTTGTCAAATGATTGCAACTAGTTGGGATCGTTTGGACCGAACGGACCAATGGGCGGCCCGAACGATACCAACTGATCCCAACTAGTCGTAATCATTTGATAAAAATGTGTTCGCCGATTAGGGGGCTGAATTAATAAAAATTTCTATCTAGCCGTCCCTTGCTGTTCTCTCCAGCAACGCCCTAAGCCAAGTTTCGTACCACACAGGGGGTGCCCTTGCATGTTGTCGCTTAGTTTTTAGATGCCCTGCGGCTGGAGGCTTTAAATTCATTTAAGGCAGCCACAGGATAGTCCGGTTAAGTAGTCACGACCTCACAAGGTCAACTACGAGATGCCATAATAAAAATAAAGACCATTTGGAGCAGATGATATTCTGATAGTAATACTATACTTGTCTCAAATACTTCAACATCTATTTATAAATCTGTTTTCTGATCCAATGGAAAGATGATAACACACATATACTTAGATTTCGTGATCTAGATCACAATCACACGTGTATTGTGCACATTGTGTAAAAAATAAATTACATATAATATTCTTTGTACAGGAATCTGGCTATAACCAGAAAAGAGCCAATCGGCGTGTGCGCATTGATCACTCCTTGGAACTACCCGCTCATGATGTTGTCATGGAAGATGGCCGCGTGCCTCGCAGCTGGCAACACCGTCGTTATGAAACCTGCTGCTGTAAGTATAGAGCCATAAAATATGACAAACATATTTAAAAGAAACAGGCATTATTTTAAGGAGTTACCATATAAGAGTATTGTCCCATTTCCACTTAACTTCCCATCCCTGGGGGTATGTTAGAACATACCCCTCTCCAGAATTAGGTACTTGTGACACTGATGATATTTATCCGCCACAATAATATAAAATTACTAGAAACCCGCCCGGCTTCGCACGGGTGCAATGATGATACTAAATACACTACAGAAAAAACTGTGAACGTTGTATAAAAAACATAGCGGCCCGCCGCTCCCGCCCCGCCCCGGCCGGTCCGTACCGCCGTAAACGCGACGCCCCGCAATTTTTAAATCTGTAATGTATTCGAAACTATTTATTTAAATCGTTTGCTATAAAGGGTGATATAGAACTATGTTAAAAAAAATTAGGGGTGGATTACCCTTAACATTTAGGGGGATAAAAAATGTCCGATTCTCAGACCTACCCAATATGCACACAAAATTTCATGAGAATCGGGAAAGCCGTTTCGGAGGAGTTTTAATAAGTTATAATATGATATGTATTTTTATCTTTTTGTTTGTTTCATTCCTCCAATAACCTCACAAGATATATACATATTATTATTGTTTATGTACGCTCTTGCTACTCCAATCCACAATTTGACATTGGCAGAATAGTCCACATCAGCTCCACTTGCGATAAATAAAAAATGAAATAGAATATAGGAGTATTTATAAAAAAAAAAAAAAAATGACTGAAAACTACCTACACCTGCTGAAGATGTGTACTTAAAAATAACGTTTAGAAGATTCAGCCCTTTAGTGGGCTTTTGAATTCGCAGACAACTGCTAAAGTCGTAAATTCTTTGGCAGTTAGATGAGACTCACCCGTTCCGTACATTGTGACTTCTTTCAGTAAACATGGTCCATATTTTCCACAGGTATGTCCTCTTACGGCTCTCAAGTTCGCGGAGCTGTCGGTCCGCGCGGGCTTCCCGCCCGGCGTCATCAACATCCTGCCCGGCAGCGGCGCGCTGGCGGGACAGGCGCTCGCAGACCATCCGCTCGTCAGGAAACTTGGCTTCACAGGCAGCACGGAGATTGGTATGTACTCAACGTAGATACAGACAAACTAGGCCCTAATGACACAGAATTGGTGCCTTAAGACCGTAAGGCGAGGGTTGCATTATACCACCTCACAGACAGGTTCGGTCGGAACTGCAAAAAGAGACCGCGAAATATAGATAGATAGAATACCGCCCATATTATCATATTCATTCTGTGATGCATCACAGACTAAAATATGAATATTTAACATATGTAACACAGTGGATGGTCTTACCGCTAAATATCGGTGATAGGCCATAACATCGGCTGCCGGCAGAAGTTACCACCCACCAGACAAAGTCTTGACGCCAAGCGATTCGTCGTGTTCCAGTATGATGTCTGGTGAAGCCGTACGTAAGACGGGTCTGAGCAGTTGTGTTGCGATGTGTGCCGGGTACGAAGCGCCAAATGTTATTGTGTTGGGAAGTTGGTCGTGGAGGGTCTCCAGATCAATTTCGCTCTGGCGCAGCTTCGTTGGTCATGTTGTTGGGTTTAACATTGCATCACTTTTTTTTTTCAGGGTGGATATCCTCATAGGATGTCCGCCGCCCTGGGTTGGTCGACGGGGTCTGTCAGACTTTTACTGACTAAAACCACCCCGGTGTCTCTTCTATCACGAGCAAACGTGTGAGGCCGCGGGAGTCTAAATTCTTCCACGGTCCCACACTCTCGTGCTGGCCCGGTCTGTCCGGGCCCCGTCTCCTGCACGGGGTAGTGGGGTGTTAAACTACCCCGTGCATCGCCTCAGGGGCGTGCGTCGACACTCGCGCGCGCCTCCGCCTCGGGGTCCATCGAATAGGGGGCGGGGATTTCCCCATGTCCCTCGCCCCTGGACCCATTCATGGGGGGCGGAAGAGGGCGTTATCCACCCTTCTTCGGCGCCCGATGCGGCCCGGGAAGGGAGTTGAGATCTCCCTCTCCCGTTCCGCAGCTTCCTTCTGCGACATCACGTCCTCGCAGAAGGACACCACTGCGTCCCACGATTCTGCTGCGCTACCGACCATCCTCAGCACTACTGCCGGCAGCGTCAGGTCGCCTCCTACTTCATTTGTGAGGACACGGCGCTGCTCCTCCCAAGCTACACACTCAGAGAGCGTGTGCTGCGCCGTGTCCTCCCCGCATTGGACGCAGTGGTGGCACCGAGCGTCCGGCTCCCTGCCTAAGCGACGCTGGTACTTGCCGAAGCAGCCGTGCCCCGACAGCACCTGCGTCACCCTGAACGACAGGGAGCCGTGCCTTCTCCCGAGCCAGTCGTCGAGTACTGGCCGGATCGCCTCGAAGGTAGTGAGGCCGGCGGTAGGGCACATAAGCCTCTGCCGCCAGTCCGCCACCAGGACCTGACGGAGCTCCTCTCGGTGCAGCTCGATCTGCCGCTGCACCGGACTGGAACCGTTTCCGCTCTTCCTCGCGCCATCGGTACAATGACGCGAGTACTTTCGCCTCTAGGTCCCAGAGCGGGGATCCGGCCAGGACGCAAGCCGCCTCGTAGGAAATCGTGCGGTACCCGCGGACGACCCTGACGGCCATCGCCCTCTGCGGCTTGCGCAAAATGGCGAGTGTTCCGGCCGTCAGGTCCATCGCCCACACCGGGGCCCCATACAGGGCCATGGACCATGGAGGCATGGAGGCATTGGAGGGCATGGAACATTGCATCACCTCGCTCAACTGCCGTCTTCCTTTCTATTCGCTCAGCTTTTTTCAGCGAATAGGTCTTTAATAAACTAGCGCGGTTTACCATCACTGCTTACCATCAGGCAGGATTGTGGTCAAGCACTAGTTTATAATTATAAAAAAAAAATATTAATATCCCTAATTTTATTTACAGGACAAACAATAATGAAATCATGTGCAGCTTCAAACATGAAGAAAGTATCTCTGGAGCTGGGGGGCAAGTCACCGCTAGTTATATTTGAAGACTGTGATCTCGACAAGGCTGTCAGAAATGTAAGCAAATTTAATCTTTATAACAATCACATTAGGTTTACATTTAGGGCTTATAAAGAGGCTTGATGCTTTTTATGTATAGGGGAACCCTCTGCCGCCCCTCGCCCGCGCATGTATTGCCTACTGCACATGTATTAAGTTATCTCCTTTTGCAAAATAATATTTTTTTTTAAGTTCAGCCCGGCTTTGTAGGCTATAAATATTCTAAATAGGATATAAATATTATTCATGCTTTTTTATCAGGGTATGGCATCCGTATTCTTCAACAAAGGCGAGAACTGCATAGCAGCCGGCCGGATATTCGTCGAGGAGACGATACACGACGAGTTCGTCCGACGCGTCGTCGCCGAGACCAAGAAGATTACCATCGGCGACCCGCTGCACAGAGGCACGTCGCATGGACCACAGAACCATAAGGCGCATTTGGACAAACTTATTGAGGTATGATATGGTATTATATACTATTTGACTAAAAAAAACGCGCATTGAAAACAACTAAACGTAATTTAAGCGCGTGGCGTAGCGGTAGCGAACGCGGCCGCCACGCGCGCGCGTTCGATCCTCGCGCAGTGCAAACATTTGCACTGGTCTGGTCATGCCTCGGAAAGCACGTTAGCCGTTGGTCCCGGTTGCCATACGAACTTCTAGTGGCTGTCGTTACGGGTAGTTGGAGTCCTCTAAAGTCCAACAATTGGTCTAACTGCAATGCTTCGATATCGCCTTCGGGTTGTGGAGGTGACGGCAGTCGCTTCACGGAAAATATCGAGGTTTAGCCAAAATCAGCAGTTGGACTGGTAAAACGGACCCCAGACTCCAACGCTGAAAAAGTTTCAGATGCGACTGGGATTATCGCTGAGGTGATGATGGCTATACTAATTATATATTTCCCTGTACAGTTCGTGAAACGCGGCGTGAAAGAGGGCGCCACTCTCGTCCAAGGCGGCAAGCGTGTGGACCGCCCCGGATACTTCTTCGAGCCGACAGTATTCACTGATGTGGCGGACGACATGTGGATCGCCAAAGAGGAGTCGTTCGGACCCATCATGATTATCAGCAAGTTTAGTAGCAAGTAAGTGGCATAAATAGATATGTACCCTAATTACGTAACACACAATAGGCTATTTTGACAGTATGAAATTTTTTGTGATTGTTTGCTTTAAATGCATAAAATGAGGATTCTTTATGTCATTTACATGAGTTTTAATAAAAATAATAACAATTAATATATCCAAAAACACAAAAATATGTTTGACTTTTTGTATCTCGCGCCGCATATCGTGAAACGATCCGGATTGGCTAATGTCAGGACGACGTCATACGCACATCAGCACTTGTTGTTGTTCTGTATTCTCAGGTGTCTTTTCGATGTATTTGTACAACCCGGTACAGCACACTACTTGTAAACCATTTTGTTAGATAAACAACAAGAAATAACAGATTTACAAACACCACTGCGGAACCGAAAATGGTTAATATCGTCTTGTGACGTCACTTACAAGGCGCGACGCCATATTGCTGAATAAAGCGTTTCGGCGCCTTATTTGAATTTTGAAATTTTATTTACATGTTTCTTACGAAATACGAATATAAAACTTAAAAAAAAAATTTCGGTGAACTTCTTAACCGCAACCAAGTAATTAAAGATAGAAATTATAAATCTGTCATAGAGCCTATTACTGTCAATTGGAATCAATTTGAAGTATATTGCTAAACCATTGCTCTATACAGGAAACTTTTTTTCGAGTGCGCAAAAAAATGGGTGGTTCAGAATTAATAACAGAACAAATCTGCATTATTAGTTTAAAATAAAAAAAAAAAGTTATGACCGCCCTAAAATCAGCAAATGAGAGACACCAATTATTCATATCAATATCGTAGTATTAGCATATGGCCGCGTAGTGAACATGCGGGCGGCGCGGGCGCGCGGGGGTCCTGTGATGTTCCCGCCGTCCCCACTCCGCCGAACATGAATGGGACCGCGTGCGGTGACCATAACATCGATTTCATAATAAACATCTTTCGTTATCAATAACTGTTTTTTTTTTGTACTAAAACATATCAAAGTAATAATATTTTTATCTATAAAACTTATTTAGCTATAAGTTGACAAAGTTTGCGCACTGGATAAAATTTTATCCTGTATGTTCGGAAAGGCGTCTGCTCAACAAAGTATGTAACGCAATGAATGCTGTAGGGCTGTCAAAATGAACCCCATTGCTACTGATAGTGTGTGTGATTTTACTTCTATCTTGTCTTCCAGTCTACAATAGTCAGATTTGATTATAATTATAAGAATATATTTATTTCTCATTTTACAACAAATCTTATTAACAATAATTTGCAGTATTTGTAAAGATATGTTTGATAAGCCTTATTATCATAAATAATAATACATAGGTATTCTGACTCCTACTAGGTGAGACCTGTGACTTAGGAGTCAATGATTCCCCGGAAGAAGTAAAATCGGGACGGTTTAACAGTGAAACTAATTAAAAAAATAACAGCCAACACAGGGACAATCATTGTAATTTTTATAAAATGTAACCTAATATAATAATAAAATAATGAACTTTTTCACAGAAATATTGACGACGTGATCCGCCGCGCCAACAATACAGAGTATGGACTGGCGAGCGGTGTGTTCACTCGCGACGTGTCGCGCGCGCTACAGTTCGCAGAGCGGATCGACGCCGGCACAGTGTTCGTTAACACCTACAACAAGACTGACGTCGCCGCGCCCTTCGGCGGGTTCAAACAGTCTGGTTTTGGAAAAGATTTAGGTATGTATTTTTTTTTTCCTTGCCTTCGCATGGTTTCTGCATTTAGCCAATGGTAATGAAATTTCATTCATGTCGAAAAAGATGGCCGCGTGAACCGTCTACGAGGGAGGTTTGAGGCAAAGTCATGATGAGCTGCCACTATGCTGTTATATTTCAATGTTCTTTATGAATTATTTACTTAATTCACTTTTACTACATAAATCACGCACTCTAATTTAGTAAACAACACCATAAAATATTTAAAAGTCTAATGAAAAATGAGCGTGACACTCAGCTTAACTTTCCCGCCAAAACTCCCGGTATGTTTTACAAAAACAGTATACACTCAAGGCCCAGCGCACGCCGCTAGAGGCGCACGGCGGAGCGCATTTCCTTGATTTTTCTTTTGTAGACCGTATGTCAAGGTAGTTACAGTTTATACTAAATTGTTGTGTTCAATTACTCTCTGCCGCGCCTCCAGCGGTATGCGCTGGGCCTATGAGTTACGAAGATAAGTCCAAAAAATATACCTTTCCTCTTCACCCCACTCTCCTCCCCAGTCGTCCTTCGTCTCCCCTCTCGCCACTTGCTCTTCTCGGTCCTTTCCCACCTCAGTCTCACTCCTCTCTCTCCCCAGTCTCTATCCTCTCCCTCCTTTCTCTCGAAGTTCCAAAAGCTATGAATTGAGAACCACCTCCTTATTTTTAAGTTAGCTAAATATACACTCACTTAATTTTTTTACTATCTAATGATACCAAATCACCGAGTTTGTTGGCATCACAGTCTTGTCCGATGAAGGCCATTTCTTCTCAGAGCTAGTACTAGAAAACTACGCGGTCATCAAACCGAATTAAAAAAAAAAACGATCCAGCAGTCCCTTGCTGTTCTCTCCAGCGACGCCCTAAGCCGAGGTTCGTACCCCACAGGGGGTGCCCTTAGCGTGTAGTCGCTTAGTTTTTAGCTGCCCTGGCTGGAAGCTTTAAATTCATTTAAGGCAGCCACAGGATAGTCCGGTTAGGTAGTCACGACCTCTCAAGGTCAACTACGAGATGCCATAATCAAAAAACAAAAAAAAAAAATAAGCATCAACAATGATTACCTATCAAACATGACATTGATAACCTTACAATACCCAACTAATTTTATGCTATCGTTTTCCAGGCCAAGATGCGCTGAACGAGTATCTCAAGACGAAAAACATCACTATCGAGTATTAGGTTAAATTATCTTAGTGCCTACTGTAATTTATAAGACAAATATTATTTAGATGTAGGTATATTTATGTACATAATTAGTATGTAAGAAAAGACTTGAGAAATATGTGAAATATTGCAATAAAATAATTATAATGTAAATAATTTAATTAAAATAAGTATAATAATATACATATCGGTATTTTAAAAACCTTGTTTAATTTGGACCCAAGTGTTTTCAGTCTTTAACTAAAGGTTTCCTTCAGAAAATAAAATAAATTATTGAATTATATTTGGTTATGCCTTAGCCCGTATTTTTTTTTTAGTATATCAATCTAGTGCTTGACCGCAATCCCGCCTGATGGTAAGCAGTGATGCAATCGTTGATGGTAAAGAGCACTAGTCTATTCAGCCTATTCACTCAAAAAAACTGGGTGAATAGGCAGAAAGACGGCAGTTGAGCGAGGTGGTGCAATGTTAAACCCAACAACACGACCAACGATGTTGCGCCAGAGGGAGATTGATCTATGGACCCTCCGGACGACCAAACTCCCGACACAACAACATTTGGCGCATCATACCCGGCACACATCGCAACACAACTGCTGAGACCCGTCCTCCGTGCGGTTTCACCAGACATTAAGCCGGAAAACAACGATTCCCTTGGCGGCAAGACTGACTGGTGGGTGGTAACTTCTGCCGGCAGCCGATGTTATAGCCTCCCACAACATGTTGTGAATGTTCCCAATTCTGGCACACAGACCTCTCTGTAAGGAGCAGACCGTAATCCACCACCCAGGCCCAGTCATCATCATCATCTTCAACCTTTTTATCGTCCCACTACTGGACACAGGTCTCCTGCCATACAGAGAAGGATTGAGCGTAATCACCACGCTTGCTCAATGCTGGTTGGCGATTACAGACTTGAAAGTCCAAGTTCCCTTAAGATGTTTTCCTTCACCTTTTTAATCAGTCATTGGTGTCCAAGATACTAGAGGTGATCAAAAAGTAATGTTATACGGGTATTTCTAAAAAAGGTAAAAACCCAAAACAAAAATTTTTCGTATCTTTGGTCCTTCAGTACTTCCCAGCTAAAAAGTTGTATAAATAGAACGTCATTTGGAGAAGCTACATTAATTTGAATACCTACCAGTAGTCGGAGCAACAACACAAAAATGGAGAAACACGAAGTGAGATGCGTCATCAAGTATCTCTGAAAAAATGTCTACCAATGAGATACACGCTGATTTGGTAGAGACACTGGGAGACTCTGCTCCTCCTTATTCTACGGTGGTGCAAAAAGTTTAAGCTGGGTAGAACATCCACGGAAGATGAACATCGCGATGGACGCCCGACCTCGTCCTTGACTGAGGAAAACGTGAAAAAAAATCAAAGATATCGTGTTAACAGACCAAAGACTAACCCTCAGACATTTAGCTGAGGTCACAGGGATCTCATATGGTAGCATCCAAAGCATTTTGACCAGCAAAATGAATATGAAAAAGGTCTCCACGCATTGGGTACCGAGAATGTTAACGGACGAACAAAAGAAAAAGCGAGTTGACATTTCAAGAACCAATCTTGCAAAGTTCCAGGCTGACCAAGAAAATTTTTTGTCTCGATTTGTGACTATGGTCAAAACATGGATCCATCATTTTGATTCTGAGACCAAACAACAATCGATGACTTGGAAAAGGTCATCCTCACCGACGCCAAAGAATTTCAGTCTCGAGCTCGGCAAGCAAGGTTATGGCGTCCGTTTTCTGGGATGCTGAGGGAATCATAATGGTTGATTACCTGGAAGAGGGAGCTACCATAACGGGCTCCTCTTACACTGATCAAATAAGATGACTACGAGAAGCCATAAAGGAAAAAAGACGGGGCAAACTCCGAGCGAAAGTTGTTTAATCAGGACAATTTCCCTGCACACAAAGTCGAAGTTGATGAAGAAGATGGCTGCCATTCAAATAGCAGGCTTTGAACTGGTCGAACACCCGCCCTATTCTCCAGATATAGCCCCCAACGACTTTCGTTTCCTCGGCTCAAGGAACGCCTCAGGGGCAAGAAATTTGAGGACGATCGCGAGGTGATGGCTGCTGTAGAGGCATTTTGTGATAGCCAAGATAAAGTTATTTTTAATGGGTATTGTAGGTTTAGAGAAACGTTGGACTAAATGTATCAACTTGTTAGGAGACTATGTAGAAATTTAAATTAAATTTAAACTAGAATCGTTGTTCTAATATACTCATTATCATTACTTTTTGATCGCCCTTCGTATATTTAGAAAATACATATAACTTAGAAAAGTTACATTGGTATTTGCCTGACCTGGAATCGAACCCGCGCACTTATACTGGAGGCTAGTATTTTAACCACTAGGCCACCGCCTAGGCCTAGGCCTATAATAGATGACACATTGTTTATTCAAATATTTGGTTCTACAACATCCCCTTTTCCTAAGGATGTTTTCTTTCACCGTTATGACATCAATGCTGATGAAATTATTTACACAAAGTAAAGCACCTTTAGGTGTTCGAAATAGGACCTAACACAAAGGCACCCCTGCTCTTTGAATTCCCATAACCCAGTATTAATGAAACAAATATTTGTATTTAAAAATTATTATTTTGTGCAAATACCATTATAAAAAGCATACATATATAATAAAAATATGAACGAGGGACGGAGACGGATAGACGCATTGAGATTTAACAGCTTAGATACAGCTTTCATTGTTTCATACATATTAAAAAACCATATTGTTGAACATAATATTTTTAATCCACTCCTTTTGTGTGTCTAGTTTATGTGTCTTGTTCCATTTTTCAAGTACTTCCGCTCTATAAACAGACAAAATTAGATTTCTTAATATGGGCGTAGCCAGCTTCTGGCCTAGGGTGGGAGGGACAAGTCTAAGCTGGGGGGGGGGGGGGGCAAGTAAATTTTTAGGGTCTGATCATCCACGGCTATTTTGTCTTTGAAACTACTACACAAGCACATCTATGGGCGTACCGGGGGGGGGTAGCTGCGTAGTTTTAAAGATTCAATTATACAAAGGGACATAGGACAAGAGAAAATGACTTTGTTTTATAATATGTATTAGTGATTAGTAATTAGGGAAGTTCGTACATGTTCTGCGACATTTCCTTGGGCAGCTGCCCCGACCTTGTTTGATAGTTTCGCCATTATATCACCCACAATTGTTAATCGGTGACCTCGCCCTTTTGGCATTTTGGCGCTCTCATTGGTTGAGAGTTCTTACAACCTTGAAGCGGACCAATCGATGAGTCAAACGCGGTCGATATCAATGATCGACTCTCCGTAATGGAAACTCAGAGTCAAATGCGGTCGATATCAATGATCGACTCTCCGTAATGGAAACTCATGGATTTTTATTAAAACAAAAAAATGTTTGGGTAGTTTTTGAAACATGAGATTGTGACAACCCTTCCGATAATAAACGGGGACGATACGCGAGATAATCTCATAATACTGTCATAGCCATTCAATCAATCGATGAGTCAAACGCGGTCGATATCAATGATCGAGTCTTCGTAATGGAAACTCATGGTTTTTTTATTAAAAGAAAAAAAAATTGGGTAGTTTTTAGAAGATGAGATTGTGACAACACTTCCGATAATAAACGGGTACGATACGCGAGATAATCTCATAATACTATCATAGCCATTCATTCGTTAGTTGTTGAGCAGACAATATTTTAGATTATACAAAGTAATGGAATTGGAAATGAAAGGTAACAATATTCTTCAACTTGTGTAGGTACGGACGACAGCAGGCCAAGCTAGCCCAAACTGTCCCCTATCAACTTTGAGCCTTAATGCTTTAGAGATAAATTTGAAAATCTAATAAGGAAATCTGATAGTTTGTAGTAAGGTGACTAGAGGTGACTTGAGACTTGAGGTGGTAAGATAAAAAAAGGGGTAAGATAAAAAAAATGTAATAACGCCCAATTCCAGGGAATTGTTGTAATCCTGGCAATATCATTGTGAAGACCATTTTATCTTGCCCCACCTCGCAGCCTGCGTCATTCGCTGAGTGAAAGTGCTGGTGTATTATTTGACATTTTTCCGCACAGTACATTTCCCGCGAAAAATTGAGTTTTTCGATCTTACCCCGCTTGCTGTATCTCCTTACTCAGGTAAGGAACAAACATGTTGTTTTGATATTCGTAATTATATTTAAACTGTAATATGCTCTATAATGCGGTGATTACTATATTTCAAGTATTTTAAGATTTATGGTGCCTTTCAAACTTTCCCCTGCATAATTTAAAGGGGTAAGATGATAATATAAAACTTTCCATCTTACCCCGTTTACGAACTCCTACAAAAAGACAGGGGCCCTCAATCTGAAATAATTGGCAGTGATTATAATAATACTGTTTACTAATGTTTATAAAGGCAAGAGTGCATAGTTTTGTGTTTTTTTTTTGTTAATTATTAGGAGACGCATAAATACGAATAGGTGATTTTTTTATATTTTAGTTACTTACTTCTGCTTTACGGGATTACCAACTGATCTGATAAAGCCATATTTCATATTTTTGATAAAAAGTTATTTTTAGTTTTATAAGTAGTACTTATAACGGACTGATTTTATTTAACTGTGATGTTTAAGTATTACCTCCTTTGAAATAATATTTTTAATAATATTTAATTGTATTCTGCTGTCGTGCTTTATTTAATAAAAATAATTATAATGTAGGCTACTTGGTACTAAATGAAAACGTGTGTTTTATTTATCGACCTGAGTTAGACTTGACAGTCATCTATGAGCATGATTATTTAATTTATTTAATATCTATAATATGTTGAGCACCCCTGACTGCCAGCCGTTTCAACGGGGTAAGAACGATATATTTTATTTGAAAAATGTATTTTTCTTGCTTTTAGAATTCGAATTTTTAATGTAACTCATTTTCAGGTTATTTAGGTTATTGAAGTAGAAGGTTTATTGATCACCACACAAGCATAATGACCATGAATACGATTTTAGTGATTCATTAAAATCGCTAAATTCTAGTTAGTGCTATTCACTAAATTCACTTCAGCATTTCATCTTTCCCCTACTTACATATTTTTTTTCTTAAGACCGACTTTACTAACGTTTTTTTAATAAAATATTGTTTCAAAAAGATTGCTGTCAACATTATAGAAACAAGTTGACTATACATTTTTACCCAAAACATCTTTTTCTGCAATTGCCTTAAATTCTTTTGTTTTACAACCGTTTAACCATCAACACTGTTTATCTCATCAAAAATGCATTCCGTCTTACCCCCACTCACCCTAGCTTGATGTGCTGTCGACTGTACCTAATTAACATTGTGTTACGAAATAAGGGATCAGAATGACTAAACACAAAATAATTAACATGTACTAGGTATCCGTACAGTTCATAACTAACCGAATGTCCTGACAACTCCGTAAGCGTTTAGGATCACCAGCAAGAGTCGATGAACAAGCAGCTGTCTTCACAATGTCATAAACATTGGATCCTTGTCCGTAGCTGGGGGTGACTGCCATACGTAAGTTACGAAGCATCACGCTATCCGATGAACGGCGGGCATTACTTAAAACCATGCAAATATATAAATATAAAAGGTAAAAATAATGAGAATGTGTAAGTAACTTAGGTACCGAAGCTAATATCCATACGATATACACCAATAGAAACAAGAAATCGCATCTTCTTCTTCTTCAGCCTATAGATGTCCACTGCTGGACAAAGGCCTCCCTCAAGGCTTTCCACGCCGACCGGTCTTGCGCTGCCCGCATCCATCGGTTTCCCGTGACCTTCACCAGGTCATCGGTCCATCTTGTTAGGGGCCTCCCTACGCTGCGTCTTCCAGTACGTGGCCGCCACTCTAGACCCTTACTTCCCCATCGGCCATCGGTTCTACGAGCAATGTGCACTGCCACTTAAGTTTAGCGACTCGCAGAGCTATGTCGGTGACTTTGGTTCTTCTGCGGATCTCCTCATTTCTGATTCAATAACGCAGAGAAACTCCGAGCATAGCTCTTTCCATAGCCCTTTGTGTGACTCTGAGCCTTCGTATGAGGCCCATTGTGAGCGACCACGTTTCAGTTTTGTGAAATCGCATAGTCTTAGTAAATCAATAAGTAATAATTAAACATCAAAAATAAAATAATAATAAATTATCATCTTCATCATGCATCTAAAATATATATAAAAAAAAAAACAATCACATACTTCTCAGGAATAGACGGCAGCATGCCCATACTGTTTAATGGGTTCGGAATTATAAAAGTCGTTGTGGTTGTGGATGGGATAGCGTAATTTCTCTGAAACCAAGATGGTTTTTTTTTTGACAAATCACAGATTTAGCTAGTCCCAAACTCCAAAGTAAGTTCGAGACCTGTGTTATGGGATACTAACTCAACGATACTATATATAAAATAGATACATAATATATAGATAAACATCCAAGACCCAGGCCAGTCAGGAAAAGATTGTTTTCCATCATGACCTGGCCGGGGATCGAATCCGGGGCCTCCACGTTGCAGGCAGGCGTGTTGACCGCTGCGCCACGGAGGACGTCAAATTGAAAGCACACACAGTTTGTAACCTGGACTTAGACGTTGTATCCTGGAAGTTCGACTGAATCCAGACAGAATTTCGACTCCAATTTTTCTTGAGATGGAAGGTTAATCTAAAATTATACCATGGGAGTCCCATAAGATAATTTTTGAATGCCGCGCTGGCGCATACTTTTATATACTAAAAGTTACTGCCTACAATACCGTCGACCACTCGCATATACATACCTACATATATATATAGTAGATATGTTCAGGTGACGCCACAGGGATTGTCACAAATAGGTGGAGGGACGATCTATACTTACACTGTATCTGATTTATATGGATTACAGGGCTTTTACTCCCCCCTCCACCATCCCCTTCAGTAGTCTAAATGAAAAATTATATGGCTAGAAAGATGGTGGCTCCTTTCTTTTTAATTTTTCAGCATAGACAGACATGCTTCGTAAGCTTCATCATGTAGCTAGATGGATCTGCACTAAACCCTATAACCTGAAGAGTTAGAGGTAGGCAGCAAGCAGAGGTGTAGCATAAACAAAACTAAAACTAAAGGAGTTGTTGGCAAGATAATGATAATAAAGAAGCAATGGATAGTGAGATTAAAATGCGGTTTATGTTAGAAAGGTGACTGCTACTATCATTATAAACGTTAGAAACTTACAAGCATATTGCATACATTTCGAGCAATCATATATTTGGCCATATTTGCAGAAAAGGTCTGCAAAAAAAATAATAACCGATAATTTACCTAGACTACATTTCAACAGAAACAAATTGTGAATGTCAAATATTCAAGTTTTATTTATAACAAATAGCGAAAATGAAAAGGTCATAAAAGTGAAAAAGGATTTATTTTAACTACCTATCTCATCGTTGAATATGGCGTAATAAACGAGGCGATATCATTGAGTATTGCCGTGCCCTGAAATTAAATCTCATAACGGTGAAATCGTCGCGGCCGGTTGCGATTGTGTATTGGATTCTCTCCGGCGTGGGTAATAATAATAATAAATATTTGGGTATGTCGGAAGGTTAGGTATCAACGATGCTGACATGAACCAATCGTTGAAGGAGCGCTTCTTTGGTCGCCTGAAGAAGGTATTAAATAGTTTTCTTTTGGGCGGAAATAAGGTGCGCACCTTCAACGGGTGGGTCATGCCGGTTTTGATGTACTCTTTCGGGATACTCAAATGGACTCAGACTGAATTCGACGCCCTAGATAGAAGGGTCCGTACACTGCTGACAGGAAACCGAATTCATCACCCACGGTCATTGGTGATGAGATTAAATGCGGCAATAACATATAAACATTTCCAAACAATTCCGAACGAAACATAATTTGTCAGTGTCAAACTGACGTTTCGTTACCTCAAAATTTCTTAAACTTCAAAATCAGATGTTTATTTCCCTATTCTGTGACAATCGCAATTAAGAATAAGTGTTGATTTATTCAATTTGGTAATAAAATAATATATTAAAATGAGTAAAACAAAGGTAGTGCTGCGCGATATATCGCCAGTAATGCAAAAATTAAGAGATTTCCTTCTTGGAGTGAGTATCAATCGTTGTTTGGGTCCATTATGTAACGGAAAAGGTTTTTTGTAAACAGCTGCATTATATTTTATATTAGAGGAAACACACGAACGCACTGCGCTTCGAGCCGCTGCTCGCGAATAGAACTCAGCCCCCGCCGCAGATTCCTGATGGAGTTTCCCACAAGTTAGTATCCAATGTAACCTCACATTTATAAGGGTTTAGTTAGAAATGTATACCTACTTCATACTACTTATATATGGATACTTCATTGAAAGTTTTGTACCTACCAAATAAACTCACTTGTTGAGATGAACTAGAATCAATAGCAATTCTTAACATATTTATTTTGTGAAAGGCCAAGCAAAACTATCATCCATACTAATATTATAAATGCGAAAGTAACGCTGTCCGTCTGTTACGCTTTCCCGCTTAAACCTCTCAATCGATTTTGATGAAATTTGGCACAGACAACCTTTAGACCTGCTACCTTTAATGGAAACAAAATCCCAAAGGAAATCTAAAAAGCGAGATATAACCGAATTCCATACGGGCAAAGCCGCGGGCGGAAAGCTAGTAATAATATATTCATATGCGATTTCAGAATCAAGAGTTCAAGTCTATGAAAGTAATCATATCGTTAAACGTCTACTAAGAGTATTTTGTTTGTAGGCATTCTCAGAATTACTACTACACCCGGGATGGACGTCGTGAAGTAGCACCACCAATTGACGTTTCTAAGAAGCTACTGGCAGCTAGTGATGACAAGGGGTAAATATAATTTTAAAACAAATCATAACAAATATACTAGAGCATAGCAAAGCTAACATAGAACATATACTAGACTAAATATAGATTCATTCTTAATTCTAATTTCTTCTTTTTTGTCAACACAGAGCTTTAATTTATTGGTATGAAGCTTTTAACATATTGACCACTTGGTTTTGTCAAATAAAAACAGGTTATTAGTATAAATCCAAAATTGTTTATTGTAACCAATACAAGCAGTGTTTTAAAGGGAGGTCCCAAACATACAATACATAATATGCAAATTGTAAGAATAAACTATTTTGAACATGGAAAAATGCAACTGTTGGTATGAGCACCAGAACATTTTTTGAACTAACTCTTCTTTGCTATTATTGTGATTTAACCTTTTGAACGCCCATCTATATAATACGCGATGTGTCCTCCTGCGCCACACTACAAATGTATAACGCATGTATAGTAAAACGTAGGGATGGGATTAGTGTCCTATCGACAAATAATATTATACATATAAAATAATGTTTATTCACCAATTTATGAAGCTAAATAAAAACTGTAATCGTAATTTCATATTTTATTTTATTTCATAAAAAAAAAAACAATATGAAAACCTGGATATATTCCCCATAATAAAGAAAAGAATTTTAAATTTATTAGATGTGTGTTCTACAAGGCACATTCCTATTTGTCTCCAAATGTAATCCTTCTACTTCATATCAAGTAGTTGGCGCTCGAGGCACGTCAAAATCCTTTCTGTTCTAGGGATGTCTAGATTTCTATGGTATATATTTTATATTCACTGTGGTCGAGTTACACGTGCATAAACTCAACCGATTCCTGCATAATTTATTTCGTTTACTTACAACAAATATAATTAATAGAAGCTAAATACGTGGTTTTCTACGTTTTAAAAAATAAAATAAAATGGAGGGTAAGTGTCTGTTTTACACAAGACCTTTTTTTTTTAATGGTGTCGCTAAATACTCGCAATTATTTTTCTGGTTTGTAGAAACTAATAGAAAACTGAAGAAAATTCCTGAAACGACTTAACGGAATGTCAAGACGACGAACTATTTCAAAATTCTGATTCGGACTTGAACCTTCTTCCTTCCTTCCTCAGCCTATAGATGTCCACTGCTGGACAAAGGCCTCCCCCAAGGCTTTCCACGATGACCGGTCTTGTGCTGCCCGCATCCATCGGCTTCCCGCGACCTTCACCAGGTCATCGGTCCACCTTGTTGGGGGTCTCCCTACGCTGCGTCTTCCAGTACGTGGCCGCCACTCCAGAACCTTGCTGCCCCATCGGCCATCGGTTCTACGCGCAATGTGCCCTGCCCACTGCCACTTAAGTTTAGCGACTCGCAGAGCTATGTCGGTGACTTTGGTTCTTCTGCGGATCTCCTCATTTCTGATTCGATCACGCAGAGAAACTCCTAGCATAGCTCTTTCCATTGCCCTTTGTGTGACTCTGAGCCTTCGTATGAGGCCCATTGTGAGCGACCACGTTTCAGTTCCGTAAGTCATCACTGGCAACACACACTGGTCAAAGACTTTAGTCTTGAGACACTGTGGTATCTTGGACGACGAGAAGATGTAGCGTAGCTTCCCGAACGCTGCCCAACCGAGCTGGATTCGCCGAGACACCTCTTTCTCGAAGTTGGACCTACCTAGTTGGACTTTCTGTCCCAGGTATATATACTCGTCAACAACTTCGAGTGCAGAGCAACCAACTACAATTGGAGTGGGTGCGACATGAGAGTTCGACATGATCTTCGTCTTATCCATGTTCATTTTTAGACCCACTTGTTGGGAAGCTCTGCTGAGGTCATTGAGCATTTTGCCCAAGTCTTCCAGGGTCTCAGCCATGACCACGATATCATCTGCGAAACGGAGATTAGTGATGTACTCGCCGTTGATGTTGATGCCAAGTCCTTTCCAGTCCAGGAGCTTGAAGACATCTTCCAACGCAGCAGTGAACAATTTAGGAGATATGACATCTCCTTGTCTCACTCCACGCTGCAGTTGGATCGGTTTCGAGTCCTGATCCTGGAGACGGACTGACATGGTGGCGTTTTTGTACAAACACTTTATCACCTCAATGTATCGATGGTCAATTTGGCACCGCTGGAGAGACTGTAGCACCGCCCAAGTCTCAATCGAATCGAAGGCCTTCTCATAGTCCACAAACGCCAAGCATAGTGGTTTGTTATACTCCTCGGACTTCTGTATAACTTGCCGCAGCGTATGAATGTGGTCTATGGTGCTAAAGCCTTTTCGGAAGCCTGCGAGCGAGACGATTCGTGATGACCCTAGAAAACAGCTTGTAGACATGGCTCAGGAGGCATATCGGTCTGTAGTTTTTTAGGAGGGTATTGTCACCTTATTTGAAAAACAAAACCACCACGCTCCTGTGCCACGCCTTAGGCGTTTCGCCTTTAAGAATGACGGAATTAAATAGCTTCTGAAGCGCTTTAAGAACCGGTTTGCCACCCGCTTTCAGAAGCTCAGCCGTAATTCCATCATCTCCAGCCGCCTTATCGTTCTTGAGCTGTTTCGGGGCCATACCAATCTCGTACAGGCTGACGTCCGGGATATCGTCGGTGTAGTGTCGGGTTACTCTCCAAACGGAAGGGTCTAAGTTTTACAAAACCCTCCGTTCAAAAAGACAGAAGAAGATCTCCGGTCCCACCCGCCGGCTAATGGAAGAAAGACGGGAGGTGATCTTAAAATCCCCTGATGATGCTTCGCGCATCAGATGCCTTAACAGACAGATCTCAAAGTCTCTGACTCGCGATATACGCCAATTTAATACAAATTGTATTAAAGAGGCTATCGAGCGGAACAAAGGCTCCAAAGTGTTCGCACGAGAATTGTCTGTTGGACAGAGTCTACTTGCGAAGCTGAAGACTGGGGATGGTAGGATCGTCACTTCCAAGCCCGAGCTTTTGGGTGAGATGGAGAAATTCTACGGAGAGTTATACACATCAACACACGCACCTGTTGTAAGCCTGGCTAATGATCCTAGAGACTTGAACAACTCGCAATAATTCGTCATATTCACAGTCACAATTTTTTTTATAAGGACACGTGCGCCAACTCAAGATGTAAACATTGCACTACACTAAAATGCACAAGGTCACTATGACCTTGAAACCCGTCCGCTTATGACAGATTTCCTTCTATACACGTCGGTGGCGCGTACGGACCGATAACTAACTAACTTTGTAGGGATGGGTTTTTCAAACGGGGTTTCAGTATCGACAATGATTAGAAAACCTGTTAATTCTTGATTAAGGTGAATAAAACCTAGTTTAAAGTGTACTATATTTATAAAATATTATATATTTACGTCATTTTTCTTGCAACAATAGTATTTATGATCATTTCGACGAGATGAAATATAGCGAGGTCTTCTTCGTGTCCTATCACTGGCTTACTTGATATCAAGTAATTGGCGCTGGGGGCATTAAAATATTTTCTGGCGTTTTTGTTTCTATGGAAAATTAAACAAATAAGAACTTATTATGCGTGAAAAAGTTAAAAATATGGTTGATAACAGGGCAAATTTCCATAAAAACAAAATGAAAGGTCTTGTAAAAGTCGTAAATTTATTTTATACTGTGATTACTTCTAATCAAGTAGTGGCGCTGAGGGCACGAAAATCTCGAACTTGTATAGAAGTGATTGGCATTCAAAAGGTTAAAGGGAGGTCCCAAACATACAATACATAATATGCAAATTGTAAGAATAAACTATTTTGAACATGGAAAATGCAACTGTTGGTATGAGCACCAGAACATTTTTTGAACTAACTCTTCTTTGCTATTATTGTGATTTAAAAGCCAATAAAACACAAAGAGACAGACACAAATACATAACATTTAATGTAGGAGAAAATGAGATATATCATTTTCTTCATATTTTTTATTCACTCACACATTATTTGTTAATGTTTTTCTACTCATGTAGAAATGTGCGAGAGGATTCTACTCAGTAAACATGGGCTGACTGTGGGCTGTGGGCTGTGTGTGTTGTGGGCTGTATTTTTAGTAATTGTTAATATTCTTTCGTTTTCAGAGCACCCAAGACTGCTGCTAATCCAAGACCAACCCCAGGGCCTGTGTACCAATGGGACAAACACTATGAATGAATTATGTAGCAAATGGATTAATGGAAAATGAAAGTTTAATTTAAATAAAGTTTATGTAGAATAAGGGCCAAGGATTTTTAATGTCTTAACTTCTATTGCATCATAGCCTCCGATCACTGCAGTTGGCTTTTAGAATGTTGTATGATGTTAAGTGGCAGTGGGCCGGGCCACATTGCCCGTAGGACCGATACCCGAGGAGACCGACGGGTTCTCGAGTGGCGACCACGCACTGGAAGACGCATGGGTAGACCCCTGACAAAGTGGACCGACGATCTGTGTAGCTACCATGAATTTTCATTACGAGATTCGATTGTCGATATCGAGCGCGGTTGACTCATCGATTAGCCCACTTCAAGGTTGTAAGTACTCTCAACCAATGAGAGCGCCAAACGCGCTCGATATCGTTGATCGAGTCTCGTAATGAAAACTCATGGTAGCTACACAGGTGAAGGTCGCGGGAAACCGCTGGATGCGGGAGGCGCAGGACCGGTCGTCGTGGAGATCCCTGAGGAAGGCCTATGTCCAGCAGTGAACGTCTTTCGGCTGAAATGATGATGATGTTCACAAAAAACCACTGAAGGGAAATCTTCTTTAGCAACGTGAAGCACTTCTGTTGGATCGGAAAAAAAGAATAGAATTCGCGCGATCGTGACCGATCCGACGCAGTGTTAGTGTTTTACTTTTTGTCTATTCTGTGTTATTTAATGATTTCAGTTTTCAGTTCTATCGGTCAGTACCACAATTGCAATTTTTTAGATTTTGTTTAGGGTTAATGGTTGTACGGTATTTCATATTAGGGGAATATTAAGAAGATAAATGATACCAGCTATGAATAAGACGGATGTGAGTAAAAACGCTGGGAGAGGATGCTGTATGTGAGAACATATAGGATGACCTATAAGTAGTGATGTTCTTTTGAAAGGAGACAACATAAACTAGTATTGAGAGCTCGCAACCGGCGCCCGTAGGAAAAAAAATAAGTTAGTTCAGAGGGATAATAGGGTATTTGACTAAAAAAAACTAATTAGTCCGTCAGTCAGATTTCCAAAAAATATTAGACAAGTATTTTTTTTTCATATAAACAAAAAATGAAGACGACACAGTGCGTTGAAAACTCGTGTGACGTCACTACACGATACACTTTTTAGCGAGCAATGACGTCACCAGCCACCGCTCCTGATCTTTGATGCCTTTTATATATGTCATTTTTTATTGATTTGATAAACAAAATATACGTATCCAATATTTTTCTATAACCTGAATGACAGATTAAATGGAATCAATTTTTTTTTACCCAGGAAACATCTCTATTCTGGCATCTCGGCATCACAAGCACGAGGTGAGATTAGACTGCGATTAAATTTACGAGAAAGGGCCTTCCAACTGTGAACATTCTTAAAATTACGGGGATTGTCCCTCTGATCAATTTCCTCTCTTCAGAAGTATGTTAGTGAGGCGAACATGCCGTGAGTTTATGGATGTATAAATGATACAAACAAATTGAAATACAACTTTGTATTTTTCTACAAACAGAAAATGCATAAAACAATAACAACTTTTAAATTTTACAATTCTGATTAAGAATTTTTTCCAAAACTTGGCCAGACATGACAAAATAGTTTCATAGTATAAGATACGCAAAATATTACAAAAAAGATCTATTACATACAGCTTTAATTAGAGATCCTACTTTATGCTCGGTTGTTAATATGACACATAGAGCTTTGTCTCATACAGATGTACGAGGGACAGAGAAACTGGTCTACTAACCAGTTTTTTATTTATCAATAATTAGCTGACAGTATTATGCTGTTATACTCTTTGGCCGACAGACGTCAATACTTCATTCAAAAATACCATAGACAAAAGCACTTTCAGTTTCACCCGATTTTCCATTTACGGGCAACTTTTCAATATTTTAATACCAAAAATGTTCAAATCAGTGCTTACCAACATTTGTTATCTCTAATGTCAACCTGGGAGATTGCCATCTACGTATACGGTCTTGCCTGTGGGTGCCTTAATAAATAAGGCCTCGTACTTAAAAACTAAGCGCAACGCTGGGGAGGGCACCAAGGGCCAGGCCAAAGGTTCGAATTATTGCTACAGGCTCTGGAACACTGGCTGGGGCGGAGCACTTACCAACAAAAACTTAATTTCTCATCTCATTATAAAAGATAGTTGTGCCATATATTGCCAGTTACTGCATGTAAATAAGCGACCTCTAACGGAGAATAAAAGCACACAACAAGACCTCCGAAAACACTCTTAAACACATGCGCATGCAACCTATATACATAACTTGTCCTACATTCCAATACTCGATTTAGTATAATTTTAGTAATATTTATTTTAATTATACACATGATTATGTTTTTTTTTCTACAATATTTATATGGATACAGTTTCATTCACTAAGCTCGACCATCTAGATACTGATAAATTTCCAATCCTATGTTTTAAAAATACTGGCTAATTTCATGTTAATAATTTCACAATTTTAAGAGATTAATTTTATTATAGCTGCTCAAAATGACGCAAAGTTCATACGTCTTGCGTTCAATAATTTCATTGGCCCAAAAATGAGTCCGATTGTGTCATATCTGCCTCAATAGATACGTGGGACAGATTCAAACGCAAATTGACGTAATTTATGCGTACAGTCACGAGCACAATATGTCAACAATGGGAAACTTTCAATTGCAATTTCTGCGTGAAATGACGATATCGAAATACGACATATTGAAAAAAACCCATGAGTTCTATGGGACATAGGTATTCTATTTTCCTAGTAAAATATTTTTTTATTCATACATACTTATGCTTGTGACTGTACACGAATTATAAAGACTGATAACACGATGCAATTTAATTGCCTTTGGTTTTAATTAAGTTGTAGCAACATTAAAAGTTGCATTGTCTAAACACCATTTTAGACGATACAAGTCATTTGTTGCATCAATAGGCTATTTGACAGATTTATAATTTCTATCTTGAATTATTTGGTTGCGGTTAAGAAGTTCATCGAAAGTTTTTTTTTATATACGTATTTCATAAGAAACATGCAAATAAAAATTCAAAATTCAAATAGCCGCCAAAACGCTTTATTCAACAAAATGGCGTCGCGCTTTGTAAGTGACGTCACAAACTTATAAACGGTTTTCGGTTCCGCAGTGGTGTTCGTGTTTATCTGTTATTTGTCAGTCAGAAAACAAAAATATAACACAAATCGCTCCAAATATCCTTAAAAATATTCTAAAAACGCTAAAACACCTGAGAACACAGAACGGCAACAAGTGTTTATGAGCGTATGACGTCATCGTGACATTAGCCAATCTGGATCGTTTCACAATTGGTGGCGCGAGAAACAAAATGCCAAACATATTTTTGTGTTTTTGGATATATTAATTGTTATTATTTTCATTAAAACTCATGTAAATGACATAATGAACCCTCATTTTATGCATTTAAAGCAAATAATCACAAAAATATTCATAGTGTCAAATAGCCTATTTTATTGTATGCCATAGGCAATTAAATTTCCACCATGTAAATCAGTTTTAATACTATAATTGTATACAAAATTGTATTGATTAATCTTTCTTCCTTAATTTTACGCTTCCTTATCCAAATCCACCTCATTCACCGAAGGTTAAAACTACACTGTTGACCTACAAATATATTATACAAAACCTTACCAAAATTCGAGTTAGTCACCCTTTCTACATTTACTAAGCTATATCGTCCCAATTGTTCAATTTTATGTTTCAAAGTCAATCACGCCAACGCCATCAACCTTACACTTTCCAAACAATAAAAATGGAATGAAGGTTACTTCAATAAAAGCATAAAATAAAGCGAAAAAAGTTAGCGTAATTCAAAATTCATCACTGGAATCGGTGGAGTCCGGGGTTCGTATATGCATTGTAGAAAAGTGCCCAAAGTTGAAATTTCTTTTTCGCGGAGGACGGCGGGATCTGTATTTAAACTTTTGTCATTTATCGTCACCATGGACTTGCTTACGGAATTGCATGGCGTCTCCGTAGGCTTTCTTAACGGCCTTTCTGTCTGCTGGCTTGCGGGATTCAATTAATTTTGCTTGATCAACGCTTTTGTCGAGACCTAGAGCTTCTAGCTTAACGGGCGGCAGCCATTGCCAAGTGCGTTTGACGTCAAAGAATAATACGAGATAAAGAATGGGCTCGTGGGAGTGGTTTTTCTTGAGATTGAGAACGTCTTGAGGTGGGACCGGGAGCGGAACGCCGTTGTAGATGAAGCCTTTCGGGATCTTCGGGTCGATGATCAGGGCTGGGTACCAGGGGTAACCTCTGTTGAAAAAGTTTGGGTTACTTATAATAAAGATTTCTAACAAATGCAAAGCAGTTTAATGAAGATTGAGGGTTTTGTACAGACTTCTGTGTTGCTTTCCCGTGTTAATTAGCACTGAGAACTGAATAGTTAAAATCCCTAAAAGTCGAGCTACTCGAAAGTCTAGAATAAAAGTATTGCCAAGTTACAAAATTTAAGGATGAAAACATCTACCCTCATTTGGACATAAATGTCCATAATAATAATAAGCAATATTTCGTGTAAAGTAAACCCTAACAACATAATATATAAAGAAAACCCTGTCCGACCCATAAGGGTAATAAAGGTTAAGTAAACACATGACCAAATAAAATATGAAATTTTACATAATCATCATAATATCAATACTAATGAATTTTGCAATAATCTTTTTTTTTCCGTGAATTAATTCCAACTTCCCCAAAATTTGGTATTTTTTTAATAAGTGACAACAGCGGTATTATTATGAGCGAATAGCGATGCGGCTGCGTGCTGCGTACCCTGCCCCTTTCGCCCGCGCTTGTATCGCCTACCGCATGTATTAATTTACCTCGTTTTGCTTTTTTTGGGGATTTCTTTTCTAAGTTTAGCCCATCTTTGTAGGCATTAGTAGAATCAGTTATCGATACCTAACAATACCTTCACGGATCGGACAGGGTTTTCTTTACATATTGTATAAATTTTACATCCACGATACAGGAAAAATTCCTAGTGTGGGGACACTTAAGACTTTCTCCTGTATTGTGTGTACAATTACTTGTGGGTCTTTGTTTCGTGCGGGAATCGAACCCGCAACACGCAGCGCTGCAGTCAATCTCGCAAAAATAGAAAAAATAAATGCGGTATACAGCTACTGACTTCACTGACCTGCATTTGGCCCAGACGAGTTGTAGCGGTTCTAGGTGTAAAGTCGACGCCTGCGCAGACTTGACGGGGGTCTTTGAAGTTGAAGATCTAGTTCCTCGGGCCTGTTCAGTATCACAATATTGTAGTGTTATTTATGGTTTTTTATGGTGTTTGTGGTTTCTTTATAAACGATTAGTCAATGTATATTAACGTTCAAATGTTAAAAATGTGTTTAATAATCGCTATTCATTACTTCACAACTTCACAGAATTAACATTTCAATAACTTAATTCGCAAATTGGCTTAACTCCACATTTAGTAAAAAAAAAAAAAATGTTATACTACTAATAATTCATAGTCATCATCATCATCCCAGCGTTAATCCCAGTCGCATCCGAAGCCTTTTCAGCTTTGGAGTCTGGGGTTCGCTTTACCAGTCCAACTGCTGATATGGCTAAACTTCGACATTTTCCATGAAGCGACTGCCGTCTGACCTCCACAACCCGAAGGCGACATCGAAGCATTGCAGTTAGACAAAATTGTAGGACTTTTGAGGGCTCCAACAACCCGTAACGACTGCCACTAGATGTTCGTAGGGCAACCGGGACCAACGGCTTAACGTGCTTTCCGAGGCACGACCAGACCAGTACAAATGTTCATATTCATGCATACAAATACTTGCACTGTGCGGGGATCGAACCCGCGCCACCTTGCGCAGCGGCCGCGTCCGCTACCGCTACGCCACGGAGGCTGTCAACTACTAATAATTCATAGTATTTTAATTAATACGTCTAGAGGAGTCTACATTACCAAAAATACTAGCTTACGATAGTATCTAACAACGGTATTATGAGGTGGTTATATTCTTCATTATGAGTGGACTCTAGTGCCGAGGAATTTGAGAAAGAGGTATTTGGAGAAACTATTGCCGTCGCGCCGCTTTCAACCTTTCCCCGTAAAGTGCGAAAGGGACAGTTGCAACTCAGGCTGATTTTACCTACAAAAACTTTGACCAAAAGAGGTTTCGTGTTCCGCTGTTTTCTTTTTTAAAACACGACAGATCTCAACTAATTTTATATCGAAATTTGGAGGATGAGTATACCTATGCCTCTATTATTTTCTTTTTTGTCAAAAACTTATCACGTTTGTGTAATAGTCGTCTAAACAACGCGGTAAAAAAAAGAGTTATTTTTCGTGATTTTGAAACATCATATTTCTTTTATTAATTAAATTTTCGAAAAAATCAAATAATAGGGGCGCGTATAAGGTGTGAAATTGTAGAAAAAAAATCATTGCTCTAAAAGCGTTATCCATGAAGAAAGCAGCGGAATACGTTTATATGAAGAAAACGCCACTAGAGTCCCCTCTTAAGTGATGTATACAGAGATGTACAAAAAGGTTTTAAAAAATCATTTAAATACAAAATTCAAAATACTTTTCAGATTTATTATTTCAAATGCAAAATACCAAATAGTTTTGCGTTAAGTATTTGAAATGCTAAATGCAAAATAGGTATTTTCAAAATACTTTTTCAAAATAAAATAGTTTCAGGGTTTGGGATAAAGTCATGATGTGGCCACTATGCTACAATATTTCAATGTTCTTTATAAATTATTCACTGAATGGACTTTTTACTACATAAATCACGCGCTTTTATTTAGTAAACAACCCTATAAATAATTTTTAAAGTCCAATGAAAGATGAGCGGGACACTCAGCTTGACTTTTTCGCCAAAAAACCTGACCAAAGAAGTAAAAATGTTCTTTTTTAGTTCAACTGTCATTGGCGATATCCGCCAGTATTGTGAAATAAAATTTCCAAAAATTTTCTACAATTTGTTACACATGTTATTGACAAAACAATGGTAACTATTCCACAGGGGCAATTGATCAAGAGTTGAAGTAGTATTCAATACTTGATCGTAAACAAGAAGAAGAAGAACTAAAAATGGCGCGAATGGCTAGCAGGCGCATCTATCGGTCAAATTCGGCAATACCTGTATTGCCGAATTCGTTCATAAAGGAGATGTTTCAGAAATGTATGGAGCCTGGGCCAGCACATTGTACACTTTAATATTAATTTCCTATACTTATTTTATTTTAGTTTTTATACAGATTCAATTTAACTCGGCCAAGGAGTGCAACACAACTACTAATAAATATGGTGGTCAGCAATAAGCGAAATAAGATGTTGACAGTTTTTTTTTTTTTTTTTTATGGCATCTCGTAGGTGGCCATTAGAGGCCGTAACTACTTAACCGGACTTTCCTGTGGATGCCTTAATAAAAATTAAAACCTCCAGCCAGGGGCACTTAAAACTAACTTAAAATTAGGCGACTACGCACTAAGGGCACCCCCTGTGGGGTACGAACCTCGGCTTAGGGCGTCGCTAGAGAGGACAGCGAGGGACGGCTGGATCGAAAGTTATACTTAATGGTTTGATGACCGCGGCGTTTCCTAGTGCTAGCTCCGAGAAGAAACGCCGAAATTTTGACAGTGACATTTGATTGACGTGTCATGTATCTAAGGCTATCGTATCTATATTATCTACCATATGACTGCGAAGAAAACAAAACATGAATTCCGAACATACGGCCCATTAAATAAACACAATCAACTCAAATCAACACTCGACACGAACACAACGAGAAAATAGAACTGTCAAAGTCGCCAATCAAAGGTCACCACTGTCATAGCTACTAATAAAGGGTTATCTCACTAAAAAACGTTTCAAATAATTAATTATATAAACTTGTATTTTTATTCAAATTAATTTAGTAGATTTTTTTATGAAAATCTTTTATTTTTTCTTTTTATCGATAAAGCGTACACAGTGGTGCCTCAAAATGAAACATCTCCTTTCATTATGTTTGACTGGTAATGTTGGCTAAACTTAATCACAAAGTATTTTGCATTTTGAAATGAATTTGAAAAATGCAAAATATATCTCGAAAGGTATTTCAAATAAAATACAAAATGCTTTTTACTAAAAAGCATTTAAATGCAAAATACAAAATAGCTATTTTGCATTTTGTATTTGCATTTTAAATAGAAGTATTTCAAATAAATCGCATCTCTGGATGTATAAAACTAAAACTGTTTTAAACATCATTTCTCCTGAAAAATTAAGGAATGAATAAGGTGAAATCTTACGATACCCACAGGTCCACAATCAACCACCAATTCTTTTCCCTTATTTATCTCGTTCCGCTTCTTATTTACCTAGGTCGGCACGACTACCTAGACAATAGCCTCCAAGAGCCCCACAACTCACTTTCCCGGGCGTGGCGGGCTCGGCGTCGGACATGTCTGTGAGCGCGGCGGTCCGGCGGGACCGACGCCGGCGCGGCTCGGGCCCACTGCTGCCCGACCGACCAGACTCGGCCGCCTCGTTGAAGCTTGAGCTGGAGATAGACGAGCATTATTATCATCAGTGATAGCCGAGTGTTTACGGGCGCGACTTTCAAAGTGTAGGTCCAGACCCTATCAAACGCTTTACTCTGTGTACACATGGGCGAAGTCGCAGACGGCAGCTGGTTTAAGATATGACACACTAGCGGCCGCCAGCGACTTCGTTGGCGTGGAGTTAGTTATGCTCCGCTCCTATTGGTCGCAGCGTGACGTTAAGCCTTCGTGGATTAATGGGCTATCCAACGCAAAAAGAATTTTTCAGTAGTTTCCGAGATTAGCGCGTTCAAACTTTTTTTTTATTTTATTTATTTATTTCAAAATATACATTTCAAGGTACACAAATAATATTTTAACTAAAAAATCAAAAAGTACAAAAAATAATGTGTCGTTGGTGTCTGTACTAATGAATTAAATCACTGTATCACAGCCACCAGCGCCTTCCAAATTAGGTTAAACAATAAAATAGGACTATTGGGGCGTACCAAAAAGTAAATCAAATAAGTGTAATAAAGCAAAATAAAATAATTAATTTAGAATTTAAAGAAAAGTAACAATTAATACTAGATATACCAAAATTAACAAAAAAAGAATAAAAAAGGATTGATTTGATTTGAACTAAGCCACTTGTTTACATGGATTAATGTATGTGTATGTTCATGCAAGAGTGATTCTGCATGTAGGTAGAGGTGGTATGTGTATACTAACAATCAAACAAACTCATCAGCTTTATATATTAGTATAGAGCAGGGGTGGCCAATTTGAGTAGACTCAAGGTCTACTGTTTACCAAGGAAACCTTGTGCGATCTACCAAACACATACCTACTTCTTGAAATCATAAAGGAACAGCGTAGTTTTAATACACAATCATATTTTTTAATTGACCAGTCTTAGTAGGTTCTGTTTATAGGTATCACATTTGAGATTGAATTTTTCAAATCGGTCTAGTAGTTTCACAGATTAGCGCGTTCAAACAAACAAACTCTTCAACTTTATATATTAGTATAGATAGCACGGTAAACGTAAGGTGGGACACCCTCAGGCTAAGTGGAGCGACGATCTTCGTAGGATGGCTGATAGTAACAAGATAGGAGTTGCCAAAAATCGAGTTGAAACAGGAAACAGGAGAGGCCTAAATCCAGCAGTAGACTGCAATAGGATGATAGCACTCACCCGTCACTAGAACTCATAGAGCAGGAGTGGTGGGAGCCTTCGTCTTCGTAGTGCGTGCACGAAGAACACGACTGCGACCACGCCGAACTGCTCGACGACGATCTGTAATGATTAGGTGTTATCAGTAAGCTGTGTTAATTAACTGATTTAAAATCAATATTATGTCCTGAGCATTCATATATACAATATGTAAAGAAAACCCTGTCCGACCCATAAGGATAATAAAGGTTAGGTAAACACATGACCAAATATAATATAAAATTTTACGTAATCATCATAGTAACAATACTAATGAATTTTAAAATAATGTTTTTTTCCCGCGAATTAATTCCAACTTCCCCGAAATTTGGTAATTTTTAAAAAAGTGACAACACCGTTTTGACGGTACGCTTATGCGATTCGACCACGCGTCGCGTGCTAGCTTTCATCACATAAAATGTCCTTAACAAACATTCAGGCACGTTATTATTTATAATCACACAATCACTTCACCCAATGTATCACACACGCTTTACCACACACACATAACACACATACACAACACACACACCTATCCATGGTGGATATATTACTCAGTCGAAACTAGTGATGTAAAATGAAAAAAAAAAAAAAACAATTTGTTTTTTTTTCTCTTTATTGAAAAAAAACTTAGCGTCGTTGTTTTTTTCCTAGTCTACGTTTTAGTTCAAATATAAATTAAATTTGTAATTTATGTAATAAATCAACATATTATTTATTCATAATTCACTACTTCCAACAATAAATCACAACTCATTTTTTTTTAAAATTGTGGTTGTATTATCAATGAATGTTGCCAATATTTTTATGAAATTTTGGTACTATTTTATCAGAAAAGTACCGCAGGTTCAAGAATAAACCTGAGACTCTATTATGTACTCTTAAGTATTAGTTATTTAACGGTAAATGCCATAACAGTTTCAGATTTCATGCTCTTAAAAAAAAAAGTATTTTTTCAACACTAGTCAAAACCCATTATAATGCAATCTCTCCTCATTAATACATAATGCACGTGTTAAATGACACTTCTTTTGGCAGATCAATACGCGTTCCTTCTCTTGAAAGCAACTAAATGAACTGTTTGGCCAAACACTGTCTCTTAAGACACAGTTCCCTTAGTTTAAGAGGCAGGGTTTATAATTTTAGGTTATATAGATTTAGTTAAATAACCTTATGTCTAATCTGTATAATTACTTTTTGGTAAATAAATATTTTTATTATTATTTATTTATTTATAAACCGGTTGACAAGTAGACTGCAAGTTATAATAACAGCAGCGGTCTAGTGGCTGTAACGGATCTTCTAAGGGATGCCCCGGCCCGTCTTCCGCCCGTTTTGAGTCCATGACATTATATGAAATGCGACATGTTCGCCAAAATAAATGTAGAAAAATAACTTGTAATTCCTAAATAATGTTTAACTTCAAATATTTTTGTAAACTTTTGAGTAATGCTAATCACTATGAAAGTAAACTTAATTTCACTCTGAAATCAACTTAACTACAGTCAGTCAGTTGAAATAACGACAAATTCGAAACAAATTTTGAACCCACCTGCCACTTCCACCACCTGCCACTTTCATAACTTCTATGGTTGAAAATAAACTGAACATCCTTTTGACCGAACAATCTCTATATACATTTTAAAACCATATACAATATGTAAAGAAAGCCCTGTCCGATCCATAAGGATTAGGTAAACACATGACCAAGTATAATATAAAATTTTACGTAATCATCATAGTAACATTAGTAATGAATTGTGAAATATCTTTTTTTCCCGCGAATTAATTCTAACTTCCCCGAAATTTGGTAATATTTTATCAAGAAAAGATCACATTTCACATAGTTGTAATGGTTTATATATACATATAACTGATCTGTACACCAAAAGAGGAAACTCTGCCTCTCAAACTAGGCGGTAGCCTGTATCTCGAGAAACAGTGAATCGTTGCTTTAACTAATTATTAATACAATAGTGGACTGGGTCGATCAACATGAATGATTGGTTGTGATATTGCAAAAAATTTCAAATTCCTACGCTACGAGTGTTCATGTGTGTGTGCGTGCATGTGTGAATGTGGGTGTGCGTGAGTGTGTGTGTGTGAGGGAGTGTGTTTGTTTTAAGTACCATTCGAGGACATCGGCATGAATACACAAGGCACATCTGCGGACATTTTCAATCCGAGGACATTTTTTTTGAGGGTCCTCGATTTGACTTGACTACTTTATCGTATTATTGACGCAATTTTGAACATTACTGTATATATGACAAGGAAAACTCAAGAAATCCTCGGATTGGTGGTGATCATTCATGTACACATTTCGACCGTGTGTGACCATTAGACGGCGCCACTAGTGATTTTCAGACACTCAATAAACACACGACTCATGTTTATAATACTATCCGAGGACCTAGTGTGTAAATGTTACACTCAAGACCTCGGAATAGTAGGTACTTGAACTAGTCAGTGTGTTGAAGTCCTCCTTTCGGGTACAATTTCAGGTTGTATCTGAAATTACATCATCACTACAAATTATTATAAAACAAAGTCACTTTTACTTTCCCTAGGTCGCTTTGTATGATTTAATCTTTAAAACTACGCAACGGATTTTGATAGGGTTTATTTTAAATAGATAGAGTGATTCAAGAGGAAGGTGTCTATGTATATAACATGCATAATATACAATATGTAAAGAAAACCCTGTCCGATCCGTGAAGGTATTGTTAGGTATCGATAACCGATTCTACTAATGCCCACAAAGACAGACTAAACTTTAAAAAAAAATGCTCCTTATAAAATAAATATTATTTCGTAAAAAGACGTAACTTAATACATGTGCGGTAAGCAACCCCATTCCGCGGGCGGCGGGGGACAGGGCACGCAGCACCTGTGACGTGGTCGCGTCGCTATTCGCTTATAATAATACCGGTGTTGTCACTTTTTTAAAAATTACCAAATTTCGGGGAAATTGGAATTAATTGCCGGGAAAAAAGGATTATTTCAAAATTCATTAGTATTGTTACTATGATGATTATGTAAAATTTTATATTATATTTAGTCAAGTGTTTACCTAACCTTTATTATCCTTATGGGTCGGACAGGGTTTTCTTAACATATTGTATAAGAGGAACACTGACAATTTTTGAGGTTTCTAACGCATGTCGCAAAGTAAACCCATTTTTTTGAGCTTACATTGCAAACGTTGATTGAACCCTCAAGTGTCTTCATTATGACTACTTACTTACTTTATGTTTGAAAAGTTAATTAAAATGCCAGTCGAAATCAGAGCCCACTATTTGTTCCTTATTATTAATTTTTATCCAAATAAATTACGTCATATCAAAGTAATTTTAGTAGCAGCAGATCTCTTTTTGAATTATTGGAATTGGTTGTTTCATTCAGGATATATCACGATTTATTCAAAACTAAACAAAACCAACAAAAACTAATCAAAAACTAAGAAAAATTCTGCATGCTGCTCAGGCCCCTGCCGGCGAGGCCGCCTGCTACATGAGTGTTTCTCTGCTTAAACCGCGGAGTGAGTGGGCAGGACCGGGGTACCATTATTTCAAACAAACTTGCTACCCCGGGCAGGCTTTCATTCAGTTTGAAGGTGGTACTGGCTATCCATCGATAATAAGGTCGATGTATCTTGCAGAGTCATATATTGGCTGATGGGCGACACAGTAGACATTATTTTTATTGAAGGGCCACCGTTTCTTGAGGAAGGCTTAGATACCTATATCATATTTGTCCACGTGCGAAGCCGGGGGTCGCTAGTTTGTTATAAGAATAAGAAAACGTTGATTTTAAGTCCGATTATAAATGAAATAGTTATTTAAAAAATCCACCAGAGAGCGTTTTGTGGTGCTTGGTTGGTCGCAGAGGAAATATTATTTTCCTTCAGTTGACGCCCCACTGTACATTTTGTGACTATCTTTGTCTAGTATCTTGTTGTTTGTATCTTTGTATCGGTGTCTAGAAACGGTGCCGCCAGTTAAGCTGTGTAGTACACCTCTAGCTCGGGTTTACAGTTTTAAATACCTCGGACACCTATTGACCGCTGACCTCAAGGATGATGAAGATATAGAACGAGAGAGGAGGGCGTTGTCGGTTAGAGCAAATATGTTGGCTCGTAGATTTACACGTTGTTCTGTATCAGTTAAAATTACTTTGTTCCGGGCGTATTGCACCTCCTTCTACACGTGTAGTCTGTGGGCTAATTATACTCAGAAATCGTACAACGCCCTTCGTGTGCAATACAACAACGCGTTCCGGGTGTTGTTGGGGTTGCCCCGATACTGTAGCGCTTCAGGGATGTTTGCAGACGCAAGGGTGGATTGTTTTTACGCCACAATGCGTAAAAGATGCGCGTCCCTGGTAAGGCGGATGCGGGCCAGCTCTAATAACATTCTGACTTGTATTGCGAGTAGATTCGACTGTGGTTATCTAAATCGCTGCTCCAAGATTTCCACTTCAGTTGTAAGCCTGTAGCACCAGTGATTGTTCTTTTATCTGTTCTCTTTGTGCTGTGCTTTGTGTTTATAATCTTTTGTATTTATTATGTTTTGTATTTGTATTGTTTTATATGTGTCATTTTTTTGCTTTTGTATTGTTTTGTGTGTGCTATGTTTTTGTATTTATATTGTTTAAGTATCTATTTATGTGTTGTAGAATTTAGTGTAGAATTTACTAACAAAATGAGTCACTGATACTCGAATAAATAAAATTTATTATTATTATCTCTTTATTTTCCGTGTCTACATATCGCTTTACATTTTTAAATATTTATATAAAAAACATACAAAAACATTTAAAAATATAAAAAAATAGTGTTCCACCGATGGCGGGAGCAGGGTCCAAGCTACCGGTGGTTAGGGCTCCAGAGACAGGAACCTCCTCACTATGCGGGCCGTATCGAGGAGTACTGCCTTTTGAATCAGGCCTTTGATCCAACTGCCTAACGAGAGCCTCAATAGATGTTGGTCGAGGCTCTTGGCTATCAAACCATTGGCTGACACGACAATCGGTACAATGACAGCTGAGTTCACATTCCACATGTCAACAATCTCGTGCGCCAAGTCGAGATACTTAATTTGTTTCTCTTTCTCAGCTTTGACGAGATTCCCGTCATGTGGAATGGTAACATCGACAACCATTGCAAGGCGCGCTAATCGGTCTATCACTACTATATCAGGCTTATTTGCAACAATAGTCCTGTCAGTAATGATAGACCGATCCCAGTACAACGTGACATGGTCATTTTCAAGAACTGGGTCGGGCACATACTTATAATATGGTACCTCAGAATCCACAAGTTTATATTTCAAAGCAAGTTGCTGATGGATAATCCTAGCTACTTGGTTATGCCTGTGCAAATACTCGCTGTTAGCCAGACGAGAGCAACCAGGGATAATATGTCTGATGGACTCACCCGGATGGTGACATGCCCGACACACGTCAATCGTCCCGTCCTTCATAATATATCTCCGGTAGTTATTCGTCAAGATAACTTCGTCCATAATTGCACAGACGAAACCTTCAGTTTCCCCGAAAAGGTCACTGAATCGTAGCCAGGATACGGATGCTAAGAAGTCTACATCGGGCTCATGAAGAGCTCAATAAAATCGCCCGTGAAGTTCCTTGCTTTGCCATATCATCTTGCGGTCATCAGTGGTAAGTATTATAGGCTTGTGCCAGTTCTCTTTTGCCATGGATAGCGGGGTAAGCCCCTTGTCTACTGTGACAACATCATGATGCATACCCACTACGGTTTTGAAAAAATGTTCTCTGAGACTGCATACCTCTCGGTTGTGGAGGGTCTTCGCATTTAAAAAGTCTCGACCCCCGCACTTCCGGGGAATATACAGTCTCATCACCGATGATCGTGGGTGATGCATCCTGTTTGCTGTCAGCAGTGTACGGACCCTTCTATCCAGGCTGGAATTAAATGGACTCAGACTGAACTCGACGCGAGTTCAGTCTGAGTCCATTTAAGTATGCCGAAAGAGTACATCAAAACCGGCATGACCCACCCGTTGAAGGCGCGCACCTTATTCCCGCCCGAAAGAAGACTTTTTAATACCTTCTTCAGGCGACCAAAGAAGCGCTCCTTCAACGATTGCTTCATGTCAGCATCGTTGATACCTAACGCTTCCGACATACCCAAATATTTATAGCTCTCGAATGAGGAGAGGGATCTTAGGTGTATGGAATCCGGGAGTGTAATTCCTTCGGATTCCATAATCTGCCCCCGCTTTACATGCATGACTGCACATTTGTCCACACCAAATTCCATTTTGATGCCACTACTAAAAGTTTCAGTTACATTCAGTAGCTTCATCAGATGCAATTTATTGGGGGCAAAGAGTTTCAAATCATCCATGTAGAGGAGGTGAGATATGACCTGACCACCTCTCTTCAATAGGTAACCCAGACCTGAATCCGCCAGCAGTGTGCTTAGAGGATTCAGAGCTAAGCAGAACCAAAGTGGGCTCAGACTGTCGCCCTGGAATATTCCCCGCTTAATCCATACAGATTCATCATTCCCTTGGATCCGTCGACTCCCTGGATAGCGAAGGACTGTCTTCCATTGCCCCATACACGACCTAAGGAAAGTGCGTAGAGTTGCATTAACCTTGTACAGCTCCAGCACCCTCATAAGCTATGTATGTGGCACCGAATCGTAGGCCTTCTTATAATCTATCCAGCAAGTTGAGAGGTCCTTGCGGGATCGACGAACCTGTTGGCTGATGGCCATGTCTATGAGGAGTAGCTCCTTAGTACCACGGGACCCGCTCTTACATCCATTTTGAGAGACAGACATGATGGAGTTGCTGTTAAGCTGTTTGTTTATTTTAGCTTTCAAAATGGATGTAAGAACTTTATAGACCGTTGGTAGACAAGTGATCGGCCTATAATTTTTGGGTTCCGCGGTGCTACCTGATTTATGGAGCAGGTGGGTAATTCCAGTTGTTAAGAACTGGGGTAGCGAACCAGACTCTAAGGATGACTGGAATTGAGATGCCAAACAAGTGTGTGAACTACTTAGCCATTTTAACCAAAAGTTATGCAGCCCGTCCGGTCCCGGTGATTTCCAGTTCGGTAACGAACGGACTGCTGCGGCTACGTCTGATGGTGTTATCAAAATGGTATCCATTTCTGGTATGGTTTCACACACTTGTTCGACATTCTGTATCCAGTTACCCTCAGTGTGACAAACGGATACCGACCATATGCCGCGCCAGAATGCACTTGTGGTGGCATCATCCGGGCGGCACACGTCAGCCTCGTTTTGTTCAGGTCGCTCCCAAGCTCTGTATACCCACCTCTCATCGCTCTGGAACATGCGATTCTGCGTATATCGATCCACTCGCCGCTTATACCGCCGAATACGGCTCGCCCATGCACAAACTTTCTGCTTCAGAAAGTCGATGCGCTCTGTGAGATGATTTATATATTCTCGAGGGCTGATACCAGTCCCCGAGAATGCCTGTCTCACAAAGCGCATCACTCGTGGTCGAATATTGCCATCCCTGAAGCAGTATAGTTTGCCAATGAGTACCCTGGTCCCATCGATACGACGCTCGATTCTGCGTTGCCAGGCTGGTACGGCTGGTTTAGGTCGAGCAGCTTCCTCACAATTCGGGAACTTGACTTTCGCTAATCGACATGCCGCTACAGCCGCGCAATACAGGATCGAGTGTGTATCAATGAGATCCTCGCTGCTCTCGAAGAAATTCTTGAGCAGCGAGTCCAAAGCACACACCAGCGCCCTATTTTTTTATGCATAGGTAGCCGTGGTAACCGGGGTCTAAGGTCAGTCGGAGTGGATCTATAGTCGCGGAACGCATCCTCCAGTGCGTTCCTCAGTCGGTCGTTGTACTGCTACTTACTGTTTCAACCCTATCATCCTCTTCTTCAACATGATTGGACCGCGGCGGAGCAGCATCGATGATTGACGCTTGTGCCGCAGTCTGTGTCAGAGTCGGGGTGCTTTGGTTGCTCAGTACCTCTGAGCGCAGCCTATCAAGTGCGATATCGTCCAACCTGTGATTGCGTTGAATGACCCGCACCTGATCCGACAGTCGTTGGGCCGAGACGTTGACAGTTGGTTCCAGTGCCTGAAACATAGACAGCATCCTTTCACGATACGCAGTGAGGTTAGTTCCCCCCTCTGTAGCCCTGTAATATGCGTGCATGACGTTCTCGTTCATTGTTTGAGTCCATCTCATGCGCTGCACACAACCACCGGCAGCGGGGACCCGGCTCGGGGCCGGATGGCCCCTAAGTCCCAAGCTCTTCGGTGGCCGGCCTCTCCCCTGCCGACGTACAGGTCTTGGCGACGTCGGCGGAGAGAAATACTCGTCGCTCGAGCTCGACGCAACTACCGCGGCCGTTGTCGTCACAGCGCTTACATTGGGGCTGGGGACCGGCGGCGGCGAGGCGGGGCTGGGCGATGAGTCCGGAGGTGGTGAGCGTGCTCTTCGTGCGGCTTGTCTCGTCAACATTTTTTTCGTCCTCGTTTTCCAGTTTTATCGGAGGTGACAGCTGTCATGTCACCTCCGCTCCGGCAGTTTTTTTATAAGCATTTAATTTCACATTATTGCACATTTATTTAAAAAAAAAATGGGTTTTATTATTGAGCTATTAATTTTCCTTATTGATTTTCTATGAATGTTGATGAAAATTGCTTGTAAATGTATTTAAAATTAAAATGTAACCCGGAGCTTGACGAAATTGACTAGTCGACTTTAGTGTTGCCATTCTTATTTTTGCCATAATTATTATTATTATTATTAAGTCGTAATTATCTACTCTGGTTTTTCTAAATACGTATCTCATTGATAATAATAATTATATATTACGAGCTGTTGCCTGCGACTCCGTCCGCGTATTGATATAAAATAAGCGCCTGTTAAAATAATGGGAGCAATATGTACGTGCGCGTTTGCCCAGTATTCGCAACTTTTTTGTTACTGCTCTGCTGCTATTGGTCATAACGGGATGTCATATAGCCTATGTCCTTTGTCAGGCTCTAGACTATCTGTCTACCAAATTTAATTACAATCGGTTCAGTAGTTTTGGCGTGAAAGCCGGGCAGACAGACAGACAGACAGATAGACAGACAGACAGAGATACTTTCGCATTTATAATATTAGTATGGATAACGAGTTGCATTTTAAATAGAATGTTTACGAACCTTGTTTTAAGAACACAATCTATACATACTTTAATTTTTAAATATTGCCGAATTTAGTTTACCTTGCATTTTAGTTTAATTTATTAAAATAATTTGGATGCTTCGTGCATTGGTTTATGTTGAAATTTTTAAACAAATTATAATTTAAAAGCATAGCTCTGCGAGTCGCTAAACTTAAGTGGCAATGGGTAGGGCACATTGCTCGTAGAACCGATGGCCGATGGGGCAGTAAGGTTCTGGAGTGGCGGCCACGTACTGGAAGACGCAACGTAGGGAGGCCCCCAACAAGGTGGACCGATGACCTGGTGAAGGTCGCGGGAAGCCGATGGATGCGCGCAACACAAGACCGGTCAGCGTGGAAAGCCTTGGGGGAGGCCTTTGTCCAGCAGTGGACATCTATAGGCTGAAGAAGAAGAAGATAATTTAAAATATAAAGATCACGGAAAGACAATGGTATATTGTCTGGCTTTGCGAGTCATGGTTTGCGGAGAGCCCGTGGGAATTGCTGTGTCTCTGGATACCGCGGAGGTCGTGGCAGACACCGAAGCTATGGCAACCGTGGAAACCGTGGCTGTCCCGGTAGCCAGAGCAGCCGCAGAGGCCTACTACAGACGTCATGGCTGCTGCAGCATTCGCGGAGGTCATGTAGAGGCAGTGGTACAAAGTCGAGGATATCTGCCCGCACAAACAAGGCGAGACTGACTTACTTAAAGGAGAATGCCAGATTTCGGCCTACACAACTTTTAAAATTAAACTCATCCTCCACAAAGTTCTTACCACCAACAATTTAAATACAAAATATAAACTAAAAAAATGTATTTAGTACTTTACTGAAACCTATCCATTAATAAAACATTTTAATAAGTAATTAATTTAAGTTTGTCAATTCCAGATTTCAATAAAAAAACAATGTTGCCAATCTTGCTACTTTAATCGATAACGCTAAATAAATAAAACGTGCCACTGTAATCGATAATTGTATTTTAAAAATATTATTTATTATTTAGATCGTTCTAAATAAAAAATGTAGTCTACTTTTTATTTACCACCTCATTATTCTCATTTCTTCTTAGATTTTCTTAACATACGTCCTGTTTTGCAGTTAATAGTAGATTCATAGATAATTATAAAAAACGAAATTCAAAAAATCGATTTTCCATCTGTGATCGATAACATAATCGTCTTGTGATGGCAACCCTGTTAATTGCATATCTGTCAAAATCTTGCGTAACTAGTACCTACTCAAAACTGACAATTATTGATTGATACATCCTATACAACGTGTAACAAAAAGGGTATATACATACCAAGTGGACGGCCTCTTGATAAGATAAGAAACGATACGGGAAGGGTTCTCTAACCTTATGTTTACATGGTAGGAAGTTATGAATTATTCCAATACATATGATACCAGAAACCGCAGTTTCAAACTGAAATCAATACAACACTAGCAAAAAGCCAGCTGATCGGGGTCATTGAACAGTTCATCAATAAAAACAAACCTCTTACTTACTTGCTTACCCTGGTATTTCTTCAAACAGTGGATAAAGGGTTCCGGATGTTTATTTTTCTTAACATTTTTTTTTTCGGAAAAATAATTTTACTTACAAATAAGTTTTTTCTACAAAAGCTAACTTTATGTTTGTGAACAACAAACCAAGTCATAAAATAGGGCGAGTGCGTGCGCTGGAAATCGAAAAACGTCTAGCGGCTTTAGTCACCTACGTAAAACAATAAAAAAACGCAATTTATTTTATAAATGAGTAAACTTATCTAACAAATCGATAGAACCGAGTTGGTAACTCTCTCTCATCTAAAGCGCATTTCCCGGTTGTATCCGCGGCTTTCGCTTTGGAGCCCGGGATCCGCCTCCAGTCCAACCGGGTTCGGCTGAATACCAGTATTTTACATGGAGCGAGTGCCATCTAACCTCCACAATCCAGTTACTGGGTAATACGATATCCCTTGGTAAGACTGGTTGTCTCACAGATCTACGAATGACAGCCGGGACTAACGGCTTAACTAACATGTTTTCCGAAGCACGGAGGATACACACACAAACACCCAAAGCTGGAACAACTACTTGTAGGTCATACAAATATTTGTTCCGCGCCGGAATCGAACCCGCGACACGCTGTGCAACAGTCAATCGCTTAACCACTACGTCAATCGTGCAGTCAACTACCTGCAATTCACTCAGTAGCTACTCAATCCTACTTCCTACTAATAAAATGCGAAAGTTTGTAAAAATGTTTGGATGAATGGATGGATGTATCCATACATACATTCTTACAAATTTTCGCATTTAAATACTAGCTGCTCCCTGCGGATTCACCCGCGTAAGTTTCGATCCCCTGGGAATATCGAGATAAAAAGTGTCCTTTATGTTAATCCTGGTTATAAACCATATCTTTGCCAAATTGTATCCAAATCAGTTCAGTAGTTTTTGAGAATCGAGTTGGTAACTACAACACACTAAATAATACCCAATCTATTAACTACATTCCTATAAATTTCCTTACGTAACTAATTCTTTTCATGTCGGTTGCCATTTGCCATACATAGGTACTTAGTTTATGAAAAATTAATTACTTAGATAAACGTGCGAAAGAGACTACGAAAAAGGATTTCATATCTGTTCAAATGAACCCAAAATATCATTTCTAAACAACTCATGTGTGTCCTAGTACAAAAAAGGTCCCCATGAGTTCCGTAGATAAATTAAATTTTAGTTAGTCTTTGCGTATTCACTTCAGCGATATAAAAGATTTTGCCTTTTGCAAAAATATTATAGCTTAAAACTCAGCAGTAGATAGATAGAGTACAGTACAGTCTTAATTTACCTTTTCAAAATAAATAAAAAATACGCAAATGTACTAGGAGTGCAACAGATACGAGGATTGTTATCGCTAAATTAAACAGCGGTTCCGCAATCACAGAACCCTAATTGATTGTCCTAGCTCAAACATATGAAATTGAATACGATAAAATATTATCTCTCAGTCGCGTACGCCGACGGCGTGCATTTTGTGAGAGAGATGACAATATTTCCGTTATTTTTATCCGTTAATCCACACATATACACGCTGTAATTTAAATGGTTGTTTTCCCGCGGCAGAACGATTTGCTTTAAGGAGTACTTTCGATGAATAGAGTAGAAGACAAAAATAAAAATGTTTGTGTTATAAAATAATAATAAAAAAAAATCATCAACTCGAAAAAGTGAGAAAAGTTAGTTACGCTAGATACAACTTGTAGGTACTACCCGTACTACTCGGAATGTACATGAAACGGCCTCAAAGGAAAGAAATGCATTTAATGTTCAAACCATAATAAGCTCCCGCGCGTAGTTATACGGCATAAAACAGCTTGTAGGCAACAAATTAAAAATTCACCGCCATGCCGACAAAAGAAAAAAATGTTCAAACAAAAAAAAACTGTCATGTGCGTTAATACGGTATAAAATAGCTTAAATATACCAATACAAAAAACTACCGCTCCAACTAGCATTCAAAAAAACTAGCGTTCAAAGACGATGCCGCTTTATAAATGTTCAAAGTAAAATAAGCTCTCGACTGTGGTAATACGACATAAAGTAGTCTGCGCGCAAAAATTACAAACAATTATCTTAGATAATAATTTTATTTTTGTGTTCAGTAAATTACAGTTAAAAAGTATTTATGATGGTCCTAAGCCCGTAAAAGTATGAATGGATAATAGTAGAAGCACGCCGGTCAATGGCCCCACGCCATTCAGCTGTAGATATCAAGAGGTTACTACTAGTTCGTCCTCACTTTCGAGTTTTTTTTATCACTCTGTTAAATCTGCCATTTCAGGTTTCTAAGGTTTTATTTATTGATGAAACGATTGTATTACTAAGACAAAACCGTTTCGCTGCAGGAAAACAACCATTAAAATTCCACGCTGTATTATTGTTGTGTGAGTGACTTTAGAACGCGCCGAAAGCAATCATGTTGAACATGATAAAATATTGTGTCTCGGTCGCACGCGCCGTCTGCGTGAATATTTTAAGAGAGATGACAATGTTTTGTTCCATTTGTCTACTATCTTTGGCGAAATATTTTAAAACGCCGAAACAGAAATTAAGTACTTAAATAAATAAAGTTCAATTTTTCATAATTCCTATTAGTTCAGTACAGATCTAAGATTCGAACTTTACGGTCGCATGCGCGTTTCGCGATTTTTGTGTTGTGAACTTGTGACGTGTGTACAATCATGGCCCTTAGCAATACTGAATATTTTGAGATGATCTTGTGTGTCGGCCAAGAGGATGGTAATGTGCGTGCTGCTCGCGAACTTTATCGTCAGCGATTTATCGATGGTAGGGCAGAAGGTGAGCGTCGACAGCTACCTTCGGTGGCCTGTTTCCATAGAATGGTACATCGTCTGCACCAAACTGGTTCTTTTCACGCTCCTGGATTAGGGGGTCGCCCGAACACTACCGATCCAGATTTAGAGGAAGCCGTACTCGAACATCTCGAAAATAACCCACGTACTAGTACTCGGCGAGCTGCATTAGCGCTGGGTGCATCTAACCATATGCAAGTATGGCGAGTGTTGAACAATGACGGTCAGCACCCATACCACTTCCGTCGCACCCAGGAACTGACACCTGCAGATTTTTTGCCTCGCGTGACCTTCTTGCGAGTGGTACTGCGGTCAGGTAGCAGCTTCGCCAGATTTTGGCTCAAGAGTACTGTGGACAGATGAAGCGTCATTCACAAGAGCTGGGATAAGCAACATACATAATGACCATGTTTGGTCTCACGCTAACCCGCATGCTTCTACGGAATCGTCGTTTCAACACCAATGGCGACTAAACGTGTGGGCTGGTATTGCGGGAGAAATTGTCGTAGGACCAATTTTTTTGCCGCACAGCCTAAACGGTCAAAATTATTTAAATTTTTTAACCAACGAATTTGACGATGCTCTCACAGAAAGCCTATCAATTTTAGGTTACGCTAATCTCGTGATGGGCAACAATTTAATCTTCCAACACGATGGCGCTCCAGCACACTATGCACGTGATGTTAGGGAGCATCTAAATATGCGTTTTCGTCAGTGGATTGGGCGCGGTAGCAGACATGTACCTTGGCCACCGCGATCTCCAGACCTAACTCCATTAGACTTCTTTTTGTTGGGGTATATTAAAAACACAGTGTATGCAATGCCGTGTGACACAGCAGAGCAAATGAGAGAGCGAATCGAAGCCGCTTTCAGGACAGTGACACCAGACATGCTACGGAATGTCCAGGTGTCGATACACAAACGAGCGACCTTGTGTGTACAGTACCAAGGGCGTCACATCGAACCACATCTCTAAAAAATGTAAGTTAATTAAATTATTATTTTTAATTTTCATATTTATTTTGCTGATTGTTCGGACTATGTTTAGCTATTTTTGAGGCAAAATTTAAGTAGGCAGGTAGGTACAAATTACCGGGCGGGCCATTGTCAGCATCTCATGGACGCGCGCGTCGCAGCCGCGCGTTTCAACAATACGTAGGCAGATACATAGGTACTAGGCGATCAGAATTACAGAAGAAATGTTTTGTAATATTAGCAAGTGACTTGGAATGTTGTTGAACCTCCGTAGTGTTGTTACACGTTTGTTAATATTTGAATTCAAGAATCATGCGATACCAAGGATACCAAGAATTTGGTATCAATTCTTCGAGTAATTTATTTTGAGCTGAAACTTTGTGTAGAGTTTCTATACCACCTATAATCTTCAGGGGTTCTTGATGTATATACCCTTTTTGTTACACGCTGTATATATAATGTACTCTGTGGATACATCTTGTATTGTTATCTGAGTACGATTCGGTTTTATTTTATATTACGTTTACGCAAGTTATAGAATTATTGTGTTATATTTATACCACCACACATTTTGTGCCAATGTCTCATCAACTACGTTGTGTTAATTGTGGTATAAATGTATTACGAATGCAGCGTCATTTAGTTGAATCTGAATTCTGATGATGTCCGTTCATTGTTACGGCAATGGACTTCACTTTCAGAGGTAAAGTACGATTCATATTAATAGAATATATACTAATTTAGCTAAGCTAAATGTTGAATTGTAACATAATTGTATTTTGTTTGTTTTAGATTCCAAATGACTACTCTGTGCATATGCCGTCAACATTGCAGGATGATGATAATCAGTTATCAACTTTAGAGGCAAACAAAACTCGGGCTGTTACTACATATCTGCAGATGGGTGATTGAAGTTGTGAATGGGATTTTTAAACAACGGTTTAAAATATTCCGACACGAGTTCAACAACAGAGCTTCACCACATGTCATGATTGACTTTTCTATTGCTGCTGCCCTAATTAATAGATTTCGACCACTGCTCACAGACAGGTTTGATGCTGCCCAGATATTAGAAATCATCCAACAAAAAATGTTCCAAAATAATACTTTAAGAGAGTTTATTATACAAAATGATTATAATAGAAGAAGGGCACAGTTCTCAAACATAAATGTTAATTAATAACAGCAATGTAACTGAGTTTCCCCAGCTAGATTTTCACGATTTGATTTTGATAGCTTGTGGTACCTACCTACCAACTCCGTCAGGCTCGATCTTATTACGGTGAGCATATTAGTTTTAATGGCCGATATAAGATAGAAGTGTGCAGGGAGGTATCAATCAATAATCTAATAGAACAATTGTCTCTCTCAAAGCTCTTGGCTTTTAAGAGCAAAAATTCAAAGTCGCCATATAAGAAGAAAAGAATATTTTGTTTATGTGTTGATTGATAAGAATTCAAATGGGAGGGAGGCAATAATTCAATATTATTGCAATTGTAAGGTAGGCAAACGAACTGTGGGATGCTGTTCCCACATTATGACCATTTTATGGTATTTAGGTTGGGCTCGGCATCAAAACAATATTGGACCCCCTGCACAGTTTCTTGATGAATTACTAATCGAATTTGATAATGAAATTGATGATGATGATAATAATTGATTATGGTGAAAAATAATAAAACTATTTATTAGTTTATTTGTGTTTAATTTTCTCTCCGTGAAAAAACATAACCTCCCATTTAAAATTTTAAAATGTCTGAATAACTTCTTTCTTACAAGTTCAATGTAAAAGTGGATATCACAGAAATACTTTTGACATTAAACTGCACAAATAAACATTGGAATATTCACTGTTAGGGACAAATTAATATTGAGCCAAAGTTACTATGGAGACCTGGCATTGTTCTTTGTTTAAATCTTTTCCGCAGAATATTGACAGCATATTGCTGACTTCATACTCAGCGGTTCAAACGAGTTGCAGTGCTAACCGTTGTTGCTTAGAAAAAGCTATTGACACGCAATCACCACAATGTTGTTCAGGTACTATTTGCTACCGCGACAACGCGCGATGGATTCGGGTAGTTATTGAAGTGCATTAACTTATTACGAAGTAGGTAATAGCATCAGGTTTTTATACTTACCGATTTTCTTTTTTAGCAATCTATCTCCGGATGACGAACCCTGTGTGTTGGTTGAACAACCTTTTTTTTTTCCGGGGTGGAAATCCTCAAAGGATGTCCGCCGCCCTGGGGCGGGTGACGGGGTCTGTCAGACTTTTACCGACTAAAACCACCCCGGTGTCTCTGCTATCACGAGCGCGCGTGGGGCCGCGGGAGTCTAAATTCTTCCACGGCCCCACACTCTCGTGCTGGCGCAGTCTGTCCGGGCCTCGTCCCCTGCACGGGGTAGAGGGGGGTTAAACTACCCCGTGCATCGAGCGTCCGGCTCTCTGCCTAAGCGACACAGGTACTTGCCGAAGCAGCCGTGCCCCCACAGTACCTGCGTCACCCTGAACGACAGGGAGCCGTTCCTTCTCCCGAGCCAGTCGTCGAGTACTGGCCGAATCGCCTCGACGGTAGCGAGGCCGGGCGGTTTGGTTGAACAACCTGGCCCATCTAACAAAATTGTTAGATTATGTATTTTTTTTAATAAGTTTACTTTGTAAAGATCTAATGCGATTTTTTTTTAAATGTCTACATTTTTTTTTTAATTAATCTGATGTTGCATGTTACAGAAGAAAATCAAAAACAAAGTCCTCCATCCAGTCCTCCCATCCTTATTATTTAAATGAAAATCAGCGACATTGTCCTCAGATAGTACTCAAGATACGAAATGCGCATGCAGAAAGTGTATTAAAATTACTATATAAATATATCTGCTATTGTATGTAGAAAAAACTTAGGTACACTAGAAGGTATAAGTCCTCGATTTAGACATTTGGGGCTGGGTAAAACGTCCTCAGATTGTTCCTGAAAAGTATAACACAAGGCCCTCGCACTGTATATGGCTAAAGAAAATATGTGTGAAAGTGAGTCCTCAATTTGTCATGTCTACTCAGGTGATTGATTGTGAAGTCCTCGGAAGGGTATCTCTAGGAGCATGAGCTGTGTATATTAAGGTTCTCGCATTGGTCAAGAAGAGTTTATTAACAAAATGGTGCAATAGCAGACCGGGAAGGTCAACCGTAAAATTTTGTCTCTATATATCGTATTAAAAAAGCTGTACGATGTTGTTTTACAAGTTTTTTCTGATGTCCTCGCATAGGTGAACTAAAATTAAAGTCCTCCAATAGGACTCCTTACAAACAGGGGTGTGTGTGTGTGTGAGAGAGAGAGGGTGTGTGTGTAATGGAGAAATTTAGGAAGTTAGGTGACATACTTGAGTAGGGATTCAGTTTCTAGATAGTCACGCACCAGAAGCCATTTCATCAATTTTGATTTTATTTCATATTTATTTAGATTGACAATATTTAAATTTGTGTGAACTTGTTTGTATATGTGCGTGCTTAAAGTATAGTATTGGTGTTGTGCAAAGGTAGTTTTATGTGGGGTACCTATCAGTAATTGCTTTCTTTTTGTGGAGTCAGCTTGGGGAACGCTAGGATGTTTATTTTCTTAGGGGGATTTTTTTAAAGTTTTAGCCCGGCTTTGTGTGCATTAGTAGAATCAGTTATCTATACCTAACAAGACCTTCACGGACCGGACAGGGTTTTCTTTACATATTGTATACATTTAAGATATAGTAGTTTACAAGTGTGTGCAAACAGGTAGAACCCTCACTACCGGGAAGAGGATAGCGCTTTGTCGAGGTTTGGGGGCCTTGTACTAGCACTAAAGAGGATAATGCCTGTAGTGCTTACCTGGAGAGTGCAAGGTCACTGTCAGAGCCGACCTCCCCTGGCGGGCCACGGTATTGCAGGAACGACGCGGCAACCGGCGTCGACATACTCTTGCCGTCGCCGCTTTGTGACGACCTGATCACATCATAATGTATTAATTACATAGTATTATAAGAAGAAAACAAAAGCTAAGTGGAGTTGGTCAAACATTAATGACGCTCTTGAAATTCGCGTATACCAAAACTGCACATTTATGGTCACCCTTGCTAAGCTAAAATTTAGTACAAATAAAGATTCAAAAAGTCACTGATAAGCAAATTAAGAATCAACTTACAATTTAGTTAATGTGTCTATTTACATGGGCGTACTCAGGGAGGTGGACTGGTGGGGGCCAGCTGACCCCCCACTCGCCCTAGAAATCTCGCAGAACGTGTATGAAATGACTGCACGGTTAGCGCAGTGATTAAGCTAATGACTGCTGCGCTGCGTATAGCGGGTTCGATTCCCGCACGAAACAAATATTTGTATGACCTACAAGTAGTTGTTCCGGGTCTGGCTGCTTGTGTATGTGAGTTTATATGTTTGTAAACGCACCCACGATACAGGAGATCCAGTGTGGGGCAAAGTTTTTTAACAAAAAATAATAATAATAATCCTAATTACTAATCAAAGTATAAACAGTCGACACTGGCAAAATGTACGGTATAATTTCCAAAAAACCGTGTGCGACTATAAAAAAAAAAATAAGCCACAAAGATTACCGAATCTAACTGACTTGCTCCCCCTCTAGGTCTGAAACCACATCCCCTTAGGTCTGACTTGCCAGACTATTTCCAGACTTAACCTTTGAGTCAGTATTTGTATTTCAAACTTTATTGGGATTAGGTCAAAGTGGCGTACAAGTACGTACGTAGTAACTACAAAAGTGATAACTTAGTTTCCTCCCGCCCGCCGCCACTTGAACAGTTACTAAAAGGCAAAACCACTTACAAACCTATTTATAAATACATTAAAAATACATACTATTAACACAATTTAAAAGTGAAGTGAAGTGATAAACTTTCAGTTCAATTAAATAAGACTTGACCTAAAGGTCTTGGTTACCAGGTCATAAAATTAAAAAAAATAATGATAACTTAGTTCTAAGCTGTAATTTTTATATAAAGAACTGCATTTCTATAATGTTTAGGTGAATAATTCAATAACCATTTAGGTAGTTTAAATCTAATCTAAATATAATCCATGTACTGTTATAAGGGGAACGAGTTTAACTAAAAGTCGAATACAGACTCGCTTGGAGATTTCTTTTAATAATTTATTAAAATATGGAACAGACGATTATAATTGCCTATTCCAGATAAAAGCTTCTGCTCGTATAAGGAACTCATTAAAGTATTTGTATAATATTTACGGCGAGTTAGTGCGTACAAAAAAGTTTTACACCTGTCAAATTAAACCTCTATGGATGCTCACGAAATATTTGAATATATTCAATTAAAACTTAGCCGATTTAACTTTAGCCCTTAGCCCAGGTGAACGAGCGCGTTTGTATCGCAGCGATTGAAAATTTAGCGCGCGATATAATGCCAATATACAATATGTAAAGAAAACCCTGTCTGATCCGTGAAGGTATTGTTAGGTATCGATAACTGATTCTACTAATGCCCACAAAGACAGGCAAAACTTAAAAAAATCCCCCTAAAAAAATAAATATTATTTCACAAAAAGAGGTAACTTAATATATGTGCGATAAGCCACCCGTTCCGCGGGCGGCGGGGGGCAGGGCACGCGGCACCTGTGACGTGGCCGCGTCGCTATTCGCTTATAATAATACCGGTGTTGTCACTTTTTTTTAAATTACCAAATTTCGGGGAAATTGGAATTAATTCCCGGGAAAAAAGGATTGTTTCAAAATTCATTAGTATTGTTACTATGATGATTATGTAAAATTTAATATTATATTTGGTCAAGTGTTTACCTAACCTTTATTATCCTTATCGGTCGGACAGGGTTTTCTTTACATATTGTATAGTCATGCGCACCATTTCCAAAATAAGCCATATATGTATATACATATTATAAGCGGTGCAAAGCTTTTTTTTATACAAAAATGTAAGCGGTGTTGCCAAGGTCCGCTTAGACGCAATCTTCTCCATGAAATCTATGATTTCATATTTGCAATCAAATAGAAGCATTTGTACTTTTTTATTAGTTAATATCAAAAATCTAGCTAATTTGCTAAAGCTTAGTTTACATACTTTTTCTTGCCTTCAGTAGCGTTCTCCCACTCCGAAAATTGTGCTAGAGATCAATCCCAAAACCGTGCAATAAAGTTAACGAAAATACCTGTGGGCCCATTATTATTTAAATTCAGGCTCTTGTATCATTTTGTATGAACAAAAATGAGGTTTTAGGCGAAAAGATAGAGGATTTTTAGATCCACAGATATTTCCATCTCATATAATGTACCTAAACAGATCTGGTGAGGATGTAGACTTGTCCTTATCTTGTTTCCGTGGTCTGCCGCGACCCTTCTTCTTTGGTGAAGGCTCTAAGCTGGAGCGACCCAAACTGGCTGATAATGTCGGCAACGACGCTGTTCGTAATGTTTTAAAAGTAAAATAATAGCAAAGAGAATTTGATTTAGACTAAAAAAAAATCACCAAAGGAAAGTAGCATGATTCTTGACATGATGATCAATTTTTTTTTTTTTTTTTTTATTCTATGACCGATAGAGTCGGACATGTACAGTTTCTTTTTTTTACGTTTAGAAGGCCTAAACTAAAAATCAATTATTACAGATTTCATTATAAAAACCAATTGAACAAAATAAAAGTAAGTTTTTATTCTGCAAATTGATAATTCCAATTGAAGTGTGAAAAGAGTTTATAATTACCATCAGAGCCGAAGCTCTTGGGTGGCGCTGCGACGGTAGATGGCGACACCAGCAGAGTGGGCTTCCTAAGTGCACCCATGAGCCCCAGGCCTGTAACTGGCAACATTCGCACCTATTACAAGTATTTTTAGTAGAAGTGAGATCAGTTATGAAGTGGTATATCTGCAATCACCTGTGTAAATTGAAGTAAAAAAAAATATGACAAAAACCTCCATAGTACGCGTCAAAATTACAAAAGAGTGATCTACACGACCACTTATTCTGTTTTCAATTTAAAAAATAATCTTGCCCGTAGCCTAATTCTCTATGACACAATTAACGAAACGAGAGAAATAAGGAATCGTTAAGTGGTCACAGTGAATTAGGGCCAAAAACATGTCAAACATATAAAAAAAACAACTAAAACAGATTTTTTACAAAAATAAATATGGTCTATTTATAAAAACTAAATTAGGTATTTATAAACAAATTGTATGTGTAATTGTTTATGACATAAAAATACTATGATCTGTCAAAATATCATAGACAATGGAGAAGATTGGTCTGTCAGGGCGGATCCTGAACAAATCGCGTTGGAACATAAAAGGAGGTTGTTAACTAACTTGGCGTTGTCTCTGCTTGTTTTACTGGAGACTTCTCCGGTGTGGCCAGTTTGAGGGTGCGTTCCACTGGTTTTGGAGGCACGGGTGTCTCAGAACCAGAAGTCGGTGTATCTGTAGTTATAAAATGTTTGTAAGATTGATGTTGTTTTCCTAACAATATGTCGAAATTCTGGCAAGTCAAACAATACGAGGTATAAGAGACAAATTAAAAATGTAGGTGTTTGACAGTTGCTACGGGTCGTCAGAAGTACAAAAAACTTTTTTACAAAAAAACAACCGACTTCCAAAAACCACTACAAAGTGAAAAATAACTAATTTCGGAAGTCGGTGTCTTTAGTTTTGTATATTCGTTTTTTGACACCGACTTCCGAAATTAGTTATTTTTCACTTTGTAGTGGTTTTTGGAAGTCGGTTGTTTTTTTGTAAAAAAGTTTTTATTTCACACTTTTTAGTTGTTAAAAGTATTCAGTTGCATCCGGCCAGACTGGAAGCTGACGCAAATATAGTTGGCAAAACGACGTAATTTTGTTTACTTTAATGTTTACCCGTAAATATTCCCTCAACTGTCTATGGTCCTTATCATCAAATTTATTGTAGACAGACTATTAGTTTAACCCAATGGGGGCAAAGGTCTCATCATTATAAATGAATGAAGTCCAACCACAAAGTAGGTACTGTAAACCGTTGAGGAGTTCCCGGAACTGGCCTTTGTCTTCAACATTAGCTCTCTTATGACAGTCACAACCCATCTAGGTGTAAAGTTCTTATCAATACAAATTAATCGAGCCCAAACACAAGATAGCTGCTGTGAATTGTTGAGGAGTTCCTTCGACTGTCTCCCGGCTCCATCATCAGATCTACGCCAGACCTTTATTAAATTGTAGTGCTTTAAAATACTTAATGAAAATGCTAAGAAATGCACTAGTCGCCCCTGCAATTTTTGAAAGTTACCCTTGTTTTCTCTGGTCTTCCACCATCAAACCCTGATATCCTTATCATGGGACCACCTTGGGAACGTCATCTTTCCGACAGAAAAAGAATTATCAAAATCGGTTCATAAACGACGAAGTTATGCGCGAACAAACATAAAAAAAGCATATATACGGTCGAATTGAGTAACCTCCTCCGTTTTGAAGTCGGTTAAAAAATAAGTAAGCAATAGAATAGTTATTTATTCAACTAAATTAACAATTTAAGCGAAATTTTTTCTTTATCTGAATATAAGGGGTTATCAATCTAATAACTGTTATTGCACTCGGATTGAAATGTCTCAGAAACAGTGTGGCTACCAAGAGTTTTCAGTACGAGACTCGATCGTCGATATCGAGCGCGTTTGCCTCATCGATTGGCCCGGTTCAAGGTTGTCTCAATCAATGAGAGCGCTCATGGTAGCCACACAGGAAGTCCATATGTCTGTTAGATCCGTACCATTATCCCTGGCCCGCTCCGTCAGTCGGCCACGTCCGGACCTGCGGCCGCGGCCTCGCGCCCGTCCCCGAGCACGACCGCGAGCAGCCGGCGCACGTGCTGCTGGACCCGCCGCCTGACCCGCCGTCGGACCCGCCGCGGGGGACTGCCGACAATGTCTATTTGTTACACCTCTCATACAATACAAATCAAACAGACAACATGGAAGTGATGTTCATAAGACGAAGCTCTTTATGCCATTTTGAAAATGTTGATTCGTTTTTAACCAGCGTCATATAAAGGAACTTTATGGCGGTAGCGTGTAATAAACACATACTTTAGTTTTGTTAAAGTTTCAATTTCCTACTATTTCATGTTAAATGTTACTATTTTGTATTCAAAACAATACAAATAAACTTTAAGATTAAGATTATTTTTGACACCTTAAAAGTTTATACCAAATTTGAGATAGAAATTATTTTTTAAATAATAATAATTTATTTCGGACAGTGTTCATATTTGGTTAGTACTACAAAAATCTTAACCCTATGTTAGTAGAATAAGACGAAACAAATAAAAAATAATTTAAATAATAATAAATAATTTAATGTCTCGATCGCACAAATTAATTCGCTTTTGTTGACTAATTTATTAACGCTGAACATATTGTGTTCACCTGTTGAGTGTCTTACAAAAAAGTGCGCCGTATGAAAATAATTAATACATACTTAGGTAAAGCGGGTGACGGGGTCCACGAAGACCGATACCACCTGGGTCAGGGTTGCGGGTTGGTTAAAAAAGAAACCGTGGCCCTGGCACACAGGCATTTGAAGGAACACAAGTGGTTTTTAGTCAGTAAAAGTCTGACACGCCCTTCGGCTCCGCCCAGAGCGGGGAAAAAATACTTACAGCGGTATTTTCATCATCAGAGTCCTTCATCGCGTTAGACTGCCGCCTCTCACTGCGCGCTCTCGACACGCTGCGATCCTTACGCCTCTCTACAATCATAACACGGTACATATTCAATTACTTATTACAAAATCTAGTAAAGACATTTTCCAGTAAAAAAAAAAGAAAGATGAAACCATTACCATGTTAAAATGCAACGACTGTCTAATGTCAACCGTGGCAACCAATCTCAATCTCTTGCCTTTGATATAAGAGAGAGGATAGTGGACAAAATAAACGTCTCCAAGGTAAGGCTTTAGGTAAGACGTGAAGCGCCATTCCTTGGTCGCACTAAAGAAAATTATGGCTTTCACAATTTTCGATTACATGGAATTAGCTATATTAATATAGCACACAAGTAGGGGTAATGGTTAGTAATCATAAAAATTATAACAAAGTTAATTCGTAATTTGAAAACCACTGCCTGCACCACTCCAAGCTCTTATTCCTCCAATAGGGAACATTACTCAAAGGCGCCCTCTGTGCATAGTGCACAGAGGGCGCCACCAGCAAATACAGTAAACAAACCGCCATATTGCATAATCTCGTATCCTTATCGTACTGAATTATTTAAATGTAAAGACACTATTGTATAAAAATATATCAAAATTTTCTTATCTTTGTATTTTAAGCATACAACACTATGGTACCCTGCGGCCATTAAAAAGTGGATGTTCTAAAGAAACTGCTACGCGAACGTAGTACGAAATTGAAGGATTCTGTGGAAAAGTACAAACGAAAGCACGCCAATTTTCTACAATACGTCAGTAGCCCTAGCCAATGTAACATCGCTTCGTAGCGAAGCGAAATCGAAAACCAAACCAACCAATGGCGAGAACGATAGACCACGCGACGCGATAAGTCACGTGGTCGATCGTTCGCGCCATTGGTTGGTTTGTTATTCGATTTCGCTTCGCTATGAAGCGATGTTACATTGGCTACAGGCCCAGATTTCTTTATTAGATTTTCAACTTTATCTCTAAAGTATTACGGTTCAAGGTTGATTGGGAATATTTGACAATTTCGGGTAGCTGCTGTCGGCCGTTTTTTTTTTTTTGATATGGTATCTCGTAATTGACCTAGAGAGGTCGTGACTACTTAACCGGACTATCCTGTGGCTGCCTTAAATGAATTTAAAGCCTCCAGCCAGGGCAACTAAAAACTAAGCGACTACACGCTAAGGGCACCCCCTCTGGGGTACGAACCTCGGCTTAGGGCGTCGCTAGAGAGAACAGCAAGGGACGGCTTGATCGAATTTTATTTTAATTCGGTTTGATGACCGCGGCGTTTCCTAGTACTAGCTCTGAGAAGAAACAACCGAAATAAACTCAGAGGTCATAGTTGGGAATTTATATTTACTGGCTCAGCTGCGGCGCGGGCTGGCCTTCATCGGACAAGGGACGGGGGAGGGGACTACTACGTTGAACGCGTCGCGATGGACCTCGGCGGCGAGGTCGGTAGGTCGGTCTTTTTTTGTGTATTGTGCTGGTGGCCCTATTGGCCTCTTGGAGGAGGGTTATGGGGTCATCGGGGTCTGTGAGGGCATGCCGTGGACGGCGAAGCTTGGAGATGGTGGAGGGGGTATAGTTAGCAGCCGCTGCTATCAAGGGATTGCGGTGCTTGGCGGCAGTGTCAAAGAAACGTTTGGAAAGACGTTTCATGAACTGCTGGATGGTTGAGATTTTGAGATCAAGGTGGAGGATCTCATTACGGACGAACCGAGAGGTATTTGTGGCTTTACGGAGGAAACGGTTTTGGAGTACTTGCATACTATGGATATGACGCGGCTTGGCATGTACGAAGACTGGACAAGCGTATGTCATAATCGGGCGTATGCATGCTGTGTACAAGCGCAGTTTGCACTTGAGTGAGAGTTTGCTACGCGAGTTGAGGACGGGGTGGAGTCGACCCAGAGCGAAGGCGGCGCGAGAGCGGACCGTCTCAATGTGCTCTGAGAAGTTGAGGTTGCGGTCGAGAATCACATATTTATTTGGCTTGCTTTTCCCAAGGGATCAGCTTGCCAGCCATGGTGATGGGTCGTGGAGGGGTGACATTGAGTCGCGGTCTCGTGTAGAGTACCGCTTGGCTACTTTGAGGATTGACTTCGATCCTCCATTTCTTAAACCAGTCAGCGAGCTTGTTGACCGCGGATTGAAGATGGAGGCGAATCCAGTCTGGAGCTGTCGTCCGTACGACAATAAGAATAATAATTAATTGAATAGTACGTGTGTTAAATTAATGTCGCCATTTAAAACACCGTTTTTTATATTGTTCCTGTTCTTAACACGTCGGTTTAAGATGGCCAAACTGAATAGCAAAATGAAAGGGCTATGCTTGGAGTTTCACTGCGTGATCAGATCAGGAACGAGGAGATCCGCAGAAGAACGAGAACAACCGACGTACAAACGTCACGAATTACCCGTAGGACCGATGCCCAATGGGGCTGACGGGTTCTTGAGTGACGAACACGCAGCAAGACGCAGCGTGGGATGCACATTTTTTTTTTATTAGTTATAAACTAGTGCTTGACTGCAATCCCCCCTGATGATAAGCAGTGATGCAATAGTTGATGGTAAAACGCACTAGCTTATTAAGCCTATTCACTCAAAAAAACTGAGTGAATAGGAAGGAAGACGGCAGTTGAGCGAGGTGATGCAATGTTTAACCCAACAACACGACCAACGATGTTGCGCCAGAGGATGATCTGGAGACCCTCCACGACCAAACTCCCGACACAACAACATTAGGCACATCGTACCCGGTACACATCGCAACACAACTGCTCAGACCCGTCCTCCGTTCGGCTTCACCTGGTGAACCGATGACCTGGTAAAGGTCGCGGAAAACAGCTGGATGCGGGAGGCACAGGACCGGTCGTCGTGGAGATCCTAGGGTTAGGCCTATATCCAGCAGTGAACGTCTTTCGATGAAATGATGATGATGATGAAACTGAATGTATAATAATTATCATAGAACTGACCTGGAGTCCTTTCCCGTTCACTGTCACTGCTGGAGCGCGACCGGCTGGCGGCTCGACTCATGCTGCGGCGCGGCGGACTGCCGTGGCGTGGACTGGCGACACTGAACCATACAATACGCGCGTTTCAATAAAACATCGCTGTTGGAAGTAAAACTAATGAGTTTTTTTTTTTATACAACGTTATTTTTTCTTTATACAATACCTGAATATAGTTTGTTTATTTTTGCACCATGTTATACTTTTTCCCGAATATGTTTAAAAAGAGTTGCAGTGTGGTTACCGAGCGCAACAATACAGTTCACAGCGGATCATAGTGTCCTAAGGACCTCATAACTTTGCGATATTTCATGATAGCTTTTTGAAATATTGTACATAAATTCTTTACATAAAAATACTGGACACGTTTTTCGGATTTCGCATAAACAAAAAAAAAACGCTGTATAAAAATAGGCACTAGGCATGCCTCATGCCTTACTATACCGACTGCTATACGGCGAGTCGCTGGTTCGATGACCGCACGGAACAAATAATTGTATGGCTTCCAGTGGCCTAGAGTTATTCCGAATCTAGCTGTTTGTGTATGTAAGTTTATAACGAATCCACGACACAGAAGTAATTCCTAGTCCTCACTAGGAATGGGGAAGAAAACTGACAAATCTCGCCACTAGAGGCGCTGATATCGTTTGACCCAAATAAACTGTCAAAACCCATTGTAATTTGTTCGAGTTCACGTTGTTTATAAAAAATATGCCGCGTCGTGTAGCAATTTGTTGCAATAATAATGGAAATCACTCTTTCCCGTTGATGTCTGCATAGCTTTCTGGGGTGGTGAATCAATTTTTTTTCTCTTGAATTTCTTGTTCTTGAGGAAGTAAAGAAGTAAAAATTTCGGTCATACGATTAAAGTCTGGATAATAATTTTAGGTTAATAGGGTTGAAACTCTCAAAATGTGGCAATAATAATTACATTAATATTTACTTAAATATAACTAAAGAAACATTAAACTTAATACAAAATTAATGTAACTTAAAACACTTATAAGTTTGCATTCATTTTAAAGTCTGGGCATTGTTATTTGCCTGGTAATTAGATCAGCTATTCGTCCTTTTACTGAAGCTCCTCTAGACTTTTAACTCCTTTTTTAACTTGAAACAGTCCATGTACAATACATTGCTCTGCTTTACCTAAAAAAATCGTAAAATACAAAAAAGAAACTCAACATAAAACGTGATACGACTGACAGCTAATTGTTATGAGTCAAACGCCATCAGCGACATCTGCAAATAGCTTTGCGTTTTCTTCCCCATTGCTTCTGTGTCGTGGGTTATCTAACTTAGCCCCTCGGCTGAGTTATTTTAAAAAAACAATTCTTCTATCGCTTTCTTAATAAAATTGAAAGAAAGATGCATTAAACTTAAATTTACACTCGTATCTATCCACCCATATGCTTAGCCTTTTTCCAACTATGTCGATAACGTAGCGTGAGTTTTGACAGTTCTCCAAAGCGCCATGATGGTTCCCATCCTCACCTGCTCCTCCCCGGACTGGGCCCCGCTCGGTGCGGGCTGGCGGGCTCGCCCACACACAGCGCCTGCAAGCCGGCCTCGCGCACGTCCCGTCGAGCTTGACGAAATAGCGGCATGCATTGTTCTCGCATTTTTATGCCGGCCCTGGAAATTGTGGCGAAAATTTAGTATTACTAATCGCAGTAGAATATTGAAATGTATCGAGTAGGCAAGTAAACTCGTATACTAGAACACAGGATTAAAACCACGCCACCTTTGGGTCCCTCCAAGATAAGGATTTTGCCCAGGTGTGCGTCGGGAAGCGCGCACACAGACGACCGCCAATTGCGATCCTTTTGTCTATGACAATGACGCTGACGCGCATGGAAGCCGTACCCAACGATGACGTAATTTGTTTACTTGTTGAATACTGCATCCTAATGGAGTTAAAAACAACTTTTCGATCCAGCCGTCCCTTGCTGTCCTCTCCAGCGACGCACAAAGCAGAGGTTCGTACGCCACAGGGGGTGCCCTTAGTGCATAGTCCCTGTGATGTATAGATATTACAATTAAAATGTGCTCCTGCGACACCCGGCGGTGGGGGGCATTACGTTGCCGGCAGTCCCACCGAATGGACGTGCCGCGCCGCACTAAGTGATTGATTTCTGTGTTTTATTTCTAAACCACCTGACCCAAGTGTAAGACATAACAGTTCCTACATAATAAAGTTTACTTTACGCTACAACTCCCAAACTTTTAACGAAACAGGATCTACAACAGTGTGGCCAGTGGTACCATGAGGTTTCATTACGAGACTCGATCATCGATATCGACCGCATCCGACACATCGATTGGTCCGCTTCAAGGTTGTAAGAACTCTCAACCAATGAGAGCACCAAACGCGACGGTTATAAGTTTTCCATAACTAAAAGATATTCTTCACTACACTTACTTGTAAAACACAGTATCCTTATTATTATAAGTGAGACAGTTTTCTATCATGAGTTTGAAGTCCGCCTCTATATCGTCTATGGTTGTGTATGCGCCGCGATCCAGCTTTTTGCCCATAGTGCTCAGGTCCATCGGGTGTTTCACTATGGTACTGTAGTCTGGTACCTGAAGAAAAATATAATACGTAAAAAATATAACACATACAAAACCACTTTTTGATCCTCCTCGACTAATTAAAACATACACTCGTGGTTCATTCTTATACCGTTCCACTAACAACTATAATAGAGAATTTATAGACATAGAGTTTTTTAAGATTTCTCTTAATAACCTAAAATTAAAGCTAAAAAGTAAATATATCACCTAATTAAAAGTTACCTTTTTTACCAGTATACGTCCTTTACTGGCCTAGTGGTTAAAACACTAGCCTCTCAAGTATGAGTGTGCGGGTTCGATTCCAGGTCAGACAAGTACCAATGTACCTTTTCTAAGTTATATGTACATTCTAAGTGTATCTTGGATACCAATGACTGATTAAAAGGTAAAGGAAAACATCTTGAGAAAACCTGGATTAAGTATATCTTGGTCACCAATTACTGAAGGTGAAGGAAAACATCTTGAGGAAACCTGGACTTTCAAGTCTGAAATCGCCGACCGGCATTGAGCAAGCATGGTGATGATTATGCTCAATCCTTCTCTGTATAAGAGAAGACCTGTGCCCAGCAGTGGGATGATAAAAGGATGATGATGAAGGATCTTACTGGTTCCTTTTGACAGCTTTAGATAAGTTACCTCTTGCAGGTCCACGGGCTCTGTGAATATATCGCTGGCGTCCCTCTGGCGCAGCATCCGCAGCAGCTTGTGGAGCGCGGCCCGTTCGGGCTGCAGCGAGTGTAGAACGCATCGTTCCCACACGCGTGTGTACTCTGCCTTCAGACGCTCACGTTTGCGTACTAGCTCGCAGAGTAATCTAATGGAAAGAGGAATAAGCTATCAAAAAAAGGCTAGGTAGTAGAATTTTTTTAATATAAACTAGCATTCCGCCCGCGTGGAATTCAGTTATATCGCGCTTTTTAGATTTCCCTCGGGAATATCAAATTTTTCAATAAAAGCTAGCCTATGTCTTTTCTCAGGGTCTAAAGATTGTCTGTGCCAAATTTCATCAAAACCGATTGAGAGGTTTAAGCGGGAAAGCGAAAGACAGACAGACAGAGTTACTTTCGCATTTATAATATTAGTATATGGGTTATAAAATATAAAGTAGTGCTTCACCACAATCGCCTGATGGTAAGCAGTGATGCAGTCGTTGATGGCAAATCGCGCTAGTTTATTAAGAGTCTATTCACTAAGAAGAAACACTGAGTGAATAGAAAGGAAGACGGCAGTTGAACGAGGTGATGCAATGTTAAACACAACCAACCCTTTATTAAGAGCTTATTCACTCTAGCCTTCAAGTCACTTAAATTGTAGTCCGACGGTAACACCGCCGCTGGCAAATAGTTCCAGTCCCTCGATGTAAGCGGTATAGATGAAGAAGCAAAATGCTACGTTCGGATCGGTGTGGTGTCAATAACGTAAGGGTGGTAACTCGCCGTACGACGGGTCTTGCGATGACGGAACGGAGATGGGGGAATTAAATCGGGCAGTTCCTTCGCATAATCTCCAAAATATATTCTATATAACCTTACTACAGCTACAGATGCTGTAACGACAGTTACATATCTTCTGCTTCTACAGTCGCTTTATCCTGCTTATCCGTCCGAAATCTCATCGAGAAAAGTTAAGTGAAGTGAGCTTAGTTCTTTTAGCATTACTTTGATGACAACTAACTCCACGCTAACTTCACCTATATGTCGGCCAAATTCGATAATGAATAGAGGTAAACAAACCGTTGCTAGGCAACGAGTAGTTTACGCCTAAAAGACAGATGTTAACAACCTTTTCTATATAGATTATTTTCATAAAAGTAATAATTCAACTTACTACTAATGTAAACAGTTTATTTATTTAGATATTTATGATTTGCATAACACACTTAACCGATTTGAATTAAATATTACACCAGTGATTCCCAAAGTGGTCCAGGTGGACCCCCAGGGGTCCACGGGAGACTTGCTGGGGATCTACGTAGGCGTGAACAAAAAATGGGGGTCCATAAGTTGTTAATGGGGGTCCACGAAAATTTATCTGCTTTTGATAGTAAAGAGCAAAAATGTAAGCATAGTTTTTATAAGGGCCTACCTATATTGTTTTAAGTACCTATCTAAGCAGATAATATTTTAATAAGGCAAGCGACTGTTACTTGTCCAAACTTGCGTATTCGATATTACGTACAATTTCGTGTACAGACTTACAAAGCGCTATCCGCCCGACAATGCTTAGTGCTTGTTCAGACATGAACTTGATCACCACTATAAATACTTGATGCCAAAGGCAAACTCATTCATTTGTTTCCGGAATTTCGAAAAAAAGGTGTGAGAAAATTTATATCTGTGTTTGCTAGTGCCGGAGAAAAGTAAGTAGCCTACCTTTTTTTTGTTATAGTACTTAAGTATTTTGTTTACGTGTACTAGTCGGTTGATCACAACGGCTTGTATAGTTAAGTAACTTACAGATATTTTAATTGTCCTCTTTCGATTTGAAGACAAACACAGCACGTTTTATTCAATTGTTTTTTCACGAGAGAAGCACTGCCTCTCTAAAAAGGCCGAATAAGCAATATTGCAGAGCAATTAATTTTGTAATTTTTCTTGCAAATAACTACTAATTTTATAAAACAGTAATTTCATAATCATTTTAAATTGATTTTGAAGTAACTATTTTATCAAAACTATTCCTTTTCGGAAAGAGCGAGCGGTGCGCGGGCGACGGGAAAAGGGCGGGGCTCGAACTTCGATGCCAGTTTGTCACGTTTTAAGGCGCTGTGCTCAGTAAAAATAGGCTTCTTAGAACATTTTTTTAGCCAAATGTATGCATTTCAGAGCAGCCAAAAATTTATATGTTAATCTTGATTATATGTAGCAGGAAACCATTGTTTTCAAAACACGTTTTGAATTAATTTTCTCGATAGAAAATAATCCTAAAGTAACCCCTAAAATTGAATTTATAACAGTTGTAACTGTATTATTAATCATCAAATCTTGATAAAATTGAGAAGAGCGATGTAAAATATAATAGTAAATGAAACCATTGTTTTTGTTTATCGATTTAACTAAGATATTTTAAAATAAATAATGTATTTAATGATAAATAACGTGAACGAAACGTCGCTCCATCGCGGCGTCCATTGCCTTCTCTTTCACTTCTATGCTTAGCGACAGTGACCGCTGAGGCGCGGTGCTTGTCGGACCTATGTCACTTTTTGCTTTACCCCGCACAGAAAATAATTATATTTACGTGTCTGTTTGTTGATGAATAATCATATTTCGTTTTTGCCCGGGTTCAAACCCCAGGTTTACATTATATGCTTTTTGTAGATTTTAATTAAAATAAATGCTTTTTAATTTACTGTTGTATTTTTGCCGATATTTTATTTGATTTTTTTCTGTAATTATTCTTTCTTTTTACTTTTTCGCGGCAAATTTTTCTTCACCTGTATGTGTTCGGGTTCAAACCCCAGCTTTACGTTGTACGCTTTTTGTTGGATTTCTTATTTGCAATTGTTTTTTTTTTTAATTATTATTAATTTATCCGATTTTCCTTATTTTTTGTAGTAATTGTTCCATCTTTTTAAATATATTCTTTTTGTAACAATTATAATGCAAACTAATATTTAAAATCAATTCGTTACAATTTTCTTTCTACAAATTTCTAGAAATTAATAATAAATATTAATAATAAGCCTTTATTTAACCATGAATTTCTTAGTTCATAATATAATTTAACAAAAGAAAAACAATAAAAATAACAGTTAATTTGATAATAGTTCAAAACAGTAAATTTAGATTTCATTTTGTTGCATTATTCATGGCCCCTTTCAGTATAGGCCTCCTCCAAGTGCCTCCATCTATTTCACTCGTACAAACCCGATTTCGATAAGAGTTGCAGTTTTGAAGAAAAAATCTTTTATTTTTTTAAATATCCGAAAATGCATTTTTTAACAGTTACTCTAAACAGCTGTTTATAAATAGTAATTTCTAGAAATGATATATTTCTAACAGTTTCATGAAAAAAGGACATAACACAAAAAATTTAAGCAGAACGGACAAAGCGTATTATAAAAATAAAAAAGAAAACAAAAAAAAAAATAAAAAATGAAAATATGTATAAAATAAACATTTTCGAAAATCGCAAGGTAAAGTAAACGGATGTTGGGATTTGAACCCGGGGCTCGTCTAATGCGAACCGGGACTGTGACGAACAGAGCCAGCCATGCTTCGCGGTTGGATTGTGAAATAACGTTTCTAAATGTAGATGGAATAGAGAATGGTTGGTATAGATTTAATAGAACGGAACGTGCGTATTTCTGTAATTATTCTTTCTTTTTACTTTTTCGCGGCAAATTTTTCTTCACCTGTATGTGTTCGGGTTCAAACCTCAGCTTTACGTTGTATGCTTTTTGTTGGATTTCTTATTTGCAATTGTTTTTTTTTAATTATTATTAATTTAGCCGATTTTCTGTATTTTTTGTAGTAATTGTTCCATCTTTTTAAATATATTCTTTTTGTAACAAATATAATGCAAACTAATATTTAAAATCAATTCGTTATAATTTTCTTTCTACAAATTTCTAGAAATTAATAATAAATAATAATAATAAGCCTTTATTTAACCATGAATTTCTTAGTTCATAATATAATTTAACAAAAGAAAAACAATAAAAATAATAGTTAATTTGATAATAGTTCAAAACAGTAAATTTAGATTTCATTTTGTTGCATTATTCATGGCCCCTTTCAGTATAGGCCTCCTCCAAGTGCCTCCATCTATTTCACTCGTACAAACCCGATTTCGATAAGAGTTGCAGTTTTGAAGAAAAAATCTTTTATTTTTTTAAATATCCCAAAATGCATTTTTTTTAACAGTTACTCTAAACAGCTGTTTATAAATAGTAATTTCTAGAAATGATATATTTCTAACAGTTTCATGAAAAAAGGACATACTACAAAAAATTTAAGCAGAACGGACAAAGCGCATTATAAAAATAAAAAAGAAAACAAAAAAAATAATAAAAAATGAAAATATGTATAAAATATACATTTTCATATATTAAACTACTTATAAAGTAAACGGATGTTGGGATTTGAACCCGGGGCTCGTCTAATGCAAACCGGGACTGTGACGAACAGAGCCAGCCATGCTTCGCGGTTGGGTTGTGAAATAACGTTTCTAAATGTAGATGGAATAGAGAATGGTTGGTATAGATTTAATGGAACGTGCGTATTTCTCGATGCACGACGCCTCACGCATCGATGTACTCGCGCGGAGCGCCCCGCGCCCCGCAGTGGGCGGGGCTAGTCGTGTCCCACTTCGTCTGCTTCACCCCCTCAAATACCTAAAAGTTTGCTATTCACAGCGTCTTAACAATGAAGCCGCAGACAAAAAATACGCAAATACACGGAGCGCGTGAACTCATTGATTTAATAAAATGTTAGTTATCGTTTTTATGGACAATTTTGGGATTTCGACTTTTATTTTTTCCTACACAAATATGATCAGTATTCGATACTGAGTACACTAATTTTTATTTATACTATTAAAAATTAGTGGTAAATTGTGTACTTTAAAATTGATACCGTTTTGTGAAAACGTCTGTATTTGTCTCAGCGGTTTATTAATTGGTCCCTTTACAAGCCGTAATTCTATTTCCGCGTGCTGACAAAGGCTGCGGTGTGATACCTATATTCAGAAAAAAACTTGGTTACTAAAACATTTTTTTTACAGGTAAGGTGACTGACACGAAACATGGCTACAGCAAAGAAAAAATGTCGACAATATAGTGTCGATTATTTGAAATATGGTTTTGTTCCATCAGAGGCAGACAAACAATTGCCCATGTGCCTATTATGCAACAAAGTTTTGAGCAATGACTCTATGAAACCATCAAAGCTCGAAGATCATATAAAAAGGTGTCATACTGATAAAATAGGTAAAGATTTAAAATATTTTCAAACATTGAAAGAAAAATATGGAAAGAGACCCACCATGCACAGTATGTTCGCTTCAACATCTCAAAGTAACGATGATGGCTTGCGGGCATCTTACAATATCTCATTACTTATAGCAAAATCTGGAAAACCGCACACTATCGGAGAACAATTAATTTTACCCGCTGTTGAAGAGGTTTTAAAAACTGTTTTGCACAAATCTCCATTTGACGTACTAAAAAGAATTCCATTAAGTAACAATACTGTACAAAGACGCATTGATGAAATGAGCTCTGATATCGAAAGCTTTTTGTGCAATCATCTGCAAAAAACTCATTTTTCTATACAACTGGACGAGTCAACGTTACCCGGTAATGAAGCATTACTATTGGCATATGTCCGATTTATTATTGAGGAAGAAATTCACGAAGAATTGCTATTTGCCAGAACTTTGGAGACTGACACTAAAGGCGAATCAATATTTAATGTCCTGAGTAATTTTTTTACGGAAAAATCGATTCCATTTACAAACATTATTTCAGTGGCAACAGACGGAGCTCCTGCAATGGTCGGGCGATATCGTGGGTTTATAAGTCATCTCAAAAGAATTATACCAGGACTTACAGCTATTCATTGCGTAATCCACCTACAACATCTTGTGGCAAAACATTTAAGTGACAGGTTGAACCAATCTCTTCATTTTGTAATAAAAGCTGTCAACAAAATCAGAAGCAATGCATTGAATACGCGTTTATTTGCTGAATTGTGCGACCAAAATGATGAAGACTTCCAACGACTGCTCTTACATACTGAAGTACGCTGGTTGTCGAAAGGTGCATGCTTAACGAGATTTTACTCTGTTTTCGATTCCATATTAGAGTTCTTAGAAAGTAGAGATCCAGATTTAAAAGAAAACTTGATCAAATTCAAAACAGACATTGCGTATTTGACAGATTTGTTTAAAAAATTTAATGATATTAACTTGGAGTTACAAGGGGACAGCCTGAATTTAACCTTTTGAACGCCCATCTATTTAATACGCGATGTGTCCTCCTGCGCCACACTACAAATGTATAACGTATCTATAGTAAAACGTAGGGATGGGATTAGTGTCCTATCGACAAATAATATTATACATTTAAAATAATGTTTATTCACCAATTTACGAAGCTAAATAAAAACTGTAATCGTAATTTCATATTTTATTTTATTTTTTTAAAAATAAAACAATATAAAAACCCGGATATATTCCCCATAATAAAGAAAAGAATTTTAAATTTATTAGACGTGTGTTCTACAAGGCACATCCCTATTTGTCTCCAAATGTAATCCTTCTACTTCATATCAAGTAGTTGGCGCTCGAGGCACGTCAAAATCCTTTCTGTTCTAGGGATGTCTTGATTTCTATGGTATATATTTTATATTCACTGTGGTCAAGTTAACACGTGCATAAACTCAATCGATTCCTGCATAATTTATTTCGTTTACTTACAACAAATACAATTAATAGAAGCTAAATACGTGGTTTTCTACGTTTTAAAAAATAAAATAAAATGGAGGGTAAGTGTCTGTTTTACACAAGACTTTTTTTTTTAATGGTGTCGCTAAATACTCGCAATTATTTTTCTGGTTTGTAGAAACTAATAGAAACCTGAAGAAAATTCTTGAAACGGAAGTTGACGACTTAACGGAATGTCAAGACGACTAACTATTTCGAAATTCTGATTCAGACTTGAACAACTCGCAATAATTCGTTATATTCACAGTCACAATTTTTTTTATAAGGACACGTGCGCCAACTCAAGACGTAAACATTGCACTACACTAAAATGCACAAAGTCACTATGACCTTGAAACCCGTCCGCTTATGACGTCACAGATTTCCTTCTATACAAGTCGGTGGCGCGTACGGACCGATAACTAACTAACTTTGTAGGGATGGGTTTTTCAAACGGGGTTTCACTATCGACAATGATTAGAAAACCTGTTAATTCTTGATTAAGGTGAATAAAACCTAGTTTAAAGTGTACTATATTTATAAAATATTATATATTTACGTCATTTTTCTTGCAACAATAGTATTTATGATCATTTCGACGAGATGAAATATAGCGAGGTCTTCGTCGTGTCCTATCACTGGCTTACTTGATATCAAGTAATTGGCGCTGGGGGCATTAAAATATTTTCTGGCGTTTTTGTTTATATTGAAAATTAAACAAATAAGAACTTATTATGCGTGAAAAAGTTTAAAATATGGTTGATAACAGGGCAAATTTCCATAAAAACAAAATAAAAGGTCTTGTAAAAGTCGTAAATTTATTTTAAACTGTGATTACTTCTAATCAAGTAGTGGCGCTGAGGGCACGAAAATCTCGTACTTGTATAGAAGTGATAGGCGTTCAAAAGGTTAATAAAAACAAAGGGGATAATTTCGGCTTTTCTTGGGAAATTGAAATTTATGAAGCAAAACATTAGTCGGCGCGAATTCTCTCAATTTCCAAACATGTCGCAGGTAGAATGTATTGATGAGAATATATATACCTACAGTCAACATTTAAGTGCCCTGCATGATGACTTCAAAACCAGGGTTGAAGATATACTGACGATGGATATACCACCATGGATCATAAATCCATTTGATGAAACGGAAGTGGCCAATGTTGTATTACAAGAGGAGCTGCTCGAGCTAAGCACTAATGAGGAGCTGAAGGTGAAATTTAGAAAAGGCTACCCAACATTTTGGCTGCAAGCAGAAATACCCGAAAAATATCCTGGACTGTGGGAAATCGCAAGGAAATTTTTAATAGCTTTTCCCTCGTCATACCTTGTCGAAAGGAGTTTTAGTGCCGTTACAAACCTCTTAACAAAAAAAAAGGAGCAAATTAAACATCACAGAGCGGGGGGATTTGCGGTTATTGCTCACAAAAATAAAGCCAAACATTGATCGTTTGCTGACACTCCATCACATACATCCTTCCCATTAATTAAAATCCCCTGAACCTATATTACCTTAATATTTTTTTCTTGTAATTATATTCTTTTAATAAATAAAGTGATATAAAATGTACCATTTTTCGTTTTTGTTTTACATATCGGAATATAGGGACAGAAATCAGAAGTGACACAATTTTTATTTTTTGGCGACTTTAAGAATGTGGTAGAAATGTAGCAGCAGGGGGTCCACCGAAACCAGTAAAATTATGAAAGTGGTCCACGAGAAAAATAAGTTTGGGAACTACTGTATTACACCCATGTAAGCTAATTTCCTAATAGGTTAATTTTTTTGATACATATATATTATACTTAGTCCATACTTGAAAGTATTACAATACATGTATGCAGTTAATTTGAAAGTAATTAAAATACGCAAAATTGTATTGACAAATGCCTCAACTGTATTCATTGGTTGAATTCCACAAAATGTGTATAATACCTGGATTTCATCCATCTTTCTTTTTTTTGTAGGGATATCACGTGCATGTTATTTTAGTGATTCTATTGAAATATGCTGCATTAGGAATTGTTGATAAATAGTTAGCATGTAAAAGTCGATAATCATGCAAATAACAGGAGATTTGTAAAACATGAGTTGTGATAACCCTAAATTGGTTTGTTTACCTGTATTCTTTATGGAGCTTGGCGAGAATATAAGTACGTTCATCTCCGTTCTGAATGAAATCACGCAATTTTCTCGCACACTCTCCAAAAAGCATAAAAAGATTTAGTGTTGATGCTAAAAATGTATTTTCAATCGTGTCTATTGACTGGCAGTCAACATGCCAAGGAATTATCATCTAATATTTTACCTTGCTCTCTGACAGCCTCCTTGGCGTAGCGGTAGCGAACGCGGCCGTTGCGCAAGGAGGCGCGGGTTCGATCCCCGCACAGTGCAAATATTTGTATGCATGAATATGAATATTTGCACTGGTCTGTCTGGTCGTGCCTCGGAAAGCACGTTAAGCCGTTGATCCCGGTTGCCATACGAAAAGTCTAGTGGCAGTCGTTACGGGTTGTTGGAGCCTTCAAAAGTCTAACAATTGTTCTAACTGCAATGCTTAGATATCCCCTTCGGGTTGTGGAGGTCAGACGGCAGTCGCTTCACGGAAAATATCGAAGTTTAGCCAAAATCAGCGTAAGACTGGTAAAGCGGACCCCAAACTCCAAAGCTGAAAAAGCTGCGGATGCGACTGGGATTAACGCTGAGATGATGATGATGATGATGAGTTTACCTTGCTCTCTCCAAGTCCTGTCGTATCCTCTGCCAGTACTTGAGCTGGTTGCACAGCTCTCTCACATTAACAGTGCCATCCTGTATACCTCGACTGCCTGTGAGCAAAAGTTTATTTTTATTGCTTTTTTTCGCTTATCCTGCAAAGGCGAACTTTAAAAGGCCTTCCCTCTTTAAAAGGAGGATACAAAACGTGGAAATCTGGAAGTTGTAACAAAATTCTATGTAGTAGAAAAGAGATGAGTCTTAGTAAGTAAACGTGATTCCCTTATGTAGAAGTGTTCGAACAGAATTGGTAAACACTTAAAAAGTGGCAAATGATTTAATTCCTGAAACTGGGTTTGTACAAACACTTTTACAAGTTATATTCTTTTTTTAAACTAGTGGCGAAGACCACTAGTTTAAAAACCTAAATAAATAAACCACATAAACCATAAAGTCAAAGTCAAATAAGAAACCTTGACTTGTCAAAACAAAATCAGGTTAAAACTAGTCTCTACTCTAGTCTAACTAGTCTCTCATGTAGGAGTTTTTTTTTTTATAAATTATAAACTAAGCGCTTGACCGCAATCCCGCCTGATGGTAAGCAGTGATGCAATCGTTGATGGTAAAGCAAGCGCACTAGTTTCTTAAGAGCCTATTCACTCTAGCCTTGAAGACACTCAAATTGTAGTCCGACGGAAACATCGCCGCTGGCAAATTGTTCCAGTCCCTCGATGTACGCGGTATAAAGGAGGAGGCGAAACGCTGCGTCCGGATCGTAGTGGTGTTAAAAACGTCAGGGCGGAAACTCGCCGTACGACGGGTCGTCCGATGGATCGAATGACAACATCGATTCTACATGGTCATCATCTGATCTAGAATATATTTGAACTTTATAATAATTAATTTATTATATCATCATCATCATTTCAGCCGAAAGACGTCCACTGCTGGACATAGGCTCTCCCAAGGTGCTCCACGACGACCGGTCCTGCGCCACCCGCATCCAGCGGTTTCCCGCGACCTTCACCAGGTCGTCGGACCACCTTGTCGGGGGGCTACCCACGCTATTTATTATATAAACTAAATAAAAAATTACATTAAATTTATTTCAGAGAAGACAAAATTAATTTTATAATAGGATATCGGTATTTAGTTACTAACCATGATGGCTTGTAAGACTCTGCAGCCTCCTCAACAGCGGTACTCCATTCCTGCTATGTCTCTTCAGCGTCCAGTAAGCCAATAGCCTCTTCATGAGCTGAGCCCTCGCAGCCGGCGCCCCGGGGGCCAGGGCGGCCACCTCGGCGACCCTGTCCGCGGGGAGCGTGGGCACCAGGACTACAGGAGCCCACGTGCGTTTGAGGGCTAGGACGCGACGCGCCTGGTGGACAATGGATAGATGGTTAAGACCGATTTGATGGATTTTAAAACTAATAAAGATAAAATATTTTATTGCATTATTTTCATTGGTGGTCCATGACATCGGCTGAAGGCCATAACATCGGCTGCCGGCAGAAGTTACCTCCCACCAGACAAAGTATTGCCGCCAAGCGATTCGTCGTGTTCCGTACTGTCTGGTGAGGCCGTAAGGAGGACGGGTCTGAGCATTTGTGTTGCGATGTGAGCCGGGTAGGATGCGCCAAATGTTGTTGTGTCGGGAGTTTGGTCGTGGAGGGTCTCCAGATCAATATATCCCTCTGGCGCAGCATCGTTGGTAGTGTTGTTTGGTTTAAACTAGCGCGCTTTACCATCAATGATCGCATCACTGCTTACCATCAGGCGGGATTGCGGTCAAGCGCTAGTTTATAACTAATATAAAAAAAAAATAAAAATAAAAACATTGCATCACCTCGCTCAACTGCCGTCTTCCTTCCTATTCACTCAGTTTTTTGAGTGAATAGATTCTTAATAAACTAGCGCGCTTTGTCATCAACGATTGCATCACTGCTTACCATCAGGCGGGATTGCAGTCAATCAAGCACTAGTTTATAATTATAAAAAAGGTCGTCTATTTTAAAACATCGGCATTTCGGCGGGGTCGGCATTTTAAAAGCGAAAGCCTTGTCGAAAATGGCGGACGTTCATGACAGTGGTTATTTTTGCGGCTCGATGTTTTTTAAAGTTTACAGCTCGGTCTTTTAAGCTATCCAAGCTTTACGACTGAATACTCAAATGTTAAGCTAATATTTATTAGCGTCTACATTAGTATCTTGAACCCGTTGATAACTAAGTTTGGTTACTAGTATAATCTATACTAATATATAAAGCTGAAGAGTTTGTTTGTTTGTATGTCTGTTTGTGCGCGCTAATCTCAGAATTACTGGTTCGATTTGAAAAACTCTTTTTGCATTGGATAGCGCATTAATCCGGGAAGGCTTTAGGCTATATAACATCACGCTGCGACCAATAGGAGCGGGGCATATAAAAAAAAGCGGGTGAAACCGTGTGGCGCAGCTAGTCATGAATATAAAAAAAACCGTAAAATGAACTCATAAATTAAATTCAAACATTTATAAGATCTTTGATCCTTGTTAAAAATATGAAAAACGTACAAGGTGAGCGACTTAGTTAAAGATGGCATTCCGATTCTTTGATCTCTCTTCTTTAACTCTTAGCTTCTACTGTAAAATGCCAAAAGTATATGTTTATCGACTTTTGTTGGTGACCATACACTTGGAGTATTCGTGTGTTAATATTATTGTTTTTCTGGAAAATTAGATGAAAATAAAGAAAAATGCATGTACTTTTAACGAGATAGTTTTTTTTTTTTTCATGACATACTTGTTTTATTTTCTCTCTGCCTTTTAGCCGAATCGCCGTCAGATCTGTTGATTTTGTGTCTCCTTCTGATTCTTGTGCCCGACGTTCCTGGAAAATACACAACAGAAATACGTGAATATTCAGCGGTATTTTTTTTTTTTTTTAGATAAGTTCACCCAGCAGTAGGAATTACTCCTGTATCGTGGGTACGTTTACAAATACTTAAACTCACATACACAAGCAGCCAGACTCGGAACAACTACCTGTGGGCCAGACAAATATTTGTTCGGTGCGGGAATCGAACCCGCGACACAAAACGTAGCATTCGATCACTCAACCACTACGCCAGGGGCGTAGCTACCGCCGTATCTGCTGTATCAATTATATGGGGCCCCCAACTCGCGTAAGCAAAAATTAATAAAAACTTCCCAACTTTTGTTTTAAAGTCATAAAAGCTCTTTTTCCCGTGTAATGGCCTCTGCACACTGCGCACGACGAGCGACGGGCGACAAGCGATATCCAATGAGAGCTCTGCTTTTTTGAACGCGAAGTTCTCATTGGATACCGCTCGTCGCCCGTCGCTCGTCGCGCGCAGTGTGCAGAGGCTTTATAGCAGCAATTTTGTGAATTCCCTGAAAGTTACTAGAAAAATACTATAATTACAGTAATTTTCAAGTAACTTTTAAAACATTGAAAAAAGTAACAAACAGATAATTATGATGAATAAATATTTCTATTAATTTAATGCATTTTTTTTTCTTTTGAGAAAAATATTTATCCTTCTTAGGGGCTCTCAAACAAATTTCTATACGGGGCCCCGCTAAGGCTTGCTACGCTTCTGCACTAAGCCAACCGTGTCGTTAAACGTAATTTTACAGTGAATTTCATTTTGATAATTCAACAACTCGCTCGTCGGCTCATTCAGGCATCGGCCCTACTGGTAGTGTGCCCGGCTCACTGCCACTTAAAGAATTGCAATTCTTCGGGCTATGACGGTTACTCTCGTACTTCTGCGGATCTCCTCATCCCTGATTTGATCACGCAGTGAAACCTCAAGCATAATAATAGGATGTGTTTGCCTAATTCTTTACCTGTATCAATCAGCAGTATTGGGAGTATTTGTAATGAGGTATTACCTGTAATATGTGCGCAGGAGTGTGTGCGTCGCAGTACGCCATCTTAGCCACCTGCACTGGCTGGCTGGGGTCGCGCCCCGCTCCTGCCGCCTCCATCTTCATGTACAGACTGAAACATCAAGTTCAGTTGAAAACCAGCGTCAGGCAATACTAGTGTGTCATTTTTGCTGAACTGGACCTTTTTCATACAGCCGCAAGGCACACTTTGCTAATATTTTTTACATCGGTGTTTTTACTTTATATTTGATTTTTAGGGTTCCATACCTACAAGGTAAAACGGAACCCTATTCATGAGACTTCGCTGTCCGTCTGTCACCAGGCTATATCTCATGAACCGTAATAGCTAGACAGTTGAAATTTTCAGAGATTACGTAGTTCTGTTGCCGCTATAACAACACATACTAAAAATAAAAATATTTTAGGGGGGCTCCCATACAACAAACGTGATTTTTTTTTTTGCCGTTTTTAAAGATGTTGGATGTTGGTACGGAACCCTTCGTGCGTGAGTCCGACTCGCACTTGGCCGGTTTTTTTGTTGCTGCCTGATGTATGTTTATTTTAGAAGTATTGTGTCTTTAAGTCTGTGCTGAATAAATGTATTTTCTTTCTTTCTTAGTATGCACATCGTAACCGTGCGTTCCTTCCACAAACATCGTCAACCCGTCATTGGTGATTACGGGAAAGTTGTAATATTATGTACATATTCATATATACTCACACTTATTATTATTTGACAGCCTCTGTGGCGTAGCGGTAGCGAACGCGGCCATTGCGCAAGGAGGCGCGGGTTCGATCCCCTCACAGTGCAAATATTTGTATGCATGAATATGAATATTTGCACTGGTCTGGTCGTGCCTCGGAAAGCACGTTAAGCCGTTGGTCCCGGTTGCCATACGAACATCTAGTGGCAGTCGTTACGGGTTGTTGGAGCCCTCAAAAGTCCAACAATTGGTCTAACTGCAATGCTTCGACATCGCCTTCGGGTTGTGGAGGTCAGACGGCAGTCGCTTCACGGAAAATGTCGAAGTTTAGCCAAAATCAGCAGTTAGACTGGTAAAGCGGACCCCAGACTCCAAAGCTTAAAAAGCTGCGGATGCGACTGGGATTAACGCCTAACGACTTTTTTGGATGATAATAAAGAACTCACCCAGCCTGCTGTGCACAGGTTACATGGAAGGCAGAGTAACAGCTAGTCTTGTGGCACTGAATGCACGCGCCGACACTCCGTTGTTTGCACACCATACATTGAAGCTTCCATCGAGCCGGGGGGATCATCTCTATTGAGTCTAGGAGGCAATGAAAACCGGTCATTAGTTATGATACGAGTTATTTCGTGGTTAAAAACTACATTTGTTAAAAACTTGGATTTTTTGCAATCCATATATCCATCATATCCATACTAATATTATAAATGCGAAAGTAACTCTGTCTGTCTGTCTGTCTGTTACGCTTTCCCGCCTAAACCTCTCAACCGATTTTGATGAAATTTGGCACAGAGAATCTTTAGACCCTGAGAAAGAACATAGGCTACCTTTTATCCCGGAAAAATTTGATGCTCCCGAGGGAAATCTAAAAAGCGCGATATAACCGAACTCCACGCGGGCGAAGCCGCGGGCGGAAAGCTAGTAAATAATAAAAACGCAAAATCACATTGTAAGTAATGATATATTCTCACCTATAGGCTCCAAAAATACAGTGTTAGCAAATCGCACTTCAGGTATCCATAGCGCGCAAACCACGTGCGCCCATGTACCTTGATCGGTCTGCTTGAATGCACCTAAAGACAAACAATAATAATTCATATAACAGAAGTAAATAAGGACCAGTTTAGTTTGGCAACGACGAGATAAAAGATGAACAAAACCAATTTCTACACAGCAATCGAACATGAACTTTATTAGACACATAAGGTGCATATTGCCTTTACTTATCGAATGCTTACCTCCAGTATTAGGACAGAGTACACAGTTGACCAGACGCGAGGGCGATTGCAGACATCGTCTGCATAGCCACTGCCCTTCAGGTATGTAGGGCACCTAAAACAGGTTTATATGATTATTATGAGATAAACAGCTTATACAGGGGGAGGTTGAAAACGACAGAGGCAAGAGTGACGGGTTCGCACCCTAAATTGGGCTCTTATTTTGGTTCCATAGCAAGAATCATTGTATTCATCATCATCATCATCCCAGCGTTAATCCCAGTCGCATCCGAAGCCTTTTTCAGCTTTGGAGTCTGGGGTCCGCTTTACCAGTCCAACTGCTGATATGGCTAAACTTCGATATTTTCCGTGAGGCGACTGCCGTCTGACCTGACCTCCACAAACAGAAGGCGACATCGAAACATTGCAGTTAGACCAATTGTTGGACTTTTGAGGGCTCCAACAACCCGTAACGACTGCCACTAGATGTTCGTATGGTAACCGGGACCAACGGCTTAACGTGCTTTCCGAGGCACGACCAGACCAGTGCAAATATTCATATTCATGCATACAAATACTTGCACTGTGCGGGGATCGAACCCGCGCCACCTTGCGCAGCGGCCGCGTCCGCTACCGCTACGCCACGGAGGCTGTCTGTGAGCAAGAATCATTGTATTATCCCAAGCTTATTCAATTCGACGGGAACTGTTTTACTATTAGTTTATACTAGGTAACCCGTGCGAAATATTCGCGCATTGATTTTCAATAGTAAATTGTCGAAAAGCCACTGAATTTGTATATTTTTCCGATGTAGCGGTCCAGAAAAGCTTAAAATGATGCCCTGTGTATGTGTATTGAAAGTATGAAGTAAGTTATGACGTGCCGACTAAAACAAAGCCTTTTTTACCGCGTACATTGAAGGAATGGAACAAATTTTCTCCGTGGGTGTTCCTTTCAGACCACAACTTAAGTGGCTAGAGTGAATAGGCTCATAATAAACTAGGGCGCATTACCATCAACGATTGTGCATCACTGCTTACCATCAGGCGAGATCGGGTTTAAGCACTAGACTAAATTTAAAAAAAAAACGGAGGGAGTATTCTCGTAATTTTAACAACACTAAAAGTCTGATATTAATGTCATTCAATAAATCATGAAACGAACTGTTTGTTTTCTATTGAATAAATACAATTTTATTCGACAATATTGTCTGGGTCTCTATGAATACTTTTCCTTTTAGCCTTTTTGATATAACGAGGAAGGAGAGATATACAACGTTATTTGATCATTTGTTAACCAATTGAATCAATTCCAATGATTTTACAGCATGTTATATTTTTTCACAAATACATTTAGAAATTATTACAGTATGGTTACTGAGCGCGCTACGCAGCTGACGCATGCGCATGTCCGCGTTCAGCTGACGACACAGGTCAATGCACCCGAGTCGCCCGTACAATCGGAGCGTGAAACATATTTTCGTTGGGACAACCAAGTAGGAACCCGCGGCGGTGTTTCCGTCACACTTCAATTTGAGTGTCTTCAAGGCCAGAGGCTCTTAATAAACTAGCGTGCTTTACCATCAACGATCGCATCACTGCTTACCATCAGGCGGGATTGCGGTCAAGCGCTAGTTTATAACTTATACAAAAAAAAAGGATAACAAGCTTGTGGTTTTCCATGATAACTTTTTGACATTTTGTTTAAAATTTTTACTTAAAAATACTGGACACGTGTTTCGCGAAAAATAATGTTGCATACGAGTATCTATTCAAAAAAGAATCTAAAACAGAGTGTGACTTACCCCATAGCAGTCCTGATGTACAGCCAAGTTACACATGTCACAGAAAAGAATCACATTGGTGTTCTGACACTCGCCATCCATACAGATGCAGCACACCGCATCCTCGTCCACTGTGGCTGCTGTCTGCTGGCCATTCTGAGATGCCTACGAAAGAAACATGACGAAGGTGATCTTGTAGATCTGTTATGATAAACCGGCCAAGAGAAAATACACCAAAATAAACACGTTGTTGTACAGGGTCTTCAATTTAGTAATAATAATAATGAAGTTTATTCAATAATCGTTTACAATGTTACTGTTACACAATGGTTATTAATGCCACTGTCAAGCAATGATAGCTATTGTAATATGAGTGTGTGACAAACTAAAAAAAGTTTCATTGTAGTACGGTTACCCGTGTGGAAATGGTCATTGTAACACGACATGGCAGGAATAAGTACTATTGAGATATGACTTATGGTTATGGATTAAGCAAATTACCAATTGGTTGTAGAAAAAATAAATTATCCATACTAATATTATAAATGCGAAAATAACTCTGTCTGTCTGTCGGTCTATCTGTCTGATACGCTTTCCCGCTTAAACCTCTCAACCGATTTTGATGAAATTTGGCACAGACAATCTTTAGACAATGATAAAGAACATAGGCTACCTTTTATCCCGGAAAAAATTGATGTTCCCGAGGGAAATCTAAAAAACGCGATATAACCGAACTCCACGCGGGCGAAGCCGCGGGCGGAAAGCTAGTCCATACTAATATTATAAATGCGAAAGTAACTCTGTCTGTCTGTCTGTCGGTCTGTCTGTCTGTCTGTCTGTCTGTCTGTTACGCTTTCCCGCTTAAACCTCTCAACCGATTTTGATGAAATTTGGCACAGACAATCTTTAGACCCTGAGAAAGAACATAGGCTACCTTTTATCCCGGAAAAATTTGATATTCCCGAGGGAAATCTAAAAAACGCGATATAAGCGAACTCCACGCGGGCGAAGCCGCGGGCGGAAAGCTAGTAGGCTATAATTTCTTGACACAATCGAGTTAGACATCTGCAACCGAACTAGGCAAAAGCCTGTGTTTCTTTAATTTAGTGTGTTGTTATCATGGAATATTTCTTCCGTGGTTTTTATAGCAGCAATAGAAATACCTTTACTGTGAAAATTTCAATTGTCTACTGGGTACCCTGTCTAGTGTCTATATTACAGTCGCATCAACATGAGATACAGCCTAATGACTGAACAGCATTACTTAACTGTATAGTGAGACAAGGGAATATATTAGATATTATTCCAATAGGTTCACCACAACCGGCCGACCGGTCGTCCTCCGTGGCGCAGCGGTCAACACGCCTGCCTGCGACGTGGAGGCCCCGGGTTCGATCCCCGGCCAGGTTATGATGGAAAACGATCTTTTCCTGATTGGCCTGGGTCTTGGATGTTTATCTATATATGTATCTATTATAAATATAGTATCGTTGAGTTAGTATCCCATAACACAAGTTTCGAACTTACTTTGGGGCTAGCTCAATCTGTATGATTTGTCCGTATAAAAAAAAAAAAAAAAAAAAATAGAAGCTTCCCATGGACATTCGAAACTTACCCATTAAACGATTTAAGAACCATATAAAGGCCAAACTTTGGAAAAAGGGGTATTATAAAATCACAGATTATTTAGAAGACAAAAAAGCTTGGGACTGAGCTGCACGCTCTGTTAAGCATTGTTATTAAGTAATATGCGTAATTATAAGGTAAATTATTGTAAACATTTTCATTTTTAATGTCTGGACTTGAAAAAAGACGATGATCCCTGAGTTTGTTTCGGCTATTTCTTCTCAGAGGTAGTCAGTTAGGAAATGCCAGCTTCATCTAGTTAAAAAAATAAAATAAAAAATAAACATGACGTGTAAAAGTGATCAGTGATCCTACTTGCTTAATAAACGATTTCATTTCATTTACTAATCAGTATGGTATTGCCTCAAAAAAAATATTGGTTTTGTCTGTAGTAAAGCTCACTTATATCAACTTACTTGAAAATATGACTCTTTTTCCAGTCTATCCATAAGCAGCTCTAAGGTATCTACAGTGACCACAGGCAGGTTCTGCTTCGCCCTCGTCTTATTAATGATGGCCAGCCATGCGGTATCCTCTTCATCGACGTCATATTCCACCTCGCCGTCCAACTCTTCGGCAGATTTCTCTATGAAGCGAATGTAGGCGTTTGGTCGAGCTGGGGCGTCACATACTCGCTCGTTGTAGTCATCAACAAGCTGGAAATGGAAGTATTATAATATATATCAATCTCATCAAAGGACCATACCATAGTATGGATCATTTATTTATATATTCTTTATTGTACACCAAATATCAAACAAAACAATCAACACAAAAAAAAAAACATACAATGGGCGGCCTTATCGCTAATGCGATCTCTTCCAGGCAACCAAGGAATGGACAGATTCTTCCGAACCACAAATGGGGGGATGGGGGGATCATAGTAGGTGTCTGCAAAAAGCCACATATTTGATTATCCTCAGAATGGGGAAAGACGCAAGTGATGTTTATTTATGACTAGCGGCCGCCAGCGACTACGTTCGCGTGGTGTTAGTTATGCTCCGCTCCTATTGGTCGCAGCGTGATGTTATATAGCCTAAAGCCTTCCTGGATTAATGGGCTATCCAACGCAAAAATAATTTTTCAAATCGGACCAGTAGTTCCCAAGATTAGCGCGCACAAACAAACAAACAAACTCTTCAGCTTTATATATTAGTATAGATTCAATGAAGATTCTGATAGCAGTATATTAATAATTAAACCACATGAAAACATAAAATAAATAAATTGGAACTTTCTACTAAATGTTTTTACTAAACGCGTAAAACAAGAAAAAAATGTCTGTCTCTCTGTTTCTTCAGGGTAATTAATATCCGAAATAGCTGGCTCTATCCGAAAAAGTAATATTTTTATTTTTTATTTCTTCATTCCATTTGCAACTGGTCGATGAACCATAACAATTAATTTGTTCCATATGAGGCATCACATAGGATACTTTTATTTAAGAAAAATAATTAGTTTGGATTCTGTGCAAAAAAAAATATAACCCATTAAATCCAATTTGCTTTACAATGTGCATGCCTAGTGGTTAAAACACCAGCCTCTCAAGTATGAGTGCGCGGGTTCAATTCCAGGTCAGGCAAGTATCAATGTAACTTTTCTAAAGTTATATGTATTTTCTAAGTATATCTTGGACACCAATGACTGAAGGTGAAGGAAAACATCTTGAGGAAACCTGGACTTTATAAGTCTGAAATCGCCAACCCGCATTGAGCAAGCGTGGTGATTATGCTCATTCCTTCTCTGTATAAGAGGAGACCTGTACCCAGCAGTGGGACGATATAAAGGTCGGTGATGATGTGCATGCAAAACAAACCACTCTGTTTTCTGATAGCTTGAAGTTATAATGGTATAATATGAGTAATGGCCAGCCAGCTAAGGAATTGTGTATAATATGAGAGAAGATACCTACATGTCTCATATTATATTACAACCATACCATGACATCGTGTTTTTAGGCTGTTTCACAACCAATCTTAGCCAGTTCCTGGGTTGTGGTGGTCAAAACATCTGTTGCTCCATCCATACTAATATTATAATTGCGAAAGTAACTCTGTCTGTTACGCTTTCCCGCTTAAACCTCTCAATCGATTTTGATGAAAATTGGCACAGACAATCTTTAGACCCTGAGAAAGGACATCATAGGCTACTTTTTATCCCGGAAAAATTTGATGTTCTCGAGGGAAACCTAAAAAGCGCGATATAACCGAACTCCACGCGGGCGAAGGCGCGGGCGGAAAGCTAGTGTAAAATACTGGTATTAAGCTCAAACCGGTTAGACCGGCAGCTGACCTAACATAGTTGGGAAAAGGTAAGAAGACTAATGTAGGTACTAATTATTCAGAAATAGATGTGCTAGACATAGCTAAATAGACATAACGATGGCCGATGGCACAGGTAATGATGGCCGCAGGCCGACATAGCCGCGGGCTTGCGGGCAGTTCGCCGCTCGGTAAGGACCAAGCCCGGGTCGACGGCACGTTTTGTTCCTCATGCGAAAGACATCGTGACTGGGTCCACAAACACTGAAGCCTATCAGAGCTACAGGTTCTTCAAAAGACATATTTATACTTTTTTTAATAATTATAACCTAGTGCTTGACCGCAATCCCGCCTGATGGTAAGCAGAGATGCAATCGTTAATGGTATTCCTTCCTATTCACTCTGTTTTTTTGAGTGAATAGGAAGGAATACCATCAATGATTGCAAGACGGCAATTATGCAAGGTGATACAATGTTAATTAAACCCAACAATGTTGGGTCTAGTGATGTGAAATGAAAAAAAAACAATTTATAATTTTTTTTTTTCAGCCTACAGTTTCAGTCTTTTTCTAGCCTACGTTTTAGTTCAATTATAAACTAAATTTGTCATTTGTATAATAAATCAACATATTATTTATTCATGATTCACTACTTCCAACAATAAATCACAACTCAATTTTTCTCACATTACGTTTTTTTTTCACATTAGAAAGAAGACGGTTTTTTTTTTTGCAACACTAGTTGCGCCATACTTAATTATTCATAGACTATCAAATAAAAAACTTAGGTATCTTAGGAACAACTAAGCAGTTTATTCATTCAAGCCAAGAAATTATCTAGAGCTAACCGTATTAATATTATCGTATTTCAATTTGATACTGTCCAGTAAAGAAATATACAATAGTAAGACAGTAGGTATTTTAGCAGAAGTCAGATCAGATTGATTATGTATCATTTTCAGAATGGTAAGTTTACAACAAAAGACTTTCCCATAAACAGTCGAATGCCAATTATCTGAATTAATTGAGACTGGTTTTCAAATATTCGGATATTCGGACATAGAGTGATAATAAAGAAAAAAATCGGCCAAGTGCGTGTCGGACTCACGCAAAAAGGGTCCATACCATAGATTTACGAAATTAAAGGTTTAAGTTATTTGTATGAAAGATTACGCGGTAATAAGCGGTTTACGATTTACGAGATATTAAAAAAAAACTACTTACTAGATCTCGTTTAAAACAATTTTCGTTGGTAGTTTTTATAGTAATGTACTTCGTATGTTTTTTTTTTATGTTTTTCTTTTTCTTATTTCAGCTAAGTTAGAGGGGGGACTAACTTTTTTCCACTTTGGAAGCGTCTGTCACGCAAACTATTCAGATTACAAAAAAATATATTTTAGAAACCTCGATATCATTTTTGAAGACCTATCCATAAATACCCCACACGTATGTGTTTGATGAAAAAAAAATTTTGAGTTTCAATTCTAAGTATGGGGAGTCCCCAATATTTATTATCACTTTTTTTATTTTTGCAAAATCTTAATGCGGTTCATAGAATACATATACCTACCAAGTTTCAACAGTGCAGCTCTTATAGTTTCGGAAAAAAATGGTTGTGACATACGGACGGACAGACAGACATGACGAATCCATAAGTGTTCCGTTTTTTGCCATTTGGCTACGGAACCCTAGAAATAAACTGTCACACTTGAATAAACTTAATTAGGTATAATAAGCACACTTCTACGTTAATGCTTACTTCAACATCTCAATCAGAGTAAGTTGCAACCCCATTAGGTCTTCAAAAATAAATAAATTTGTTTTTATTGAAAAAAGGTTTTAATTTATTATATGCTAAGGACTCATCATCGTCTCAGCGTTAATGCCAGTCGCATCCAAAGCTTTTTCAGCTTTGGAGTCTGGGGTCCAGTTTACCAATCTAACTTCTGATTTTGGCTAAACTTACGATATTTTCCGTGCAGCGGCTGTCGTCTGACCTCCACAACCCGAAGGCGATATTGAAGCATTGCAGTTAGAGCAATTCTTGGACTTTTGAGGGCTCAACAACCCATAACGACTGCCATTAGACCGACACAAACCGGGACCAACGGATTAATATGCTTTTCGAGGCACAACCAGATTAGTGCAAATATTCATATTCATGCATACAAATATTTGCACTGCGTGGGGATCGAAACAGCGCCTCCTTGCGCAGTGTATACTACACCACAGAGCCTGTATATGTATTACGGTTTTGACTGATTCAGTTATTTGTTGTTCTCTACTGTCACATCTACTTTTTGCTAACCATGTTGTGGTCAGCATTCAGATGAATACCTCCTACTAGAACTCCCTAAGTCCTGTGTGGTACCAGCCTTGCCCGTGTGATACCGGGCTTAGAATAGTACCATCCCATATTCTCCCGTGGGTAAGAGGCAACTAAGGGATCTCTCACCAGGGAAGCAGGCAGCAGCGCTTTTCCTGTGGAGGATTAAACTACTGCGATCCCCAACCCGCCTGCCAAGCGTGGGGATTATGGCAAACCCTCCCAATGTAATGAAAGTCTTGGCGGAGGCCTTTGTCTAGCAGTGGCCCTCTATAGGCTGAAGAAGAAGACCACCTCCACAAGCCAGTAACTGGTCAATATTATACTCCTTAGTAAAACCGGTGAAGCCTTTTGGCCTTCTTTTCAACTACCCATAACAGCTGTAATGGCAATTTTTATTTTAACCTGAAAAATATATGCAATTGATGGCAAAAGTAACAATGTAATAGAGAGCTTTCGTATTATTTACTGGTCTCTCTCCAAAAATTATGCCCTTTATTCATAAACGTTGCTTAAAGTTAACTAGTGAATAGCAACTGTTTAGCCATAGATTTTTGATGTTTGCATGTCACTTAACATTAATCATTGGGTAATTCCATGAAAAACGGTACCACAACATAAATTTTTAAATTACTGTTTTTTAAATTAAAATGTGTCTTAGGATAATCTTAAAACCCCATATTTTAATAATATATCATTATTTTTTCGATAAGTATTGAATTTTTCAATTTTTTAACATAATATTTAAGTTAGGTTACTATGAACGATTGATGGTTGGTAAATTTAATCAAAAGTGGATACACTGAAAAAAGAAAATTATTGTTAGATTGGCATTACGCTTCCCGCCATTCGAAAAGAGAAGTTTTCAACAGCTGTTGCGTGTAATATTATTTCGTAAGTTTAATTATTCTCTCCATTTATTTAACTTTTAAATTGTGCCTCCTACCTGTAACACCCGTTACAAATAAAGTGCATTCGTTTGTTTGGCGATTAAGTTATTGCACGCATTATAAAATGCTTTTAAGAAAGTAAAGATATGATTGATAACTACTTAAGTTTGCTATTTATATGAAAATTGGCCTTTTTGTTTGTGAAATTTTGGCGGGTAACAGTGTGTAACACCCGTTACGTAACGGGTGTTACCAGATTTTGACATGTCTTGGTAAGAACTAATAAAAACTTAATGGTGCTAGTTTAGTGACTTTTTTAAGGTTTTACGTTTAGGGGTCCTCCATATACTAAAATGACACGTTTTTTGTAACTTTCGTTAATAAAAAATGTTGTCATCAACAGTTGACAACATTCTGAGTTTGACATGTCTTGATAAGAACTAATAAAAACTTAATGGCGCTAGTTTAGTGATTTTTTTAAGGTTTTACGTTTAGGGGTCCTCCATATACTAAAATGACACGTTTTTTGTAACCTTCGTTAATAAAAAATGTTGTCATCGACAGTTGACAACATTCTGAGTTGTTTGACCCATTCACTAGCCCCGAATCCCTTATTAACAAACTAAACTAAATTTAAGTTGCATGTTATTAAATATATTTCATTAAGAAAAAGACACTTAGATAAATTATAGTTAGCTGTTTTTAAACAGCCTTTGACAACTCGAGAGGCAAGGGCGGATCCAGGGGGGGGTCATGGGGGTCATGACCCCCCCTGGGCTGGGTCCAGGAGCACCTAGCTTAGGAGGATTTTATTTAAGTACTTCCAATATTTAATCGATTTATATAATACATACTTTGTTTGACGGCAAACGCATTATTCGGGAACGAACGCTTCCAACATTTGAATTTTACCGCGCTACCGCCGCCACGGCTGCCAACATTCAAATGTAACATTTCGTATGATATTTACACGCACTTCGTTTACAGTTTCTTCATTATGCCAGTGTGTGTGTGTTCAAACTCAAATATTATTGTTGTAATGTTCTTAAAGTACCTCGTAGGTAGATAAGTAGGTGCCTACTTAATGAACGAGGGGGATTTATTACGGACGAGAACAGGTCAAGCTATCGGAAACTGTCAAATATTCCCAATGAACTTTGAGCCTTCATAGCTTAGCAACAAGGTTGACGTCTGTCCATTCTTCTTCTTCTTCCTATGCCTCTTCAATCCTGAAGGTTGGCCGTCAGCTTCTTGTATTCGGTTTTGTCAACCGCGAGACGCAACAGTTTTGCGACGGGCGTAATGCCACGGTCCACTCCCTGATGTTTCGCAGCCACGACTTTTGCTCTCGTCCAGCGCGCCTCTTTCCTTCTACCTTGCCCATCATAATGAGCTGGAGTAGCGTATATCTATCGTGTCGGAGCACGTGGCCGAGATAATCTATTTTGCGTTTCTTTGTGGTGGGCAAGACAACTTTCGAGGCATTTGAACGCGCTGAAGGACGGTGTCATTTCTGACCTTTTGGGCCCAGCTTATGGGCAGCATACGACGGTAGCGCCACATTTCAAAAGCCTGCAAGCGTCGTGTAGTGTCCTCTTTTAGAATCCACGCTTCGCAGCCGTACATGACGACAGGCTATACATAGCACAAAAGTAACCTGACTCGGAGCTTTATGTGGAGTTTACTACAGCACAGATCTTTCTTCATTTTGTTAAAAGATGCTCGAGCAAGTTCTTTGTCGTTTCTTAATCGGACTCCCATGCTTCATTTACCCAAGCACCGAAATACTTGTACTGTCGTACCCGCTCAAGTTGTTTACCTGCCACCGATATGCTAGGGCGAAAGTCTGGGTTTCTAGAGACCACCGTAAATTTTGTCTTGCTGATGTTCATCAACAGACCGGCCTTCTCACTGAACTCATTGACTTTTATCTACACTGGTTTGCAAGTCTTGTTCAGAGGATGCAATGAGAACAGTGTCATCCGCATAACGCAGGTTATTAACAACCTTGCAGTTGATCTTCACTTCGGCTTCCAAACCTTCAAGAGCCTACGATATCACTGCCTCGGAATAAATATTGAAGAGCAACGGAGACACAACACAGCCCTGCCGAACTCCACGACAAATCTTGAAATCTTCCCCGGTCTCCTCATTTTCAAATCTGATTGTAGCTACTTGGTTCTCGTATAGATTACGGATAATCCTGACGTCCTTGCCATAGAGTCCAATATCTGTTAATAGACCCAGGAGGTGCTGGTGCTTAACCCGGTCGAATGCCTTTTCATAATCTATGAAGTACAGCAGTACGTTCGCTTGCATATCCCTGCATTTTTGTACGAGAACGCTGAGGGCAAAAAGTGCTTCACGAGTACCGACACCAGAGCGAAATCCGAATTGACTGTTTCCCAGTTGTTTGTCACATTTCGGTCTTACCCTGTTCTGTATGATGTTTAAGAACACTTCGTCTGTACATACCTACGTATTGTTATTTAGGTGAGGGAATTTGAAGGTCCTAAGCTTCGTAAGTCTAAGATCGTTTTGTTTTGGTTTCCTGTTTGGGAAAACCTCATGGATGTCCGCCGCCCTAGGGTGGGCGACGGTGTCTGTCAGACTCTTTCTGACTAAAAACCACCCCAATGTTCCATCTCACATTTATACCGGGGGTTACGAGAACGAACACTGCTTCCGCAACCCCCGATTGGTGCTGGCCCGCCACTGTGGGCCACTGAGTGAGGTGTACGACCTCTCCCGTGACGTCTAAGAGTGGAGCGCGTAGAACACTTCACGCCTCCACCTCGGGTCCTGATGTTTGGGGGGCGACAGATGTTCCCGAGTCTGTCGCCCCTGGAGTCATTTAAGGGGACTGGAAGAGGGCGTTATCTGCCCTCCGCCGACGCCCGTTGCGCCTGCTGTGGGTCGGGTGAGAGGATGAGATCTCCCTCCCCCTTTCCGCAGCCTCCTTCTGCAAGACGAGTGTTTCGCAGAAGGAAACGACCGCATCCCAGGACTCTTCACTGCCGACCATCGACTCGTTTGCGGCCGGCAGCGACAAGTCACTGCCTACTTTAAAGACGAGGGCACGGCGAAGCTCCTTCGCGTGCGGCACACTCTGCCAGCGTATGTCGCGCCGTGTCCTCCCGGCAGTCGACGCAGTGGTGCCACCGGGCGTCCAGCTCCCTGTTTAAGCGACACAGGTACTTTTCGAAGGAACCATGCCCCGAAAGTACCTGTGTCATTCGAAACGTCAGGTAGCCCTGCGTTTTCCCGAGCCAGTCCGCCAGTACCGGCTGGATCGCCTCGATGGTGGTGAGGTAGGGCGTGAAAGCCTGTCGCGCCATTCTGCCACCAGGCCCTCTCGGAGCTGCGACCGACGCTGCTCGAGCCGACGCAGCATCGGCCGTTCGCCCCGCTCCCGCCACCGGTACAGTGACGTGAGAACTTTCGCCTCCAGCTCCCAAGGCGGGGATCCAGGCAGTAGTATGACTCTGATGGCCATCGCTCTCTGCGGTTGTCGCAGTACAGCGATACTGCCGGCCTCCATACACTGGGGCTCCACGCAGGGCCATCGATCGCATGATTCCCATGTAGAGCTGAATGCAGGCGGCGCTCGGGCTCTCCAGATTGGGAAACAACGTTGAAAGCGCCCCAGCCGCCCTCAACAACTTGGGCGCCAGCCGCCCGAAGTGGGGACCGAAGTCCTACCGTCTGTCGAGCACCGATCCCAGGTACTTCATGGTGGACTCGACAGCGATTCGAACCCCCCCGACCACGATGTGTGAGCCGGGTGGAGGCGCCCGCCGGGGACCATAAAACCATGGCCTCCGACTTGTTGAGGGCCACCTCCAGGCCTAGGCGACGTACCCACCACCTGTAATACCGCAGCCGACGCCAGCAACGTTACTTCCCTGAGCGAGCTCCCCCGGGCGGTGACCAGCAAGTCGTTCGCATAACACGTCAGGTCTCCCCCCAGTCTGAGCTTGCCTCTCAGCACCGAGTGGTACGTCGTCTACGTTACGAAAAATTAAAGCATGGCAAAGAGCTTCAATGGTCGAAGAACGTCAAACTGGACTGGCACTTCTCCGCGTCCAAAAAAACTTACCCATTAAGTAAATGAAATGATAACATGTTTCGGCATAAGACGTAAAAGAAAAATTGATTTCGTTATTTAATTGGGTTGTTTTTAAGTTCAGTACTTATTACTTGTTAATAGAATACCTTCTTTTTAATTGTATCTATTATTATCAGTTTAATTAAAACTTCTTATGACTTGATCACGACTATGTGACCCCCCCATGGCGCCAAAGCTGGATCCGCCCTTGTCGAGAGGTCTCTGACACTAACTGTTCTGTGTTATTCAGCAATAACTTAGTAACATGATTTATTGGCGGGCCTCAAAATAATAATTATGCCTGATGCCTAATGCAGTATGGTGTACCTACTTTGCTTAGGTTGAGCTAGCTTTCGTTTTATATTGACGATATCAAAATAGAATGAAGAAAAATATAGACAAAGCCTGAAAAAAAAATCTGCAAGACATGCAGAACACTGTGGAAAAAGAAAGAGAGAGGGACAGAAAACGAAGTAGAAATGATAAAGACAAAATTGTACAAGATCCAAATTTAAAAGCTTAAAACCAGACAAAAAAAAACTAGAGATCGCGTAGAGAGTATTGTAATGTTTCAGTCAAAATGCTCTCTCTGAAAGCAAAAAGAAAAAAAGAGTACAGGGGTGCAGGGATATGCCAAATTATTCCATGCGAAATAGCAGATATTATTATTTTCCCAAAAATATTAATACAAATTAACAGTAAACATGATTATTTCACTGCTATTGTTATTAAAATTCCTTTATTGGTACAAATATTGTTTTAATTTCGTACTCGTAACACCCGTTACATTCAGCTGTAACACCCGTTACAGTTTTAAACTTCGATAAAAAATCATGTTTTGTTTTAATACAAGTGGACTATGAAGTAAAGAATTTATTTAGCTACGTAGTTCCAATTTTTTCACTAATGTAAAGTAAATAAATTCGCATAGTTTTGCTTTTTTACATTTTGGTTAAGCCCGAAACCTTAGACAAAATCGTGTAACGCCTGTTACGCATATATCTTGCTTCTAATTTCTTTACTGCTGTTTGTAAATGTCCAATTTATTAGAGATACCGGTAAATAGTCCTAGATGGAAGGTGTGAAGCTCATAAAACTTGTTTTCTTATTGCATCATTAATTAATTGTCATGTAGAAGTGTACGACCTGTAACACCCCTTACATGGAATGACCCCATTGTTTATGAATAAGCCCCTTAAATACCTTATTGTTTACTGATAAACTAAGATTAAAGTTAAGTGATGTTAAAATATCAAAAATGTATGGTTAAATGGTCACTAATCACTAGGTAACTTTATGTAATGTTTATGAATAGAGGAGTATGTCAGTATGTATATATTCTTTTTCATTGTATTTTATGTAACCTACTTTTATAAGTATGTGTGTCTAGTAAGCGAAATGCATAGAATGCCCTGGGATTGCATTTTTAATATGTGTTGTGTTAGCTTAAATAAATAATCAAGTAGTTTTGTTTTAAATGTAGATAACTTACAAGGTAACAAAAATCTCCATAGCATTATTGAGAGGTCTGTGTCCCAACAGTGGGAATGACATAGGCTGATTATTTTATACCATAATTATTAATCTGCCAATTTAAAACTAGTCAATTTTGCAAAATTGACTCATTTTAAATATTTTTTTATTGAAAAAGACTGCTTAATTGAATCATTATTTAATAATCATTTTTTATTAAAGGTAAACATGGATTATGGATAAAAAACTTAATAATATTATTACAAAAATCCATGCACCATACCTTGAAGCTTGCTTCGGGTAATTTGACGTGAGGTTCAGCTGGAGGTTCCACGATGGGCAAAGGTTTCTCCAGGTTAGCATTTGTCTTCTCCCATTCATCCAGAGACATAATTGGTAAAGGCTGATCAATTGGAATTCTACTGATTTTGCCATCTATCTCAAACTGTACTACTTTTTGAGCTTCTGCGAAAGTTAGAGCTTCTTTCGGTGGACTTTGAAGAGCTATGTCACCCGTTGGCACGGCCGCCCTGCCTCTACCCTTCTTCCGATGGTTAGTTACCGCTGGCGTCGCCGGGGTTGGGTTATCGTGATCATAATGAACCAAATGATACTGTAGCCCACATAAACTCTTGTACACCTTGTCACACTTTTCTAAAGGACACTGATACGGCGGAGGCCGGTTTTGCCGCAATTTTTTGCAAAATTCAAAGACATCGAAATCCAAGCCCATTTTGCCAGATTTTAGATCACTCCTCCTTAGAAAAGTACCAGCATTGTATACACAACATTCAAAGATTAAAGTTACCACAAAGTGAGAACATAATTTATCAAAATAAATATGATTTTATTATAAACACGAAAGTGAAAGGCGCAACGCAAAGTATTATTTTTTTTTTTATTTTATGTTTGACCGTGGTTTAATTGTCAAATAGTGAGTAACCAACAAACGAAATTGATTACTTTAACTCTTATTTTAGGCGATTGTATTTCATATCTTGCCAGAAACCATTTATTGATAATGATCGAATAAAAACAAGTCAATAAAGCCCAGTCATATTTCAGTTAGAGCAATCATTAGCCTCAGTGAGTGAGTATTCATTATTTTGAGGTTTGCGGGACTATACACTGATGCATGATAGGTTTATTTCAACCATTTGTAATGTAATAGTAGATTAGGTAGAAGGTATATTTGGAAATCAACTAATAAATATTACTTAAAAATAGTTCACAAAAGATAGAATATTCAAGTGTATTAGATTTTTTTTTCCTTCACTATTTTTCTCAAATCCCATCTGACATTGGCAGTAGGTATAGGGGATAATAATGGGATAATATTGTAATATTCGGACACCAGAGTGATGTACTAGCATATGAATATTTCAACAACCGTATGGAGTAATAAAGATAGCCGATACATGCATTTGTATCTCTATTTTTTTTAATGGGGTAAACAAACTTTTGGTTGTATTATCGCATTCGCTCCCCATATATTGGTATTTTACACGCAATGCGATTTGTTTACTGTAGGTGCTTGAGGCGCCCTCTGCGTCGATTTTTGTAATCTTTTCTATTCGACATTACTCACATTACCACTGAAGAAAATATAGAATTTTCAAGAAACTTCTACTCTGTGATTTAAAAAGTCGTGCTGTCATTTGTCAAGTCAATTTGTGTCGATTGAGAAAAAAAAAAGGCGGGAAAAGGTTGAAAACGAAAGGCGCGTTTTTTAAACAAAAATTTTAATTTTTTCCTTTTTGTGCATTGTTCTTTTACAATTTCATAAATACTTAAATCTTACTCTATACGTTACTTATAAAGAGAGTTTATAATGCCGAAGAAGCGAAAGAGGAAGGAAGGGGATCCACCTCTGGATCCTCAGGAGGTATCTACTGATTCCGACTCAGCAGCGGAATCCGTGATAGCAGCAGAACCCAAAAAAGATAAATATGCAATTTATAAAGTGAAGGGTTACTCGCGTAAATACCCGGAGGATACCAACAAAAAAGAACTCGTCGTTTTCTTGAACCATCTAGAAGAAAACCAGACCTTCAGCGATAGAGATCGTATGTCCCTGTCGAAAGGCATACGCGAGCACGGAGTTTCAGGCGTAATGCATATGCGTACTATCAACAAGTACAAGGTTGGCATTACGTTCGACTTGCCGAACAATGCTAACATGTTCTTAAAGAATAAGAAGATATTAGACCAACTGAACATCAAAGCGTCCATTCCTGCTGCAGACACGGAGGTTACCGGTGTCCTGACCTCAGTTCCTGTGGAGATGTCGAATGCAGAAATTTTTTCATTAATTGGCAGCTCAAAAAATGTCATTCAAGTAAGACGATTCATGCGGAGAGTAAAGGGTATCGGCGGCGGCGGCGGTGTAGAATTTATACCTACACAAGCAGTGGCTGTTACTTTCGCTTCTACAATACTACCTGCGTATGTATATCTGGACTCATGGCGTCACGAAGTCAAACACTACATTCCACCGGTAAAGCAATGTTTAAGATGCCTTCGATATGGTCATATTGCCAAGTACTGTCGTAATCCACAGGTATGCTCAATTTGCACTTTAGATCATAGTTTTAAGGATTGTCAGGTCGACCCTAAAAATGCCAAGTGTGCAAACTGCAAGGGTGATCATATAGCTATCTCCTCATCTTGTACAATAAAAAAACAAAAAATTGAAGAAAATAAAATTAAGTCCAAAAGTGTTGCATATTCCGACCTTTTTAATGTTGGTGCATTTCCAGCGTTATCCGCAAAAAACTTAGATGTACAGATTAGTAACTTAATGAAATCAGATACCTTTATAAATATTTTAGTCGAAACAATAACAAAAATCATTAGTAATAAAGATACACCTATAAACTCTTCCTCAATTAAAGAGGTACTAAAAATAACTTTAAGAAATAAAATTCCAGCTTCTTAATGGATTTATCAAATTTAAACATAATGCAATGGAATGCACAGAGTCTAAATAGCAATAAACATATATTTACAAATTTCCTCTATACATACAATATTCATATAGCAATTATTAGTGAAACATGGTTTAGACCTGGGCAATACTTTGAAATTAAAAATTACAACATTGAAAGAAACGATTGTGGTAACAAACATAATGGGGTTGCCATTATAATTCATAAAAGTATTATTTATACAAAAATTAACACCTACTTTGACAATTCTTTACAAAATATTTGCGTACAAATTTCAATTAATAATAAGATGATAAGTATAGTTAGTTTCTACAGTCCTCTAAATTCAGATCCAGTTTTCAATAAAGATAACTTTGATTCTTTGGTGAAATCGATTCCTGGACCTTTTTTATTTGCTGGAGACTTCAATGCTCATCACACTTCCTGGGGTTGTGGTTCTGACTCATCACGTGGTCGAAATATATTAGAGGTCTTTGATGAAAATAATTTAATTCTGCTTAATAATGGTCAGGCAACAACAGTTGGCTCCTTAACATGGCGTCCCAATGCATTGGATTTAAGTTTGGTGTCCCCTTCATTGGCACTTAATTGTGAATGGCATATACATGATAGTCCTCTTGGTAGTAGTTATCACATTCCTGCAATTATTAAAGTAGTGATTAGTAATGGTCAAAATAAAGATTCATTTGGAAACTGCCCTAACACTGAACATTTTCCCATCTTTCCAAATTACAAAATGGTGGATTGGAAAATGTACAGTAAAAATGTGGATGAAATGCTAGTTAATTTTAATACAGCTAATATATGTCCACTTGAATCATATCATCATTTTTGTACAGTTTTACGTACAGCTGCTGCTAATTCTTATTTTAATGGCAATAAAAATATAACTAATAATATGAGCAATCGCTCATGTCCTACAAAGAGGTTTAGAAGACCTTCCCTTCCTTGGTGGAACCGAAAGTGTACGGACGCTGTATCACACTTCAAAACAGCTTATATAGATTTTAAAAATAATCCATCAGAAGTAACTTATTTAAATTTTAAAAGACTTCGTGCACTTAAAAAATTAACTATAAAAACAGAACGACAAAAAAGTTGGTTGTCCTTATGTGAAACTTTCAACAGATGCACACCAATATCTATCATATGGAAATTCATGCGTAAATATAACAAAACATATAATTCTAATAATCTTGGAAATGATGCATGGATATCGGATTTTTTGAAAAAATACACTCCTGATTTTGTACCCCATACCCCAACTTCGTTATTGAATAATAGTACCGCCTCTAGTTCTAGTAATTCTATTCATAATTTTCTATTAAAACCTTTTACAATTAGTGAGTTAATATCTGCAATCTCTTCCCGAAGAGACACTGCTTATGGTCTTGATGGAATGCCATACATATTATTTAAGAAACTGAGCATTTCTGGTTTAAAATCATTTGCAAATATTCTTAATCAACTATGGGAAAATAATATTATTCCTGAAGACTGGAAAGTAGATTGCCTAGTACCCATTTTAAAACCGGAAAAACCTGAAGCAAATCCTGATTCTTATCGTCCTATAGCACTTACTTCTTGTGTTGGTAAAATATTTGAGCAACTATTAAAGCAACGATTAGAGTATTATGTTGAAAAAAAATTTTATTTTACCTTCTAATCAATTTGGATTTCGTAGAAATCGGTCTGCTAGAGAAAGTGTCTGTCAACTGCAGCTTGATATACGTAATGCTTTATTAGCCAATAGCAATTTTATTGGAGTGTTTTTTGATATTTCTGGGGCATTTAATGGAGTAAATATAGATATCTTATGCCATGAACTACAAATAGGGATTAGTGAAAAACTTATATTTTGGGTTCATAATTTCTTGAGTAATAGAAAAGTATTTGTTAAATTTAATAGTCATCTTTATGGTCCTAGACTCTCATCAAAAGGTGTTTGTCAAGGGGGCATATTGTCACCTTTGTTATTTATATTGTATATACGTAGATTAAATTTAATATTAGGTTCTCAGATTAAAAATTTACAATTTGCTGATGATTTAGTTGTTTATACTACTGGAACCAACTTATCACAGGTTGTCCAAAAAGTCAATGATGCCCTGTCAAATTTATACAAATATTTCTCCTATCTTGATCTTGATGTCAATTCATCTAAGTCTAAAGTTGTTGTGTTTGGTAAACAGAGTCATAATATGCCCTCAGTTGTATATAACAATTGTGTATTGTCCATTTCACAAGAAGTCAAATTTTTAGGGGTTCTTTTATCACACAATTTATCCTGGACTAATTATATAAAACATATAGTTAGTAAAGCAAATAAAGCATATAATATATTGAAATCTTTGGCTGGTTCATATTGGGGTGCAGATCCAAAAATTTTACTATTGTTATATAAATCTTTAGTACGTAGTCACTTTGAATATGGTTTTTATTGTTTTGCTGCAGATACCAAAATTGTAAATAGTTTAGAAGTTCTGCAAAACAAATGTTTGCGTCTTATTACTGGAGCATTCAGAAGCACTCCTATAAATGCAATGCAGGTTGAATGTAATGTCCCACCATTAAGGATTCGTTTTCAATACCTGAAAGAAAGATTCATATTAAAACTTTTTAGTGTAACTAATAATAATCTCTTAGTCAATTTGTTGCATTCTAATTTCAGTTTGGGTATAAAACCATTTTATATGTTAGAGGAGCTTCATAACTTTATAAAGTTTATTAAAGATGCAAATGTCTACCAATCAAAAAATATTTTGCCTTGTTATCAAGGAACCTTCATAGGTAAATTTCGTGAAATAAAAATAATAATTAAAAATAAAAAGGAACTTTCTACTAAAGAGACAGTTAATGCATTGTTGTCAGAGTGGTCAGATCATAAATTTGTGTACTGTGATGGTTCTAAAAGTAATAAAGCAGTCTCTTTTGCTATTTATGAGCCAACATCAAATATAGGTGTTGGTCATAAAATTTATAAAGATACCAGTATATTTACAGCTGAAGCTGTTGCTATTTTGAGTGCTTTAACACACATTAAAAATTTAAATTCAGGACACAACAAGTGGATTGTAGTAAGTGATAGCATGAGTGTTCTGAAAAATCTGGAAAATAATAAATTACATGCTAACACTAACTACATAATCTATTTAATTAAAGAGTTGTGGACTGAACTGTCCCAGTCGCATATTAAAGTTAGCTTTGTATGGGTACCCTCACACATTGGTGTCCCAGGCAATGAAAAGGCTGATTATCTGGCTAAAAAAATAGTTGATTTAGAGGAGTTGATTCCACATTCTGATATGAGTGTTTCTATACCACATACAGATGCAGTTAGTCTTTTAAAACAGCGCATGTGTCATGCATGGGGGAGACACTCATATCAGTTTACACAGGTACAAAATAAAGGTAATTGGTTTGCTACTATGGATGTACAGGTAAACTCCTTACCTTGGTTTTGCAGGTATAAAAAATTTCTAAATAGGAAATTTTATTCAATTATCTGTCGTATGCGTTTTGGCCACTGTCGTTTAAATTTTCATCTTCATCGTCTTAGAATTGTTACTTCCCCTTTTTGTGAGTACTGTGAATTACAGAGAGTTCAGTCTTTGCATCATATCTTCTTTGAGTGTTCGTCTTTCAACATTCAGCGCCTTGTGTTGTCGGACGAATTACTAAATATTTATAAAAAACCTGATAAGGTCCCGCAATGTATTCAGGAGCTGCTTATGAATGCCGAAACTTATATATATTTGTACAGATTTATAACTGAGACTGTAAAGGATGTATATTTTTGTTTTTTTACGTCAGGTAATTGTATATTGTAGTATATTTGAAACTAGTTTATAAAACTTAAAAGTGTACTTTGTGAACATAATATTTTGTAATTTTATATTTATAATTTGTTTCTAAATAAGGACTGAGGAGATATCTATAATTTCATAATTTGACTTGTCAATGACGTTTGTTTTTGTTTACCTTGGATTTGACAAATACTGATGAAAAATGGCTAATGGAAAATGCGAAAGCAAATTGGAATTATTACGAAAGAAGAGAATACAGCGAAATTAACGACAAGATACCCAAATACGAAAGACTTTTTATTGAAAAATTATTACGAAAGAAAACGAGGAACGAAAGACTAGGCGATATGGTCGAACGACTATAGCCTTCCCTAATGGGTAAAAGGAAAAAAAAAAAAAATTGTGTCGATTGATAGTTTGTTGTTGTGAGAGTGCTTTAAGAACGTAAAATCTTTTCCTGGAAGTGGAGGTAATCGGAGATATTTTTTTTGAGATTGTGCAGTTTTGACTCCAGTGAAAATGAATATATATGGGTATCCCGGAATTCCGTATAACCAATCGGATGAACTGGCGAAACAAATGTTTGCTCATCAAGCACTGGCGTCGTCGATGCCTTTCAGTCGTGGGATGTCGGAGCCGCACGCAATGCCTGCCCCTACGGGGGTGCCATGGAACGTGCAGGGGCTAACATGGGGCATGTCTTCACCGCCCCATCTGGTGCAGTTCACGGGTCAGCATCCAGCAATGGACCAGAAGATCGGCCCTGTTATCCACTGCAAGAGAAAGAGTTTGGATGTAGAACCGGTCATGTAAGTACTTCTTAAAAAGCTTTTTAAATAAATAGAAATACTGTACTGTACAAAAGAGTGTTATGGTAAATGGTATTTTCTATTTAATTAATGAAAACTTTATTTTATAAGAAAGCTCTTCACCTCACCACCTTTTCTTTTAAAATTACTAAAGCTGTTTACTCTCATTTTTATAAAAAAAAAACACATCCCTCTAACTTGAAACATAGAGAAATCATTATTTAATAAATATTTCTTTTTTCAGTCCAGCGAAGCAACTTATAACAGAAGAGAAAATGGCTGCTCATATGAGCAGCATGCACATATCATCAGAATACACTCCACACTCACTAGCGAGTGAAGAACGCATGGATGTAGGCATGGAACCAGTTACTGAGAAGCTGAAGGGTCATACAATAGTTCTCTCAGAAGAGCTAAAGAAGTTGCAGGAGGAGCCACTATTGCCAGCGTCGCTTATTGAAAGGTGCTGCATACAATATAATACTCAGACTCCACTTGTTTTTTCCAAGCACTGTTTTTCCCTTTTGTATGACAAAAGCTTTCTTATTACAAAGGAACATAGGATTATTTTCTGTTTCTTCATTCAATCTAAATTAATTAAATTTTGCAATAGCTTTACTACCACTGCTGTGATATAATATGGTAATAGATTCAGATATTAAGAAGCTGCCAGTTAATGGCATTTTCTGGGATCTTGTAGCTATATAATAACAATGCTTATTTGTGATCTGTTTGGGGATGGGTAACACATAGAGTCCTATGGAGGTGTCTGCTTTCTGGGTATGGGTATCGGAAAGCATCTTAATCCATTATTTGTAAGTCATAATGCCTGGTATTGAGCTTATCCGGCTAGCCAACCTACGCTGGCTTTCAGTCTAACCTATAAAATTGGGTCTAAGGTCCGTATTACAGAATGTTACTCAAGACTCAAGCATTACTGAAAACTAGTTTCAACCAATCAAAAGGCTTCAAACGAGACTTAAGTAATGCTTGAGTCTTGAGTAACGTTCTGTAATACGGTCCAATGCATTCAAATCCTTTGCATTGTTTGCTATTCACCTTGATAGTCTTTGTAGTTTAAATTGACATTGTTTCTATTGTATTGATATTCTCATGGTCACTAAGTCTTAGATGTCATGTCACATCATCAGAACTTAGCTTAATACATCTCTGTGGTAGGCTATAACATTGGCTGCCGCAGAAGTTACCTCTCACCAGACAAAGTCTTGCAGGCAAGTCATTCGTTGTCTTCTGGCATGATGTCTGGTGAAGCCGTACAGAGGACGGATCTGAGCAGTTGTGTAACAATGTGTGTAGGTACGATGCGCCGAATGTTGTTGTGTCGGGAGTTTGGTCGTGAGGGTCTCCAGATTAATCTCCCTCTGACGCAACATTGTTGGTCGTGTTGTTGCGTTTAATTGCATCACCTCACTCAACTGCCGTTTTCCTTCCTATTCATTCAGTTTTTTTGAGTGAATAGGCTTAATAAACTAGTGCGCTTTACCATCAAAGGCGGGATTGCGGTCAAGCACTAGTTTATAATTATTAAATAATAATAAAATAATAAAGGTTTTATTTAGGAAGAACCTTTGCAGTTAGCTATGAAAAAAGAAAACACACCAAACCACAAACTTAGGTGCGTATTACAGAACGTCACTCAAAACTCAAGCTCCAGTTGATGAAACTCAGTCCAGTGAGTTTCCTTCTGGAATACGGACCTTATTGTGTGTTGACTCTATTCCATTTTCATATTATTCACACATTTGTATAATTAACTTCGAGTTTCATTGTTTCTTAGACAAGTTAGTACTTTCTACTACTCTGTATTAACGAGTTTTAATGTCTCCTACTGACAGCTGCGATAAGTGAAACTATTTTGAGATGTAAAACCTCTTCAAATGTTAAACTAAACAAATGGCTGAGTACATTTCGATACTTCAGCGAGAATCGCGAAGTGCAAACTATTCAATATCGTTCTTATGTTATAAGAAATAAGATATATTTTTCTATCGTTATTGAATTATATTATATATTTAAGTGAATTTGAATGTCATATTTCATCTGGTCGGAACGTGCGTTATGTACCAAATCAAAATTTTAAAGTAGTGTTTATTTTATTTTCTTATGTATACCTTCGTTCAAAAATTCCGGGTACATGACGACGCCCGAAAAAGTCGTGCTTCTAAATGCACTGTCATCGAAACGTGAGTTTTCTATGCAATTTAATTGCGTAATAAACTATTAATAGCAATGGGTCTCATTTTGGCAGTTCAACAACATTCTTTGTGTTATTTACATTGTTGAGCAGCGCATGTTTCGAACATAAGGAGCAATGAATTTGGGCACGCCACAATAGCGGCGGTAAGTCCCCTCTTTGAGGAGTGTCTAGAGAGGCGTCACGGCGCCCTCACCTTCCCCCTAACGCAGCTCCTCACTGGATACGGCTGTTTTGGGAGGTTCCTGTTCCGGATAAGGCAGGAGGAAACACCAGGGTGTCGCCACTGTGGGGATCGCCCTAAGGACACGGTGGAGCATGCAGTGGAGGTCTGCCCGGCTTGGGTGGAGCACTGTCTTGTCCTCGTGGCAGCTATCGACGGCGATCTCCCGCATCCGGCCGTGGTCCAGGCCATGGTCGAGAGCGAGAGTGCATGGCAGGCCCTCACCTCCTGCGAAGCAGTGATGCTGGCAAAGGAGGAGGCGGAGGGCGCGGGAGAGTGGGTGTCCCAGCGCTCTCACGCCTCTAACCACCGCACGAGACCACCATAGACACCATAGGCGCATAATATTGATAGTACTAGTGTGTTACGCAATTAAGGTGGATTACATAGTCACTATCACTGTCAAACAATGAATTTGTTTCACAATATTCACATAACATTCTCATTTCTTTACAGACTAGAGAAGCCCCACATGTCATTAGTAGTTTGGAAGCCCAGAGAAAGTATCCTAGCACAAATAAAAGAAGATGAGAAGAAGGACGCAGAAAGGCAGCCGAAGAGAAATGGACTCCTAGTTCCTGCCCACCAGTCATTAGAAGACGTTGAGATGTGATACTGATGTAATATATACTATAAGCAAAAGACTTTGACACTGTGTACCTTCATGAATATTGTAAGTCGATATAATGTTAATTTGTTAAGAGCTATTACGCACTATTGACTAGCCCTCAGCAACTAAAACATAGACAAAGTCGTCCGGACGGCCAAAGTGCATAGGCACCTCTTTAAACTATAGTAATTCGACCAGTCGACAATGCGTAATATCTCTTAGTATCTAATTTTGCATTGTAGCTAGGGTTGCCAACCATATGATGATGATAAAAATAACCAGTGCGCAAACTGTAATACTAAAAAAATCTGGTGTTTTATGATACCAGATTAAAAAAAATATATAATATTGTACATTTTACTTTGATTTTCAATATATATTACATTTTTACCACTACTATTTAATTATACAGGGAAACTTTTTTTCGAGTGCGCAAAAACAAATGGGTGGCTCAGAATCAATAACAGAACAAATCTGCATTATTAGTTTAAAATAAAAAATCATGTTTTTGTCCGCCCTAAAATCAGTAAATGAGAGACACCAATTATTCATATCAATATCGTAGTATTAGCATATGGGACCGCGTGCGGTGACCATAACATCGATTTCATAATAAACATCTTTCGTTATCAATAACTTTTTTTTGTACTAAAACATACCAAAGTAATAATATTTTTATCTATAAAACTTATTTAGCTATAAGTTGTCAAAGTTTGCGCACTGGATAAAATTTTATCCTGTATACTATACTTCATATATACTTCATTACACATACCCACTCGCTAGACACTCTACCCCTCATTCATAAACGTTGTTTAAAGTTAACTAGTGATTAGCGATTCTTTAACCATACGTTTTTGACCTTTTAACGTCACTTAACTTTAACCATCATTTATGTATAAACACCGCAGTGTTTAAAGGGTTTATTCGTAAACGACGATTAAAGTTAAGTGACGTGCAAACGTTTAAAATGTATAGTTAACAATCGGTAATCGCTAGCTAACTCTACCCACACACAGACATATACTACTATTACTTATTTCTAATTATTATTTATTTTAATAATTGACGAAAAATTTCCGGACTAAGATGTTTAGAATCATACAGGGTGTATCTGACATCGTAACGCAAACTTGGCGAAAAGGCTACACCGCATGCCACTAATAAAATTATGATAGTCATTTATGTCGTTAATGAACGGTTACAGAATACACAGTGTTTAAAATAAAGTGTCGGCTCGGCATTTGAACGTTGCAAGCGTGCCGCCGTGCGAGTTTGTAGGTATGACATTGATCCCTGATGTGAACTCTATTAATTCAGCTGATAAGATCGTTTTTCGGGTTTTGTTTTCATTGCGCTTTTTTATGTAATTAGCGAATTATTTAATTTTTACTTTAAAATCTTATTGGCTTATAAAAGTATAGCAATTGTGAATGGTATGAAGTAAAAAAAAACTACATTTTTTTTTTTAATTATGAAAATGCCGACGAAAATTTCCACCACTGGGGGGTTCAGAATCATGTACTGGATCCATGGTACTCGTTTGTGCGTCGATGTCAGATACACCCTTTATTATGCTGAGTTTATAGTACAGGTTGAAGACTGTTTTACCCCATAATGTAATTTTTACCCCATATTGAGGGGGATTTTTAAAACAAATGGGAAACTACTATACTTTCATCTCAATATAAAAGTGGTGATATGTGTAATTCGAATTGTTAAACAATTATAAAAAAATAAAACCCGATAATAAAGGCTCTGAGAAACAAAAAACATGCATAAAAATAATTTTAATACAAATTCAAATAGCATAGAGTCATCTCTTCCTTGATTTTGTCTAATTATATAATTAATAAATAGCATATATGCGTAGGTATATAGCTATTGACGTGAAAAAAAAAATATTATGCCCCTCATTCTTATGATTATATTATTGATGGTTGTTGTTTTTATGTAATTTCTATATCTTTATTTTTTCGACGTCATAGTTTTACAAGCATAGCTTTGAAAACTGTATATTTGATATAAAAAGTTGGCAACCTTTAATGTAGCTATAGTTTGCTTGGTATTTTATTTCCTAATTATACTCAAGATCTTATCTCCTTACCTTTTTTTGTATAGTAATAATTTTAATGGTAAGTTTACAGATAATATAAAATATTTACAGAAACTTATCTTCGTCTCATTGGCAAGTTATAAAGTGTTCAAAAACATTATAAAAGCATATGACCATTTAGTTGTTTATACATTCAATAGTAATATCACACCTAATAGTCTTATGTATTAAATATCTAACCGAGTTTTCTATTTATATAACTTAAAGTAAGTAAAATAGTGTCCAAATAAATTCCCAATTTTTTGACGAGCATAGAATATTGATTATAACCTTTAAGTATAGTTCAATAGAGTATATTTTCTTTTGCATTAACAATTTTGTCAACACTTTTGGCCCTATCACACAAGTATCATAAGCCTGACGTTTAAAAGCAACATGGAATTAATAACATCATTCAATTTTAATTTCTCTAATCCGTTCTTAGAAATCCATATTAAATAAGACATAACATCATGCCTGTAATACCAGATGGGTTAGGCAGTGGCGTTCTTATCATACAGAGTGGTGTTGACAATACGACAATAAATTAAACATCGTGTACCTCAACACATTCTCAGTCTACCCATAAGAAATCATATAAATATGTTCATTAGTTTAATCACAGGAAATTATTTTTATTTTTCACATTTTCTACATGTTGGTAAGGAAGCGCTTACAGGTTAATGACCGCCGCATCCTGCGGTACCAAACTTTAATAATATTGGCGCGAAAAAAGCAAGTCGATACAGTATCGCGCTGTCGCCGATCGGAGGTCATTGAACCAATATTTTTAAAGGATGTTCTATTCCGTTTGCAATTTTATGCAATTTAGTTTGAAAAATTTTTTTTATTATTATTTTTGATGCTAGGTTTTTTTCTATGGTTTAGGATTATTCCTTTAAACCAGCATTGTTCGTGTTTTCATTTATTGTCGTATTGTCAGCACCACTCTGTATAGGACAAGTAAAAAAAAAAAAAAATCGAATTCTGAATTCTGTAAAAAGTTGAATAAACATTATACTATAAGTGAATTTGCAATTGTCCACAATTTTGCTGAATTTGTGTAGCTAAATATACTAACTTGTATAAATTGTGTGTCATCTTGAATAATATTGTTGATCTTACATATATTGCAATAATAGGGATGTGTCCAAGGTATTAAAATCAAAAAAATAATTAGGCCGTCTTATAGGTAATAAAAAATATTAAGACCCGCATTTTTTATTTCATCGAACTTACCAAAACTACTGAGATATAGCGTATGAAAGTTACGTAGTGGGGGCTAATTACGTCACTCCGTGGTATATTTTGTACCATGGCGTGACGTCATGCGACATTCAAATCAATATATCTTCCTAAATATTTGAATGAAAGAAAAAAATAAAACATACGTGTTCAATATTTTTTATAAATCTATCTGATGGATATTAAATTATTTTTGAGGACACAACCCAATGGAATTGAAACAAATTATGCATGTAGGTATGTTTAAGCTTTGTGATATATATTTTTTGACAACTACGAAAATTCGGTATAATTGTGTACTTTTTGCAAATGGCAGGAATGACAAGTGATTGGTATCATAATAACATAATTGATAACTTTTCAATCATTTTCTCTAAACGTTCAACGACTGTCTGTCGCTTGTCAAGGCCTTGTTTTCAATATTATCAAGTTTGAATAATAATTATAAGATTAGTTTTACTTTGCTTTGTATAAAACACTGTAATATTAATTGCACTTAATTTTGAATGTATTCTTAGGTTCAGTAGGCTTAGTGTTTGTATAATAGGTACGTATTGATATGAGTGGCATCGGATAAAAGCAACATTTGCTTCGATCCAATGGTGTATTTTGAGGCGCACATAATTGCGGGCCCCACAGTTTTGCGGGGCCCGGGTAGCGTTGGTTTGACAGGAACTTTCAAAAGCCTAGTTTGTGAGTTGTGCTAGAAGTGTGTAAAGATGGAAATTTTGTACTTTTTTGTCTTTAGAAATAAATGTTACGAAAATGTGTTTATATTGTTTTTATTTTTTACTGATATTGTGTAGTGTATACCAAAACCCTTTGTCGAAAGGCTTGTTAGGCAACAAATACCAACTGCGGCCCGCGGTTCCACCCGCATACGCTTAGATCCCGTGAGGATATATAGTGTGGGCAGGAGGGTAGTCCCCACCCTCCGTGGAAATCTCGCGCCTTTATAATATTAGTAGTATAAATTCCAGGTTACACTTTCCTCATGTTTTGCTAAACCGATGTCAGTAATATTGAAGATAAACTCGGAAAACTGGAAAAAACAATAATTCATTTCACTTATATGACTTATAGTGGTTTCACCAACCCGCATTGAGCAAGCGTGGTGATTACGCTCAATCCTTCTCTGTATGAGAGGAGACATGTGCCCAGCAGTGGGACGATAAAAAGGTTGATGATGATTGTGGTTTCGACCTCGAAATTTTGTCCAGCAGTGGACTACTGTAAATGATGATACCGACCCTTGTCGATTCATTCACTTACCATCTGAGTTAGTGAAAAGAAAACAATGTTATCAACATATTTAATTCATTTATTTATCGCTTAAAATACTCAAATTAACAAATTCACATCATTTTAAATACTGGTTCAACAGTTCAAAGTACCTATACATTCACAATGTTGGTCCATTCATTTTATGATTCTAAATATATTTTATTTTTTTATTTATGGTTAGATTCTTTTCTTACAGTCTTTAATTGTACGATACATAAAAATGTGGAAGACTCTTTGGTAGAAATATAAAAAAAAATAACTACCTTTTTAATATTCCAACACTATATTACTGAATTTCCTAGTTAACAAGATTTTTATTGAGAAATAATCTGAATATCAGGCACACAGTCAGCACTATAAAGTAAGTAAAAAATAAAACAAAAGCACATCAATTTTAAACCCTATGACCTAGACGTAAGGTAGAAATTTATGTAATTGTACTTTTGAAAAAATTTAGACTTCCAACGTGTCTGGATTATCTTTTACTTTAGAAATATTTACAAATTTCTTATATAATCATTAGATTGTCTTTGAGACATGTAATATGCTTAATTGCCTACCCTTGTTGGTTTTAGAGATTTTACAGATTTATGATAATTAGGTAAATCGTTTTTATGACATGTGTATTATCCACTTAGAACTTGTGTCCAAAAGTCCTCGTCAGTAATTAGCACTCAATATACATTTTGTGTGGGTAGTCTTCCACTTATGTCACACAACACTTGCAACTGCTAATAATAATTATGTGGATTTAACAAAACCAGGAAACTCTTCTGTGTGCGTTTCTATTTAGGGTCTACTTCTCTTTGATCAGAGTAAATAGGTACCAGACTTTACTTTTACATAGATAATAGGGATTTCAATTGTCAAATAAAAAGCATAATTATAGTAAGGAATAGTTTCGTCATCGTTAATTCTTATCTGCATCTAATTCGTTTTAAAACTCGTTGCGTTTGTAACATACCTAATAATATTCGATATCTCGGGAGACCACAGGCTTAAAAGATTATAATATCAAAGATTCAAAAGAACATTTATCACAGGAACAATTATTATAAGAAACTGGACCTAGGCAATAACAGTTAAAAATATACTGGCTTTTTTAGCACGCACTATCGGCGGAATTGTCAGCAATGTTATCGCAAATATGACCACTTTTTATCAGTATTGGTCACTCAAATAACTTCTGACCGCCATCCAACAGCAAGGCGATAATTTTGTTGGCACTAATAGGGAAATAGGGCAAAATATCACCTCGCAAATAGGGTCCTCAACAATAAGTCCGAAATAGCCCATTACCTAATCAATTGTCTTTGATTTTCGGCTGTCAATGGACTTATTTGACCATTGCCTAGTGCTCAGAACATGTTAACTTTAACAGTAGCAGTATCCAGGTCCCGCTTCATGCTTTCCAGCTGCTCGATGTCCTGGTCCGAAGTCTCGCACTTCTGCACCACCAAAGAATGATAGAAGTGAATTGCGAACGCCACGAAGACGATTAATACTGTAACAGAAGGATATTGGTTGAATAAGGAATTGGCGAGTTGGACACTGATGGTAAAAAGAAGAAATAGGAAGGTACGATGAAAATCGGCTTTGGTGAGGTGAAAAAACGAAACGTCTAATAGAAGAAACAGAAGGTCTAGAAAAATTTAAGAAATCGTATCAAGAATATGATTAGGTAACTAATGCAAGAGTGAATTTATTATTAACTAGCTTTCAGCTCGCGGCTTCGCCCGCGTGGAGATCGGTTATATCGCGCTTTTTAGATTTCCCTCGGGAACATCAAATTTTTCCGGGATAAAAGGTAGCCTATGTTCTTTCTCAGGGTCTAAAGATTGTCTGTGTCAAATTTCATCAAAATCGGTTGAGAGGTTTAAGCGGGAAAGCGTAACAGACAGACAGACAGAGTTACTTTCGCATTTATAATATTAGTATGGACTAGTAATAATCCTTTGTAGTACTTAATAACCCTTTATCTATTATTTTTTCACGATAAATATGCTTTTGCAATCTTTGAAAAAGAGAGTCTTCGAAATCAGGTAACAATCCAATGACAATATCGCTGAACAAAACAACAATTCAGCCTTAATGATTTCCTTCTACTTTTTTAATCCGTTGAAAAATCTTTCATCAACTTTTATATTGATTTGCATGCTATCATATTGTTAGTACAAGATAAATAGATCTACAAATGCTCTGCACATGCAGTTAGATGAAAAAATAGAGCAGTAAAATGGCCCAGAAACTTTTCAGTAAAGTTTTGTTTTCTGCGCTAGCACCCTTCAGCAGGTCAAGATGGCATACATTTTTGTTAATAAATACAAAATGGATAATGAAGTTATTTTGTGACATACCGGGCACACAGACCAACAGAAATAGACAAGGAGACAGAATATGCACTCACAGAAAGAAAAGTGGTATCACTGTACCTGGTATAACGATCACTGTAGCTGCGGTAGCCGCTGCGAACGAGTAGTCCCAGAACTTCACCCAGCACAGGATCGCTATCTCCACCAGGAACAGGAAGAGACCTAGAAAAAGCAGAAAAAACATGATGAAATTGGTACAGGTATTAATTTTGTTGTATCTTTTTTCTCCAACTGAATGATCGACTCATAAAACTAATGGGAACGAGAGTGAACCAATGACAGCAAGTCTACGATGAGCTAGCTTAAGTGCATAGTAAAGTATCTATCTGTTTAGTGTTTAGGTGGCTGCTGAGTAACACAGTTTTGAGTCAGAATATATAAATTATAAAAATACTTTAAACCCTATATGTATAGGGTTTATGCATTAACTTGCCGCCCGATAATGTTCAGGCCCGGGTCGAGGGCGCGTTATATCAGCACACCGTGACGGAGTCCTGTGTCGCTACCATGAGTTTTCATTACGAGACTCTATCATACGCATCGACCGCGTTTGGCGCTCTCATTGGTTGAGAGTTCTTACAACCTTGAAGCGGGACAATCGATGAGTCAAACGCGGTCGATATCAATGATTGAGTCTTCGTAATGAAAATTCATGGTAGCCACACTGTAGGGCCGAAACCAGTCAGGGCCGCGGTCTGTTCGAAAGAGACACCGTGGTCCCTGGCTCACAATGAAAGAAAGGTACACGGGTGGATTTTAGTCTCATCCGCGCAGGCGCATGGCCAGAAGAGCGTGTCATTCGATGATTTCCGATCAAAAATAAAAAAGTCTTGGTCTTGCGTCACATCACTCCCCAGTCGTAAGTACTGGATCGCCATCCAGACTAAGAGTATTTGAGATTAAAGAAACAGAGTATGCACTGTTTGCACACACTTGTGTACTATAACATCTACGTATTTGGGTAATCTCGATTAAGATTGGTTGATGAAAGGTCGGAACTTCAGGAACATGTTATTACTAAGGTCCCAATGAAGAACAGTCACCGATGGAATCCCACATCAATTTTCAATTTAAATACTTTAGTGTTTTCCCCGTAAGTTACCCGGCTTAGAATAGTAACATCCCATATCCTCCCATGGGTGTCGTAAGACGCGACTAAGGGAACTCTCACCAGGGAAGCGGGCAGCAGCGCTTCTGTGGAATATCAAATTACTGCGATCCCCAATCCGCCAAAAGCAATGAAAGCCTTGGGGGTGGCCTTTGTCCAGCAGTGGACCTCTATAGGCCGAAGAAGATGAAGTTGTTGGCGCCATCTATTGGCGTTTATAAATGGAACTGTTGCGCAGAATCTCTTAGCTAATCCTTGTACCCGTAACCTACATCACGTCATGCACCCGCTGCCCGTGAGATGGCGCTGTTTCGTTATTGATCGAAAGGCGCCTAGATCATATGAGAAGAACACAGTGTAGTGTCCATTGGAGCTCGAGCGGGAGCGGATCCTATTCGCTCCCGCTGTAACCGCGTTTCGCACCGCTCTGCGGTGTGATCCTATCCGCTTTCCGCTGTCGCCGCATAAAAGTAGCCGCTTGGTACTCGACCGCTATCCGCGTTTCGCACCGCTCTTCGGTGTGATCCTATCCGCAAATCCGCTAACGCGAGTCCTCCCGTGGAGGCTCGTAAATGTCGCTCGCCCGCTGTTTTCAACGCCCGCAATCACATAGTTTTGCTGTGTGAATTTATCGCTGAACGATATAATCATTCGATTATAAGTTGTACCCAACCGCTCAATTGGAGACGTGTCTTTGTGGCTTCAAGAAAAGAAACCGAAGCTGTTAGCGGGGAACTCGATAACCACGTGTGTTTTTTGTTGAGCCTGTGCCGAACTGCGAGGGTGAAGAACCGTCGAAGACAGAGTGGACTGATCGAACTCCTACGAGACGACGGAACAGCCCGTGAAGAGAGGTAAGGTGCATGATATTCCATAACCCATTCCTAGGTTAAGAGTTTACAGCGCGACAGTGACGCCATTTTTCTTTTTACAAATTACAGTCCAGATCGAAGGAAGGTATATTAAATCTCGCGAAGCCACTTTGGCTCCTCCAGAAGTGCTTGAGGATCTTCCAACACTTACCTAATACAGTACTAAAAGCCCAAGCCAGCTCGATAAATCCCCTCATCCTTTCATGAGGCGAATCTCTTAGGGCACTCGCGGGCGCCCTGGGCATCTCCATCTTACTGACTGCATCAATATTCGGCAACAAGTACGTTGATATCATCAGTGCGAAGATATGTACCGCCACGAGGACCGTCGTGCAGACTGCGAACATCACGAACAACCACTCTGGGACGTTCGTCGGCTCGTTGATCTGGAGTTCTACCATTGCAACCATCGCGAAACCTGGAATTTGAAAAGAGTTTTGTTAATATTCATTTCTTTTGAAAGTTTTTGTTCTTATGAGTTTGGTTTAGCAACCACAGTACCGTAATAAGGTAATAGTATCCATAGACTCTCTTGCCCGTTCTTCTCCATAGATACCTACTTACTACCACCTACTACGCGTAGAAGTAATTAGCTTCATCTTTCTGACTGACCGACCCCTTGACAATTGTAAAGTGCCTATAGGTATTTGAACTTAATGAGGAGTTTGAAAGGAGAACATGTCCGCTTTTGACGTGACAACTTGTAATTCGATGGAAAATGCACGCACGAAAAACATGACTCATTCGGCGTTACCCCGTTCCATTTAAGGCTTGAAGTGCAAGCGAGAGCGCGGATCGAGCGACAAAGAGGCACAATCGACCTCCGCGTTCGGCTGCGTTTAACATCTGTCTCTCACCTACTTGAGTGAGCGATGCGTCCTCGTGGACAGCTGCTATACAATAATACATTTACATGTTTTCGTCAAGTATGAAGTGCAGTGAAAAGTGAAAGTGGTGTCAATTGTTTATAGCAACGATAATTGCGGCGATAAAGGTTCGAAAAATGCACCTATTCCATCAGTATTTTCTTATGACGTTGTCACGTTCAACTATCGTCAGTGAACAGACTTTATAGACAACCAATTTTTTTTTGATAGTTCGATCCATCTATCTTGAAGGTAACCTAAACATCTTGGTAAGGTACCGGGTTTGAACCTAGGCTTTAAATTGTATAAATAATTTCATCACCACTGCTCTTAAACGGTTAATGAAAGAAACTGTCCTGAGGAAACCGGCATGTCCTAGAAACAAAGATTTGAAGGCATGTGGCATCTAACAACCCGCGTAGTGGATTAGGGCCCACTCCCTCTCACAGACCTTGGTCCTAGGCCCAGCAGTGGGAACATTATAGTCTGAATAAGGTTGTTGTAGTCGTGGTGGCCTAGTGGTTGAAATACCAGCCTCTCAAGTATGAGTGCACGGGTTCGATTCCATGTCAGGCAAGTACCAATGTAACATCTCTAAAGTTATATGTACTTTCTAAGTATATCTTGGACATCAATGACTGAAGGTGAAGGAAAACATCTTGAGGAAACCTGGACTTTAAGTCTGAAATCGCCAACCCGCATTAAGCAAGCGTGACGATTTCACTCAATCCTTCTCTGTATAAGAGGAGACCTGTGCCCAGCAGTGGGACGATAAAAAGGTTGATGATGATGAAGGTTGTTAAGCTAGGTAACTAAGTGAGGACATAGAAATTCCTTACTGTCTCCTGATAAGTGATGACTATACTCGCGTAAAAACATTATACTGTGCTAACCTCAAGAGCATGGACTGCATATCAAACAGTTTAACAAGTCCCTTTTCAAATTCTTTAACTTATCGGGAAATACAGTTTGCACGAGGAAAAACATCAAATGTTGTCAGATTTCCTTTCTAGTTTTAATTGAGTGGCACCTAACATACACATGCACACAAGCAGAGACAATTAATCCACTCAAGCGTCCGGGCCAACAAAGTTGCCTAAAAATTTTGGGCGTTAAATGTTCAGGCAACCATGGTGGCCTCACCGACATGTATACTTTAAACGAGTTTTTATTTATGATATGTATCAAAGAGCTTCATGAACTTCTTACTAGGTGGTTCTGTATTAAACAACGATTCTCGGATGGATAAAACAGTGCCCCACTTGACAGAATATTGGGTAAGTCCAAGGTTCACGTTCATCGTCCATGCATGGGTATATAGGTACATCTATACATATTAAAAATTAAGCACGGAATACAGATGCCTGTAACTTGCTTGCACAGAACTATCATAGTATTCACTAATCAGAAGTTGTTACGGAACACAGCAGCAAACTACGAACACTTACAAACGTACAAGTTATACGTATCTATTTCGACAGGTTAATTGTGTAATCCTTCTTTTCGAAATGTGTCCTTGGAGTGTTCCGACCGCCTTCAGCTTTTGGGAGTTGAGATTTCCTCGAACCTTAACTTTGGGCGGTTCATTGAGTCCAAGGCCAAGGTGGCTGCCAGGAAACTTGGCGTTATCGCAAAGGTTCGGCAGTACTTCACACCTGGGCAGCTAATGTTATACAAAGCACAGGTCCGTTCGTGTGTGGAGTACTGCAGCCACGTTTGGGCTGGTGCTGCCAAGTGTCACCTGGCCACTTTGGATTCAGTGGAGAGACGTGCAAAGAGGCTGATTGGTGAACCTGATCTAACTCGAGTTGGTCTTCAAAGCCTAGAGCACAGGCGTAGAGTAGCCAGCCTTTCGGTGTTCTATAGTATGCATTTCGGGGAGTGTGCGAGGGAATTGCATGATTTAATTCCCCCATTTCCTTTCCACCAGCGGACGACCCGTCGTACGGCTGGTTTCCACCCTTACGTTGTTAACACCACTACGATCCGGACGAAGCGTTTCGCCTCCTCCTTTATACCGCGTACATCGAGGAACTGGAACAATTTGCCAGCGGCGGTGTTTCCGTCGGACTACAATTTGAGTGTCTTCAAGGCTAGAGTGAATAGGCTCTTAATAAACTAGTGCGCTTTACCATCAACGATTGCGTCACTGCTTACCATCAGGCAGGATTGCGGTCAAGCGCTGGTTTATAATATGTAAAAAAACAATAGCAATAATAGCAATGGGTATCATTTTGCAGTTCAACAACATTCATTGCGTTATTTACGTTGTTGAGCAGACATTTTTTTCTAGCATATGGAGCAATGGTTTAGTTATATGCTTCAAAATGATTCAGATTGATAGTAATAGTTTGTTACGCAATTAGAGTGCAGAATTTTAACTCGCTTTTCATGTTCGTTTACGTGTTTTATACAGGCTGTATCTGACATCGTAACGTAGAATAGTTTTTCGAGTTTTGTTCACATTGCGTTTTTTTGCGTAATTAGCGAACTAATTAATTTTTACTTATAAATCTTATTGGGTTATAAAAGTGTAGCAATTATGAACAGTCTAAAGTGAAAAAAACTGTTTTTTTTTTTTTTTATATCAGGAAAATGCCGACGAAAACTTCCACCACTCCCCGTTCAGAATCGTGTACTGGATCCATGGTACTCATTTGTTCGTCGATGTCAGATACAACCTTTATGAATGTCTGTTTCTTCTAAAACTCGGAACAGATTTTGATTCGCTTTTGACATAATTTGAAGAATTTATCTCGGAACATAGGTAGGTACATGTCTTTATTACACGGGTTATATGGTCCTAGTTATTACATTGTTATTTAAAAAAATATATAGGTACTTAAGAAGAAAATTGCCGTCCTGGGAGTGACCAACAGAAGTAAAAACTGAAATGAAATTATGAAACAAAAAACTATCACGGTGTCGGCTCGGACACGAATTCAAAAGTGATCAATGTTTTTTTTTTTTTTATAAATTACAAACTAGCGCTTGACTGCAATACCGCCTGATGGTAAGCACTAAGCAGTGATGCAATCGTTGATGGTAAAGCGCGCTAGTTTGTTAAGCCTACTCACTCAAAAGAACTGAGTAAATAGGAAGGAAGACGGCAGTTGAGCGCGGTGATGCAATGTTAAACCCAACAACACGACCAACGATGCTGGCTAGAGGGATATTTATCTGGAGGCCCTCCACAACCAAACTCCCGACACAACAACATTTCGCGCATCGTACCCGGCACGTACATCGCAACACAACTGCTCAGACCCGTCCTCCGTACGGCTTCACCAGACATCATGCCGGAACACGATGAATCGCTTGGCGGCATGACTTTGTCTGGTGGGTGGTAACTTACGCCGGCGGCTGATGTTGTGGCCTACCACCGAGAAAACAAGAGTTGAGACAATGTCGCAACAAGAGTCTTCACTTATAAAATAAACGATGTTCTGATGTTAAAACTGCGTGAAGCAGGAACAGCATTAGCGTATATTTACCTGACAGCAATTCCGAGGTGGTGGCAGTGGCTTTCAATTTGGCACGGGACATGTGAAGTCTCCGCCACGAGAGACCCTCGGGGCCCTGCGGCAGCTCCTCGTTCCAGCCAGGAGACACCGGCATCGTCAGCGCTACCTCGCTTACACTCTGGAAATAGGGAGTTGGAAATTAGTATGATAATGTTTAGTGATTCTTTTGGTGGTAGGGAATGAAGAAAGAGGTTGATAAACTAGTGCTTGATTGCGATTTCTCGGTGGAGGCCATAACATTGGCTGCCGGGAGGACGGCCACCAGACAAAGTCATGCCGCCAAGTGATTCGTCGTGTTCCGGCATGATGTCTGGTGAAACCGTACGGAGGTCGCGTCTGAGCAGTTGTGTTGCGACGTGTGCCGAGTCTCGGTAAACGTAGCGTAGGATGTCCTGGGGTGAGATGGACCGACGACATCAAAAAGGTGGCTGTTAGTGGCTGGCGGAGAACTGCTCAGGATCGAGCTTGTTGGCGTGCCATCAAGGAGGCCTATGTCCAGCAGTGGACCAGTAAAGGCTGATTATGATGATGATGATGTGTGCCGGGTACGATGCGCGAAATGTTGTTGTGCCGGGAGTTTGGTAGTGGTGAGTCTCCAGATCAATCTTCCTCTGACGAAGCATCGTTGGTCGTGTTGTTAGGTTTAACATTGCATCACCTCGCTCAACTGCCGTCTTCCTTCCTGTTCACTCAGTTTTTTTTTTTTTTGAGTGAATTGCTGTCAAGCACTAGTTTATAATTATAAAAAAATCCCGCCAGATGGTAAGCAGTGATGCAGTCTTTTATGGTAAAGTAGCCAGTTTATTAAGAGCCTCTTCACTCTAGCCTTGAAGTTAAATTGTAGTCAGACGAAAAGACAGCCACAGACAAATTGTTCGTCTTCTCGCTCTTTTAATTTGGAGTTCCAACTCATTATAAGTTTAGTTAAATAATATAAGTACATATCTATTATAGTTATTTTACGAAAATGAAAGAGTACTTTCCGAACTAAGTTAATACAATAAAAAAGTTTCTCTTTTTCAGTGTTTACACATCTGGCTTGAACGTGCGGTAAATTTAAATGAATTTTTCACCTGCGTGAAATCAAAACTAATGAACACATAGAAGTAACATCATAATTATTTATCAACATATCCGATAACGAAGAGAATGGCTTATTGCAAATCGGTCAACACGTGTAGACCTGCCCCCTAATCGGCGAACACATTTTTGTCAAATGATTGCGACTAGTTTGGATCGTTTGGATCGAACCTGCCAATGGGCGGACTGAACGATCCCAACTGATCCCTGCTGGCTGGTTATTGGTCTGACCAGTGACAACCGATTTCAATAACTTGAACTAACTTTCAAAAGAGAAATCAAGAAAGAAAACGCGTCTATTTGCGGTGAAAACAACGCGAAGAAAAAAGTCAAACACAAAAAAAGAACAATTTGGGCGAAGATATGCGTTATATGCACGTAAAACGGCCGTCGCTCAGCATACCTAACACTACAACCAAGACATAGATACAGCGCTTCCTGTAAATCTAGAATATGTGCAAACAACAGCATATCAAGCTACTACAATTTGTCTAAAGTCTTTATTAGATTTTCAACTTTATCGGTAAAGCTTTAAGGCTCAGGGTTGATTCGGTGGGCCTGCTCCCTAAACGGCAAACACATTTATGACAAACTAGCACCCGCCAGCGACTTCGTTCGCGTGGAATTAATTATGCTCCGCTCCTATTGGTCGCAGCGTGATTTTATACAGCCTAAAGCCTTCCTGGATTAATGGGCTATCCAACGCAAAAAGAATTTTTCAAATCGGACCAGGAGTTTCCGAGATTAGCGCGAACAAACAAACAAACAAAATACAAACTCTTCAGCTTTATATATTAGTATAGATGATCGTTTGGACCGAACGGACCAATGGGCGGTCCAAACGATCCCAACTGATCCCAACTAGTCGCAATGATTTGAAAAAAATGTGTTCGCCGATTAGGGGGCTGCTCTCGTCAGTACCTACTTCAAACTTACTTTAATAGACTGGTTACATTGACAGTGGCCCTGCAAGTATCCAGGACTCAACAACACCGTGGCAGCTGACTTATTGGACGCCATGCCATTAGGAGTGACACTGCCGTTGGGACTCGTACCACCTTTTGTGCAGACGTATTCTAAGCTATGGGGCGGTGTTACCGATATCGTAGGGCTGTCTGTCACGCTGACCTTGAATCTGGGAACAATATTGTAAAATCAGCTCTATTATTTAATCAAAGACGAGTTGAACTCACTAATATCACACACTACTATGACGAGTTGAAATCATCATTAACTAAATCGTTGTGAAAAAGGACAGCGCTACTCATCCTGTATAGCTTGATGGTTTTAACACGTCAAAGTAACCCCCAGAATTTCTGTTAGATTACTTACGTCAGGGCAGTTAATTGATTAGTAATTTGACTACGTACATCATCATCATCCCAGCGTTAATCCCAGTCGCATCCGAAGTCTTTTCAGCTTTGGAGTCTGGGGTCCGCTTTTACCAGTCCAACTGCTGCTATGGCTAAACTTCGACATTTTCCGTGAAGCGACTGCCGTCTGACCTCCACAACCCGAAAGCGACATCGAAGCATTGCAGTTAGACCAATTGTTGGACTTTTGAGGGCTCCAACAACCCGTAACGACTGCCACTAGATGTTCGTATGGCAACCGGGACCAACGGCTTAACGTGCTTTCCGAGGCACGACCAGACCAGTGCAAATATTCATATTCATGTGCGGGGATCGAACCCGCGCCACCTTGCGCAGCGGCCGCGTCAGCTACCGCTACGCCACGGTGGCTATCAATTTGACTACGTACATCAATTGTTAGTAAACAGAGTAGCAGGGACCAACGAAAAGATTCTGTTCTGTGACAGGGAGATAGACGGGCTAACTGTACCTATTCATGATTTAAGCAGTGCGATTCTGTATCCACCGTGAAAACTTATGTGAAGTGAGCGCGGAATGAGCTCTCATCATGGGTGTACCCATGGGGGGCAAGTGCCCCCCTGGAATGCTCGCAGAACATGTACGAACTCCCCTAATTACTAATGAAAGTATAAACGGGGACTTATACAGGATCATTTGCATCTATTTGCCCCACACATTACACCACAAATACCTAAAGTTTCATGTAGATAATATGCTTGTGTAGATTGTAACACAAAATAGCAGGAGATGCTGCTGCGAGATTATTAGAGCGAGATCAATAGTAATTTGACCGTTCAACAACATTCATTGCGTTATTTACGTTTAGCAGATTTTTTTTCTCTAACGTAATAACGTTTAAACCAATGATTAGTAATATCCTTCAAATGAGTCAAGTTGTTATTGATGCCAATTTACTTACAACTATTTTTATTCCTGACTGCACTTGTAATTGTTAGCATTACTAATTGTTAGAAAAGTCAAGACTTATTTGGTTACAGCGGCGTGCAGATAAACAGACATGCGGAGATGGGGCTGTGGATTTGAACCTGAATACCTACGACAACTATTTTCAATAGGATTTTCTTTTTGCCCAGTCTGTGGTAGAGGAATTTTTACTTATTTAATACTTACTACCCGTGCGCAATAAGTTGGGATCTGAGTGCGGTGACGTTGACAGATGAGATAATGTAAATAATAGATAAAATAAATGTATAAAATTAAACGTTGTATTTTTATTCATTACAAAACCATAGCACAATAGACAGAGAACAGTAAAACATCTTCATATAAACGAGCCGCTCTCGGTTTGAATGTATGCGTGCGCGCCGAGCGCCGTGTCGGTACGCGATTTCACGCACACGCTGGCATAATATAGGATGGTATAGGATGGTGGCAATACGGGCTGTGCCGCGTGACTGTGAGCACGCGCGTAAATTACATGACCGCTCGCGTTCGTCAATTCTCGCCGGCCACTTACCATATTAATTATTACGAGTATCATGACTTCAAAAGGGGGAAAAAAATATTGTAGTGTTTTCGGGTGCCTCAATAATGATTTCGCAAATCCGGACTTATCATTCTTCATACTTCCTACTGAACCAGAAATGTAAGTACAACTTAAATCTTATTAGAAAATGTGATATATGTATCGTTTGTTTCACAGTTTATTTGCTTTATTAAGAGCGTACCTGAGTCGCATTTTTCCATATAATTGTATTCCCAGATTTACTTCCTGACTACTATGTTTAAAGTTAAGTTTATTTTAAGAAGCCAAGTTTTACTATAAAACAGAGGATTGAGTACGAAATATCGTTTAAGTAAACGTATTTGTCGAGTATAGTGTAATAAGGACAATTTCACAATAATCAATATTGCAAACTACTATTATTTTTTTTTCTATTGTCTTATGTGTTGTTTGATCCAAATATGGCGTCTTAATCATAATATTAAGTTAATAAAATTATAGTAAAATGTGACCGACTAACGCTTAGGGTTGCGTAGAATTTTATTTATAACATTATAACCTTTACTCCCTCCGACGCGCGCGTCGACAACAGCAACGCGAGGTGCTCTTAATAGCGAGTAAGCGAGCGGCGCCTTTGTTGCATTTGAGCTAGCTGTTGCTATCCGATTATATAAACAAACATTACACAGTACCCATATAAACAATCATTATAATTGTACCTCAGAAACTAATGAGGCTAAAAAGGTTTTGCGGTTTTATTAAAGTAAGGTATCATTTGTTAAATATTCGCTACCCATACATAATATTAGCTTTACTAATGTCTACTTTTTCATAAGAACTACATATTTATTGTTTACGTTCTCATGTTTTATATCATTTAAGCATTAGTTATTAGCTTGTGAATATTATTGTGTTAGTGTTACATTTAAGTACTCATCACTTACAATCTTCTCTGATAAGAACCAGTTATATCGATTTCCCATATCACACATCACTTAAAATTTATCATTATTTACGAGCTTTAGAATATAATTTAGTGTTACACTTAAGTAGTCTTAAAGATTTTGTCAGTATCAAATTTGTAACTTAATATAATAAATGTTATGTGAATAAAGGCTTTTTATTTTTACTAAATTTATAAATTGGTAAAATATTCAATCACAATATACTTTTTATTCTATAAATTTAGATCAAAGTGACAACCCTAGGGTTCAACGCAAGAGTAGGCAAATAACTCTGCGGGCGGCCTTAGATAATCTACTGTTCTCTGTCTACTGTGACCATAGTCAACACTTTCGGTGATACATAATTAAATACCTAGGGTCCTGTTTTGTTCAAATAGTGTGCCCTCAGGTCCCAACTTATCGCGCACGGGTAGAACTATCAGTAGACTACCTACAGTAGTACTACACTCAAGTTTTTTTATTGGAACATTCCCAGGGAAAACTCGAACTTAAAGTCTGAAACCGTGGGACGCAGCAAACACTGACAGGAGATTTTATATACCTAATAGAAGATTAACGCTTATAATATTTAGAAAAATTGTCACCGCCGCTAATGAAATCGACTGTACACAGGAAATTACGAAATAAAATCTTCAATAGGACTATGGAAGTATTGCAGAAAACCGACCATTTTTCTTTTATTGAGTAGACAATGGTTTAACTATAATTTTTAAGTTGTTCGTTAGGTCAACGCAACATAATCGTTCTAAACTGACTTTTTGCGAGTATATCATTAAAATAGAAAAGATTACCTGAAAAACTTCACTTGATGTAGATAATGGCTGTAATAATGTTCCAAATTATATTTTAACTGACGATTTACGGCTAAACAGTCTTGCTAACTTTTTGCGCATTGCATCTAAACGTTGGTTGATGTCACTAACTATTGTTCAAATACCGTCACTTGCTTTATAAATACATAAAAACGTGTGATTTCAGTTACCTCAACATAAATTTTAAATTGATTCCAAGTACCTATGTTTTAAGATATTCACATAGTAATTTTATTGTATTGCAATATCATTATAGATTAAGAAATATAAGTATATTTTAGATTCACGTTTCCAAAAAGCTTGTTAGTTTCGATCACTATTCGCGAAATACGCATACACTTAGTTAAATTATGGAGGATATCTGTATAATTTATGCCATCAATAGACAAGGGAGTATACAAGAATACTCGGAGGACTGCAAACATCTGTGTCCAAAACGAAAGTGAAGTTGTATCAAAATCTAGAAAATTTCTTTAAAGAATATAGGCGTACTGAGCAGAGCTGGGGGTCATTGGATAAAGGCGACAGAAAGAAGCTTGTTGTATTGGTCATAAACAGGCAAAATAACTTGTTCTTGAAATTCAAATAGTTGAATTACATAAGCTTTAATAAAAAATGGAATCTCCCATAAAAAAACATACAAAAATGACGCAACACATAACCATAGACAACTGTCAAAAGTTAGTCACATAAGCCTAAAAATGTTAATTCTGAATCTTACTTTGGATAATCATAGCTGGGCGGCTTCGCAATAAATGGGTAGGAGTCAGTGAGGCCCAGGCTCTTGGGCCTGGGTTCGTGCTTGAGGCGGTAGGTTCTGTGAGATCTCTCGTAGATGTGGTCTGATGTGTGGTACCTTTGCAGGGTGCGCGCGCGCGTTTTGCCGCTCGGAGGCGTCTGCGTGCATTGGTCGATGCGGGCCGCCTCCTCCACGCTCGTTACAAAGCTTGCTTCTGATATCTGGAATTTAGAATGTATTGTTAGAACCCAAATCCGATCGACGACCTGATTAATGGCATAAGACACTATCAGTAGCAGTGGGTTTCATTTTGACAGTTCAACAACATTCATTGCGTTATTTTTATATTGAGCTTCTTTCTTTCTTTTTTGGCTTCGGCGCACGGATTGTGCATTTAGCCAATGTCGCGTAATGAATTATTCATGTCGAAAAAGACGGTCCCGTGAACCGTCTTACGAGGGAGGTTTGAGGCAAAGTCATGATGTGGCCACTATGCTGCTATATTTCACTGTGGGTATATTATATATTTTATATTGCGTTGTTTACGTTGTTGAGCAATCACATTTTTCGAACATATGGAGCAATGGATTATCTATTTGGAAAGTGTCGCGGGTTCGATTCTAGCACAGGACAAATATTTTTAGGGCCACAGGTAGTTGTTCCGGTCTGAATGTTTATGTATGTGAGTTTAAATGTTTTTGTTTTGCTTTTTAATGTACGTATCAAAACCATATCACGTTATTCATACCGCCAAACATATGTACTGTTCTTTATAACTGTTCGTTTACTGATAATGTTGCGAACTAAATGCATGTGAAAC